>OW386286.2:89043117-90291399 GCA_936432065.2 Rutpela maculata
ACGAAATGTCAAACAATAACAATGTTGTCGTAGTATCATCAGTCACAGCCTACTGCGTAAGAGTAATTACTGCGCTCCCTTCAATAACAAAAAAAAAGAAACATATTTACCGTTGGTGCTGATGGTATCCCATCGTTTCTTCTCAAGGACTGTGCTAATGTTTTAGCGAAACCTTTGCTTATTTTACTTAATTTAGCCCTTAACAGTAACACATTCCCAGAGTTATGGAAAAACTCCAAAATTATTCCCGTTTTTTAAAAAAATAATCGGACTGACATAAAAAATTATCATCCCATCACCATCATTAATAATTTTAGTAAAGTATTTGATTTCGCTCTATACGAGGAACTCCACACACGCCAACGAACAAATTTGCCCTAATCAGCATGGCTTTGTGGCAGGCCGGTCGACAATCAGCAATTTGGTTTATTTCGGAGGTGTTGGATGGCACAGACTTCTCAAAGGCGTTCGACAGATTTGCCCACGGCATTTTACTAAGGAAGCTTTCTGCTTTAACCAAGATTTAGTTCTATTTTGCTCCCCCTACTTAAAATATAGAAACCAATATGCTCAATATCGTGGGCATCAATCTGAAGGAATAGTTTATACTTCTGGAGTACCACAAGGGCCAGTGTTGGCCACCTATTCTTTATTTTATTTGTAAATGACATCGTACTTGGTCTGAACTGCTATTGTCTATTATATGCGGATGGCGTCAACCTGTAGCTATCAAAATCTAGCTATCAAGAATGAATCTGACTGTTTGCTACTGCAAGCTAACTTTGACCTAATAAACGACTGGTGCACCTCAAACTTCCTACCTCTCAACGATGCTAAATGTAATGTAATGTAAATTGAATCCTGTGCAGTATGAATACGTCATAAATCAGGTACATATAAACCAGAGGTATTTAAAGTTCTGGGTATAACTTTTGATAGTAAGTTTACCTTTAATCAGGACATCAATATCGTTGTATCATCAGCTTACAAAATCCTAAGCCTTATTATTAGAAACTCCGGTGAGCTCAACAACATCGACACATTAAAAATTTTATTTACGTCTTTTGTGCGTTCTAAACTTGAGTACTGCTTTGTCGTATGGAATCCTAACTATGCTGTACATAGTAAAGCTATCGAACAAATTCATAGACTATTTTTAAAATGTATGGCATTTAAGGACGACAAAACCTATCCGCCAATAGAGTTTTCGCATGACAAGCTCCTAGAGAGTTTTGATGTTGATGAACTGGTCAGAAGGCGGTTTCTTCACTCTGCTATGTTTTTGCATAAACTTATCAATATTAAAATAAAATATCCTGAACTGTTGGCAAAAGTTAATACGCTTGTTCATATGCCACTGGTGCAAACAAGATCAACTAATCTCTTTTATTTACCCATACCAAGAAAAAATCTATTAGAATTCTCACCGGTCTATGTTATGTGTCATAACTGGCATGATATTCAGTAAAGTTAACCTTTTTAATTGCAGTGTTACAAATATAAGAACTGCTTGCTATAACAACTAATTTAATTCATTATATGAGCTTTTAATTAAGTATCTCAAAACCTGGATGTACGTTATACACCTGGAAAATTTGTTATATTAAGTATTTTGTTTGTATTGTATTGTATTTTATTATTGTGTATTTTTCCTTCCCTGTAATTTTAACATGTTCTGTTGGCTAGTGTATAATAAATAAATAAATAAATAAATAAATAAATAAATAAATAAATAAATAAATTACCATGAAATATCTATATGCATGTTTGGAGCATATTTAATGTCCGATATGTCAATAAATATTATAGCTAAGCGCATTGAACCATTTTTATTTGAAATTTTTTTAATAATTTTTCAAGGTTTTAGTCCGCTTTATTGAATCCATCATCTTGTTTTTGCAAATTCTAATGTCGAATTCGTAATTAGCGTGTCTAAATACTTACAAATATTAATTTTAGTGTATATACTGAATGTTACGAACTTTGGCCAGCTTTTTGAAATTTGGTCTCACTGTGCGACGGTTAAATTTTATTTTATAATTTTTAGTGACCTGTTTTGAAAGCGGTTGTATTTATTTTAAAAAAAAAATTTTACTCGCGACGTTTTAGGAGTGATTCTATTGTAAGATTTATCCTCGACAAGAACAATAGAAAAATCACAAAAGAGTAATCAATAATTTGATTTTTCTTGCCTCATCTGCTTATCGAATATCAGAATATTTGAAAGGGCGGCATTTAAATTTTTGTAATTTTAGTACAAATTTTTACGTTTAGTAATATCTTTTATCCAGTTTATTAGTATACGACCCTTTGCGTTGCTCTGACATTTTTAATTAAGTGTTTATTTTATCAAAATACACCGCACTGCATTTACTGGCTTCAGCGTTTCCTTGCCATTTCTAATGAAAACTTTTTATCTTTACGATTATAAGAAGTTATTTACTTTGCGTTTTTTTGACTAGAAATTAACGGTTTGATAAACTAAGAAGCATAATTAAAACAGGAATAAAGTAGCGGCATTTCGCTTTTCCTCGAAAAATGTGGTTCCTTGTGTGAAGCGTCATTGCTGCGTTTGCACTTTTTGATAACAGAAATGAGCTCTTCAGGGCCAGACTGGGGATGACCGCTACTGGGGACTCCCCACAGAACCCTCAAATAATTGTGCTTAATACAGTGAATTTTAGACCAGTCAATGAATGGTTTCTAGAGGGAAATGCCAAGATCACAATTTTTGACTTGAAAGCTGTGTTTGGACTATTTAGGAGGTGGGGGGGGGGGGGCTGCAGGGGGCACGAAGAAGGTCCCAGTTTTTGTTTTTTCGCTCATATCTCGAAAACGGTTAGCCCCAATCAAAAAGTGGCTATATGCAAAATTAAAGCTGACTAAATTTTCTACAATAATGTTTCTATTAATTTTTTTCGTATTTGTTATGGTTCAATAATGAATTGTATATCTTTTGACTGTATTCTAATTTTATTATAAATTTATTATAAATTGAAAGAAAATTTTAATAATCATCGTAGAAAAAAAATTCTTGTACAGATATCCGTTTCACAGCAGACTGAACTCAAATATCGAATAAAAAATGTCTTTGCGTCTCTAAGTGTGTGCGTGGATATGTATGTGTGCGTGTATACCGTTTCTTGTAAACACAATAACTTCTGTTAGACTTAAAATATTTAATTACAATTTCGAACATATGTAAAACAGCATATTACAATAATCCCTATTTAAATTGGGCCATATCTGTAATACATTACATGGTGATAACCAGAGGCCTACAAACTCTCACTTTATAATAATCTTATTAAAAATACTATGTTCCATATTTTAGGATAACATTGATATAACATCTAATTTAAATAAAGTTGGTTCGCCTAACGGTATATTGCGGTTTATAAATCTTATAAATCTTCTTATTACTTCCACATCCAGTGGAAGTATAGTAACGACAAAAATATTTAAAAATTTTTTTATTGTTATGGGCTTAGAATGTCATGAAACGTCGAGATTTTAAGTTTGAGCAAAAAAATTTCTGTCTGTCGGTTTGTCTGTAATTTTTTTTGTGCGCACGTTTACTCTGGAACCGTTTAAGATATTGACTTGCAATTTGGTACACATATGTACTTTAACGGGATCTAGAATTAGATTACATTTTCATCTTGTTCCGTCGAAGGGTTAGGGGGTAAATTGGTAAATTTGAGGTAAAAAGTTAAATCAAGCAGGTAAGAGTCCATAAAATTGGTATTTAGTATATACAAGAGAAGTTAAGGTCTCAAAAAAAATTTTGGCATTAGCCACCCCCACTACCACCCCCACCCCATTATTAAAGGGGAAGAAAAAAATTTGTGATTTAGTGTGTGTACAAGAACCAGATATCTCAAAATATTTTTTTACTTCATCCACCCCCACTACCACGCCCCCATCACCACCCCACTGGAGAGGATTTCAAATATTATATTATTAAAGTTCCATAAACAATTATTTCCACATACAAAATTTTTTCGTTGTGAGTGACTTGGACAGAAAATCCGGATGTGGAAGTAGTGATTCCTTGGGCAGCGGTTTTTTGTATGCTTAATCAAAAACCTTAGTAATATTTTGCTCTGAAATTAAAATAAATCCTATTTTACGTAGAGTTTGTAGGCCTTTGGTTATCACCATGTATTATAAATATGGCCCAATTTCAATAGGGATTATTGTAATATGCTGCTTTACATATGTTCCAAATTGTAATTAAATGTTTTAAGTCCAACAAAAGTTATCGTATTTACAAGAAACGGTATACAGGCACACATACATATACACGCACACACACACACACTTACAGACGCAAAGACATTTTTTTTTTTCGATATTTGAGTTCAGTCTGCTGTGAAACGGATATCTGTACAAGAAATTTGTTTCTACGATGATTATTAATTTTTTTTTTAATTTATAATAAATTTATAATAAAGTTAAAAGATATACAATTCATTACTGAGCTATAACATATACGAAAAAAAATAATAGAAACATTGCTGTAGAAAACTTAGTCAGCTTTAATTTTGCATATAGCCATTTTTTTATTAGGGCTAACCGTTTTCGAGATATAAGCGAAGAACCAAAAACCGGGATCTTCATCGTGCCCCCCAATAATTTTTTCACTGTTGGGCCCTCGGAATTTGCCTGGCGTTTGTTATATCGCGATAATTATAATCTATTTACCTATATATACAATTCCCAGATAAGAACCAAATCGTTTGATTTTGACCATTTTTCTTACAACTTCGGATTGAAATTTCGGGCCTTCCGGCCCACGGAATTTCTCTTACGATAAGCTTCCGTCGGATGTTTTTCTTTAAAACGTAAGTCTAACTTGACGCCAGATAGAAACAAAACGTTTGAAATTGCTGATTTTCATGAAATTTTCTTTTCTGTTTTCCGCTGAGGGGCCCTGGATAACCGTTTGATAAACACGAAAATGGTTAGTACAAATCAGGCACAAAAGGCTCTCAAAAAGGCCAGATAGGAACCAAACGTTTAAAAAAATCTGTCACTATCCCACGGTCTATATGTTATTACCAATTTTAATTAACTTATCGACCTACCAATATCGATTGAGGAAGAGCATCTTCAGCTGGTGGTATTCTATGCACAAATATCAGACGACTAACAGATGCATATAGCTTTGAAAAACTAACCTTTTTAAAGGGCTATTTTTAAAAAATATTGTATTTTTAGATTAGGTATTCAGTAAATGCCCTATTTGAGTTTATGTTTATAATTTTTGTTACTTAAGTTGATATTTTTGTTATTTAAATTTATTTAATTTATATTTTTTTCCTTTACCAATTTACCGGTTATTAAAACTTCCGGTAAATTGCTAAATTGCAATCCCTAATTTCATGTAGCTGCACGGCTTAGTAAGTAATTTGTAACTATTCGTAATCTATAAATTAGAATTTGTAACTGCATCATCACTAAGTATTAAATTGTTATATATTAGCGGTCAATTTCTCGGCAGCCGCACGGTCTTTTCATTTTGTTTTTTTGTTATTATTTAGTAACTAATTTGTAACTATTTGTAACCTACAAATTAGAGTTTGTAACTGCAATTTCACCGAGAAATAAATTATTAAACTATGACGACCAGTTTTACGGCAGCTGCTCGGCACTATGATTTCACAATATTTTTAATCTCATTATTTAATAACAAATTAACTATTTATAACGCAAAAATTTAAATTTGTATCTCAATCGTTATTGATCAAACTTTGGCAGCCAATTTCGTTAAGATAAACATTTTCTTTTGGAACTTTCTCAAGAGTATTGTTTAAACAAAATATTTTCTTAAAAATCCATGACTGTATAAATTCTGGTTAGCCTGACAATGCATGTGAAGAAAAATTGTATAGTTCACGAAACCGGTCTCTACAAAATAAAGAATGTAGTAGATATCTACTTTTACTTCCACATCCGCGTAATGTAGTGGAAGTATAGTAACGGTAAAAGAAAAAAATTGAACATTTTTTTGTTTAAATAGGCTTAAAATGTCATGAAACGTCGAGATTTTAAGTTTGAGCAAAGAAAATTTTTGCCTGTCTAATTTTTCTTTGTGCGCATGATTACTCTGGAACGGATTATGATATTAAATTAAAATTTGATATCCCTATATATTATAACGAGATCTGGAACTAGATTATATTTTGATCTTATTCCGTTGAAGTGTTGAGGGGTAAATGGAGGTAAATAGGTAAAACATGCACGAACGAGTCCATAAAATTGGGATTTAGTGAACGTACAAGGAGCCATGATCCCAAAAAATTTCTTGGCATCAGCCACCACCACTATCACCCCCATTATGATAATGGTGTGCGGGTTATACCATTGTACAGGCCAGCAAAAAAAAAAGATCTCGCCTAAGTTTCTGATTCAACTTTTCTGAAGTATTTAGACGCGCTGGAGCCAATTTTAGACAAAAAAATTCTATCGTGTCAGTTTCTCCCTCTACCACCTCCTTTTGTCCCATAAAAAAGGCAACAAAACAGGCCTTGCTTGTCCTAAAGTTCTGATCTAACTTTTCTGAAGTATTTTGACGCGCTTATCATATCAGTTTTCCTCTACCACCCCTTTTATCCCCTAACTGCCAAGATAGAAAAATATTGTTTGTCCAAAATTGGCTTCAGAGCGTTAAAATACTTCAGAAAAGTTGGTCCTAAGGTTATTAAAGGGTATAAAAAAATAAAACTGTGATTTGGTGTGTATACAAGAATCAAAGATCTAATTTTTTTTTGACATTAGTTACACACCCTTTACCACCACCACGGTTAAAATATAAAATTGTTATTTAGTATGTGTATAAGACCCAAAGGCATCAAACATTTTTTGGCATTAGCCAATCAGAGTTTTTAAAAGTTATTTATTCATATATGATCGAGCGGAAGATAGTCAACATTTTTTGGTGATTAAGTATCATTTCTACAGGTTTTGAATGAAACTTACTAGTCTTAGTATTTTGTCTTTTTAAAAGCGTTTGGATTAGATATTTGATCGAGAATTTTAAAAATATTTAATTTGTTTGTTTTTATGTGAAAACTGAATACATAAAAATACATTTCAGTGCGGGTTACATTTTTATAACTCATGATACTCTATTACCTATTAAAGTCAATTAAGTACGGCATTTCTAAAAGGTATTAACCCGTGTTACGTTTTATTGCATGCCAATACCCATTTACGAAATAACTGAATTTTGTAAGCTTGGAAATTATGTCCTAAATTAAAAAGAAAATTTATGAATGTCATTAATTCTACCTTAATTTTTATGTTATGTCATAAGTCCATTTTCTAATTAAAGAGGTTATTTGGCCCTATTATTATATATTCATTTACCTCTTTTAAAAATAACGTCCATTACCATTACTTTAACGTCGTTTGATTTATTATTTAATTGGTATGGTAGGTAGTTAATAAAGGAAATAAATCAAATACTTTAATGACTATATTTAATAAATTCCCCTTCTTTTATGTTATCGAGACAAGTTTGTAGTTTTTACCTGAAAAGACATTAGTAAAATATATCATCGACTACTTATATTGTAATATGCATACTTTAAATACTTCATTCTAATAAAATAAGACTGTTTTTGTAGGTTGGAAATCCAACCTATAATTAGCAGTCTATTTTGTTATTCATCAATATTAAAAAAATATTTGACTGAATTTTTAAATGTTCGTCTGGAGCCAGTAGTATATGATGGTTGCAAGTTAAAAATGCGGTACAAACATTAAAGGTGAAAATAAACTTAAAAAACGTAAATGTTCAGGTTGTGTTACTACAACTATTTCAAACAATATGATAAAAAATCATGAAAATAACGTAAGTGTCATGAACAGGCAACAAACCACAGTGGGAGAATTTTTTCAATATTTCTATTTGAATCATAAAACTTCCTTACTTTGCAATTGGCGACACTTACTTGGAAGTATCTAAAGTCATATCTATCGGATAGTTAACCGCAGGTATATTTTGAACGAAAGTACGCATGCAGATAGCAAGGTCCGTTTGTCTTATCCATCAGATAGTTGTTCGCCGGATAAAGTCTATTTATACTTAAGTGAAAGTACCAGGCCTTAAGATCAAATCATTTATTAGGAATTTAAAGAAAGAAAACACCAAACATAGAAGAAAAAAGCAATTAAAAAACAATGGTAGCGCAACACTAAAATATAATTTGGACTGTTTTAAAATAAATTATAATAGACAATTCTACCACAAAGCTAGGCCTAACAAACTCAAGGTACAGACATGCCAAAGATTCATCGCGGTGAATATCGTGGTCGCGATGGAGGTTGCGGTCATGGTCGATACATCGGTACGTCGATGTCACGATGATGGTTGAATATACCAGAAAGGTTTATCTTTTCAGTGTTAGAAGTTTGAGAAGCATGCAGTAGAATGGACAGATACAACGTGATCTGAGTGGTGCAAGCTACCAGGATACCTTTCTTGCTACAGCGATGTAAAAACCGCTGCCCAAGGAATCACTACTTCCACATCCAGATTTTCTATCCAAGTCTCTCAAACCGAAAAAAAAAATTGTATGTGGAAATCATTGTTTATGGAAATTTAATAATAATATATTTAAAATCGCCAACCCCAAAAACCTATAAAACGATATCCCACATCGGTAGTGGAGCGAGGGGGGGGGAGGGTGATAGGGGGTTGGTAGTGGGGGTGGATGAAGACAAAAATTTTTTGAGGCTCTTGGTTCTTGTACACACACTAAATCACAATTCCATGTTATTTTTCACCTCTTTCAATAAAGGGGGTAGCTAATGCAATGTACAGGAACTTAACATTTTTTCGCTAGCTTGAATTTCTACTGCATCTCAGATTTATTGTACCATTATTAAAAGGAAATTTTCATTTTTAATAATTTGTTATGAGTTTCCTGAACAAGAAATTACGCATGCCAAGACCAAATTCCTACGAGAATGATTTCTACGCGTATATAAAAACCAAAAAAATATTATATTACGCTAAATTAACGTTATCGCGATGTCTCGAAGATTATCAGTCCTTGTCTCTTTTTCTTACCTTAATATAAGTACCCTTAATAGTCCAATCAAATGGTAGTTTGAAGTGGAAAGTTCTGGTATAACTGTTTTTAGTGGTTTATTTTATGTTTTTTTGGTGTGCTGAACACGAATCTGGAGTCGTCCAACAAAAATTTTCCCCCCAAATATGAGAAACTATAAAAAATTACTAAAATAATGTTTTTTGGTGGTTTTCAGCTTATAACTTGCAAAGCAAGCTATTTACGCAAAAAGTGTTCCTGTAGTAAAATAAAGAGGAGACAATTACCTACAATGTAAGTCTCTTACATTTTTTTCTACGTCGTATGATTTCCACGCAAAAAGTGTTGAAATATCGGGGAAATCAATAATTTTTGGAAAATAGCAAAAAACACCATCAATATATATTTTTTATTTCATGTAGGTAAACATTATTCTATATGCTAATGGAAGAGGCTAATTTCTGTACAATTTATATGTATTTAAGTACTAATACGAGCCCTCATAGATACGGGTTCCATAATTTCTTCAGGGCAGCCTTCCAGTTCTTCTACGCCTAAAACAAATAAAATGAGTGAGTTAATTACAAATACTTGTACAATTTATTGAATAGATACGAAAGCAGTACCTATTAAGAAAATATTTTGAACACATAAATAAATAGTGAGTGAAGAAATAAAGGTGAGATAGAATTATTATTTATGCATAATTACCTTCAAGTAATTCAGGGAACTCCGGGTCATCCTCTCGTTCTTCTTCAATTTCTGCAACGGGCATGTTATTGCAGCTGTTCTCGCAGTTCAGGCACATATTGGAACAGTTGAGGCCTGCTTTTTTGCATCCACAGTTGGTCTGAGAGGTCTTCATGCATTTACAAGAAATAAGTTTTAAAACTGCTTCTGGTGGCTGTAACGTTGGTACTGGCTGCAGACCACCTTTGGTTTTCTTCCAACCCCATAGCTCAGGATCTTTTTCATTTCCAAGCCATTGTTGTACTTGAAAGTATACACTCAACAATTGTTGCTGTTCTGCAGCCTCAGTGGGAGGTAGGGACGCCAAATGGACTGTTGTTCTGTATGCAGATCTAAGGTAGTAGTTATACCTCAATTTGTTCAAGGGCGTGCCTTCCTTGTCAGTCAATTTGTACAATGCAGTAAAAAAGGTAAGGCCAGCATTAGTAACAGAGTCAGCATGTGCCGTAGGATCTTTAAAAATTTCAATGGTCTTGGTTAGAGCAGGATTTTTCTTGAGGGTTTGGAGAAACTTCATGTTTCCTACTTTGAACGAGGCTAAAGTTATGTCACATCCTCCCATGGCATGCAAAAACAATATGTTGTCACTGATGGATTGGTCTGGTTGGCAGCCAGGAGAAAAAATTGGTATACATTTGAATGTACACCCCGACAACGACCAATCATGATCACCAGCAAATCTATTATCTGTTGTGCGAGATCCATTGCTGTGGTTACAATAAGCGTATCCGCATCCTCTTGTGCCTACTTTGTGTGAATGCAAAGTTGCCCTTCAACATTGAGATGGGACAGTTTTTGTTTTTCATATTGCCTAGGAATTTTTCTTGTGGCACTGTCGGAATCATTGTTTCGTCGAACATGACATCTACTGAGATACGTTTGCGTGACCTTCTTGCTCGCTCAGCATATTTAGTACCTTCTTGAGGGTAACCAGGGAGAGTTCGAGATCGCAAAGGACACAAAGAAGGGCTTCTTCTATGGTTTGCCAGGTAAACACGTTGAAAGGAAAGGAACTGCAGATGAAATAATTCACTTGATTCAGAAAAATTACTGATTTCCCCTATATTTCAACACTATTTTGCGTGGAAACCATACGACGTACAAAAAAATGTTACAGACATAAATTGTAGGTAATTTTCTCCTCTTTATTTTACTACAGGACCACTTTTTGCGTAAATAGCTTGCTTTGCAAGTTATAAGCTAAAAACCCCTATAAAACATATTATTTTTAGTGGTTTTTTGATGACTTCTCATATTTGCGGGGAAAATTTTTTATTGGACGACTTCAGATTCGTATCCTGCACCCCAAAAAAAAACATAAAATAAATCACTAGAAACAATTACACCAGAACTTTCCACTTCAATCCCTTTTTGTGCACCATTTGACTGGATTATAACAGGAAAGCTTGTGACGATCACGTACTGTAATAACTTCATTTTTTTACAACTTCGACCTTTCTGGCTGCTCTTCCTAACGTCAACCACTTTCTAGCGATCGTATTTTATTCATTTTAAGCATAGAAGTGCATGTTCGCAAAAAATGAGCCTGGTAAAGACGACATATATCCAGTGATCTTTTAACAGTGATTGTGACGTGCCAAAAATCAATTTTGTGTATCGTTGCCATCCATAAAACGATAGAAATAACTAGAGTAAAGTATAAAATATGCCGAAAAACCCACCTAGCTCCTGGACAAAAAATAATTTTCAAATGGACATAGAAATGACTTTAATAATATTAGTCCACGTAAATTAGATATTTTAGAAGAAATAATTTATAAAGTAAAATGTCCTATTAACCTTGTAGCTTATCCTCACATATTTCGCGCTAACAGCGTCCGAACAGGTAGTTTGGGGCGCAGAGGTAAAAATCGATCCTATTCCAAGTTTCACAGCGAATATCTTAAAACCGGTTACTTTAACGAGAAACATGCTCAGGAATGAATTGGAAGCGGAATTTTCTCTATAAGATGCATATATAGCGGGTTTTGATTTTTATTTTTTCCACAAAGCTGTGTTTTTCAATTTGAGCTCGTTTCCACACCACCCCCGAGGAAGAGCTCTCGATGCGTTTTTTTTAAAGGTGGTTTCCCCTGTAGGCCTATTCCACTAAAATTCTTTCCAGTTTTACTCATTAAGGGGTTCCTCATCGACGAACTCTTCTTCGAATTCAGAATTTAAGCATCTTTGCCCATGACAATTAGAGCACATTGTTGAGCAGCGCAATCCAACCTTAACACAGCTGCATAGTTTTCTGCAACCTTTTTTGCAGCTTAGGGTGGAAATTGGTGCTGGTAACTCGGTGGCATAAATGGGTGCTAAAATGTTGCCTACTTTCTTTTAACACCATTCCGTTGGTTCCAAGTTTTCTTCTCGCTAAGCATGAATTTGGAGAAATACTCTGTAAGAATGTTGACGTAATGCCTCAGGCAGTCTTGGTAGAATCCCGGCAGTACTAGATTGACCGACTAACTTATTGTTGAAGATAATGAATCTTTGATGATTCAGAGATGTCTCTTCTTTGGGGGCTCTGTATGCTGCTAGCGCGAATTGCTCTCCAGCACTTGTAATTTATTTTTTCGTTGAGCTACGGTTGTTAAATATACGGACAATCTCTTTTATTGACGCATTCCACCGTTTGCACTTTTCCTTTACCAAAGAAAGCTGAAGTGGTATCGCATCGCGTAGATAAACAAAACTGTCTCCCTACAGCTTTTTAGAACTTCCGAGGACTGCAAGTTACGAGAACTTTAAGCTTTATTTTTTATTTTTTCCCTGAGCCTCTCTTAAGAAACGGACACCTTTATCTTCAGGTGCGAGAGCGATAATCAATGCGAGAAGATCAATATCTTGTCTGATGATGACCACTGTATCATTTTCATGAGATTCATTTAAGGCGGTTTGAACTATGAGTACGTCAGCGTCGTCTAGAGCAGTAATTGTTTTGATTCCCCCTTTTTTAAATCTCTCCACCAATTGCGACAGAAACCGTTCCTTGTTTGTGAGATTGTTTATCATTTTATTTTGCGTTTCAGTCAGTGGCGTGTTCTCATTGAAAATAATTTCCGGTGAAATGCGTTTCAAAAGTCGCTGCTGTCTTTCGATGCTCTTCGTATTGCAGGCGTTATCAGCATATCCGTCAAACACTACAGTCACTTTTTGGCCGTAATGATTACGAATAAAGCGAACGTAGACTGTATAAACGTCGTCAAAGGTACCCTACTTCGGCCGTACTACACGATGAATCAAATTGCCGCCATCAACAATGAACTGGCAATCGGAAAAATATATCTCTCGTATAGCATTGAAAATAACATACAGAGACGATTTCTTAGTTTTTCTCATTAACCCTTTCTCATCGAAGAGAGGAAGAGGAATTGAAGCAAGCTCAAAGTTGAAACATGACTCTAAATCTTCTTTTAAGTGAACAGTATAGATTATCCTCTAATATAATTGCGCGGAGTCGAAAAACACAGCTTTGTGGAAAAAAAAGGGAGAAATACATAAAAATCTGCATAAGCTGCAGGTTCATAGGACATTTTTATGCAGAATTTAACGACAATTTATTTTCTATACTTTTTTCTCTTCCGACGCACGGTTTACAAGATAAAAGTGAAAAATCAGTATTAAGTCCCTGGTTGGTTTAAAAAAAAGGACGTTCCACCCCTAAATTGGGGGGAACTTTTCGGGTATCTATTTCTAACCATCTAGAGTACGCATCCCAAATATTATTACTTTATACATTATTTCTCCTATTCAGTGTTTTTTAATCTAATTTGCGTGTACTATCTTGTAGTTTCGTAATTACAATTAGCCTGTTTAACATAATTGATTGAATTTGGGGATTTTATATCCATGGGCATATTTCAAAGGTTAATGTCATTAACGATTCAAAAACACGCTACATGTATATTTAATGTATAATTATTATTAGTGAGCCTGCAAAATAAATGTTGAATGTAGTAAGCTGGAAGGCACTTGGCTCGCAGAATCTTTTAGGTAATTTAGTTATAACAACACAACTTTTAACAAGCATCTAACATGCTCCTCATTACTATCTCAACGAATGTTACTTCTAATTGGCCGCATTGATACAAAATGCTTAATTTTTATATGCGTTGCTATCTTCGAAAATAATGAGCTTACTTCGTAACTCAAAATTCCAAGATGTTATCCAGACAATAAACAAAAAAGTTTAGTTAGCGTGTAGTTTAGATATACCTACACAGTTTTTGAACAGAAATATAATTTAAAGAGATAAGAAAGTACATAAAAAAGTATTAAGAGAGTATTAGCCAGCGGTTGCAAAAAACTAAACTGAAGGCAGCAGTAGTTAAACTACTGACCCCCTCACAGTCTTTTTACAATCTTTTATTTAACTTGCTCTGTATGTATGTATCACTACCTTCTGAGTGGAGGTTATGGAATAATCTCCTTCTTCTCCCAATAGGAAATGATATTATACATCTATTTTCTGCACATTTAATTTTTTTTCCAGAGAGAGAGAGAGATAGAGAGAGAGAGAGGGAAGGAGAGAGAGAGAGAGAGAGAGTACAAATAAATTGAACTTTTTATCATCCCTGACGAACTTTAATGAACCTACTACGATCCTTTTACAGAATTATTATAAATTACTGTATTCTCATGGCACACTATTATCGATATTGATGATAATTTATCCATTTTTCTAAATGACTTTAAATAACAGAGTTTTTCATAAAGATTAAAGCCTAAGGAATAATTTTAGACATGTCCCCCAAAAAAACTGGCTCTACTTTCAAAATGGCGTCCATGTATAAACAAAATTTTGCAAATATTGGTTCTGTCATTTAACACAAAAACTAAAAAAGATGGAGAAAAACTTTCTGCACAAGAAACAAAGTGCATACAATTTTCTACAATTTTGTTCCTATACAATATTTGGACAGGAGTTACCATTTTCCAGATAAATGATTCAGCTCTTAAAATAAAATATAAAATTCAATATAAAACGTAAGTAACACCTCATTCGCTTTCAGATTCACTATCGCTGTCTCCCGATACATCGAATATTTCTTCCAAGTCTTCTTCTTCTATTGCTTCATTTATGATATCGTTATCATCCTCACTTTCGTCTATTATGATTTGATTTGGAATAATCTCCTGAAGAATTTCAGTAAGCGATTGAGGCAGTATTTTATCTGCTGAACACCAAAGAAGTTCTCTATTTCCTTGCCATCCATAACAATCATTTCAAGACTTTGGATTGTTGTGAATACCTTCGTCGGCTAATCGCCAAATACGCGTTTGGTAAACACTCCTTTTAATATGCTCGATAAGACAAGCTGTTGATCATGGAATCGAAGAAAAATCAACTTTAATGTCAATTGATAAAGACAAATCTTTGCCACTACATTCTGTCTAATGACTATTAGGCGAAGCTCGTCCACGCTAGCGCATTTCTCTGATTCATATACGGCACATGTAAACTCCTCTAATGATGCGACTAATTTATCATCAATATTTCAGCTGCTCCCCAAATCTTTAAATGTTCGGATATATTTGGTGTATTTGGGAGAAAGTAACATTTTTAGGGGTTTTATCTTTCCTTTTCCTTTAAAGGCACTGACTGACTCGCATTCAGTAAATGAATGAATTATATTATTATTATTATTAATTTCTTTCAGTTTATTTTATTTTTTGGTATGTTAATAATATAAAGTTGTATTATACGCCTTACAATAATTTATTTCCTCTAAATGATTTACCGATATATGAATTTCCATGTTTTCTTAATTTTGGACTCATTTATCTGGAAAATGGTAACTCCCATCAAAATATTATATAGGAACAAAATTGTAGAAAATTTTATGCACGTTCTTTTTTGTGAAAAAAGTTTTTTTCCATCTTCTTTAGTTTTTGTGTTAAATGATAAAAACAACATTGGCAACAGTTTTTTTAAAATATTGCCGCCATTTTGAAAGTACAGCCACTTGTCTAAAATTGCTCCTTAGGTTTTAATATTTATGAACAACATTGTCCCCTAGGATCGGGGGGAGGGGGTGCACCTACAGCTAGGGTGGGCTCCCCGACTATTACATTTTGGGAATTCATTATTGCTGTAAAATAATTTCTTGATCAGATATATTTAGTAATTTTTTGTACGATTCCAGCTCATAATTTTTTATTTAAATGAGGGAGATTATTGTAAAATATAGGACCAAATAATTGTAGGCGTTTCTGTTATAGGATAATCTGTGATAATCTGTGACGACTATGTGTTTCGGAACTCATAGTATATTTGTTTTCACATTATTTATTTATTTTTAATATTCGTGTAGTTGAAAAGATGATTTAAAAATTTAATTTTCTTTAAGGCCATAACGACCCCTGTATGGGTATTGATTTATAAACAAAAATTGCCTGTATTCATGTCTTTTTTAACCTCTCCAATTTTGTCAGTATCTTTATATTTTCGTAATATGAGATGAAATTCAACGTTTGTAAAATTCCGTTTTATAGACCGAAGTATTTAATCAGCTTCTAAATCTAACATGTAATATGTAATATGTACCAATTGCGAGTTTTTTGTACAAATATTGTCGAGCTATTGTAGAGAATTTTGTAGAGCTTTGCTATTTATAATTTTGTGAAACAAGCAAGCAGTGCAATAGTCGTCGATGGAACATATTAAGTCTTTATTTTAAATATTAACCTGGCATGCATTTTGTACCGTTTGCATTCTGCGAACATCAGTGGAATCCATACTAGATTCAACGCTTCAGCACAATCTTCGTGTCGGGAAGATTAGTAATAGATCAGCGATCAGATTAGTAATAGATCAGTTAGATTTCTAAAGCGTATATAAAAGAGGGTCAATTAAAACCATTGTGGAACACCTAATGACATTCTTTGAGGGTAGATGTATTAGCATCTATTTTTACCTTCTGAGATGTATTAAGAAAATAACTACGAAAAATTTTTTTACTATAACCAATAAATTTAAGCAAAGCGAATAAGATTTTATGATTTAGCATGTCTTTTAGAGAAATCGATGAATATTAAAATTCTGAGTTTTTCTCTCTATGAATGTCGTCAGTAATATTCAACAGAGCGGTACATGAGCAATACTGAGACTTGAATCCAGGCTATTTCTGGCAAAAATGTTGTATTTCTAAGCGTGAACACGAATTTGAAAAAGCAACATGACAACTAAATAGTTATTTTCATAATAAGTGATACAGAATAAGTGGACCAATTCTAGGACGGGCTGTCGGGAGGAAGCTTGCAGGTCCTGTAATAGTAACGTAACACGTTCGGTGTTAAATATTTTTGAAGCGACGCTTTTGATATTCTTTATGAAAGGAACCAAATGATAAAACTTAATTATTTTGATCAAAATAGAAAACCTCCTACACATCAACAAAATTATACAATAGAGTGGGTGTTCCTCAAGGTTCTGAATTGGGACCTATTATGTTCATTATTTATGTTATGGAGCTACCAAATCAGTCAGTATACTGAGACCTTTGTTTCATTGTATGCCTATGTCTTTGTCTGATGTCTCATATTTACTTCAGCGTAAAATTGGCACTACTGCTGATCGTTTATGTAGCTGATTTAGTAACAATTTATTGTTCTTCAATGCTTCAAAAATAAGTTATATGACATTCCATATTCATCAAAATAGTAACATTTCCAACCTTAGTGTGAAAATAAATAACTGCAACATTGAAAAACGTGACTGTACGACATTTCCTGGCATAGATTTTGATAATACGCTGACATTCAGTAACCACTGTAGTAGACTACTAGTAGTACCCTACACTCTAATGTTTCCAGATTAGAACATTGAAGAAAGCCTTGGAACAGTCTATTACTGCTTTCTTTTTTAGAAGTTCATTGAAGACTACCTGGTATCACCATATGGAGAAGCTTCTCTAGTGTACATAAAGTTCTTGTTGAAAATGAAAATATAAAATTTTACTAAGAGTAAAGTGCCTTCCTTTTAATGAATGTAATAAGATATTATGAAGAAAGCTGTAAATAATGCCAAGTGTTGTAGGAATACAGTTTCGTCCACATAGTCAACAATTAATAGCTTGGAAAATTTATTTAATAATGATATTTTCAACAATAAAAATTTTCAACAAAATTAATTACTGACTATGTAGATGAAACTTTGTATTCGGACTGTACTAGGTACTGTAACACCCTGTACCTAGGCCATGTATTTGCAAATTAATTTCCTAAATTTTAAATAAAATTTACGTATTTTATAATTTTCAAACAATGCAAATCAAAATTAGACATTCCAGATAACAATTAATTCGATTTCATCCATAATTTACTTAAATACAGAAATATTATTTTCTTTATAATATTATGTACAGTTTTAACAGGGTTTATTTCGACGCAAAAGTTGAGGTTCTCGCAAACGTATTCATCTTAAAGAATGTATTACATAAACAGAAAGATCATCAACGTAAACGATAGTAACATATTCATTATAGGCTTAAGTTCGAGGGTAATTTAGATAACCGAAGGGTTGGCCAAGCGCTAGATGCCTACGTGACAAATTCTGCGTAGCTCGCGAAGCTCGCTTGGTTTACTGTCCTTCTCACCCTTTCAGTTTGGGAATTTTTGGCTCTATTTTAAAACCGTATATAAACGCGGTTCCGGGGAGCCAAAATTGTCTTTTATCGACCTGCTCTTCGAGAGTACACTTGCTGGTAGTATTAATTACTTCGGTATCTGCTTTTGTTTGAGTTCAGCTTTGCGGCCACCCCAAAAGGTGATACGTAGTGCGACCATCGTCAGATGGTACGTATTTGCGGGCCGTCATTAGATGGTTGCGTAGTGCGGGCTATCCGTGGTTAGTTTCGTAGTTGCGGGTCATCCTAGATGATTTCGTATTTACACAGATTTTTCTGAATCTGTGAATGGTGAACGGCGAAGCAGGGATCGCGGTGCTAAAAAGGTTCGCTATTAAGGTGAACGACGCCCACGATGCCACTATGGAAGCTGGGGGAGATTTAACCGGAGACCTCACTGTATATCAAACAATAAGTATAAAAATTATTTAATCCTATGCGACGCGTTGTCATTTTTGTTTTGCCCATTAATTTAATATCAAATAAACTCGAATTTTTAACCTCCCCACAATAAAATTGTGGGAGGTTACTACAATTAGTCCAAAATCGAAAATTGAGATAACATCAAATCTTTACGTTTTGAGGTCCCAGGAACCCAAAAAAATTGTTTTTGAAAAATGTCTGTGTGTGTGTATGTGTGTGTGTGTGTGTGTGTGTGTGTGTGTGTGTATGTATGTTAGCACGATAGCGGCGAAGCTACTAAACGGATTTGGATGAAACTTAGCATGAGGGTTTCTTTAGTGCTCCAGAAGATCTGAAAAGGTTTTGGTTGAGATCGGATTACGTTTAGTGCCGTTTTGGCACAACAAGTTGTTTATTTTATGATTACTTACAATTTGTAATTGAACCATTGAAAAGCAGTAAAAATTCCGATTTCAACGATATATCACACTTGCACTTTTTCGATTTGGTTTCCGTGAAAAAAATTAAAAAACAAAAATTTCACTTGTGTTGTCCTCAAAGCAGTGCATTGTACAGGGTGATATTCTAATAATGACAGAGGTGTTCAGTGATTTCGGCTGATAACTCGGGAACGGATGAAGATATCGAACTGAAATTTGAAACGTAGGTATAAATATTGTAGACGGACGGATTATGAGTGAATTAATAATACACCTACGTCACATGACGTCACAAGTAAGAAAAATTCTTAGAAACTGGTGCAGATATCGACTTAACTGGAAACATCCATTTAAAGTTTGAAACGTAGGTGGAAATATTGTAGATGGATGGAATACGAGTGAATTAAAAATACACCTACGTTCTGATGACGTCGTAAAAGCATAAAATTCTTATAACAGGCGAACTGATGATGATATCAAAAAAATATTTCTACAGTCACGAATTTTTTTTTTTTTAATTTCCAAGAAATGTAAAATTTTCGGAGAAATGTCACTTTTCAGAAAAATGTCAGATTTTTAAGAAAATGTCAAATTTTCAGGAAAACGTCAAATTTTTGGAGAAATGTCACTTTTCAGAAAAACGTCAAATTTTCGAAAAAATGTTATATTTTCAGGGAAATGTCACTTTTCAGAAATATGTCAAATTTTCAGAAAAATGTCACTTTTCAGAAAAATGTCAAATTTTCGAAAAAACGTCAAATTTTCGAAGAAATGTCACCTTTCAGAAAAATGCCAAATGTTTGAAAATTGTCAAATTTTCGGAGTAATGTCACTTCAGAAAAATGTCAAATTTTCGAAAAAATGTCAAATTTTCAGAGAAATGTCACTTTTCAGAAAAATGTCAAAAATTCAGGAAAATGTAAAATTTTCGAAAAAACGTCAAATTTCACCTTTCAGAAAAATGTCAAATTTTCGAAAAAATGTTAAATTTTCCGGGAAATGTCACTTTTCAGAAATATGTCAAATTTTCAGAAAAATGTCACTTTTCAGAAAAATGTCAAATTTTCGAAAAAACGTCAAATTTTCGAAGTAATGTCACCTTTCAGAAAAATGCCAAATGTTTGAAAATTGTCAAATTTTCGGAGTAACGTCACTTCAGAAAAATGTCAAATTTTCGAAAAAATGTCAAATTTTCCGGGAAATGTCACTTTTCAGAAAAATGTCAAAAATTCAGGAAAATGTCAAATTTTCGGAAAAATGTCACTTTTCAGAAAAATGTCAAATTTTCGAAAAAACGTCAAATTTTCGAAGAAATGTCACCTTTCCGAAAAATGCCAAATGTTTGAAAATTGTCAAATTTTCGGAGTAATGTCACTTCAGAAAAATGTCAAATTTTCGAAAAAATGTCAAATTTTCAGAGAAATGTCACTTTTCAGAAAAATGTCAAAAATTCAGGAAAATGTAAAATTTTCGAAAAAACGTCAAATTTCACCTTTCAGAAAAATGTCAAATTTTCGAAAAAATGTTAAATTTTCCGGGAAATGTCACTTTTCAGAAATATGTCAAATTTTCAGAAAAATGTCACTTTTCAGAAAAATGTCAAATTTTCGAAAAAACGTCAAATTTTCGAAGTAATGTCACCTTTCAGAAAAATGCCAAATGTTTGAAAATTGTCAAATTTTCGGAGTAACGTCACTTCAGAAAAATGTCAAATTTTCGAAAAAATGTCAAATTTTCCGGGAAATGTCACTTTTCAGAAAAATGTCAAAAATTCAGGAAAATGTCAAATTTTCGGAAAAATGTCACTTCAGAAAAATGTCAAATTTTCGAAAAAACGTCAAATTTTCGAAGAAATGTCACCTTTCCGAAAAATGCCAAATGTTTGAAAATTGTCAAATTTTCGGAGTAATGTCACTTCAGAAAAATGTCAAATTTTCGAAAAAATGTCAAATTTTCAGAGAAATTTCACTTTTCAGAAAAATGTCAAAAATTCAGGAAAATGTAAAATTTTCGAAAAAACGTCAAATTTCACCTTTCAGAAAAATGTCAAATTTTCGAAAAAATGTTAAATTTTCCGGGAAATGTCACTTTTCAGAAATATGTCAAATTTTCAGAAAAATGTCACTTTTCAGAAAAATGTCAAATTTTCGAAAAAACGTCAAATTTTCGAAGTAATGTCACCTTTCAGAAAAATGCCAAATGTTTGAAAATTGTCAAATTTTCGGAGTAACGTCACTTCAGAAAAATGTCAAATTTTCGAAAAAATGTCAAATTTTCCGGGAAATGTCACTTTTCAGAAAAATGTCAAAAATTCAGGAAAATGTCAAATTTTCGGAAAAATGTCACTTCAGAAAAATGTCAAATTTTCGAAAAAACGTCAAATTTTCGAAGAAATGTCACCTTTCCGAAAAATGCCAAATGTTTGAAAATTGTCAAATTTTCGGAGTAATGTCACTTCAGAAAAATGTCAAATTTTCGAAAAAATGTCAAATTTTCAGAGAAATTTCACTTTTCAGAAAAATGTCAAAAATTCAGGAAAATGTAAAATTTTCGAAAAAACGTCATATTTCACCTTTCAGAAAAATGTCAAATTTTCGAAAAAATGTTAAATTTTCAGGGAAATGTCACTTTTCAGAAATATGTCAAATTTTCAGAAAAATGTCACTTTTCAGAAAAATGTCAAATTTTCGAAGTAATGTCACCTTTCAGAAAAATGCCAAATGTTTGAAAATTGTCAAATTTTCGGAGTAACGCCACTTCAGAAAAATGTCAAATTTTCGAAAAAATGTCAAATTTTCCGGGAAATGTCACTTTTCAGAAAAATGTCAAAAATTCAGGAAAATGTCAAATTTTCGGAAAAATGTCACTTTTCAGAAAAATGTCAAATTTTCGAAAAAACGTCAAATTTTCGAAGAAATGTCACCTTTCAGAAAAATGTCAAATTTTCGGAGTAATGTCACTTCAGAAAAATGTCAAATTTTCGGAAAAATATCACTTTTCAGAAAAATGTCAAATTTTCAGAAAAATGTCAAATTTTATTAAATGGACTCAAAGGAAAATTCCCAAAAAATACTACGGGTCCATTTGTGGTATAAGTTCTCTGCTAGTGTGTTAAAGCGTGCAGACTGTATGCTGAGTATTTTTGACGTATCAAGTGCATCGAGAGATTACAAGTTTTTTCGACGTTTATAAAGCCCACGGATGGTGTGAGAGGCCATCCTGAACCGCTTACAAGCCCTACAAGTGTAAGCAACCCCACCGGAACGCTTTCGGTGAGTTTTTTCCAATAAAACTTTAAAAGTGACAGTGGCATTATATTTTAAAAACTATTTCCGCTACTTCCGGCATCCCGCCGAAAATTCTTCCGGCAACATAACCTAAAAATAGTACTACATAACCTAAAAACAATTTAAGACATTGATACCAACCTAAACATTTTTCAAAAACCAAATTCCCCAGAGAAACATTGGAACAAAAAATTTGACAGCTATCACTTCCCCGGCCGATTTAGTGAAAAATTGATCGAGGCCAAAAGATAAAACAAAATATACCAACTCAAGCTTAAACGAGCCACCATGAACACTACCCTGGCTACATGTGGCAGGGAAGCTGTCCACCAAGAGTTATATGGTTTTTTCCAAAGATGGCCATCCCTGCCATCCCATTACCAACGAACAGGTCTTTTCGTTTAGTTGTTTCCGAGGTTGTTTCCCGTATCAATAATCAAAATTATTAAGTGCTCTTGCCTACGAACGTTTTTATAGAATTGTGTTTATTTTAATATTAATTTTAGGTTCATGTGGACACATTATAATTAAATTAACCTAGTCTTTAAGCCTGCCTACAGAAGACAGGAGCTACTTTTCTATTTTTCTCCAAGCCAAACCGGACCTACCCCGTCCAGCCTCACACTCGCCACGGCGGTGTTCACCATGGTTGTCTGGCTGGCCCCGGGCTAGGATCCGATGAAGCATATATTTGTATTAAAAACATTGAATAAAATATTAATATTGTGCAGACTATAAATTTAACACTCAAGTTCTTAGGTCCAAATCCCACCGAACGCAAGACTTTTTTTCTGATTTAATACGAAAAAAATATTTCAACTTAATAAATATAATTAAATGAGATCGTTCATATTGTTTAGTGCTCTTTTCGGCTTCAAAGATTCACCGGGTGGGGAGGTTCCAGCCGCTTTCAGTAGCTGCAGATTTTTATTTTTCTAAATTTACTAAATTTAACCTAATGACAACGTTAATCAACTTTTTACTAGCCCTGATACTGTAATAACTTAGTGTAGAGTAGATATTTTTCACACTATTGTAGAGAAAAGAGCTTTCTGACGGCGTTCATTTAGCAGTGGCATTTTGACATCAATTAAAAGCGATATTTTGAAATGTCGTGTCAATATTGTTATCTTGATTTATAGAAAGGTCGAATTACATATTACTACTTTTTTTTCAACCTGATTTCATGGTACGACAGCAACTTTTTTTCAATCAATTAATTATTCACTACTAATAAATTTTAATTTGCACTATGATAGTTGTCAATACAAGTTTTTTGTACGGACCACATACCAGTTTATTAGCAGACAAAAAACTTGTTGCCTTGATTGTAATAGTAATTTCTCTTTCAGCATTTTTTAAAAAGATTTCCATCGAAACACGGATTAAAAGTATACTGTTAATGACACGTCTACAAAAAAGATCTTGTCCTAAGGTTCTCATCAAAGGTTTCTGAAGTATTTTAATGCGCTGAAGCCAATTTTGGACAAAAAACGCTTTCTATAGTGTCAGTTTTTGTCTACCACCCCTTTCATTCCCTAAAAAGGATAAAAAAAAAAAAAGGTCTTGTTCTAAGGTTCTGATCTAACTTTTCTGAAGTATTTTGACGCACTGAATCCAATTTTAAACAAAAAAATGTTTTCTATCGTGTCAGTTTCCCTTTACCACCCCTTTTTCTCCCTTAGAGGTGGCAGAGGGAAACTGATACGATAGACATTTTTTTGTGTCCAAAATTGACTTCAGCGCATCAAAATTTTATTAGTTCCAACTATACGCTTTCTAAGTGAAGTGAAAACGTCAGTTGAAAGAAAATGGTGTAAAAAATATGAAAAAAAAAATGGTTGCCGCAACCTCCAGGTTGCCAGGTGTAAGCTAGGGTGGTCCAAGTTTGTGTGAAAAAATTTTTTTGCTTTTTTTTTCTTGCTCCACAGGGCTTAGCTTGTTCGTTTATCCAAAAAAAGTATATGTACCAAAAATGAGCCCGTTCCGACCACGTTTAGAGGTCGCTATGATTTGCAAGTAAAATTATTTTTCGACGTCACCACCAAGTATGACGGTATTCAATTTTCACAATATTAGCGCGCGCGGTTTGTCCTGTTGCTATGTAGCTAGTGAATCTCAATTGCTGAAGCCAAGTTTCGTGCAACCAAGGCCTTACATCAAGCTCGCTGGATGTATCTATTTCAGGACCAAATCACACTGACTGCAGCCGAAAAACGATCTGTTACAGAATTATGTTTGTTTGTAAGTCTTATTTATGGGCCATATTGGAACGAAGCCCCGCTGGCAGCAAAAGCCCCTCTAAATGATGCAAATTTCCTAGCACAGATCAAAGACTATCCTAACCAGAAGATCAGCACCAGTGCTCTGAAAGAATTTCGCCGCCACCTTTGGTACTTTTCAGAGCATTTGATTGGTCGTTCTTTATTCGATCCTGTCCCGAGACCAAAAGAACAATGGTGCAAAACCTTCAGAAACACCAACAAAAAAGGCTTTGAAAAGACCAGATGGAAAAACTTTTGACATGCAAGAACCGTTGCTGTTACAGAATTTTTTCACGCAACGAACAAAAACTCTTTTTGACTTTCTAATCAATGATGGTCAAGAAAAGTCAGAAGCATTTTTAGTACATACTGATGAAATTTATAGGCGAAGGATTGCTTTAATACAAAAATTCAATTCCAGCATTGCAAAAAATGAACAACAAAAACAATATCTTATCCATGTTGTCGATCTTCACAGAAAGAAATACCCAGTTGATAAATATTACATTAACTTTAATTTAAATGCGACATTGTTTTTTATTTGATTTTTACTTCAATGTTAATGTTAATTTAAATTTTTAATATTTTATTAAAACATACTGCCTACAAAAAATGCCTCTTTATACTCAAAAAAGTCGCGACTCCTAAATATAATTAGATTTCGTTCAAATTTTGCAGAGAGGTATTTGAAGTGATATGGAACAAAAAAAGCCTCGTGGAGAAAGAAAAATCCAAATTATTATTTTTTGGACCACCCTAGTGTAAGCAGGTATGTTTTTGTTAATTACCCAGGTCTACAAAAAAAAGGTCTTGTCCTAAGGTTCTAATCTAACTTTTCTGAAGTATTTTGATGCGCTGATGCCAATTTTATACAAAAAAAAATTTCTACCGTGTCACTTTTTCTCTACCACCTCTCTTATCCCCTAAAATGGGAAAAAAATGGTCTTGTCCTAATCTAACTTTTTTGAAGTATTTTGACGCGCTGAAGCCAATTTCGGACAAAAAATTTCTATCGTGTCAGTTTTCCTATACCACCCCCCCCCCCCCCTCCATCCCCTAAAAATTTTTTTGTCCAAAATTTGTTTCAGCGCGTCAAATTACTTCTGAAAGGTTAGATGAGAACCTTAGGACAAGACCTTTTTTTTTGCCTTTTTTTAGGGGATGAAAGAGGTGGTAGAGGAAAACTGGCAAGGTAGAAAAAATTTGTTTTGTCCAAAATTGGCTGCAGCGCATCGAAATACTTTGGAAAAGTTAGATTAGAACCTTAAGAGAAGACTTTTTTTTGTAGACCTGTGTTATTTACGCTCAACGCGTTTTTAAAAAGTTAAATACTAAATTGAAGTTTAATTTTTTCTGTACACGATTACATAGTTGCCTGTCAAAAACGACCGCAAGTAGTGGCTAGTATTTAAATTTTTGAGCGAGAGAGAAGGAATACTCGAGCTTCTTCATGTAGTAAACGAGAACGCAATGTGGTATAGTCAAAGTAATTTTGTTTTTTATATAATTTAATATTTATTTTTTTCTTGCGAATCGATGATTTTTGAGCACAAAGGATATGTTTCCCTTATAAGAAAAGAATATTGTTTTGTTGAGAAACCAATAACGAAAACAGCAAAATAGATTAAAATTCTAAGATTGATTAACAAATTGAAACAATACACTGTTTTACTTTATTTGATAACACAGCCCCACAAAAAAAAAAGTTCAAAGCAGCGAACCAGACTCATGTATCCCTATGTATTTTCGGTCGCTGAATCCGAATCCGGGGTCAAAAAAAATCGTACACCCCCAAAATCATTAGCTAGGGTCAAAAAACACCCCTGAAATGGAATAAAAAGAAGATTAAGCTACGAGAATAGTTGTCACTTCTTAATCAATCGAATTATACAAATTAAGGTTAAACAGCAGCGTACATACAATAGATATGAAACACACCCCTAAGGAGGGGCGAAAACTAGCCCCCATATATAAAAAAATCGATCCAAAACAGCAATGACTGCTGAAAAAGCTCGAAATGTCTAAGTTTTGTTAAAGCGTTAAGAAACTACATCAGGTCCGACGTAATCTTCATAAACACGAGAAAAACAAGAAAAAACGTAAAATCCAACAGGATTTCTATTTTCATGGATGCTGTGATTCTCTGAAATTGCGTAGTACTCTAAAATAGAACCAGAAACTTACGTACCGTTAACATCCTACACTGTCAACCCTCAGAGGGTGTGAAAACTACCCCTCATGTAAGATTTAACAATAAAAAGTTACAGTGACTTCTATAAACATTCGAAACACCTGCGTTATGTGGAAGAGAGAAAAAACTATACTATGTTCGACGATGTGCTTGAAAACCACCCCCACGTGGTTGCGAGATATTACCTCTATATCTGTAGGATGCTGGAAAAACAGAGAGAAGCTAACCGGATTTTCATTTTTATGGATGCTATGATTGGCAAAAATCGTGTTGCACACTTAGAGTTTGAAACTCATATCCTATAAATGTTATTAAGTAACACTCCCAGAAAGGATGTAAACTACCGTAATTCAAGATGTAATGAAAAAGCTATACTGTTGTTTATTCGTTTCATTTCCATAGTTTTTTTTTATAGGGGTGGCGTCTCTCAACCCCGTGGGGGTGGTTTTCAAGCACAGCGTCGAACATAGTCTAGTTTCTCCTCTCTTCCACACAACGCAGGTGTTTCGAATTTTTATAGAAGTCACTATAACTTTTTATAGTCAAACCTTACACAGGGGGTAGTTTTCACACCCTCTGACGGTTGACACTGTAGAATATTGATGGTACGTAAGTTTCTAGTTCTATTTTAGAGTACTACGCAATTTCAGCCAATCATAGCATTCATGAAAACAGAAATCCTGTTGCACTTTACGTTTTCTCTTGTTTTTCTCATGTCCTTTAAACTTGAAGGTGGTTGTTCTCAACTCTATAGGGGCAGTTTATGAAGATTACGTCAGACCTGATGCAGTTTCTTATCACTTTAACAAAACTTAGACATTTTGAGCTTTTTCAGCAGTCATTGCTGTTTTGGATCGATTTTTTTATATATGGGGGCTAGTTTTCGCCCCTCCCTGGAGGTGTGTTTCATATCTATTGTACGTACGCTGCTGTTTAACCTTAATTTGTATAAATTCGATTGATTAAAATGTAACAACTACTCTCGTAGCTTAATATTCTTTTTACCCCATTTTTTGGCTCTAGCTAATGATTTGGGGGTGTACGATTTTTTTTGACCCCGGATTCGAATTCAGCGACCGAAAATACATAAAAATACATGGGTCTGGTTCGCTGCTTTAAACTTTTTTTTTGTGGGGCTGTGTAATGTAACGAGGATACGAAACCGTGGTCACACTCCAGTGTTTCAAAATATAGTGTCTTGCTTAACAAAGTAAAACAGTGTATTATTTCAATTTGTTATATTGTACAGTCACAAAGTAACGGATACTTCGATAAAATTCTAAGATTGTCAACGCCTTTACTCTAGAAGCGAAATAAACATACTTATTGTACAGAGACATTTAATTTGCCACCGAAATAACAATCGTATCTGTCATGTTACGTCCTCGTTTACCACATGAAGCAGCTCGCACACCCCTTCTCTCTCGCTCACGAATTCAAATACTGGCAACCACTACCTGCGGCCGATTTTGGTCAGGTAGCCATGTGTTATTGTGTAAAGAAAAAATTGCTCTTCAATTTATAATAGACTTTTTTGAAAAACGCGATGAGCCTAAATAATTAACAAAAACATACCTGTTTACACCTGGCAACCTGGAGGTTACGGCTGATCAAAAAGCGCATTAACGATGCGCATGGTAGAAACGCTTCACGCATGGTGTTCCAATTGACATTGGCTTAATATTAGTGTGTCTATATTAGAATTAAGGATGCATAAAAAGTAGATAAATTATTGAAATCATTTTGGAGTTTGTAAATTATTCCCCAAGCTGTTCAGATTCTATAAACTGTTGAGATGCGTCTCCTCTACTGAAAATCTAAATCTCCAAAACTTAAGAGGGTCATGAGTTGACCTCGAAGAAAACATTTTCAAACTATTTGAAATATTTTCTTTCCACTCAGGGCTGTCGAAAGGTTTTCAATAACTATAATTTGCTTGTAAACACTATAGTAGAGTTAAGCATAAAAGTTTATAATTTTCTAAAAAAAGAAAATATATAAACAATTACACAGGCCTGTAATAACCTCACAAGCATGCACGGAAAAATCAGAACAAGGGGTAGTTTTTTCTCATTTATGGATAGTTTCAGAAGGGGGAAACCGTTCTTCAGCCCTTTCGCAGTATTTTCCGTATGTTTTGTCATTCAGGGAGGGAGTGGTTACAACCCCCGGGGTTGTTTGGCGTCTCCTGGTCAAAAGATGTTCGATTTATTAATTTTCCCTGTAATAACCCCGATCTTCGCAAGAGTAATACGGAAAACTCATTTAAGAAGAGTGGGGGAGAGTATTGCAGTTATCGTGTTACTCGAGCTCGAAAACTGGAGGAAACCGTTCTTTCGCAGTATTTTCGGAATGTTTTGTCATTCAGAGAGAGGGTGGTTCCAACCCCCTGAGGGTTGTTTTGGCGTCTCCCGGTCAAAAGATACTCGACCTATTAATAGTCCCTGTAATAACTCCGATCTGTCAAGCCATCACAAGCGTATTATGGAAAAATCAGAACAAGAGGTAGTAGTAGTTTTTTGGGGGGGAAAGTATACCACCGTAATTTCCGTGATACGATAGAACGTTGGGAGTATGTGACTAGAGCCATTTTAAATGATTCAGAAGTTCCATTTCAACGCGTGTTATACGTGAAATGTCATTTTGCGAAAAATTGAGCAGTGAAACATTTATTTTTGATGTGATATTTGGAATCAGGGGCTCAAAAAACATACGGATAGGCAGGCGCGCAGCGAGGGGGCATGCCCCCCTCCCCAAGCCGTCTTCCATGAACCAAAAAAAAAATAAACAAGCATAATCACTATTAGTACAAAGCAGTATCCAAATTATCTCTTGAAATAAATATTTTGTAATTAATACACATCCGTTTTCAACCATTTTCTGAAAATTTTTCCTCAACCTCTGGGGAGGCCGGTCTATTGCCCCCCCCTCAGATGAATTTTCTGGCTGCGCCACTGCGGATAGGTGTCTTTCACCTTTGGAAAATATCTTTTTGCGTGCCTGTGTTATTATCAATAAAAATTGAAATCTTATGTTTAGAAAAACATTTTGTTATCATATTAATTATTTTCAAATAAATTGATAAACAAGTACATTGAAGCTCTTCACATGAAATCTATACGTATTTAGTTTTTTCCATGTAGATTCATCTTACAGCGGTGATATGTTTTAACAAGACATTTTATGTCCCTTTTCTGGAACTAGAACTCAGAAACAGAAAACACTCCTTGTTACTGAAACTTTATTAAACAAGCTTGTTTGTTCCAGTGCCAGTGTATATACAACGTAAAATATATTTAGCATTGACTAGTATATTACCCTTTCCATTATCCCCAGTTACCTTTGCGAACATTTACTAGAATGTTGTTTCGCCTTAAATTTACTGCTTCGAAAATAACCATAAACATTTTAGCGTAAATGTTAGGATCCTTTCACTATGGCAAGTTGCGAAAATAACAGTTCATTACTCGGGTTTGTTTCGTGTACTTGGATGTTTACATTAATTTCGTATGCAAATGCAGATATAAAATCAATGAAATGAAACAACGTTTTTATACCCCTTTGTAGATACACCCATTTTGTGCTGATGGATCGTTTGGAATTGTAAATTAAATTCTCAAGGTGGAACGGTTTCAGAAATAATGGGTTCTATGGTACTGAGTGTTTTCGATATTTCAACACAGACAATAAATAATTAATGGGAAAAATAGATATTATTTGTTTGCCATCACGATAAACATATGTTTGTACATATATAAATACTACTTTGGTAGTCATGCAGTAACTCTGCTCTTAATCAACTCGCTCCTATATGCTTCCCTTTCTTGTCTCTGACTGATCATTTATCTGTACCAACAAGTACCACTAGAAATGAACTAAAGAGTCAGGTTCCGTACCTCGAAAGCGATATTCTTTCTCAGCCGAACCTTGAAAACTTTCACCGATCTCTAGCATGCCGGCGCTGTTGGGATTAGGCACGGTCGATAGGAGATGAAATTCATCATATCCCAGTCGTTCGATGGAGAATCACCATTCTTTATACAATCTTTGCGAAGATTTTGGGTGAGTTAAGTTGATCCAAGTACATTAAGAACTTTGTCATGATGCCTGTAGCTAATATAAATATCTGAGTTCGATAGCCAAGTTTGGTATATATTCTTATGGTCCAAGATTCTGCCGGATTCGATGGATCTGTCTCAGGATATTTTAGCAATACTTCATTATTTTCAAGAACGGCTGAGGTTAGCTTTCTTATAGAAGATCGATGGATTAGTATGGAGCTCAAACTTTAGCACTAAATCTCGGTGTATGATCTTCGCCACCTCGTTGTGTCTTCCTAAATACATCCCTGCAGCCAAATTAGAACAGTCTCCTATAACATGGTTAATAGTTTCGCCTACTGCGTTGCACTTCCTGCAGATCGCTCGTTCAAACTTTCAGAATATGTTTCTCTGTTGTCTTGCCATGATATTTGCCTGTCCCCACTAGTGCGGATTATCATACAGTGCTGCCGATTTCTGAGGTTTAGCGGGGATTACTTGTCGCATTTCACTATTGATGAGAAACCTGGATGGATGGATCGCATGTTTTTCTTTTGAGTTCTGCTTCCTGTCTAATGCGTACGTAGCATATATAACCTTTCAACTACGCCTCTTGGATGGTTTCTTGGCATTCTAAACATCGTAAGCGTAGATCGCTTTATTTTGTCCAGTCCTTCGACGTCTGAATCTCAATATTCCGAATGAGTATGCCAGGCTGAGGGCAGTGTATGGTTTGATCGCTGTAATCGTGTTCCTAGCGATGAGCTTTGTATTTAAACGTTGTTTGTATTGTCCTCTGAACTCTTGCTTCAGCTGGGTATGGTCTATCCTTCTATTCTTCAGAATTTCGACATACTTGTAGGTACGGGAATTGGCTTAAAGTAACGTGTATTATCCAGTTGCTATATTAAATGTCCCTGACGTGTACATCAGCACCCATTTCTTAAGCCCAAATTCCAAGCCAAAATTCCATTTGAATGTCGTCGCTGAAAGTTTTTGACGTTTATTATTATTATTATTATTATTATTATTATTATTATTATTATTATTATTATTATTATTATTATTATTTTCAATCATCAGTCATCATTTCGATAATCAGCCCGAAGTAGTAAGGGCATTCTAGCCTTCCTATCTCATCCCAAACAATGGTGATATATGGCAGTGGCTCAGCGCGGTGTAGGCACTATCTAAAAGACTAAAAGCCTCATGCGATCGCACAATACGAAGTGAACTCAGCAGAGCTGCCTTTTACATTTTGGTCGCCGGTGGCGTAAATACAGACTTATAAATAGAAATGGTATTCCTTAAATTAAAACGGTTTGATACCTCCAAGATTACTAATAATTGGCACTCTTTAAGGTATCAAACCGTCTTCCTCGATAATAATTATTAAGACCGCCCATTTAATTACAAAGCCTGCTGGATACATTTTACTAAATAAGTTCTGTATTTCTTCTCAATAGCTTACATTTTCTTTTAAACAAATCCAGAAACACTGTGTCTAGCTACACACCTACACACATGCTCAATAAAAGGTACTTAAGTTTAGACAGAATTTTTGTTCATTATTTTGGAGTCGATGCCATTGAAATTTAAAAATTCATGTGTGCTATAAAAGCCTTCTTTTGTTATTTTTTTTGTATTAGCTATTTATATTTTACCTTTGTTAAGGCTTTCACCCAATTTGGAATTTTATTATAAATTTAGGGCCATGACAATTAAAGCCACAATCGCTTGACTTAAGCCTATTAAAATCTATAGCTAAATTATGTTGAGCCCTCGTGTTGTATCTGTAAATATCTTCATGATTTTTGTACTGATGTATATTTGTATAAGTATACAGGGTGATTCTTTTAAGGCGGCCATTAGAATATTTCCCACTTGCAGATGAGATAGAGATTTGAGATTTGGTACCATACCATAGTCGACCATTGCGGGTCCGAAAATAATAATTTCAAGATGGCGGCACTTCCGGAAATACCGGAAGTCGATACCAACTTGCTTATTTTAAATAGAACACTATATATTTTCGACTTTTCGAAATGATCATAAAATTCTGAGTCAAAACATGTCGCACACCCTATACCTAAACCGAGCAGTTTCGGAGATATATGACATTTTATAAAAAATTTGATAGGTGCAATGGTTTGCAAGAACCGTTATAACTTTCTTCGTGTAGGAGATCGTTATTTTCTCTTTGGTACGTAGAAAGAACACAAGATGAGCTACTCTTTACAAAAAAAAAAAAATAGATTCCAAAATAGTATACTAAGTGTTTTATTTTTCTCGTTACATTTTGTCAAATTCAAACCTCAAAAACTTTTTTATTTCAAATGGAACACCCTATATTTTTTTACATCAAATTATGTTAAATTAAATTCCCTTTTTTCACTGTAGAGGTTAAAGTTACAACTTTTCGAAATATTGTCGATTTTCTTAAATGTCCAAGAATTTTTAGTAAAAATTGCCATCAACTTACCCACGATTAGAAACAATCAATAATGTCAGTTATTCGCTTTTCTTAAAAAATGCCAGCACGTTTAAATTACACCCACGAAGATTTTTAGATTTGTTTATTATTTATGGAGAATGTGATAGTAATAATACCAAGAAGTGGCGCAGCCAGAAAATTCATCGGGGGGGGGGGCAATAGAACCGGCCTCCCCAGAGGATGAGGAAAGTTTTTCAGAAAACACTTTGTACTGCTTCTTTATTTTTTGGCTCATGGAAGACGGCTTGGGGGGGCCCATGGCTCCCCCCTGGCTGCGCCCATGATACCAAGAACATGTAACACATTTGCTACTTGATACCCACTTTATTGTTTCAATTGTTTCATAGGCTTCCGCGTTTTTTGGATAACATAATTTTCAACAAAAACTTGCGAATACTTCAAAAATTACATGTGTTAGATATAGGACATGCTGATATAAGTCCACCTCAAATTTAATTCTACATCGATTGCAATACAAAAATTTAGCACGTGCCATTTGATAGAGCCAAATATTCTAAAATTATCCAATATGCGGTTTACAGTGGATGGTGGACGGTTTCTGTTCTTGTGGGTATCGAGTAGCAAATGTGTTACATGTTCTTGGTATTACTTTATCACATTTTCCATAAATAATAAACAAACCTAAAAGTCTTCGTGGGTGTAATTAAAACGTGTTGGTGGTTTTTAACATAAAATAATGACTGACATTAATGATTGTTTCTAATCATGGTTAAGTTGATGGCAATTTTTTTTTAAAATTTTTGGACGTTTAAGAAAATCGCCAATATTTCGAAAAGTTGTAACTTTAACCCCTACAATGCTTTTACTAGAAAAAAGGGAATTTAATTTAACATAATTTGATGTAAAAAAATACAGGATGTTCCATTTGAAATTAAAAAGTTTTTGAGGTTTCAATTTGACAAAATGTAACGTGAAAAATAAAACACTTGGTATACTATTTTATAATCTATTTTGTAAAGAGTAGCTCATCTTGTGTTCTTTCTACGTACCAAAGAGCAAATAAGGATCTCCTACACGAAGAAAGTTATATCGGTTCTTGCAAACCGTTGCACCTGTCAAATTTTTTATAAAAAGTCCAATATCTCCGAAACTGCTTGGTTTGGGTATAGGGTGTGCTACATGTTTTTTTATGGCCATTTCGAAAAGTCGAAAATATATAGGATGTTCCATTTAAAATAAGCAAGTTGGTATCGACTTCCGGTATTTCCGGAAGTGCCGCCACCTTGAAATTATTATTTTCGGACCCGCAATGGTTGACTATGGTAGGGTACCAAATCTCAAATCTCTGTCTCATCTGCAAGTGGGAAATATTCTAATGGCCGCCTTAAAAGAATCACCCTGTATATCAGGCAATGAAAAATATGTAGTGACGGAATTCAATAAATCAATTTCTTACACTCTCTGTATATCCACGATTTGTAATTATTCTGATGGTTTTTCTCTGCAATCCGAAAATTCTGTTAGCTAGCAGGGCATGAGCCCAGTTTATCACACGATAAGTCATGCGGGAAACTATTAGCGAGTGATAGGCCGTTAATAAAAATTTAAAAGTTGCAATATTTTTTAGGTTTCTTTCCAAGAATGTATTTTCTGATATTTTTTTCTTACTGTGTAATCAACAGTGATCGAAATTTTGGGTTTAATTTCAGGTGCGTCGTTACAAATATTTATTAAAATATGCATACATTTTTAGTTGTACATATGTATACATCTATCCTATTATGCCAAAATAAATGAGAAACTCATAAGATAGGTTCGTATTACATTTAATTTCGATTTAATTTTGTGAGGAAGAACAAACTTACATTTAATTCTTTTATGTAAAACTTTATGTACCTATGTGCGCCACTGGAATTAAACCCAAATTCCAATCATTGGTAATCAACATGGTAGAATCAATCTAGATTTAGGTCAAGAAATACACCTAGAAATTTAACTTTCTCTAGATTTTTATAATTTTCAAGTGGTCTATGACAAAATCATATTCGTAGTTTTATGCTCGTTCGGTGACAGTTTAAAGCATTTAACTTAGCGACACCTACTTGCCTTGCCTGAACGGCATCCAATTTATTGTCATATATCAGAAATGTCGTATCATCTGTAAATAGTACCAAGTCTACATCAGGTACTTAGAGTCATTCATATAAATTGAAAATGGGGTTAGTCCTAAGACCGATCCCTGTGGCACTATATGCCCCTTATGTATTGCGATGTGGAGTTAGTACTGCTGTCTAAGTTTCAGAAATGATTTGTTTGCAGTTGATCATGTCAAACTTTCGCTGTTAAATTATACAATAAAATACTTAGGTCAAAGATAATTCTTGACATGAAATGTTTTAAAGAAACATGAATGGAATATTTAACGAAAAATCCATTTTATTCGATTGAAGAATTTTTAATTTGTAATTGTGTACATTCTCTGTCATTTTGTATTAAATTTTATATATTTCGGATTATTGTAACTGTAATTTCCTTTTTTATTGAACATCAGGTGAAGTTGCTCTTTATATTCTCATTTGGCAACGTTTCTAGTTTGACATCGACATGAATATATTATTTGACAAAGTGAATAAAACGGTTTTTTTATTAATTTTTCTTTAGTTTTTTGACAAAACATGATATAAATAAATCACAGTATGCTTAAATTAGATTTACGGCTGCCTTCTAGTACATCACTCAAGTTAATGGAAGATAATGTAAATTAACTCGATTTGAAACAGAAAAATAGGCACTCGTAAAGCTGAAATACAAATTAGGTATTTGGATTGGTTCTTGTCTAAATTACCTTTTAAATTCCAATTCGCTGAAATACATGAGTTTTAGATTTAACTTTTTAAATAACGGTCCGGTAAACCTAAAAGTTAAATTAACTTTGTCCATCTGGGGTGCAAATGAGATTTTGTATATTTGCCGGATGTATATGGTAATGAGCTAAAGTGTTTTTTGTTTTGTTTCAGAGTCGTGGTTTGCCTATACCTTATCCTGTGATATCTGGACCGAGTGCATATATCGATCCCGAAGAGGTAAGTCGTAACTACTAACATCAACTGAATTTTAATGGGCTTCTGGGGTGCCCTGAATCTTTAGTTTAAGTCGTTGGGCCTATTTAAGCTTTATTAGGCGGTATATCACAGTCACTTTTTTATGAAGCACATATATCACATAATAGACTTACGTTTGCGTTTACGTTACTGACAAATTTTAAACATTTTTCTCTAGCTGAATTACATTTATAGATTTATAAATACTCTTAAAGGATCTAAATGGGGAATTGTGCCTCCAGAACTGAATATGACAATTGCTATTTTGTTTAATAGATTATCCATTTATACTATTATTTATATAGTTTTTACTCATCTCTCTCGTAATATTACTGAATAATGTGGAAAAATATGTATCGTAATATGTATTTTTCAAAAAAAAATTCTCTAAATCTAATAAAGATGTGATTGATTGATTTACCAGCATGCAGTAGGCATTGCTGTCACTCCCAAGATATACCGCAGGGCCGGCTACGTCCACGCTGGGTCGGATTTGGGTCATGCTTGTCAGCAGCGAGAGCCACATGACGCATGGTACAGGAGTGTTGGATGGCAGTGTAAGTGTTTGTGAAATGAGTTGTCGCATTGTGTCGTGATATAGAGTGTTTATGCTCCTCTTTTTTTGTAAGAATATAAGGGCTCGGGTTTCTGCAGGTATACGATGTCACTATTACACTATTACCGAAAAATTTCTTGTATATGAAGTTCGTTATCTGCCACATGCTGGATCCACTTGAGTGTCGAGGGTTGAATTGCCCTGGTCGATCCCATTTTATGGATGCACATTTTGTTCACTTGCTAATAGCTGAGCGTTGCTATTAAATAACTCTATATTAGTTATTTTCAAATATTCATTCTAATTTGAACTTTCTTCTTTTGTTATGACACACCAATATGCGCGGAATTTTTTGAGCTACAGTTCAATTAAGCTTTATCAAATTTAATGGAGTTTTCCCGGTTTTTTCACGTTTTACATGGAAGCGTTTCAAACGCACATCCGCTCTCTCGACTTATACCTTCGAAACTCCTCTAACAACAAATCATATACTTTGTAAAAAAATATCGAACGTAATTCCACATTCGATCTAGTCGTCTTTTAAAAAACCATCGAGTTCGAGTTAAAAGTAAAAAATATCCTGCCAAAAATGAAACCTCAAGTAGTCTTTGTTGAAGAAATTCTACGAGTTAATAAATTCAATTATTTTTAAATTAAAATGACATTTTTAGATTTATTCAAAATATTTGGATACAAAAAATTTATTAAATTAATAATTAGTAGTTTTGAATCATAATCTATTGGGTTTAATATTGACCAAAAACTACATAAGACGTAAAACACGAATATTTAAAAAAAAATGTACATTGAAACGTTTAGAAATTGTGCATATAAAGCCAAAATGAGCCTAGCCTGATTTATGCCATTTGCTAAAGACTATTATTTGCTAAAGACTTATTTCTCGTCTATAAATACTTTATTTTTCCTATTTTTATTTTAGCGACTCCAACAAGTCGGCTCTTCAGCCTTGAATGCGGAATGACAATATAAAGGGAGAATGCTTAGCCCACTCTCCATCAAATAAGAAAACACATTATTATATAAAAATACACTTTTGAATATGGTGGTTCAATTTTTCTCAATATGTTTGTGTAAAAGGGAAATTGTCACTCATTATATTTTTATAGAAACTCACAATCGGGAAGAGGAGTAAAAAATTAGCCATTCAGTTAATGAGTGATGAATTGAGGATGTTCTATTATATTGAAAACGGAATTTTCTCTTAAAGTGTATGATTCTACAATATACCGTGTGTTTCCTTTTGGTTGGAACCACCCCCATAAAAAGTTTATTTTAAGGCCAATTTAGATCGTTTTTTTGATGTAGACCTCTGAAAAGTGCATTCTTGCCGTATATTACTTTTTATAAAACATAAAAGCTCGACCTACTGCGCTTTTTTCTTGGGGCGGGAAATGAAGAAATCTTAGTGATTACTTTTGGAAGCCGTTGCTATGATATGGACTCGCCTATAAAAATAATCAAATTTTTACCTTTTTTTGAAAGAGTTTAAAACGTGAGATGATACTTTTACCTTAGCTCCGCCATATTGAACTTTTTAATTTGAGATTTTGTTCATCAACCTTAGGTGCTAAGGAATCTCCGTAGCGAACTTCAGGTTTCTAGGTGATCGAAAGTACCGAAAAAGCCATGGATATTTTTTGCTACCAGCCAGAACCACACATCAATGATTTTGGATTATAGTTTTTCGTGCTCCTATTATCAAACAGACACATTTTTTTGGCATACTATTTATCCTAGAAAGTTAGTTACTGAGTGGGTATATATAAGTGGGTATTTTGATTTTTTTTATGTATATTATAATTTTTATTCTGGATTAAATTATGATAATCTTATAAATTGTATATCTGCTTAGCAACAGATCAAATACAAAACAACAAAAACATAATAGGCACATTAAAAGCTCTGTAGGTAATTTAACTAAATAAAAAAATAGATGTTCGTAAACCGTGACCATGGAGGTGTGAGCAATCCCAAATAATAGAACATAGATAATTATATAACAATCAAGAATAAAATGAACGTTTTAGGCATATCCTATAATTATGTAATAAAAAGTTATTGACCGCGCTGAAACCGCGATACTTAAGGCCTTGACATTGAATTAGTCATTTTCATTTTTTATGCAGTCGTGGTCCGCCAGCGTATCCTTGACATAACTGGCTCGTATTTAGCTGTAAAATTAAGTATTACATAACCGTAGTTAGGTAATTTTTATGGCAACCATAATAAGAAAAATTAGTCCAGCAGCGGAGCCGAAGATCCAAATTTATCGTATTAAGTTTTTTTTCAACGGTTTTATATATAAAGGAAAATCATTCATCTCCCCTATAACTTTTTTTTTTTTTGAAAAACCAAAATGCAATTTGTTCGCTGTTACCTCTAGTATTTGACTGATTTATACTTTTTATTTTTTTCAAATAAACCTGTGGGAGGGGAAAAACCTTTTGCGTTTTTTTTTTTCAAATACGTTTTTGAGTATGAAGGAAAGGGTTCAGAAATTTTTTTGTGAGGAAGTGAGGATTTTATATCTTTATTTAAAAAAAATTATCGCAATCCAAGCAATAGGAAGGAAGGGAGGGGCATAACACGTTTGTGGGAATGAAGGGTTAAGGAAAAGGGATAGGGACTTTGATATTAGGCAATATAAATCTTTTTTCCATCTTAATATTTTATCAATTTACCCTTTATCAAATATTAAACTGCCGAAACGGCATATTCTGAGAGCATATCCGTTTACAAAATAGCCCTGATTTTAATCGTCAATATATCAAATACGGAAGATCTGATAAAATTGAAAAAACTACGTATTCATGGTGTGTCTATTGTAAACCAACCATTGAATTTTGAATAATTTACGTTGAACAGTTTTGAAGATCTGCTAAGTTGTATTGAAAGTTATGCTATTTTTTAAGGATATTTTAACTATACCAGCTTTTAATCCGTTATATCTCGAAAAATATGCATACTCTGTAAATAATATTTTAGTCATCGATATAACACAGCTTTTTCGTAGAATGAAATTTTTTTATAAATTTACTTCCACATGCAGTGGAAGTATAGTAATAAAAAAAATTTTGAAAATTTTTATTGTTCAAATAGGCTTAGAATGTCATGAAACGTCGAGATTTTTCGAGATTTTGAGTTTGAGAGAAAAAAAAATCTGTCTGTCTGTCGGTCTGTCTGTAACTTTTTTGTGCGCACGATTACTCTGGAACCGTTTAAGATATTGACTTGAAATTTGGTACACGTATGTACTTTAGCGGGATGTGGAGCTAGAGTATTATATTTTCATCTTATTCCGTCGAAGGGTTGGGGGGTAAATGGGGGATAAATAGGAAAATCAAGCAGGTAAGAGTCCATAAAATTGGTATTTAGTTTATACAAGAGAAGCTAATGTCTCAAAAAAATTAGCCACCCCCATTACCAAGCCCATCCGATTATTAAATGGGGGAAAAAAATGTGATTTAGTGTGTGTACAAGAACCAAAAACCTCAAAATATTTTTTTACTTCATCGACCTCCACCCCACTATAAATGTAGGATATCGTTTTATGAGTTTTTGAGGTAGATGATATCAGATATTATTGTGATGTGTTGAATAGAATAAATTCAATTAATTCAGATGTATTTGCACCTACTCGAGAAAGAACCTACCAGAAGTTAGTTCTAAAGTGACATCTGGAATTATCTAGAGAATGGTGGCGTCATCACAGAAAAATCGAGATCTGTTATTTTTAGGTATAAAAAACCGACCGCATTCTCGGCGAGTAGTTCAGAAAGTACAGCAAGTTTTGAAGTCTTGGATTTGACAAGTGAGAAGTGAGGTTAAGAGTACATAGTGATAAATGTTGTTATTTTTAGTCATTAAAGTACATTTAAGTTAATAACAGTATTGTGAAGTATCCAATAACCTATTTAATAAAGTGTGTTAGTGGACAATCTCTTGTTATAATTTTTGGAACCCACGAAATTTGCGAGGGTGGTTTCCTAGGGGTGGAAACACGTTACAAATTGGTGTCAGAAGCGGAATTTTATGACAAGAGGAGCTCTGAAGTGTTCGAGAAGTATTCCCGAAGGTTAGTGCTAACACCGAGGACTAATTTACTGGACATTGTTCGAGGGTTATTTTCGAAGGGGAAAATAGTGTTAAGTGCATTTTTGAGACATTGTAGAACATTTTATTAGGACATTAGTGTGATAATTAAATCCTTTGAACTGAGAAGTGATAGAGACACTGAAAAAGACTCATTTAGTGCGTGAAAATTTCTAGAACTTTTCTATTTGGACATTAGTGGAGATTATTAAATTCTCTGAACTGGATAGTGACAAGACTCTGGATAAGACTTTTTCGTGCTGTTTCGAGATTTTTCTGGAAAATTCCATTACCGATATTGACGTGGCAGTTAAATTTATTTTAAGCATGGCTATGGAGAAACAAATGAAGGACCTACTTGCAGAGTTTATGAGGATGATGGCGCAGCAACGCCAGGAAGATAGAGACGAATAAGAAAAGAGACGTCAGAAAGAAAAAGAGGATGAAGAAAGAAGACGTCAGAAAGAAAAAGAGGATGAAGAAAGAAGGCGTCAAGAAGAAAAAGACGAACAAGAAAAGTGACGTCAAGAAGAAAAAGAGGAGCAAGAAAGAAGACGTCAAGAGGAAAAAGAGGAACAAGAAAGACGACGTCAAGAAGAAAAAACTGAACTAAGAAAAATTATAGAAGATCAAGAAAAGCGACGTCAGAAAGAAAAAGAGGACGAAGAAAGAAGACGTCAAGAAGAGAAAGACGAATTCAGAAAAATTATGGAAGACCAAGAAAGAAGACGTCAAGAAGAAAAAGAAGAACAAGAAACAAGACGGCAAGAAGAAAAAGAGGAACAAGAAAGACGCCAGGAAGAATTAAGGAAAATTCTGAGCGATCAAATAAAAATACAACAGGACGCTATCATTTCTGCCAATGAAGAACTAAAAAGCGAAGTCAAAGGAGAGATAAATGAAGTTAAAGAGAAAGTAAACAAGTTAGAAGAAGAAGTCAAAGGAGAAATAGAGCGGCTTAAACGACAGTTGAGATATAGAGGAAGCAAGCAGATGGTATCATCAGGTCAGCGACTAAAACTTCCTTCTTTTGACGGCCAAAGTTCCTGGACGACGTACAAGAGACAGTTTGAGGCAGCAGCGTGTGCGAACAACTGGGATAATGAGGAAAAGGCCATGGCATTAGTTCTAGCGTTAAGGGGCCAGGCCTCAGAGTTACTTCAGACTATCCCAGTGGAGAAACAAAGGGACTTCAAAGTCTTGGAAGCTGCATTGGACTTAAGATATGGCGACCAACATCTCGCCCAAGTATACCAGGCCCAGCTAAAATCACGGACACAAAAAGCTGGAGAAAGTTTACAAGAATTCGAGGCTGCCATAGAGAGACTGGCACACCTGGTGTATCCGAGTGCACCTAGAGAATTTCAGGAGCAATTAGCCGTGGGGGCCTTTTTAGATGGCATAAGGGACGAAGAGGTCAGGCGAGTTCTGAGGCTGACGAGACACCAAAGTAGCAGCGAAGCTTTGGTGCGTGCACTTGAAGTAGAAGCCGCCTACAGAGATACTCCAAGGTCGAGAGTGCGAGCTGTGACTCTCGAAGAATCACAACCAGAAACGAACCAGAACCCCATGTTGACGGAGATGCAGAAAATGTTTACCAAATTATTCAACAAAGTGTATGATCTCGGGGAGCAGAGAAAACAACATAATAAAGGAAAGCCGAGCGGAGGTATTAAATGTTACAACTGCGGCAAGGTACGACACATGAAATGGGACTGTCAATAGCAGAATTCGGAGAATCGAATAAATGCTGCGAATCTTGAAGAGAAGCAGGAAAACTACGCCAGAGGGGTTGTGCTGGCTAGGGAATGCAGTGACCCCAGAGAAATAAAGATTTCCCAGCTTCGAGAAATTTCGAATAGTCTGCTGTTACAAGGCTATGTGAATGAAAGAAAATGTTTGTTTACCATCGATACTTCATCAATAGTACGGCCAGGATTTATATCAGGTATAAAGATTAACAAGATGCAAAATGAAGTGATCGTCCGGACAGCTATGGGGGACAGGGCTACGGTTCGTGGAGAAGTAGACCTGGGTTTTCAGATTGGACAATTAAGGTTCGACCACAGGGTCATCGTGGCTGACATCACGGATGACTTCATTTTGGGACTGGACATCATGGAACAGTATGAATTTATTGTTGACGTAGGAAAGCGAGTCTTAAGGATTGGGAACGAACAATTTATTCTGTCAACGCAGGCAGTCAAAACTCCTGCATTATCCAGAAAACCAGGCAAGGAAGATTGCAAGCGCTACCCTCAGGTGGGAAAATTGCCGAACATGGTTGAAGTCAACATTGTCAAGGTCGATCTTCCAGACAGTTGGACAAAGAAAACTCTGAGGCAAGAGCAATTGCGCGATGTAGAAATCGGACCCATGTTGAGAGCAAAAGAAGAGGGAACGCGTCCAGCATGGAAGGATGTTTCCAACAAAGAAGTGGGGCTGAAGGCTTTATGGTCACAATGGGATTCACTTACAGTCGTAGACGGGCTTTTGAGGAGAGCATGGGAAAGCCCAGATGGGAAGCAGGTTGCCATGCGTCTAGTGATTCCCAGGTGTCGTGTACCAGAAGTACTCCAGGAAGCGCATAATGAAACGTCCAGCAGACACTTCGGCATAAACAAGACATTGAGTAGAGCACGGGAACAGTTCTATTGGGTTAATAGTCGCCGGGATGTGGAGGCCTGGTGTCGCAAGTGTAAGAATTGTGCTGCCCGTGGGGAACCATTTTCTATGAGCAACTACAGAAATGGAAGTCGAGAACAGCCAAAGAATGACCGAGAGCAGATGACCAAAACTAGTAACCGATTGAAGGCTCGTTATGATCAGAATGCCAGTACAGGGGGATTCAAGGTGCGAGATCTGGTTTGGCTGTACAACCCACAGCGGAAGGAATGGAGACCCCCGAAACTTCAACCTCCTTGGGATGGACCGTATACTGTTATTACCCGAATTAATGATGTCGTCTGTCGGATTCAACAAAACAAAAAGTCCAAGATGAAGATCGTACACTTGGATAGACTGGCAAAATACACTGATGATTCCAAATTACCTGACCGGGACGTTCAGGATTAAGGAGGGGGCAGTGTGATGTGTTGCCACCCCTAGAATGAATTCAATTAATTCAGATGTATTTGCACCTACTCGAGAAAGAACCTACCAGAAGTTAGTTCTAAAGTGACATCTGGAATTATCTAGAGAATGGTGGCGTCATCACAGAAAAATCGAGATCATTTTTAGGTATAAAAAATCGACCGCATTCTCGGCGAGTAGTTCAGAAAGTACAGAAAGTTTTGAAGTCTTGGATTTGACAAGTGAGAAGTGAGGCTAAGAGTACAAAGTGATAAACGTTGTTATTTTTAGTCATTAAAGTACATTTAAGTTAATAACAGTATTGTGAAGTATCCAGTAAACTATTTAATAAAGTGTGTTAGTGGACAATCTCTTGTTATAATTTTTGGAACCCACGAAATTTGCGAGGGTGGTTTCCTAGGGGTGGAAACACGTTACATTATATTATTAAAGTTCCAAAATAAATTTTTTCGTTGTGAGAGACTTGGATAGAAAATTTGGATGTGGAAGTAGTGATTCCTTGAGCAGCGGTTTTTCATTTTAAATTTTCGGAGCTATTGTGAAAAACGTTACTTCATGCTTATTTCACTGGTTAAAAGCTCTTTGAAAAGTAGGATATTTTTCTATATAACTTGGCGGATCTTTAAAACTATTCAACGTAAGTTATTCAAATTTCTTTTTATATTTTTTCAGCACCTCCGTTTATGAGATATTAGCGGTTAAAGTGAGGATCTGCTGCATCGGTAACCCAGGATTTAATGCAGCGCGTACAAAGTTCAAACTTATTTAGATTTTTTGTTTTTCAAAATTTAATTCAGACCTTAAACTACATTTCACTCGCTTATACCAATACTCTATCTTCTATAATAAAAGAAGTTTCCTCGATACCAGATTTTTTCAATGACGCAACTGAAAAATCCATGTGATCTCGAATGAAAATATTTTTTTTGTACCAGATATTTTGTCTTTGGCACAATTCTATGTATGGCAATCGATTCATTATGTTTAAGAATATATATATGTCCAAATTTTCAAGCCGCGTCAATGGTTATAAACAAAGTTATAGGATGGGAAATGTGTAAAATACTATATTTTTGAGAAATCTCACAAAAAAGTGGAAAAGGGAAATTTTTTCTGATTTCGCAATTCCAAATCGAATTGCGACCTCCATAGTCGAATTCGGCAGATCATTTTACATTAGAGTATGACTTGCGTAGGCCCCTTTTATTTTGCATATTTCAAAGAACTCGCTTTCCAGCTATGTGATTGCGCAACTTATAAACTGCCGTTTCGACTGTTTAATATTTGGTAATGGGTAGATTGATAAAATATTAAGATGGAAAGAAGATTTGTATTGCCGAATATCAAGCTCCGAAGTCCCTATCCCTTTTCCTTAACCCTCTATTCCCGCAAATGCATTATGGCCTCTTTCTCCCTTGCTATTGCTTGAATTGCATAGAAATTTTAAAAAACCCTTATTTACCTGCAAGAAAATTCCTCCTTTCAACCCTTCCCTTCGTACTCAAAAGCGCATTTGAAAAAAAAGCAAAAGGTTCTTCCCCTCCTCCCCCACCCCGTGCGAGTAAGCTGAACTAACTTGATAACATGATAAGAGAGTACGCCTGTAACTGAATTGTAAAAAAAAGTTAGTTTCAAAACTCTAATATGGTTTGATGTTGAATAATAGTTACTTTTATATCTACTACGGAACCCCCGTGTACTAGCGACTCCATTAAAACGGATGTGGATATTTCCATTAAATTATAAAATAAAGCAGCAATAGAAAAACGTCAGTTTCATCTGATATGGATAAAGTAAAAAAATATTTTGAGGTTTCTGGTTCTTGTACACACACTAAATTACATTTTTTTTCATCCCCTTTAATAATGGGGTGGGGATGGTAATGGGGATGGCTAATGCCAAAATTTTTTTTGAGACCTTTGCTTCTCTTGTCCATACTAAATATCAATTTTATGAACTCTTACCTGCTTGATTTACCTATGTACTCAAAATTTACCCCAATTTACCCCCCAACCCTTCGACGGAACAAGATGAAAATATAATCTAGTTCTAGATCTCGTTAAAGTAAACATGTGTACCAAATTTCAAGTCAATATCTCAAACGGTTCCAGAGTAAACGTGCGCACAAAAAAAGTTACAGACCGACACACAGACAGAAATTTTTTTTGCTCAAACTTGAAATCTCGACGTTTCATGACATTCTAAGCCTATTTGAACAAGAAAAATTTTTAAAAATTTTTTTGTCGTTACTAGACTTCCACTGGATGTGGAAGTAAAAGAGACGTCCAAAGATGACAACTCGTTATCATGCAGTTTCTTGCTCCTTTGCTATTGTTCTAACGAATACAACTATATATTTTTTTTTGATTGTAAATTTCTGTTGTACTTGAACATTGTAGTTTGCCAATGAAAATAGTCCATAATTTCATTATTAAAGCATGGCATTTAACTGTATACAATATTTATGATAAAAACTGTATGATAGTTGTATTCCTTAGAGCAATGGGAAATATCTGAAACTATTTTAAAAATTATACCAATTATGATTTTTTAAATATTTATAATAAACCGAAAATAAACGCATATTTCCCTCTCACTCTACAAAATTCTATCCTTAACATATACTAATACGAAAAATTCGACAAAAACCCAGTTCGCGGCCGGACTAAATGGTTTTATCTTTGCGAATGCAAGAGATCGGTTGAAATTATCTCGACCAAATAATTATTCTCGATTTCGGTTATGGAAAGCAATTTATATGACTTATAAGCGTGTTCTGTATACCGTCGTGTCCCTAATAATTAATTAAGGTTGAAATGAGAAGTGGCTACACGATAGCCCTTGGTGTCCATGGGCATGATTCATAACTTTTAAGTGAATAGCATGGGTTTTATAGCTGTTAAGATGTGAATATAATATTTTATCACAATGAAATACATTTCATATACTTATTACAAAGGCCATGGCAGGTTAAGATAAGTGTCTTTTTGCGTGTGGTTCCTTCCAGTGATGTATCTTTGCGTAAGATACTACCAGTTTTGACCTCAAAAACCTTTTTTTTCGAAAATCCGAAAAAATTTTTTTTTTCTTAATCAAGTCAACCAATTTGTGTGTATTTCACATATATTGTAAATCTACTCAAGACAATTTATTAATGATATTTTCTTTTCATGAAAAAAACAAAAATTGATGCTTTTGAATTTTTTGAAAAATTGAAATACGTACTTACACGTTAGCGACCACCACCATTTTTTCACTAATCATACACCATGCAATAAGCTGTAACATATGTTTTTTACAAAACTCTATCGAAGGTGTCCTTTAACGTAGTCAAATTGGCAAAAATAATGTTTCGTGCTTACACCCCGCCCTTAGTAAATACCCTGTATCATGGGTTCAGAAATTATAACACCAGGGTAACACTAAACAATAATGTATTTACTTACGTACTAATTACAACAAATAAAGAGTATAAATTGGTTAGGAACTCGATATATTAATAAATATATAAATGAAAAACAACTGCTTGGATTACACGTATTGAAAATTTTTTGGAGCAGCCTACGTATTTTTTTGAAATAACGAGATGTATTTTTCACAATACATACCTATATTTTCTACAAAACTCCATCGAAACGGTAATACATAAAACATTATGTGTTTATTAATAAGAATACATAATAAAAAAACATGTTATGCTAATGATATGTGATGATATTAGTCGTCATCATCACTGTCCTCATATATTGTAACACTGATATCTTCTGCGAATAATTCAGACAGTTTTACTGATGGTTTCGGAATATCGTCAAGAAAACCTTGCATATGATAAATTTATGGATAAGTAACAGAAAACTAAGTTAGTTACTCACTTGTAGTTGAAGGGTACATCAACCAATCTGTTAAAAATAAAATGATAACAGCCGAAACTATTTCAAAGCAAGTGAACAATGCTTCTACTTCTACAGCTGCAAGAGTGGTTAATGCTGATCGTATTACTACCGCTGAAAATAGTGCTAATCATACTATAACACAAAGTATGCCCTCATCACTTCAGTTTATTAACTGTAGTAACATTAACTTACATTTTGTTGAAAAGAAATAAACAATTTAAAAATTAACATTTTTTATGCGTTTTTATATCATGTATGTATCACCCTATTTTATATACAGGTTAGTTCGTATATAAAGTATGTATACAACTCACTATAATAACTATTATTACCTCGGATGGTTACAGCACTCGCTCGCTGCGCTCGCTCGAGTTGTAAGCTCCATCTTCAATAATAATAGTCTTCCCTTTAGCATTGTTGTATATTATACTGTAGGCGTTGTATAATGTACTATTACTATTTGTCTACTAATAGTATATTATTCAGCGAGCGTATAATGATGGCTATTACTCGCGAGGGTGATATTTGCGACACGAGCCGAAGGTGAGTGTCGTAAATCATCCGAGCGTGTAATAGCCATTTTACGCGAGCAGAATACTATACTCTATCCTCCACTTAATTGTTTAAATCGTTTAAAGTTGAAAAAAATAGAGTTAGTTCACAGTAAATTTTTGTTTAACGTTTTAGGCGTCAAACACGAAAACATGGAAATAATAGACTCGCCCGTTGATTATGAAAGTTGCTAGTTCCTGATTGGTCAAAGGGTTATAATGATATTATGTTCATTATACATATGCTTGGTTGGAATTATGACTATCATTATTCGTCAGTTGTTATGTGCATTGTGCAAGGATTATACGATAGTCGTGGATAATAGTCTATTATTCAACGAACATATAATGATGGCTATTATTCACGAAGGTGAAGTTTAAGTAAATCACCAGAGTGAATAGTAGCCATTATATGCCAGTAGAATACTATACTTTGCCCACGACTATTAAATATTTTTGATTAAATCGTTTCCTGAAGAAATTAATTAATGAATTAATTATATTATTCTTTTTGAGTAATATGAAAAATTATTGTAAAAAACGTTGACGATTAAATTTAATTTGACAAGCCGTTATTTTGACACATAACGGCATGGGCGCAGCCAGGAGGGAGCCATGCCCCCCCCCAGCCGTCTTCTATGAGCCAAAAAATAAAGAAGCATAATCTCTATCAGTACAAAGCTGTATCCAAATTATCCCTTGAAATAAATATTTTGTAATTAATGCCAATATTATCTACTACTCATCCTCTGGAGAGGCCGGTTATTGCCCCCCCCCCCCAGATGAATTCTCTGGCTGCGCCACTGCATAACGGCCTACTCAATAAAATTTAAAAATGAAAGTATATGATAAAAAAGGGTCTGTTTCTGAAACGTTAAATAAAGTTATCTTTTCATAAATTTGATAATAACAGTAAAATTGTTCACACAATTGTAGCTATGACAGTTAACGAATAATTTCATTTAACATTTCAGAAACTGGCCATAAATTCTACTAAAAAGTTGCGAGATTGCATTCGAATTGAAGAAGTATCTGCCCGTGATTTCTTATAAACAACTGACTGTCCTCATTATTCACCGAAGGGAATGGATAGCATTATCCTTGAGGAAACACATATATATTGAGTACATTATTTAATAGTCGTAGACAAAAGTACTTTTAAGTACTTTCTTCTTTGAAAGTTATCTGCTGAATACCCAAAATAGTATTTTTTAACAATAATATAAGCAGAAATACAAGATATTCATTTTTTTAAAATAGAGACATACCATCCCACCTAAGAATTCAGCCAATTGGTTATTTATGGAGGACCGAAAACCGAAATAATATAAATACTATTAGAATGGCAACAGATAATTAGCGAAAAATTTACAAAACACGAATAATTTATGTAGATTTAAATAACCTTGAACTGTAACGACTAAGTATGATTTATTTATATTCCTTTGATGGTATAGGATCCATTGTTGATTATAATTACATAATGAGGAATGTATTTAATTTATACTCATTAGGAATTGATGGTAGGTGATTGTGTTTGTTAAATCATTATTTACTCGGGGTTCTTCTTTCACCGTGGTGGAAATAAATTATACAATATATGTCATATATTGATTATAGTACTGCTGAAATTAAATTCAAAATATTGCAGTATATATAGTATATAGTATTGTAAATTTGTATAATATTGCGGTGCTCATATTGTCAATGAAATCGTTTGAACATAAAAACTTAGGATTATCTGTATTCACTGGTATTTATGGAAAGTTAATATCGTTTTAATTTTTTAGTAATCAGCCTCCTTCTTCCTCTTCAAGAAATCTACAAATATTAAATAATTCTTGTACGAATTTGGTATCTCCTTAAAGGAACTCAACAGTAATATAATAACGATATATACCAGCTCGGTGGCGCAGTGCTTGCGACCACAAGTCCCGGGTTCGAATTCTGGCTAGGGTATGGATGTGTAATTGTGTAGTGGCGTTTTTCACATGTTGTCGAGATGGTAGCAGTGGACTAGACTGCGGTTGTGTGAGAGACAACACGGTCTAGTCGCTCTCCTCTCCTGAGTTCGAGTCTCAGCTGCGGCAGATGGCAATGTCGCAGGGAGTGGGTTTTGTGATGTTGTCTATGTATGTGTCCGACCTGGTTGAGTGGTAGAATAGCTATCGGCTAAACTCCGCCAGGACATTAAAATAAAATAAGGCGATTGAAATTAAAAAAAAAAAAATTATATTATTAGCAAAATATTTACAAATATAATACTTTCTCTAACAGAATAATAATAATAATAATAATAATAATAATATTTATTTGCAAAGCAAAGCAAAAACAAATACAAATACATTTCCAAAAAAGATGGTTACTATAATATATAAACAGCGTAAATATATGCGAGATACAATGATATATAGTATTATTCAATATTAATAATTATCGCAGTAAGAAAATCACACTATTGCAAATAAACAATTGCTACCCACAAAAAATAAAAGAATAAATCCAAAAGAATCTTGTCATATAGTTAACCTTATAAATAGCTATTGAATGTGGCAAAATAGTAAAACAAATAGAAAGTACACCCTTTCTGGAGAAATTATCCACCAGAAATTAACATTTTCCCGGGCTAGAACGGAAAGTGACATTAGAGATCCGCAATAGTATATTGTGTATTTAGGTGTAAAAGCAATACATTCCCGGATGACGATGCAAAGCATCGAAGTCCGGGAATGTGCTTTCATACCGAAGTACACATACTATTTTTTCTGAAATTACAATCAATATTATTATAAATTAAGGAATTTGTATTAATGCATAACATTTCTTCATTACAATCTAACTGCTTACTAATAAATGCAATTTTAATGTGAGTTGGTTTGTCTGCGTGTATTTATTTACTGTCTAAAATATACATAAAAAAACCGTATGTTTTGTTGATCGTTGCTTGGCAACGGATCTTTTCCGGTCTGTTTTCTGATAGCTTCTTAGCAACGGACTAAAATACTAGAATTGTGCATTTTTCGATCTGAAATCGCGCCGAAAATGTAGACATTGCCGATTGATTTCAGAAAAAAGCTTTTCCGATCCCCGTTGTACTCGTTGTTATGGAAACCAATTTGTTTTTTATCAAAAATATACCAGATTTTTTCCATGGCAATAAGCCTTATTTACCTGCCCGAATATTATTATTTTTATTTTTTTAGATATAGATCCAAGAAACCGACGGTCAGACAGACTGAATGACTGAATTGAAATACCTAAATTTTCATAATCTAAATCTGGAATGTGAAAATACTAAGTAATCTGGAATAGTGATTTTTTCGGTAAACGAGGAATATAAAGAATTTGTAAAATTATTTGCAAAACCTTCTATTCATTAATTACACATACACAGGCCCACAAAAAATTTTTTTTTCGTGAGTGAGTTTTTCGGGGCACTGAACACGAACCTGAAGTCAGAATAGCATGCTTGTGGATGAATTTTCGAGGTCAAAATGGGACGAAAATCATGAAAACTGGGGATTTGTGGTATTTGCACATTCGAAATGAATAAAAAAATTTTGGGAGACATTGAAATATCATTTTTGGGAGAAAATACAGTATTTTCCAATGTATTCCATTATGTGATAAAACGTCATGTACAGAGTTCACTTTGTACCGTACTATTATACAAAATTTCCGAGAATATTGCTCCCATTTGATTCCGGAATGTACGTGTGTTCGCGGTGCCGAGCAGAATTGTACACGTGGGAAGAATAATAAGGAGAGGCAGGAATTATATCTCGGGATTGTGTGGAACACTCACCCTGTGAGATTGGACCCTTACTAGCGTCGACTTGTGATGAAACCTTTTAACGCTTACCTTCGGACATCTTGCACCCGTTACAATCATCCTTTTATTTGAGTGTTTCAACATTTATCAGTCTGTATTTATCTCTCTGTTTTCAGTGCAGTAACTTAACTCGTTTATCAAAACGCATTCCTGTAAGCATTTTTGTTTTGTTAAATTTTGATTTATTTAGTTACATTTGGTTAAGAACTTGTGGTGTGGGCATTTTAATTGTGTTAAATTTGAAAATTTAGAGCCTTTCTCCTTTTCAGGGTTGTCGTATTCAACGGGTCCTTTTCGAGGATGTCGCATTCAACGCTGAAAAATGAACACATCGATTTAAAACCATTGAGGATGGTGGACAAAATATCCGCGTTGGCTTTCCGATCAGTTATTTTAAATATACCATATATAACTACAAAAAAAAAAGATTTGTCCCACTCGATCGTGCCTCTTACCGGGTGATAAGAATATAATAGAGCAACCACTGGTTGAACCGTCGCAAACCCGCATATAAACTTACTCTTGATGAAACAGTTTGTGAACGCGTTTGACAGGGTGACTGCCTTGAATATTTGAGTCGAACATTCAGTCAGTTGTCTGAAGCTAAACTTAAGGAAGGAATTTTTGATTCGAAAGATTTTGAAGGATGATATTACATTACAACGATGATTCCAAAAGAGAAAGCCGCATGGGAAAGCTTGAAGGCAGTAGTCCAGTAGTTCCTAGGAAATAATAGAAATGATACTACGAAGGCATTGTAGCTAAGATGATCAAGAATTACCAAAAATTAGGTAGTTTAATGAATTTAAAATTACATTTCCTCGACTTGCATCATTTCCCTGACAATCTAGGTGACTTCAGTGAAAAGCATGGCGAGCTATTTCATCAAGATATCAAAGAAATGGAGAAACGGTATCAAGGAAGATGGGATATAAATATGATGGCAGACTTTTGTTTTTCATCAAGAGAAAAACAGTTCAAGAGGCACATGAACGAAAAAGAAGTCCATTGCGTAGATCATTCCATAATAAAAGAGTCCGGAGACGAGCAAAAATAACTGATCTCCAAATTTAAAGTAATGCGTTCTGATAAACGAATTAAGTTAATACACTGAAAATAGAGAGATAAATACAGACTGATAAATGTTGAAACGCTCAAATAAAGAGATGATTGTAACTGGTGCAAGATGTCCACGTACATTCCCGAATCAATTTACATGAATATGTTTATAAACCACCGTTGGGAGCAATATACTCGGGAATTTTGTATAATAGTGCGGTACAAAGTGAACTCACTGTACATGAGGTTTTATCAAATAATGGAATACATTGGAATATACTGTATTTTCTCCCAAAAATTATATTTCCATGTTTCCCAAAATTTTCTATTCATTTCGAACCTGGAAATATGTCGAATCCCGATTTTTCATAATTTTCGTTCAATTTTGACCTCTAGCTCGAAAATTCGTCCACAAACATGACTTCAGATTCGTGTTCATTCATGAAAAACATAAAGAAAAGTGGGTCTTAATTCTCTCTCACGATTTTTTTTGTAGGCCTGTGTTATCTTATTCCTTTCAGTAATCACTTTGTACATTTTTTTTTTACCAAAATTGTATTGAAATTAGATTTTCATCCTTGTCAACCGGCGGTTTGTTTTAAAACAGCGTAATGCGTAAGCGCTGCTGTTCTCTTTTTCGCACCTTGGTTATCTAAGCTAACAGTAAAATGCGTAAGCCCTGCTGTTCAACGGTGTAGTGTATATTCGAGCATAATTATGCAGTCTGTGGAAAATGCCTAGTGCTTTTCCATATTTTTATCAGGTACTAAGCCTTTTTACAGTGTAATGCGTAAGCGCTGCTGTTCTCCTTTCCGCACTTTAGTGCGCTTAGCTAACAGTGAAATGCGTAAGCGCTGCTGTTCAGCTTTCTGAGCGTAGTGTATAATCGACTATAATTATAAAGGGAGGAAATTATCTAGTGTTTTTCCATACTACTTGACATCTCTTTCTCAGGTACTTAGCCTTTTTACAGTGTAATGCGTAAGCGCTGCTGTTTTCTGGCTCCGCCCAGCCCCCCTTTTTTTCTCAAATATTTTTATTCCGTCTTGATATTAGTTACACTTTCTTCAAAGTTCCAGTGTTTCTGATGCTGAGCAATCAGCACATTCCATTGGTGACTCGAACGATGACCAAAATGTCTCGCCATCTCGCGAGTACTGTGGAACCAGGCACTCCGTGGCTAACAACAGAGCGTTCTTTCGCTTATTGACAATAAATCTATTCCGCATATTGGTGGTCCAGAAATCTGTGAGAATTTCTTCTGTACTGTCATCATGGTAGAGCGAATCCTCCGGAAGTTCACAATAGCTTGTTGCCTGAAGGCTGTATATTTTGTAAGGCATTGCAACCATCCAAGTTGAATCCAGAAAACAAATCTTGTCTGGACAACGTTCCACTAAACCATGACAGTTTTTCTCTGCAGACTCAGCTTCAGTTAACAGCTGTGATTACTACGCTGGCTCTTCCATTTAACATATTTCATAGCGGTGAACTCACGCCCTCAACTAAAAGGCCGCTTGAAGTAAAAGGAAGAGGGGGGAGGAGAAAGTACAACATACAATGTCAACGCCAATGGTTAACGTCAATGACAGTAACTCGGGTGGGTTCTTTTCTGCTCATAGTGGCCATTCATGTCAACTTTTAGAAAACAATCACATCTTTCTAGATTACGTGTCTGGATAGAACGGTTCATTTGAAACCTGAAAAGCCTTAATAAGTTTTTAGAAGCTCCGCATTGTCGACTGAAATATTATCGAACAGTTTTAAAATTAATATTTACAACTGTTATTTTATAAAAACTTGATCTATATGATGCGTACTTTCTAATCCCATTCATATTTCGGTTCGTTTTTACCAAAATTCAAAAATCTATTTTGAAAAATTAAAGATACGTGACATCATATGCATAGCTTCCTTAGATGTCATTTTTATTGTTAGTAAAAGTATGCAGGCACGTGAACGAGAAATCCAGGTTGTAATTCGCATGCTATCAACTTTGGGCGTCCTTATGAATTACCACAAGAGTCAATAACGCCAACAAGACAATGCCAATATCTCGGCTATTTTTGATTAATGAAAAATGTTAAGTTCTATTCCAAGCTGGCCCACACGGCCGTGGTATCCGTGTTTTTTTGTAAAACGACAAGTAACCTAACCTTTACGGTTCAAGCTAAATAGGAATTTGCTGTTATCTCCTTTCAGGACGCCACATCCCTTACGGAGAAGAATTTCCCTGGAGGTTGGCTCTTCTTTATTCGGAAGGCCTTCCTTTAGAGGTTTTCCCTGCAACATCTCTACACGCCATTAAATACAGCAATATAACTCTTATATTCACAAATGGCGGAATTTTTGCGCAAGTCGACAACAGCATGCATACGTTTATTATTTTCAATAATTCACCTATAGATTTTCTCAATAAACAATTTGACAGTGGTGCATCTTTTTTACCACTCAACTCTCAGAGTTTCACAATAGCTTTTATTTTTCCATTAGGTCGGAACATAAACTTCTCCTTAAAAGGTTTTTAAAAAAGGTAATTTTCATCAATGTCCATCTCGACCAAAATATCACTCTTGGTTTACTACATTCAGCTATTTTTCACCCTTTAGAAAATTTATCTATTGGGTTATTAACTAATCTATCCGCATTAACAGTATCAAATTCTTCACGTAATTTTCAACCCTTATTGGTCAGAACCTTTCTACCGGAGAATCCTTTTCTCTGTTTAGCTTCAGTTATACAGACTTATCTTACCCGTACCAACGACGTTCGCCCAGAAGTCTTAACTCATTTAATTTTCACAGTTTCAAAAACCCATCCATCCAGCTCTATACAACGAATTAATCACTGGATTAAAAATGACCTCCAAACTGTGAGCATTTATATAACCCAATTACCAATACTCATTGTGCATCTTCATCAGCCGCCTTAAGGGCGGGTGTATCTTTAAGCTTATTCGTATAACTGCTGGATGGACAGAGAGTTCACAAATGTTTACAAGATTTTATAATAGATAGGTTTTTGTTGATTCTTCTTAGTTTGCTAGAAATGTAATACTTAGTACCATAAAACTGTTTAGTGATCTTTTGGTTATACGTTGATGTCACTCCTCAAGATAATAAAGTTTTGTTCCTATCTAGTTCGTTCTCTTTAAACGTCTACAAGTAGTATGTAATTTGAGAACGGCGACACGAAATATAATTAACGGATCAATCGACTTACCTGAAGGAAGGTTGATCCAAATTATATGAGTGTCGCCGTTCGAAGAATTACATTCCCTTCCCTTTCATCTCTTCACCCCGCCCATTTTATGGCGAACGATCTAGGACAAAACTTCCCCAAGATTGCAGTGATGATATAATCTGGGACTCGATACAGAGAGATGAATGGTGCCAGTGTTAAACCCAAGTTTTGCTAGACAAAACATTTTTCTTTGAAGTTCGAGGTCAGCGCTGCGACAAAATTGCGACTACAAGTAGTATGTAATTCTTCGAACAGCGACACTCATATAATTTGGATCAACCTTCCTTCAGGTAAGTCGATTGATCTGTTAATTATTAACGACGCTCTCTCTAAAAATGATTTTTTTCTCTCTATACAATTTTTCTTATTTACCTAATGACGACGGATTTTACGCTTAAAGATCTCTGAATTGCTTTGATAAAAAAATCCCTCTTGAGCTTCCGTAATGTGACCGCAGTATTGAGATTCAAACTTCTGGGATCCTGAGGCACCCGATTTATTCAATTCCGGCCTATCAAACGAAAATTCTCGAGGAATGAAACTTACAAGTCATTCAATCAATAAAATGCAAAAGTTCAAAGAATACCATTTATTAATTAGGTTTAAAATAAGTACAATTAAATTATGCGATATCCTATCTAATAACTTATTTAATTTGAATAGAATCGCCTCCTCCAAGTGAGACAAGGTCTGTCACCTCTTCAAGAAAGATTTTATTGATACCATACAATGGAGAGCGTGCGCTAACCATCGATTTGGTAGAAAAGATTTACACAACTTCCCTAGAAATTGATGAAAGCATTTTTTGAATTTTTTTTGGCTGATTTTAAATTATATTAAAATATTTTACTTTTAAAATTTTGGGTCACTTTAAAGTTCTTTATCGTGATTATATCATTCACAAGAACGGAGTTCCATATGAGTTCAACTATATATGAGTTTACAACTTTCTGACAGTCTCACGACGTACCGGTCCTCATATAGGTTCAATATAGGGAATGTGATACTTCGTCTTCGAACGAATTTTTGGCAAAATGGCTTTTTGTCTTGTTTATGCACAAAGCGGTTTTCTATATAACTTTGTCATTTGGAAAGACCTGCATCTGGTTTTCCTGCTATCGTTTTCGACTGATTATTCAACGCACTCGTCCAATTGACGCACTTTTGAAAAAGCATAATGTATTTTTGGTCTTTGACCAAAATTATACTTTTATTTTCAGTATACTTTCCCATGACCATAATATACTTTTACTCTTAAGGCCTGGACATAAACATATTTTCCTAAGTGAAAATTCGGTGTTTTTTCGAATTTTCACCTAGTGGTGCCGCTTACTTATCCCCCTAGTGAAGCTAAGTAGCTCTACCCGGTTCTCGTGAATTTATTGGAGGCTGGTTCGAAACTATTATTAATAACAGCAAAAGATTACTCAGGGCGCCAATCGCCAAACTACAAGTTAACTATGTGGTACTTGTCATTACTCGATGTACTGACCGTGGCTATTCAGTGTTCTCAACAATACATACGTAACCTTAAATTCACTGTCCCAATCAAACAAAATATTCTACGATATAAAATGTATATTAGTGTAAATGACAAACAAGATAGTAAGTGTATAGTAAACTCTTTAACGTAATCGTAGCCAGACCTAACTGGTAATAGTTAAATATTTCATGAACACGTAGAACATAGAAAACAGCTATTTTCTTTACAGTAACTTACATTTGGTACATATGCTGAAGACACTCTATAAAATTCGTCGATTGTGAAAAATGACTAGATGTAAAAAGCTGAAGGCTAAAAAAAATTAGTAAAATGGTGCTGAAGGCTAAATTAAACATACAAGTATTGGTGAAATTTGAGTGTTGATATTACGATAATCACAGTGATGATATACTCAAGGATAACATACTCTCACCACATCCGACAAACCAAACCACTTCCTTCCATTTCACTAGTCTCCCGTTTTCTTGACGCTACGTGCCTACAGAGGTGAACTAAACTCCATGAAAGGATGTCAGCTGCTTCTCAGACGACTATTTTATGCTGGTAAATGACTTCCTGCGAGTGCTGCTAACATACAAATCCCTCCAGGTTAAAGCTCTGGGGTAACTTCGGGGTTAAAACTCCATATTTAAACTTCACGAACCAAAATTCTGGGGTAACGATTCCAAGTAACAAGTTCCAGGGGAAAAGTCCCACGGGAAAACTTCAGGGCAAAAGCCTCGGGGGAAAAGCCTCAGGGGTAAAACTTCACACCAGCAGGTATGTGTGAAAAGTGAGCACTCTAAGGTGCATTATTTGTTATTAAGCGTTTAGTAACAATTCCAAAACTCATAAAAACGTGAACTTCATACTATCAATTTATTGAAATTTATTGCCCTCACCGTCTGATCATAACTTACCCATAAAAAATATTCATAATATTCTTAATGTCACGACAAAAAATACGTTACTGTACATAACCCTTAATTCTCTGAATTAACACTGACCTATTCTCAAATTTCAGCCTACAACAAATTCGTCATGTTAATTAAGGCTCCTTAATCAAAGAAATACATTACAAGTAACAAATATAAATGAACAACCCGGTGTTGGCTTCCATGTGCTTAAAAATTTACTATGACCAAAATCTGCGTATCTTTTCCTTCCTTGGCAAGTTTACAAATTAAACACTTGAGAATTGAACCAATATTATCATACATGAAAATTAGATAGATATTAAGATGTTAATTTACCTATTTATCCCAGGATGAAGTTTAACAGGTCTTTTGCGGCAAGACAAAAGCAACAGGCATTGCCGAAAGTTGACCAAGGATAGCAGCAAATGCCGGTTTAACACAGTGCTGCCTTCTGGCAGTTTTGCACGCATTATTACCAACCGTTCGTTCAAAACGGATAATTACCCAATAAACATGAATTGGCTTAACGTATGATCCTTTAAACTCCCCATAACTCTAATAACGTTGGTATTAGTCGAAAATATTGGGTCAATATTAATGACGTTGAAACTTGTTACATTGCCGGTTTCTACACGGCTTCCACACATAACGAAGTACCTAACTAGTGAAACAACAGATGTCGCCCGGTGTATAACTTAATATTTTATGTATGCATATAATAGAAAAATTCTGCTTGCTGGCTGTGACTGAGTGAATGGAAGAAGACGGTGGCATCGGGAAAGAATCTGTAAATTGTAAACACAATTAAAGGTGGGTTTACCCACCTAATGGTTGAGTAAAAACATACTAAAGGTGCTGTCACCACATGGTTAAACTGCGACCGATTCTCGGTGCGTAATTCAAGCAATTAATAACAATGGCGGGTTTAAGACCCTCTAAACTACACATAAATCGAGAATTTAAAGTCAAGTAGTGTTCAAGTTAAAGTGAACGCTACAGTGCCTTACGTCACTGCGAACGTATATGAGTTCTTTTGTGGCAGTTTTTGACGCTGATACCTTTCAATCTTGTATATTATGTTCAAAAATGTCTTTAAATGGATTTTTTTACCTAAGTCGAAATTTTTATTTAGTCTTCGACTTAGGTCGATTCTGGGATGTTCTATAACAATGACACATTTTTGGATTAAACAAAGAATCATCAAAATGGTGGGAGACTTGTGTTTTAAATATATAGATAGCTTGTATTAAACTTTCATTTCATGGACGAAATTTGAAAAATTTGAGGGCTACGCAACGTAACTCAACTTTGGACGCTAAATTATTGGTCAATGTATCTGGCGATAAAATTGTATACAGCTATTTTGTAGAGAATGTTAAAAATATGTAATTTTGTACATAAAACCATCTTCGTCGTAAATTCAACGGAAAGCAGGAAATCGCGAAAAATTATATTCCAGGTCTCGTTCGAGTGGGAAAAATTAAGGATTTCTCAATGCCAACCCAATGAACCAATTTCTTAATTATTTCTGAATTTCTGAAATCTTTGTGACTTGGAGACTGTATCTTAATTTCCCAATATGTAAAATGCGGTCTTTTTTTTTAACTCCTTGCACTTTTTACTCTAACTTCGAATCGTAATGTCTCATTATAAAATACAGGAAAAAGTATTCTGCATTTTTCATGAAATATTACATTGTTTTTGAATTATAATATAAAAAGTAAAAAGAAATGGCTAGTTTTGTCATTTTTGATTTGGTATTAATTTGCTTGTGTTAGATATGGAATATAAAAAATCAATGTGGTTATAACAATTTTTTGATTACATTTTAATTTAGAAAAAAAGTGATCCTGTCGCTTATCCAAACCGCTAGCACCGGTATCCTATATGACTATATGACTATATGACTCTGAGTCTATTTGTTCATTCATCATTTTCCATATTTAATTAGTCACATAGTTAATTAATCAGTAACAAAGTAAGTCGATTTTTTCTGGAATCGCCTCGTAGTAATGAATTTTATAAATAGTCTCATTCAAGATGTTAAATCAATTTGGTCCTGTGAAACATCCTGGGCATTCATACAAATGAACCTTTTAGCGAAACGTAAATTAGCTTTCAGTCAAGCCTAAATTTAATAAAATAGATTTGTTTGAAATTAAAAATGATGTTCATTAGCCATTATTTCTGGCCGTTTTCGTACTGTTGCTAAGCAAATTTTATTCATGTTTATTAATCTTTGTGTAATTGATTTGAATTATTTTGAATGAAGAATACCGCTGCACGTTTCTTGATCGACGTGAGATGATTGATTTGTGGTTATTATTTTCGGAAGGAACCTTATAAATGATTCCTTGGTGATATCAAGGTCAGTATTCATAAAATATTTATATACCGTGTAGAAATTTTGGACACCTACTAGTATTAGTTATTCATGTATGAAAGAGTTATGTTCCGCTACTTTTAAATTTAATAGACAAGCTGTCTCTTTCAATTCTATGTTGAAAATTTTCTATACATTTCAAATACATGTATGTTTTTTTTATTAATGTCAATTAAAATTTTATTTTAATGGTGTCGTGTCTAGTTGGAAATTCTAAAGATATCTTAATGAATTAAATTCCTAGCCTTAGTTTCGTGTTATCTCAATATCGTGTGTTCATTTCGAAATGCATTAAAGCTCCTCTTCTTCATATAATACAGACCATTTTTATTTACTTTCATTCTGCAATTAAAGAGGGCATTGTTAAGCCCCCTTTTAAGAAAGGAGACCATAAGCTAATTCCAAACTCGCACGATATTCTTTATCTCAAACCTAGCTGAAATAGTAGAGAAAATCATTAAAAAAAAAAGAATAATGTCACACTTGCAAACACATGGATTATTGTCAAATAAACAGTTTGGTTTTGGGGAGGGGGCATCCACAGGGGGTGTCATTGTATGCTTAACAATGTGAATGAAGGGTTAGACAAAAATAAAGCCGCGATGTGTGTCTTTCTTGATCTGGCCAAGGTCTTCAACGTTAGTTTACACGATTATTTTATTATTGTGCAAGCAGACTAAATTCACTATTTAAAATGGGACAAGTATGTAGCATTATTAGTGAAAAAGTTAAGATATGTTATTTTGAAATTTCGACAGTTAAAAAATATATTGGATATTAACCATTTAAAACTAATATATTACTATTATTATTGTTATTCACTCGTTGAATTCTTATTACAGTACGAAATTGCAGGACGGGGAGATTGCTATAAAACTTAATTTGTATTCGAATAATGAAAAAAATAAAAGACTCATTAAAATGATCTTTTTCAATAAAGTAAATTATTGGACCTTAGACCGATGTATTGTTACAGAATTTTGAATTTGCAGCAGAAAAATAAAGTCAATCTATTAGAAATTCAACATTAACACGACACTCAGTATAAAAAAGAAATATATTATAGCTATAAGAGCTACTAAAAAACTAGGACATCGTTCGCTTAGTTTAGCCTCCTTCATAGCTCCTCGAATTTATTGTAGGGAAACATAAAAAAGATATATAACTTTAAAAAACAAATTAAAGTTGGCTACTCCAAACTCATAGACAAATTATTCACAAATTCATAGAATGGAATTTAAGTAAAATTCTTACCTTCACTTCCATTTCGATCATATTGCATTTGCCTTTTTTTTTCCCTTATGGATTGCTGTGTCGATACCTCACCGTACTGAAGATTAAGCTTATTGCTCGTCTCGTTATCTCATTGGTCCTGTTCCTCCTCAAAAGGCGAGTGCACCGTCACATCCATCGATGGAAGCTATACCTTCCGGGGGGTCACGAATGGTCTCCGAAGAATGAAAGTCTTTCAAGGCTAGGCAGTCACATAGTATATGGTGAGTATATCCTCACCACACATCCTGCATTCTGGATTGTCCCTCACCCATATATTGGTTAGGTGTTTATTTAGTTTAGCAGTGTCCTGTTGGGATTCCCACTGCACATCTCAGCTGTTTCCTGCTCAGTTTTAGCAGTTCGTTGGTCTTTGTTTTGGATGGACCGCCAGTAATGAACATACCTGCCTCATCCCTGGTGCCCCAGTCGAAGACAGGTTGTTTCTGACTTTATAGTTCCTTTACCAGCCCTCTTGGGGTATTATATGATATCCCGCATGTTGGCTGAGGTTCTATCACCCGCAGCTTAACACCAAAACGACAAATAGATAGAAAGACTGACAAAAATGAAAGATTTTTATTTGCAGAATCTACGTTCTGAAACGTGAAAATTCAAAATCTCACAGAGTGATTTTTTCATGACTGCAATACGTAAAAACGATTTGCATCGAAGATATCTGCAAAATAGATATAGCGTGTGTCAGCAAGATCATAAAACAACTGGGAACCAAAAGTAATAATATACTGCAGCTACTGGTCCAGAGAAGTTTATTTTCGCCCGAAGTTCTCACTCCAAGGAAGTCTTCTATTTGAGATTTAAAATTCCAAAATTTCGTGAATATATGCCGATACTATTATTACTTTAAATTAAATTATATCCAAAGTGTTTTCTTAAATAGATTTATTGCCCACACATTAAAACTACGAATGAACATAAAGTAAATAGGTTTTCCTTAATGTCAAATTTTATTTGAACCATAATAAATATCACCGTAAACCCGGCATTACTCACGTCAATTTTATTTTAAGAACTATGACGAATAAAGGCAGGTATTTTGTTATATAAAGCGTAGTAAGCCGGGCATAACAAGTAATTCTAATTTACGAGCTTTTATAATGGATGTAAGAGACTTTATACCGCAAATATTTTATCCCAGAGTATTCGCCATAAATTTAAAAAAACACGTAACATTTTAAAAGAATATACACAGGTATACTTATTATTGTTACATTAAAAGTTTATCACTGAATGGGTGAATATATTATTATGCTATTTGTGTTTTGGCAATCAATATTTGCAATCAACAAAAAATATGAATTTAAGTTTATATTTGTACTTTATAAAAATAAACCTTATTTTAAAGTTAATTTAAAGCAGGCCCCAGTAATTATTACTTATTTTCTGAGTTTTATCGCCAGCGGGGGAAAATTGCAAGCCAGAAGAGTAACTCTATTGACAGGGTAGTGACAGCTGGACAGAGGAGTGACATTAAAACATTTATAATGAATAAAATTCATTGTAATACGTATGAAATAAAATATATAATGGTTCTAATCATGTAGTAAATTTTTTGAAACTCAAAATACGACATTCAGTCTTAATCGAGTTGACGTAAACAAGGAACATTAACTTCTATATTATAATCTAATCATAAGCATACTACACATTGTATCACAATGCTCATTTGGTAAGAACAAATTTGAAAATATTATATTGTAAAATCGACATTCTCCATAAACTCCATAAATTTAAAAGAAATAACAAATAAATTAGATTAGGTCTGCGAGATTTTGTTGTTGGGCAGATGGGGGTCATTTCCGAAGTAACTTTTCGCGCTGAATCCAAATCTGGCCTCAGAATTGGCCCATCATGTCAGGATTTTAAAATATTTGAGGTTAAGTACTTAAAAAATGGCTTTTTGGCAACTTTTGAAGTTATGTACAGAACTCGAAATTTTTTCTCTGTAATCTAGCTCAACTTTTATTATTCATGTTTTTGTTAAGCCAAACCGTCTAGCCCTACATTCACCAAGGAGCTGCGCACCGTGGTTGTTGTAACGGTCATTTTTATTTATAGTCATAAAAGCCCTTACATTACGTTATTTTATATTTTTCGTGCATAAATTACCTATTTTGTTACCCTTTAAAAAATAAATTACCGCCGCTACCGTCGGATATTTGTTAATCTTATTTTAACCGTTATGTGAGGATGATGTCATACAATAGCGCGACGTCTGCTTCCATATAAGGTAGCATTTTGAAAACTAGACAAATGATTGGTCCTTTCAAATGTTATGCTATGTCATAATGTTGCTACCCACCCACCCTTATAAATATCCCAAAAAGCATCGACCATGACACTTCCACGGCCGCTTTAAGCGTGCCCACAGTCATCACATTTTAACTTGAATTTGAGGAACTAAAGTATTAGTTCCAGTGTTAAAATATTTAGTCTTTCTAAACTTTTATGATACTACGCTTATTGTCTTTTGTCTCGAGAATTTAACCATATCCTGTTAACAAGAATTAGTCAAGTGGTTGGTTATGTTTGTTTTTTTTCTAGAAAGAGAATATAAAAATATTCTTGTGTATGTAAAAATTGTACCCGTTTAATGGGTACGTATAGTTTGGTGCCCAATTATAGAGGTGTGCTGCAATCCAGTGAAAGTGTTTTTTGTTCATCGGGAGCTTTGTAAGTAGAATAAACAATTTATTTCCTGTCCAACGATCCAACAATTAACTCTTTAGTGCAGTGTTTTTGGTTGCACTTAACTTTTTACGCGACATTGTGAAAACTATCTTGTACGTCTGTTTCGTTTTCGTATAAATAGACAAACTGTTCTCGTGTGATGCAATTTTAATCGCTTAATATAGACATTTGTTTATTCCTAAAGAAAATATGTAACTAATAACTGGTGTATATACACCATATTTGTTTTTTAGTTAAGTCTTATTGTACTATCTTTGGATTCATCATTTTTTTTATTTTTTTTTTATGGCATTGGACATAATCCATTAGCCAGGGATTCATCATTTGATATATATTTTATTATTCATTCGAAAACGGTTTGTTTTAAATTTTCTTTTAGTAAACGCGAATGAACAATTTTATAGCTGTTTTTCCTTTGAATAATTACGGAATTGGCCAATATCCACTATATTGCTTTTAGTATTTTGTTACCTTTTAAATATGTATATAATTTATTTGTGTACAGTTAGGTATGTCTGTCTCTCCGTACATCTGTGCATTTGTTTGATTATTTGTTTGTACTTCTTTATTCGTTAGCACAAATTTATTCGCCCATACCCTGTAGTGTTATTCTCATTTGCTCTACCACTTTGTCAATAAATTAGTTTATTGTTAATTTCGTATTTTTATTTATTTAGAATTCATTTTAAATAACCCCAAGAGAGACAGGGCGTTATAATTTGGCTTCAAAGCGGGGCTTTCTTAAATAGCTTGTGTTTTTTTGTCTATATTAATTGTAGCAAAAAGGCAAAGTTATATTGTCTGGCTGCCTCCTGGCCAGGATCCGGCGAAGCACATTGTATGTATTAAAATATCTAATAAATTTGTGTACTACTGGTAGCAGTATTTTTTCAGGGCGCGGACGTCTCGGGTTCAAATCCTGTTCGTGAAAATTTTTATATATTGTATCAGTAATATTAAAAGTTTTGCAAAGCCGTGTACATAAACATAAGGATAGTTGTTCAGATTAGGTTGGTTTTTCCCTATTCGCGACAGAAATTAAGAAAGTTATAAGGTAATTGAAAATGTGCGTTATGTTCTCAAAGCCACTTTATTCGATGTGATTTTAAAAATTGTAGTTTTGGACTATTCTCAAATAGCAGAGACAAAAATATAAGCATTGGAGCATAACCAGTCCAAAGGGCATAGCAGGATAAGCATGTGTTAGGTGCCCCCGCACTAATCGGGTCGAAATTTTCAGCACAAGTTGATAGTAGTGTTAGATGAAATTTCCTAAAATATTATTTTTGGAAAACCATTTTTACGGGAGTTATGGGGGTAACAAGAAAAATGGAAAAATTTTTTTTTCTCGAAAACGGATAAACCGATTTTTATGAAAAAAATATATGTTATGGCTTTTGATGGCACAAACGTAGAAAAAAATTATTGAGTCCATTTGTCGAAAAAAATTGGTGAAAAATTTTTTTCAAAATAAAAAAAAAATTTTTTATGGGATGTTCTTGAGGCACACCCATCATTTTTTTCAAATAAATGCTATATGCCCCTTTAAAACATATCCAATTTTCAAAGCGATCGGAAGGGTACAACATATTTAAAATTGATAATCATTGGCATACTGCGGACGGCGCGTAGTCTATGTAATGAAACATTATAAGACGACTTTTTTGTAAATATTTCGTGCAAAAACGTGATTACCCCCCCCCCCCCCCCTCATTTTCGAGGGTGCTCAACACGATGTAAGTGGTGGGAGAAGTTTTTGACCAACCCCCTGGAACGGCCATCTGTCTTATAGATAGATACCTTTATGTTTTGATATATAAACTGATCTGGGGAGTGTTTTATCGACGATTTATACTTGAAATAATATGAAAGGGGGTTATAGAGTAAATGGAATCCAGACAGCAGGCCTAGGGGGTTGATTAAACCTTCCCGAGGGATGGTCTTTTTTTTTTTTTTTCAAATGATTCGGTTCAAACGCGTATCCCCCGTTTTCGGGGTCACTCATCACGGGAAAAATATTCATTTTTAGCTCCTCATCCCTCAAACGGACATAAACCATCTAATTCACCGTTTGAGGGACGAGGAGGGGTTGGGTCAAAAAATGAATATTGTTCACGTGATCAGCGACCTCGAGAACGGGGGATACGCGTTTGAAAATCATTTGAAAGAAAATGATTTTCCACCCCTCGGGAGGGTTTAATTAACCCCCTAGGCCTACTGCCTGGACTCCATTTACTCTATAACCCCCTTCCATATTATTTCAAGTATAATCCGTCGATAAATCCCTACCCAGACCCGTTTATATCTGAAAGCATAAAGGGATCCATAAGAGGGGTGGCTGGTTGAGGGGGTTGCGGCGGTCAAAAACTTCTCCCACCACTTGCATCATGTTCAGCACCCTCGAAAACGGAGGGAGGAAGGTAATCTCGTCTTTGCACGAAATATTTACATTATTTCTGCCTTCATTACATGGACTAGCGGTTCATTACTACATCTTATTACCACGATCACTGGTGGCCATTACAACCCTACCGTTTAAATCAGTATCAAACTTCAAGAAGTGCGGTGCAGATATTTTTTAATTCTCTGACGTCAACTGTACGGTTAAAAAAATCTAGTTTGAAAATCTGAACATTTTGCTGTGATGACGTCTGTAGTCAGCCTACGAAAGAACTAGTTTTCAAAGTCCACTACGGGGAAGTTACAATGTCTTTCACTAGTCAGGGTGAATGTTTATTGTCCCCGTGCCTCTCGCGATTTGGGGATCAGGGTTTGTATTACGTGAGTCCCCTGGCCTCTCACTAGTCGGGGCGCTTGTTTATTGTGAGTCCACTTACCTCTCACAATTTGGGTTGACTTTTTTGCGTGAGTCCTCTTGCCTCTCACGAATCAGGTTACTCTATATTGATGAGACTTCTCTTAGTCTTCATTGCTATCGTCCTTAATTACAGGAATATTATTCTGAGTAAAAATGTTGCTGAGAATTTCAGATGGCTTCAGAACTTTCGACAAATACCTTTCGTGGTACAGATAGTATACAACTGCAGCAATGTGCGAACAGCAGCCAACAACTCTGTTTCCGTTGGCGCAACTGTATATTGTCTGCCCCATACAAGGTTTTTGTCAAAAATTCTGAAGCCAGCCAGCGATATTTTTACTCGGATTAATAATATTCCTGTAATCGAGGACAATAGCAATGAAGACTAAGAAGTGTCTCACCAATATAGAGTAACCTGATTAGTGAGAGGCCAGAAGACTCACGCAAAAAAGTCACCCTGAATTGTGAGAGGCAAGGGAACTAACAATAAACAAGCTCCCCGACTAGTGAGAGGCAAGGGGACTCACGATAAAAAAGCATCCCTACTCGTGAGAGGCAAGGAGACTCACGATAAACAAACACCCCATAATAAGTGGACCAAAATCATATTGTAACCTCCACGTGGTGGACCTTCTTTGGTAGGATGACTACAAACGTCATCATTGCAAAATGTTTTGCAACTTTTTTGAAAAAATGTTTTCAAAATAAAAAGAAAATGTATGGAATGTTCTCGAAGAATGACGACTAAGAGAAGTCTCATCAATATAGAGTAACCCGATTTGTGAGAGGCAAGAGGACTCACACAAAAAAGTCAATCCGAATTGTGAGAGGCAAGGGGACTCATAATAACCAAGCACCTTGACTAGTGAGAGGCAAGGCGACTCACAATAAATAGGCACTCTGACTAGTGAAAGGCACTGTAACCTCCTCGTAGTGGACTTTGAAAACTAGTTCTTTCGTAGGCTGACTACAGACATCATCATTGCAAACTGTTCAGATTTTCAAACTAGATTTTGTTTGACCAAACAGTTGACGTCAGAGAATTTGCACACACTTCTTGAAGTTTGATACTGATTTAATCTGTAGGGGTGTAATGGCCGTATTGGCCGTGGTAATAAGATATAGTAATGAACCGTGCCGCCCGCAGTATGCCAATGATTACCAATTTTGAATAAGTTGTATCCTTCCGATCGTTTTGAAAATTGGATATATTTTAAAGGGGCATATAAGCATTTATTTGAAAGAGAACATCCCCTAATTTTTTTTTATTTTGAAAACATTTTTTCACCACTTTTTTCGACAATATTTTTCTTCTACGTTTGCACCATCAAAAGCCATAACATATATTTTCTTCATAAAAATCGGTTTATCCATTTTCGAGAAAAACATTTTTTCCATTTTCATTTTTACCCCCATAACTCCCGTAAAAATGGTTTTCCAAAAATAATATTTTGTGAAATTTCATCTAACACTATTATCAACTTGTGCTAAAAATTTCGACCTGATTGGTGCGGGGGGCACCTAACACATGCTTAACCTGCTATGCCCTTTCGAAAAGAAATATCGATTTGTTTATTTATAAGTGACCTAAACGCAAAAACTGAAGTGTCTTGGTCCCAAATGCAAGTAGATTGTTAGTTTTTTTAGAAAAATATTAGATATTTCATCTATTTTCATAATTCGTTGGCTGCTTTTGGTTTCATAAAAAATTCACAGTTATTTTAACTTGTTTATAACTATAATGAACTCATTTAGCATGTTTCTTTATTATATTTTCCCAAATATCTCGTAATTTTATAGCGAAATGCAAAAAATCAGAATATTCTAGGATCTCTATAGGCTTTATATTATAATTAATCAAGAACATCGACGCTGCGTGACATTCACTCCTACTTGCATTTTCATTCTCCTCTTTCGGCAGTTATAAGCTGCATACTCTTGTGTTAAAATACTCCAATAGTCTCCAAAACACCATAATCAAGTACATCTCTGGCAGATTAGACAAATAGCCGGGTTCTAACACCGTAAACGCAACTTCGAGGCAGACTTTCGGATTCAGTGATGTCAAAACTTTGAGCGCATCGGTTCATGTTTAAAGTACTATATTTCTGAAACTCTCAAATTTTGTGTTATAATTATTCGACGATTACTTCCATAAACGTAGTAAAAAGTGACATATTAAATTTTACTAAATTACCCCATTTTGAAAATTATAAACTAATTTAAAAAAAACCTTTAAGCGAAGATATATATGAAATATATGTAAACACTTATTTAGTGAAAAAAATTGCCCACCTACGAGTCGATGTACTTAGAAAATAAGCGATGGAAATTTCGAAGTTTTTATTGGTTTTTTGGCCGTTTGAATAAATATTTTACGTCAAAATTTGGCACGAAGGTTTAGTTCAATAAAAGACATTGTTACTGTCAAAAAAGGCAATTTTTGATTGTTTCAATTTTTTTACAAATTAACAAATTATCAGGAAGCGTCTACACAGGACTAGTCCTATTTAAAATTTTATAACAATTCGCTATTTTTATCTCGATAAAATTACTAGCAGCGGCGATAACAAGGAAAATAGCAGAAACAGTGTTGAAAAATAAATTGGTAAAATTTTAAGAGCAATGGACGGACCGGATTTAATACAAAACCGCTCACAGTGCTTGTTATTATACCTACAACAAATTAAATCAATAAAATTTCTGTAGCCAAACAATTCCATTCAAATTTTGTTTTGACTCCACGACTCCATTATACGTGATACCGGTATTCGGTTGCAAAGATTGAACCAGTCAAATATTTTTATGTAATTGAAAAATATTTTCCCTGTACTATTTTGAAAATTTTAAAAATGAAAAGGAAGCTTATTCCATTCAACATATCTTTATCGAAACAATTCAAAATTTTCACAGTGGTATTCATTAATAATAACACTGGGTTTCAAAATATTTGTTTCGTCTGCTATACCTATTTTACTGCTTTTATGTTGTACAGAGTAAAGTTTAAAATAAAAAGTTTGTTTTATTTGATTGCGTTCATTTTTACAATAATATTAATAATAATATTAAATTTTATATTATTTGAACCATTATAATTTTACTCTCAAGGAAAAACTGGTACCTACTTCGACATTTAAAATTTTATAAGAAAAAAGCACGAAAACGGGTTAAGGAAAATAGGGAAAAGTCAGGAAATTTATAGACGTGACGTCGGTGGGAACCCTGTAACAATATTCAGTGCATTCTAACCCACAACGTTTGTTATTTCCAAGATTCAAGCGGATTATAGATCTATTTTGATTCTCCACCTCTGCTGTATAATTCATATATCTAGAAGAGAGTACACTGAAATGTATAGCATGTAAAATTAATTACTTAATGTACTGAAGGTGCCACTAATTACCATCCTTACTGCTGCATATTTTTGAACGATGTACGTATATACTGCGTAAAAGCCTTTAATCGTTTTATCTAATATTTAAGGAAACCTTTTACGTTCCCTATTATTACATTAAAAGCAATGAAAATCCTGCTTAATCCTCACGTGTCTGCGTTCGCATGTATTAAAATCTGCAATATTTAACATAGCTGAATTGTTTAGTGCCATGAATCACACTCAGACTTTATATATCAAAGAGATTTATAACTACAAGAATACTGCATTACCAAAAAATGATCAGCATATTACTCATACTTGAATTTCATACTTTCATTACTTATGATTTATTTTTATTTCTTTAAAGATTTTTAACTTTTATGAAACATTTTTAGGTGAAATTGCAATTGGTTTGTGATCCAGTTTACAGCTTTTAATTAGGTTACTGCCTGCTAACTTGATAGTCCGCGAGACAGTGAACATTTTTTTACGTGATAAGCATATGGCTGACATTTTGCACACTGATAGATGATTGTATATAAATCAAAACTAGCTTATCATCACCATCAGTATCATCATTATCATTCTCAAAATCGCTCATATTGAACTCTGTCTCATTACCTTCCAGAAGGTAATGATCAAAATCTAAATGATACGTTGCAAATTGTAAGTACATCCAAAGATCAAGTTCACAGTCGAAAAGGAAGTAAATAGCAAAAATAATTTCCTAGACATAACAACTTCAAGACAATCAAACACTCGCATTTGACATTTTTAGAAAATCCACGTTTGCAGATACTACAGACTTCCAAAACTCAACACATCCAAAATCAGATAAATTATCAGTGTTTATATCAATGATTCATAGAACTTTATCTATACCTTTGAGTGAAAAAAATCTAAAAATGGAACATAGTACAATAAATCAGATTGGATTAAATAACACAGCCTCACAAAAAAAAAATGATCAGGGCAGCGATCCAGACCCTATGTATTTTCGGTCGCTGAATCCGAATCCGAGGTCAAACAAAATCGTACACCCCCAAAATCTTTAGCTAGAGCTAAAAAACACCCCTGGAATGGGGTAAAAAGAAGATTAAGCTACGAGAATAGTTGTTACATCTTAATCAATCGAATTATACAAATTAAGGTTAAACAGCAACGTACATACAAAGATATGAAACACACCCCCAGGGAGGGGAACTAGCCCCCATATATAAAAAAATCGATAAAAAACAACAACGACTGCTGAAAAAGCTCGAAATGCCTAAGTTTTGTTAAAGTAATAAGAAACTGGATTAGGTCCGACTTAATCTTCATAAATTCCCCCATAGGGTTGAGAACAACCATCTCTAAGCCTAAAGGACACGACAAAAATAAGATAAAACGTAAAATCCAACAGGATTTCTAATTTCATGGATGCTATGATTGGCTAAAATTGCGTAGTACTCTAAAATACAACTAGAAACTTACGTACCATCAACGTCTTACAGTGTCAACCCTCAGAGGGTGTGAAAACTACCTCTCTGTAAAATTTAACTATAAAAAGTTACAGTGACTTCTATAAAAATTCGAAACACCTGCATTGTGTGAAAGTGAGAAGAAACTAGACTATGTTCAACGCTGTGCTTGAAAACCACCCCCACGGGGTTGCGAGATGGCATCCGTAGGATGCTGGAAAAACGCAGATGTTTCGAGTTTTTCAGAAGTCACTGTAACTTCTCATAGTTGTTTCTCACACAGGGGGTAGTTTTCACCCCCTAGAGGAGTGGAATTGATTAACAACAGTGGTACGTGACTTTCTAAGTCTAACTCTGAGTACTCCGCAATTTTAACCAATCATAGTATCCATAAAAATGGATATACTTTTGGAAAAATGTTTCTCGTTTTTTCTGTGTCATTTAAGATAAGAGGTAATTTTTGGCAGCGCTGTTGGGGTAGTTTTCAATAATTGAGCCAAAACTACTGCCGACTCTTCTCACCTTTACAAACCTCCGGAGTTTCCAGCTTTTTCGAGGGTCACTGCAGCACTTTTCAAGTTGAATCTTGAATAGGGGTAGTTTCCACACTCTCTGAGGGTTGACACTGTAGGACGTTGATGGTGTGTAAGTTTCTAGTTATTTTTTAGAGTACCACGCAATTTCCTGTTGGATTTTATGTTTTTTCTTGTTTTTCTCGTGTCCTTTAAACTTGGGAGTGGTTGTTCTCTTCTCACCCTTATAGGGGCAGTTTATGAAGATTACGATGGACCTGATGCAGTTTCTTGTCACTTTAACAAGACTTAGACATTTCGAGCTTTTTCAGCAGTCATTGCTGTTTTGGATCGATTTTTTTATATATAGGGGTAGTTTTCGTCCCTCCCTTGGGGTGTGTTTCATATCTATTGTATGTACGTTGCTGTTTAACCTTAATTTGTATAATTCGATTGATTAAGATGTAACAACTATTCTCGTAGCTTAATCTTCTTTTTACCCCATTCCAGGGGTGTTTTTTAGCTCTAGCTAAAGATTTTGGGGGTGTACGATTTTTTTTGACGATAAAACTCCAGAATTTAAAAAAATCGGGGGTTTATGAAGTTAAATGTTCAGAATGTAATAGCTATTATATAGACCTTACTAGAAGAAATTTTGAAACTAGATTCAAGGAACATATGTCATTATTTCAGCATAACAGAACAAACTCTAACTTTGCAAATCATTTTTTGCAAACAAGACATACATTTCTACATAATAACTGAATCAAAATATTACATATCTCTCAAAAGGTCATAAACTAAGTTCCCTAGAAGCACTAAAAAAGTATAAACATAATAAATACAACAATATACATTTACTTAACGCTCAATTAGAACTAGGGTTGTTATTTGACCTGCTATAGAAGGTAAAATATTTAGAATATATTCATTGCGATTGTAGTTTAAGTTCATTGTGTTTGATAATGTATCGAGGCAACGAAACCGCTGTCACATTCCTGTTTTTCAAAATATTATGACTGGTTTAACAAAGTAAAATAGTGTATTACTTCAATTTGTTTTATTAATCTGTTCAGTGTAGATGATGTTGTATATAACAATGCCGACTTTGAAAAGATAAGGAAATTTCAATTCTACCTGTATATTTGTTTGTCCATGTTCCCTTATATTCAGGGTGTGATTTCTTAGGTGATTTTCTGAAGAAAAGTTCATATGAACATATGTCCGCAACAGCTTCATTTTTTTCAATATTTTTAATATTTCAGAAAGTATTTTAGATATTATTTTCAATTTTGGTATGTGTTAATAGGACATAAAACCACATATTTCAGTTTTTTTCCTTATGGGTTGCGGTGCCGAAGCCCCGCTGTACTTAAGCTTAAGCTTATTGTACCATAGTCTCGTTATCCCATTAATCCCGTTCCTCTCCAGAAAGAGAATATACGGTCAATGGGAGCTCCGGCTATTTCTTCCGGGGTTACGGTTAGTCCCCCGTAGTGTGAGAACCTCCCAGGGACCAAGGCTGGGCATTCACATAGTATGTGGTGAGGAGTTTCTTCATCCTCACCACACATCTTGCATTCTGGATTATCTTTCACACCTATGTTAGTTAGGTGTCTATTCAGTGTGCGGTCTCCTGTTAGGATTCCCACTGCACATCTCAGCTGTTTTCTGCTCAGCTTTAGCAATTCGTTAGTCTTTATCATGGATGGCCCGCCGGTGATGAACATACGTGACTGCCTCATCCCCGGCGCGCCGGTCCAATGCGAGATATGTTTCTGACTCAATAGTTCCTTTACCATTCCTCTTGCGGTATTGTATGATATCCCACAGGATGTCTCAGGTCCCATCAAGGCTGTTTTTGCGCCTTCTTTGGCCAGCTTATCTGCTGTTTTCGTTGCCTTCATTGCCCTGGTGTCCTCGCGTCCACTCCAGTTGTATACTGTTGTGTTCCGCCAGTTTCGATAGGGATTCAAGGCAGTCTTTTACCAGGAGATATAATCTTCCCAGGTTAAGTTTCCTCTTTCTTGTGAAGGCGACCACAGTGGTCTTCCTTCGATTCACGGAAAGACCTTCCTGGGTACTCCATCTGTCTACCATAACGAGAGCTCGCTGGATCTTTTCTGATGCAGCGCCCTCGTATTTTCCTGTTACCAGGATGGCGATATCATCTGCGTAGCCTTGCGCATATATTCCCCGCTGTTCCGGTCGAGATAGGAGCTCGTCCGCGACTAGGCACCATAGGAGAGGAGATATGACCCCCCTGCGGGCACCCTCTGGTCACGGACACCTCCTTTGTCGTGGATCCTAGCGTGGACTGAATTTTCCTTGTTCTGAGTGCTGAGTCGATCCATCTTGTTATTGACTTTTTGACTCCGCGCCTCTTCACTGCATCACTTAGTGAGTCGAATGAGGTATTGTCAAAAGCACCCTCTATGTCTAAGAAGGTTCCTATGGCAGTTTCTTTGCTGTCTAGAGCTCTTTCTATTTTTTGAGTAAGCTCACAAGATTTTTGTGTTTGGTAGGCATACTGGTCTCGATGTAGAGGTTCGGTACTCAGTTTATCGTTCCTGATATGCCTATCAACCAGCTTCCCCAGGGTTTTCTGGTCAAATGATGTTAGACTAAAAGGTCGGAAGGATTTGGCCTGGGCCGTAGGTATCACGCCCTGGTTTTGGTATGAATACCACCTTTATCTTCCGCCAGCCGGTTGGCACATAACCCAGGGCCAGACTGGCCCTGAATAATGTGCACAGGGGTGTTGCAAGTATTTCCACTCCCTGTTGGAGTAGAGCTGGAAATATTCCATCCAGCCCTGGTGACTTGTATGGTTCAAATGAATTGATTGCCCATGCAAGTCTTGTTTTGTTTATTATTTTATTTGCAGTTTTCCAGTCCTCCTTTGCCGCCCTTCTTATTGGTATGTCTTCGGGTGGACCGCGTCTGTCTTGTGGGGTGGTTACACTGCCTGGGAAGTGTGCCTCTAGTAATAAATCTAAAGTCTCCTTCTCAGTGTTTGTGTACTCACCTTGTTGTCTTTGCAGTGATCCAATCTTGCCCTGATTGTCTCTCTGCAAGATTTTCTGGAGTCTAGCAGCTTCTGAAGTATTTTCTATCTCCTCGCAATGCTTCCTCCATGATTTGGTTTTTGCTTCTCTAATGGCGGAAACGTATTTCAGACGGGCCGCTTTGTATTCGTCCCATCTGCCAGTCCCTTTGGCCTGGTTGAACAGTTTCCGAACCTCGGTTTCACGCTTGGCTCCTCTCTCTTTCAGAGGGCAGCTTGACACGAAAGCTGTTATTACTGCTGTGGTTATTAAGTCACTCAGCAGTTCTACTTCCGCCGGTGTTTGTGGTCTTGATGGGCAGTCCTTCGGCCCCTGCTCTAGGTTCTCGTTGAAGAGTTCCCAGTTGCGGGTTCTTGGGTTTCTGCTCATCTTCCCTTCTTCCGGTGGAGTTTCTATTTTGAATCTTACGTACCTGTGGTCCGATAGCGATGGTTCCTGGGACACATGCCATTCACTTATCACTCGTCCCGCACTTTGTCAATAACTTCTCGTCTTGTTGTTGTGACGAAAGTCGGTTCGTTTCCGCGGTTCGCTACTTCTAACTTATTACTAATAATGAATTCAAGGAGTGACTCACATATTTCAGTTAGAAAAGTTATTTTATCGCTCCACCAGTGGCGTCCCTGCAAACATTTCCTCTGAGATTTTTTACCAAAAATGTGGTACGCCACTGAAATTTTTTCATGTGGAGATTTTTTCTGATTAGCCTAGTCAATTCTACATGAAAATGGTCTCTTGCGTTTTTCTCGTCAGACGCACAGTTCTTGATTAAAACAATTAAATTCAAATTGAAACTAATTATTATTAACATTGATAACGATAAATTTTGTTTTATAAAAATTGTTGGAAATGGCCACCTTCATTTAATAGGATGCTTCCACCCTATCTTCGCATCGAATTGCGCACTCATTCAAATATTCCAGGTATATACCAAGTGGGGTATTGTTTAACAAGAGGCAATGATTCGCTGTCTTAAATCTTCTAGTGTTAATGGGAGTTTTATACACTGAAATGGACAGGAGCTCCATCGTGCATGTAGCATATTTGATTCCTTAAGGCAATTTCAATTCAATTCAATTCAAAAAGATTTTATTCAACACTTTGGAACATGAAATGTGCCTAGTCGGAACCCGTCAAGAGGCCAGCCAGACAGCCACGACGTGTAGCATCGTGGTGGACGTGTGGATGGGCGGGGTGGGTCCGGTTTGGCTTAGAGGCAGTGGTTTGTTGACCAGAGCTCCTATCCACCGCAGGTGGATTTAAAAACTGGACTAAGATTAGGGAAATGTGCTCAAATGAGCCTAAAACTAATGAATGTAGCACAATAAAAACTAAAAATCGTTGGCAAGCGCACTGTGAAAAATTTTGGTTGCTGATACGGCTTAACGCAATTGGTACATCTTCAAACAACACAGGTAGTTCTTCTTGGAGAAAATGCAGATAAGATTGTTCGTTAAGGCGTCTTGGCGGAAAAAAGGGCCTATAAGATTATTACCAATAATTCCTACCCATACATTAACCGAAAAACCGAAAATTGCTCTTGGAAATGGGTTTCGGTTATGCCCACACTGACAGAAGTTTATACGCCGTGGAAAATCCCTGGGAAGTAATGCCTGTACTCTTAGATATGATACAGATACAACAAAAAATCAACCAAAACTCTCCAAACAATTTGATGAAAAATATTCAGAACTTTAGCTAGCAATCTTCCTTGTACTCGTCTCAGGATGTTCGTCGATTTCCTGCAGTACCGCTTCCTTAATTTCGGGTATTGTGACAGTTCGAGGTCTACCTTCCGAAGTACCTTTTCACAAAGACGGCGATGAATAGTCGAAAAGAATCGGCTATCTCACAAGACACGATTAGGATATCTTTCCTGATACTTACTTCTGGCTTTTGTTGTATTACCATCTGCGAGATCATATACGTAATGCATTGTCGCCATTTCCGCAATCGTATAATTCATCATATTTACTGAGATATTCGAATAGAAACAGCGAAAAATAAAATAAATTCAATGAAACACTAAAAATCGAAGAAACAACTTACTTTATGTCAACAAATAATGTTTTGAAAATGATGTTTGTAGAAACGTCGTTTATTGCAGGAAAACTAGATTTATGAGTTCAAGACTCACTGGTCTATACTGCTAAATGAAGCAATTTGAATTTAATTGTTTTAATCAAGAACTGTGTGTCTGATGAGAAAAACGCAAGAGACCGTTTTCATGTAGAATTGACCAGGCTAATTAACAAAAAATGTGAGCATGGAAAAAATGTCAGTGGCGTACCACTTTTTTGGTAAAAAATGTCAGAGAACATGTTTGCGGGAACGCCACTGGTGAAGCGATAAAATAACTCTTTTAAATAAAATATGTCGTTTTATATCCTATTGACACATACCAAAATTGAAGATAATATCTAAAGCACTTTCTGAGATATTAAAAAATAACGATTAAAAAAAAATTCAACATCCTATAGCAAAAAATTTAAGCCGTTGCGTGCATACGTTCATATGAACTTTTTTTATAAAATGACCTAAGGAATCACACCCTGAAATATTAGCACGTAATTAAGGAACACCCTATAAATATTTGTCTGCGCATAAATGGAGAACAGCTAAGCCGATTTCAATAAAACATGAATTAAAAATATCTCAACTTAGGTTATAGATTTCCTAAAATTACTAATGCCATATAAAACTAACTTAGTTACAGCAGGTGAAGATGAGCTTATACACCAATCTTCTAGCTATAAGCTCTCAGTCCTGTTTAAGTATTTTCTTCTACTTATTATTCTAGTTGACCTTACTTTGCTGTATGCTGTCTGAGGATATTACGATTGAATATTAGATCCATAGCCTCATCATGGGTCTTTCCTATCAGCTCAACGTTTTGAAAAGTATCCTCTTCCCATCTGGTATTCCCCCTAATCGTTCTATATTGTTCTCTCTCCAGTTGATGTGGATGTGATGCTTTGAGATATTTGAGTCGCCTTGGGGGACGTATCTCTTGGAGAATCGAGGTGTTGGTGCATATTAAAAGGCAACGAATCAATCACCAAACGCGAATTTCAACTAATCCATATTTTACCCGATTGATTTGTTCAAATTAATGTTTTGTTATTTTTTTATGCAGTAATTAAATTTAAATACGGGTGTTACAAACAAGAAATGTAATGGTCAGAAGAATAATATCATGGTTCTAAATCCATAGCAAAGGCGAAAAACAGACAATGCACATCGCGAAAGCGCAACAAAATTTCACTAATAACACCGATCTGCAAGATTGAGCTGTTTAAAAAACAGGTGTTTCTAAAATAATTTTTCGCGTAGAATCCGAATCACATCCGGATTTTGAGATATTTGGGGTTAAATGGCCAACATATTGGCCTTTTTGGCTATACCTTAGCTCATGCTCAGAGCCCACCACTATAGAGGACGGGTAACAAATCTATCGAATTTCTTAACAAATCTATCGAATTTCTGTTCAACATGCATGCTCCGTTCCTTACCGTCCTTATATCACTGATGCTATTAAAAGCATGACGAAAGTTAAACAAATAGCGAAGAGATAGGAAATACTTAAAGACGAAATCACCTAGTCATTTAGGTTACTACCTGACTACCTACTACCTTTAGGTTACTTGAAAAACTATATCTCTATGGCGATACGCGACAAAAGGACAGCATATTTAACATTAAATATGACTCAATGAACACAACTCTAGAAAGCTCTGGAGAGACTTTCCATCTTGGAATATTCATGGCAAAACTCACGGTGTAAATATCAACTAAAATTAGAGATGTTAACTTATTAATAATAATTTTGTTGAATGTGTCCAAAATATCAATGTAGATAAAATCTTCTAGATTATTACTCTAACAACTCTGTAAGAGAATTTCAAAATTTTGAAAAAGTAAATCCAGTATCAGTTGAACTTGTTAAAGATAAATTAAACACGATTAAAACAAATACCATCTGTGCAGACAATATTAACTTAAAGATATTAAAATATGTATTTCCACATTGCAAAGAAGCATTAACTGCTGTAATAAATAGATCTTGGGAAACTGGAGTAATCCCTACAATATGGAAAAAGACTACAGTTACACCATTACCGAAAACATTTAAAGCCGTAGATCTGAAGAAACTTCGTCCTATCAATGTACTGCCAACAATGCAAAAATTGCTTGAAATAATAATATACTCAGAAGTGCAGAAGCATTTGTCTCAGAGTAATATTTTTCCAGCTGACCAGTAAGGATTCAGAAAATATCAAATGCCGCCTTAATCAAAATTGTTAGTGATGTCACAAAAAATAGGGACAACTCTGAGGTTACCCTTTTAATGTGGTGCAACAATTACTTATCCGATCGTGTGCAATCAGACGAACATAGTGTATTGCGTGGTGTTTCCCGAGGCAGTATATACTAAAGCGAAAAACGGTGTGATTATAGACGAAAATTTGCCCTCTGGAAAACATGTTATTCGTAAAATAGGCATTTTTCATGCTAAATTTAAATCCTTATAGTGATATAAATATTATAAATATTATATGTATTACCTGAGGAAACTAAATGGAACTTAGTAAATGCAGAAATTTTAAGATATTTGGGTTATGGTAGTACTGTATGTTTTAGTTTTCGCACGGAAACAAATAAAATTCAGGTTCTTCAAAATTCTTACCCAAGATACTCTTATCATGATATTGTTGTAGAACCTTCCACAATTGACTTAAGTCGAAGCCAAAATAAATATTCGACTTAGGCAAAAATTTTATTTAAGGACATTTTCAAGAGTCTGAGAGACTTCAGAGCCACAGACTAGTCCAAAAGGACCGTTATGAGTTCGATAAGACATACTTTGAAAATATTCAGAATATTTTCAATTTTAATTCCTCCGCCGAAGACATTGACCATGGAGGTACAGTCATAATATACCTTGTTTTAAACGATGACAATAAAATTTTAACAAGGAAATGTATCCGAAAGGCGAAACTGAGAAAATTGGCAAAAGCGGCGTAGCGCCTATAAGCAAAAATTGGCAAAAAATCAATGAAAATTCACAAGACCTGTTTCTCGCATAAAACAAGTTTGAATGCAACTAGCGACTCGTAATTTGGTCGAGTGCGTTGGGTGGTCAATGCAAAGCGATGGTAGGAAAGCCAAGTGCAGGGCTTCCCGAACAATAAAGTTATAGAGAAAACCGCCTTGTGCACCAAGGACTAAAAAGTCCATTTTGCCTAAAAGTGGTTCGGAGTAGAGTCGTTGTCATTTTTCCTATATTGAACACAAGGGCAAGTAAGTCGTAGACTGACCGAACGTTATCAAACTTATGTAGTAAGTAAGTCCTTTTGAATGCCGTTTTAGTTCATGAAATCTCACGTTACGAGAACTTTAAAGCTAGGTAGTCTCTAGTGAAACTAATTTTTTTTAGTAAAACATTTTTATGTTATTTTCAGTATTACAAAAGTCATATAAATTTTTAAAAAGGTTTATATGAAATTCTGAGAAGGTTGCGTGACTCTTTTCTACCAAATCGATTATTAGCGTCCGCTCTCACTTGTATGGTTAAAAAGTCATTTGCCTTAGTTGGGGAGGCGTGATTTTTTCACAAAATACTGTATTGTTCCATACTTATTAAATAAATGGTATTCTTTGAACTAATAGCATTTTTTGATGTAAGGACTTGTTGCTAGTCTTAATCCCTAGAGTTTTCGTTTGGAAGACCTAAACAACTGAGTTAATTGGAATCTCATGATTACTTAAGTCTGATACTCAGTGTTCTGGTCGCCTTACGGGAGCTTGAGAGGGATTTTTTTATGCGATTTCTCCAGAAATCTTTAAGTGCAGAGACATTAGTAGGTAAATCTATACAAATCACGTCAAATTCCAATCCCGTCGGAGAGAAATCTTCGATAGGGATTTTTTTATGCATAAATCGCAATAATCCAAAGACGTAAAAGCCTTTAGTGTCAGTGAATAATTGAAATCACATCTCGAGAGAGCGCCGTTGATGATCTGAGGTAGTACAGCCTTGACCCATTACTCGTCTATCGAAGCATATCTTACCTCGAACCCACCTGGGAGTGGAAGAACGGGGAAGAACGCGACTGGCGTTCTAAAAATAAAATAATGTCGCGTCAATTTGACGCCTGGTAGTGTGTTCTTCTACAATATCAACAGACGTAAACATATTACTCCTCATTATATTAAACCGAATATTCTTAAAATAGAATTCAGATTTGCTCTGTTTCATGGCTCACTTATTTACAATGTTGTAAAAGACCAAACACCTCTGTATCTATTTCTCTTTTTAGTCACAAAATCTAACATTCACAACTTAAACGTCAGAAATGTACATTCCTATAGTATAGCTATACACAATACAACTAAGTTTCAAAAATGCTTTGAGTATATAGTTCGTACAACAATCAATAAATTGATCTTTTTAGCGTATCTAATTAAAAACAATTTAAATTTAGCTATTAAAATTATTGGTACGTAATACACCGTGCACTGCAGACTAAATCACCACCTACACAGGCTTGGAACAGCGGATAACTTTGAATGCCGACTGTGTTTGGAGGAGGATGAACCTGCAGCGCACGTTCTATGTACCTGTCTTGCTGCAGAAAAAACCAGGTTCTCACTTTTTGGTAAAGGGCAACTGCTGCCAGAGAACCTTGACAATCTCTCAACCAATAAAGTAGTTGGCTTTATTAAAAAGCTGAACCTATTGGATGAAATATAAATAGGAGTGAACCACAAGGTCGCAGTGTATATTAGCCCACTCACAGCCTAACCTAACCTAACCTAAATGTCGGCCGACAGAAAAAATGGCGTCGGCACACCTTACAAAGAGTAAAGACCCTTAGCAGCAATGCCAACGCTGAATTACAATCGTCTATATTGATAAATTAATTTCAGACACTTGCTGGCAGCAACCGACTGCGCAGAATTTAAATTAACCAAAGGCAAAGTCACACAGGCAGGAAGAATTTATAAGTGAAATGATCAGGTTGGAAAACTTATTGTAACCACAACTGTACCGTAGTTGTATGTTATTACTTTTTCTAACGATATTTTTTTTATATCAACAGTTTCAGTCGTATTAAGATGGGCAGTATACATCTCTACATTACCGTACCATCATAAAGTCTGAGGAAACTTATTTTTAGGGGTGAGGTAAATAAATATGTAAATAGCAGCATCTCTGTAAAAAAGTAATTTTATTATCTCGGCTCCATTTCCTTTTATATCGTTCTATGTAGCTTCCTAAAGTAACCTAGCTTTCTCGGAAAGTCATTGCTATTACCGTATTACATAAAAGCAGTAGAGAAGTGAGCCGTCGAACGAGAAAAAGGTCGATCTATTTGCAGACACAGTAGCCAAGTAACAAACAGCTGTTCACTCTGCGAACTATGTTATGGGTCGAAAGCATGCTGGCAGTTTAAATGCCTAGGGTTTTAACTATGTATGAATGCCAGAACTGATAATTTGCATTCTCTACAAAAACATTTTGTATTTAACCAAAGTTTAATGACTGAACTATTTAAATTAGATTGCGTAATGAAAAAACGATGGTTCCTGACTGCAGAAAGTGCTTCGTATAAAATTTTCAATTATTGCTTGTATAGAAGGATTTATTTGACAATTACATTTAGTTATAGAATATATAATGTATGCATATGATATTTTAAAAATTGATTAATAATTTTGATCGGGATGCCGCTGGGCTTGTTTTATTTTCATTATTATTATACTGTTCGCAAAAACGAAGAGTATATTGCATTTGATCGCCACATTTCTAAAACCGGAGATATCGCTCGTAGAGAAAAAATTTTCATATTATTGCGTTAGTGAACGAATTCTGAACAACTTTCAAAATGTCCGTCCGTCTGTCTGTCCGTCTTTCACGTTTCTTGTAAGCATGATAACTGAAGAAAGCAAAGTCCGATTGTTTTGAAATTTGGAAAGTAAGTTAGTGTTAGTTAGAGGAAGAACCTTATTTTTTGAAGAAAATCAATCAGTAAATAAGAAAGTTATTAATCATTTAATTTAAAAAAATATATTTTCTTAATTTTTGTCGCTTGTACTTAAATAGAAATCTTGCGAAATGTTATCTCTATAATATTTTTTTTTGTTTATGCATTTTACTAATATATATTTCATAATAATATATCTGAAATATGATTCTCGAAAGATATACAGAGTGTCCCATAAGTCATGGATAAAACGAAGGAGGATGATAGATGAGGTCATTTCCAACCAAAATATCCAATCGCCTAGTACGTTTGGTAAGAAAGTGGTACAAAAGAGAGTTTTTTTTTGCTCCTTTTTTTTTCTTAAATAGGTTGCTGAAGGTTGTACCTTTCCGATAGAAGCATTTTTATAAAGTCTAATTCGCAGCTGTCAATTATAATAAAAGATGTTAGAATCATTAGTAGGTATGCTTTTAGAGGGCAGAATATTTACTAATGAAATATTTTTGTCGAACTCCTCTATACGTTTCCTTAAATATATAAGGAATAAAAACCAGACTGCAACCAACAGCTATTCTCCGGACTAATGCTCCGCCGATCGCTGAACTACGAATTACAAGCCTGGCCGCGTTAAGTGCAATAACTGTGTATTGCCGCAAAACGCTAAAGTTTTGATTTTAATAGACACCAGCCGAAAGACTTATTGCTACTTAAAGGAGCTGTCGTGCTCAATTGAAGAATACAATTCGTGCTATACATATTTAAATATTGTTTTTCTACTTCCATCTTTAAAATGGCGTTTATCGTATACGTTTCCATGACGCTAAATAATCCTTTAAACACGCTTTCGACAAACCGTGACTTCGTGCATTTTAGTCACAGGCTGAACTTAGCAACGAGATATTAGTCACGGCTGAGGTTAATTCTAGATATTTTAATGGCAAAAATCAAGTTAGTTTTCCGTAATTCTTGTCATCAATCTGTCAAAATAAATCGACGCGTTGTGACAAGAGACAAGTAATTTTGTATTTTTTGGAAAAAAATGAGCCTAAACGACAGTGAAAGTGAAGAAGATGTTTTCATTGGTACTCCGCCCGAAATTACTCAAGCAGCGGCATCGGCAACTGCTAGTTTGCTGCCAGAAAAATCTAAAAGTCAATACGAACGTGCATATAAACTTTTCCAAGATTGGCGTCAAGAAAACCAAACAAATTCATTTTCTGAGAATGTATTACTTGCTTATTTCCAAAATTTGTCGAAAAAGATGAAACCGTCCTCTTTGTGGGCAATCTATTCAATGCTGCGGATGACAATTAATCTAAAAAACAATGTTGATATTAGCAAGTACCCCAAATTGTGCGCATTTCTGAAGCGTAAATCAGACGGTTACAGACCTAAAAAGTCGAAAATATTGACACCCCAGCAAATTAGAGAATTCTTATCATCTGCTCCAGACGAAGAATACCTATATACAAAGGTAATAGTATAAAACCAAATTAAATAAAAATAAACAAAATTAAAAATATTTTAGGCAGGGTTACTTTTTGGAATAATGGGAGCTTGTCGGCGGGAAGAATTGACGAAAATTCAAACAAGTGATGTTGAAGACCTTAACACGACCCTTTTAGTTCACATTCCTGACAAGAAAACAAAAACGGAACGTCAGTTTGTTATTGGAGGTAATTTCTATCATACATGCAAGAAATACATGGAACTTCGACCTCCAAACCTGACAAGTACTACCCGATTTTTCTTAAACTACCAGCGAGGAAAATGTAGAAAACAGCCAATTGGAATTAATAAATTTGGCAGCCTCTCTAGCGTAGTAGCAAAATTCTTAAAATTACCTGACCCTGCTGCTTATACTGGTCATTGCCTAAGAAGGTCTTCAGCGACGATTTTGGTTGACTCGAATGCGGACATCACAGCATTAAAGCGTCATGGAGGGTGGCGATCCACAGCTGTTGCAGAGAGTTATATTGACCACTCGTTAAACAATAAAATTGAGACCGCTACTAAAATCATGAACACTGTTCAAAATAATGCAATGCAAAAAAATAAAGACAATATTGATATTGCAATTGCTCAAAGTTCAAGCATTGATAAAAATGAAAGTGGACCAAGTATTAACTTCAATTCAAATCATGAAGCAAATTTAACACAGTTCGATGGAACGCATTTAGGAAAATCACTTTTCCAATGTAACCATTAATATACACAATAAGTAGAACAATAGTTTAGTAATTTTTTACTGTTACCATGTTATTGATACGTTAATAAATGAAATATTAAAATAACTTCCAAATTTTTTATTTAGATATTTGCTGTCGTAGAAAAAGTATAGTATGCAACACGTTTTATAAACTTGTTAGTCACTCATTTTATTAAACACTCGCTCCGCTACGCGTCGCTCGCGATTAATAAAACTCGTGACTAAAATGACGTTTATAAAACTTGTTACATAATATACTATTACATCGACTGCAACTTTCAAGCATTTTATAGCAGTCTTATTAAAACTATCTTAATAACATTTTAAAGTAAGATTGGTATATCACCAGGGATCTGAACCGGACCGCTATTTGTACTCTTCGCAAAAACGAAGAGTATATTGCATTTGATCGGCACATTTCTAAAACCGTAAATATCGCTCGTAGAGAAAAAAATTTCATATTGTGTTAGTGAACGAATTCTGAACAACTTTCAACATGTCCGTCCGTCCGTCCGTCAAAAAAATTATATTGAAGTTCAAATATCTCGAGAACCAGTGATTTTTCGAAAATTGTTCGTGTCATAAAAGTTGCTCAGAATATAATTCTCCATCTCATTTCATCGTTCCTGGGATCGAAAAATTTCTTTGCATCGCAACGCCATCTGTACCTCAATATGTAAAATAACCATTTTCACTCAAAACTTAAGTCATTTATGTATTCTTGTAGATACATTTTACAGTATTCAAATATCGCTTTTGGTTATCGAGAAAATGGCGCCGGGAATTTTAAGTGGGACACCCTGTATATCAATTTTCATGTAAATCTGCAGTAAAGTTGCATTATAGCAACCATATTGGATTCACCGTTTTGAATGCTTAATTTTTGAAATCAGCTTATGAATTATTAAACTTAATATGTCAAGCTCGTTACGAGAGAATCCTGAAATTTCCATATAGTGGAGTAAAGAACAGGGAAAAACTTCCTTCTCGAGTTTTTTTAATCTTAGAACAAACTGAGATTTATACCATTTCGTTAAGTAGGTCGATGTTCATTAGAGATCATGAAATACGACATTTTTTAATGGTCACGGACATTGTTATTTTTAAAAAGGTGTGAAATTTTGTTTTTTTTTCATCATGTTTTTTTGAACATCTGATGCCATATCTCAAAACGAATGGAGATATCCACATGAACTTTTTTTTGTTATAAAACACACACTTAAGCGCTTCTATCTGTGTATAGTATTGTTAATTAAAACATTTTTAAGCATGTTAAAAACTTAGATAACCTTGAAAGTTCAGAAAATACGCAGCAGTCAAATTTTCACTAAGCTACAAACTCTTTTGTTTTTGAAAATTGTGTATAACATGCTGCGAAGAAAATAAATTCAAAAGACCAAAAAAGTTTTTGATAGCATAATTCTTATTGTGTCTTTGATAGTTTAGGTACAGTGATTTTTTTGGAGCGTGCGAAATGCAGAAATTGAGTATTAATACGCCCGCGTCCACTAAAACTAACTAGTCTCAGGGCGGTGTACGACCGACGTTATTCGTTTTCGTCGAAGGTCAAATTATAAAACCGCTGCCCAAGGAATCACTACTTCCACATCCAGATCTTCTATCCAAGTCTCTCACAACGAAAAAAATTTGAATGTGGAAATAATTGTTTATGGAACTTTAATAATAAAATATTTGAAATCGTTTACCCCAAAAACCTATAAAACGATATGCCACATCGGTAGTGGGGCTGAGGGTGGTGGAAGGGGGGTGGTAGTAGTGGTGGATAAAGTAAAAAAAAAATTGAGGCCTTTGGTTCTTGTACACACACTAAATGAGAATTTTATTTTTTTCGCCCCCTTGAATAATGGGGTGGGAGTTGGTAATAGGGGTGGTTAATGCCAAAAAAATTTTGAGACCTTAGCTTCTCTTATATATACTAAATACCAATTTTATGGACTCTTACTTGCTTGATTTGCCTATTTACCCCCATTTACCCCAACTCTTTAACGGAATAATCTAGTTCCAGATCTCGTTAAAATACGTAGGTACTGTTGGAATATCGTATTCAACAATAATTATTTAAGTTTAAAAACCGTCTTCATGCGGTGCCTAAATATAAATTAGGTCAGCAGTTATGAGTTCGGGGAACTCAATATCGAATGTTTAACGGACGAAATATTGTCGTTGAAATAAAAAATAAGTTTTTAGTTAGTCTGAAAGATTATACGTTAGAATACACATCTTAATTGTTTGGTTTGTAATTTGGTTGTTTTACGTGATATAAATAAACTCATATTGTACTCAAATTGTGCCTTTTTATTATTATCTCCCAGGTGTTTCGAACAGGTTATGGGTCCCAGTAGCGTCGCGTTAGCCCACCTGTAAGGGAGACTAAATAAAAGGTACATCGCGAGTGGTATTTATTGTTGTATGGACAACCGGAAAAATGGCGGAAAGTGCTAAATATAACGTCGAAAAGTTAAACGGACAGAACTATCAGTCGTGGAACTATTTGGTGAAAATGTTATTAATAAATGCTGATTTATGGGACATAGTTTCGACTGAATTACCAACGGAGGCGGAACGAAACGACACCTGGCAGAAGAAAAATGACAAGGCCTTATCAACTATAGCCTTACTTGTCGACGTTAGTCAGCTAGTGCATATCAGAAATAAGAAATACGCGCATGATGCGTGGGAAGCACTAAAGGAGTATCATCAAAAATCTAGTTTATCTAGCATGGTTTTCTGTTGAAGCAAATTTGTAGGCTGTCGCTAGAGGAGAATGGTGATATGGAAGCACACATAAGTTCATTCCTGGAATTATTGAATAAACTGGCCGCCTTAGGGGAAGAAATTAAGGACAGGTTCGCAGCAGGCATTTTGCTGGGAAGTCTTCCAGACTCATACAGTTTTTTAATCACAGCGCTGGAAAGCAAATCATCGAATGAAATCACGCTTGAATTCGTAAAAAGTAAATTAATCGATGAATACAGGAGACGTCAAGGAGCTCTGAAAAGTCAAGACGAGTCAGCCATGAAATCAGTATATAACAAAAAGGTTCAAAATAATCAAACTGCAAGCTCAGATGTAAAACAAAAGCAGTGTTATTTTTGCAACTAGACTTTCCATTTTAAACGGGACTGTTTCAAGTATAAAGCGTTTAAAAAGGAAAAGGCAAATAAAGTTACTGAAAGTAATACTGGTGCCAGTGACGACGCGTGTTTTATGGTAAAAAGTCCAAATGACGTAAACAGGGATTCTGCTTCGTGGTATGTGGATTCAGGAGCTTCGAGCCACATGGTAAATTACAAAGAATTTTATACCCAATTTGACGATAGCAGAAAAGGCGTTGTGAGGTTAGCGGAGAAAGGGCAACACTCCAAGGTTCAGGGTATAGGAACAGGATTCATCAAGTGCGCGAATAGTGCGGGAGTGAATGAGCTAAAAATCGATGACGTGTTATACGTGCCGGACTTAGATTCAAATTTACTTTCTGTGAAAAAGCTAACGAGTGCGGGATATAACGTGCAGTTTGACAACAATAACTGTAAAATTGTTTCGCGCGGAAAAATGATAGCGAGTGCGAGGCCGGCGCCCGACTTGTACAAACTGTTGACTGTGGAGCAGGCACTAAGCATTGTGAATGAACACTCCAGCGACTGTCAGCATACGTGGCATCGGCGTTTTGGGCACAGGGACATAGAAGCAGTCAAGCGCTTGATGGAAAGAAAAATGGCAACCGGAATTAATATTAAGGATTGTAGGATTAGGGAAACTTGCACCTGCTGTGTAAAAGGTAAAATTATTCGTAAGAGTTTCCCGAAATTTTCTCAAAGCAACACATTAAATATACTTGACTTAATACATACAGATGTTTGCGGTCCCATGAAGACTGTTACTCCGGGGGGTAAACGGTACATTCTTACTTTAATAGATGATTTCTCAAGGTATACAACTGTGTATTTATTAAAACATAAAAATGAAACTGAAAAATATATTAAAGAGTTTATCGAGTTAATGAGTAATCAGTCAGGCAGGGTACCAAAGGTTATTAGGTCAGATAGGGGTGGCGAGTACGTAAACAATGCTTTAAGGGAATATTTAAGCGGTAAGGGCATAAAAATACAGTACACGGCGGGGTACTCTCCAGAGCAAAACGGCGTTGCAGAGAGAAAGAACAGGTCGCTAGTCGAAATGGCTAGATGTATGTTAATCGATGCGGATTTACCAAAGAAATTTTGGGGGGAAGCAATTGTTACAGCCAATTATCTGCAGAATCGACTACCTACTCAGTCAAAACAGAAAACACCATTTGAGTTGTGGCATAAAGTCAAACCTGACGTGTCGAATTTGCAAGTATTTGGGTCTAAAGTGTATAGTCATATTCCAAAGGAACACATTAAAAATAAATTTGATAAAAAGGCGGAATCATTAATATTCGTGGGGTATTCTGATGAATCTAAAGCATATAGATTGTTAGATATAGATACAGAGCGTATAAAAATTAGCCGTAGTGTGATATTTCCTGAAAGAAATATTCGTGTTAAAGAAAAGAAGATAAAAGGCGAAGAAGCGACTATTCAGTTTAAAAAGGAGCAAGAAAAAATAGAGTCAAACGACGCAGAGAGAAGTGAGACCGCAGATTTCGAAAATATCGAAGAAATAGAAGAAGCTACGGAGGAATTTAATGTATATGAAAGTTCAGGTACAGAACAATCTTGTGGCAGCGATCACAGCTATCAACCGAGTGAAGAAGACTTTTACATAGAGCACGAAGGTGATCGTAGATCAAATAGAATAAATAAAGGAGTCCCACCTAAACGTTACACAGCGAAGTTAGCTGAACTCCGGGAAATAGAACCTAAAACATTTAAAGAAGCTCTTGCTAGGAATGATAGTGAAAAATGGAGGAAAGCTATGGAAGAAGAAATCAAATCTTTGAAGAATAACGAAGTGTGGGATTTAGTACTTGCACCGGAAGACAAAAATATCATATCATGCAAATGGGTGTTTAAGCTAAAGACAGGTGAAGATAAGACCTCGAACAAGTACAAGGCACGATTGGTAGCAAGAGGTTTTAGTCAGAAATTCGGTGTAGACTATGACGAAGTGTTTGCGCCTGTCGTGCGGCAAGCAACTCTTCGAATATTGTTAACTGAGGCATGGAATCAAAAACTAATAATAAAACATCTAGATGCAAAAACAGCATTTTTAAATGGAAAATTAACAGAAGAAATTTATATGGAGCAGCCCGAAGGATTTGAAGAAAGAAACAAAGGTTTTGTTTGCAAATTGAAGAAAAGCTTATACGGGTTAAAGCAGTCTGCCAGAACTTGGAACCAAAAACTTGATGAAATATTGACAAGCAATAAGTTTAGTAAAAGTAATATAGATGCATGTTTGTATATTAAGGTTACTGACGATCAAAAGGTTTACGTAATAATATATGTAGATGATATATTGATCGCAGCGAAAGATATCACAATGATCGGCTTGCTTGAAGAAAAACTTAAGAGTCATTTCGAAATAACAAGTTTGGGGTTACTGAAAAATTATTTAGGCATAAAGATTGCAAGGAACAATCAAGGAATATACAGTTTAAATCAAGCAGAGTATATAGACAAGCTGTTGCATAAGTTTGGAATGAGAAATTCAAAAGAATCAAATATGTTGGATATTATAAACTCAACAGACAGGAGCATATGAAGAATAGTGAAATGTATCAACAATTGATTGGTGGTTTATTATATATTGCAGTGAACACGAGACCAGATATATCAGCTAGTGTAACCATATTAAGTCAACACAATAAAAATCCGAGAGAAGTGGATTGGAATGAAGCAAAAAGGGTACTGAGATATTTGAAGAAAACAAAATACAAAAGATTAATATTAGGAGAACACAGTACAGATAGTGTATTATATGGGTTTGCAGACGCCGATTGGGCGGAAAATAAAGAAGATAGAAAGTCAAATAGCGGATACATATTTATGTTTCGGGGTGCACCTATTAATTGGGGATGCAGAAAGCAGAGTTGTGTGTCATTATCGTCGACCGAAGCTGAGTACATAGCACTGGCAGAAGGATGCCAAGAGGCAATCTGGTTAAAGCAGGCGATAAAAGAGTTTGAGGATTTAGAACCGAAGGTAATTATGTACGAAGATAATCAAAGCTGTCTAAAGCAGCTAGCAAATCATAAATTTAGCAATAGAACGAAACATATTGATACAAAGTACCATTTTGTGAAGGAGTTGTATGAAAAACAGGCTATTGCATTCGAGTATTGTCCGACTGAAAACATGATAGCTGACATGTTAACTAAACCGCTAAATAAAAAAAAGGTAGAATATTTAAGTACCAAAGGTGGTCTGGTTGACTGATTGAAAAATAATTATAGTTGCGAGGGGATGTTGGAATATCGTATTCAAAAATAATTATTTAAGTTTAAAAACAGTCTTCATGCGGTGCCTAAATATAAATTAAACTATTAGGTCAGCAGTTATGAGTTCGGGGAACTCAATATCGAATGTATAACGGACGAAATATTGTCGTTGAAATAAAAAATAAGTTTTTAGTTAGTCTGAAAGATTATACGTTAGAATACACATCTTAATTGTTTGGTTTGTAATTTGGTTGTTATACGTGATATAAATAAACTCATATTGTACTCAAATTGTGCCTTTTTATTATTATCTCCCAGGTGTTTCGAACAGGTACGTGTACCAAATTTCAAGTCAATGTCTTAAACGGTTCCGGAGTAATCGTGCGCACAAAAAAAAGTTACAGACAGACCGACAGACAGATTTTTTTTTGCTCAAAATTAAAATCTCGACGTTTCATGACATTTTAAGCCTATTAGGACAATACAAATTTTCAAAAATATTTTTGTCGATACTACACTTACACTGGATGTGGAAGTAAAATGTGTAACGATATTCTTTCCCTTATTACCACTTGTATTATATTGTAGAACGTATGGCCATTGTGCGAATTGTGCGTGGATTAACTGCTAAAAAAATATTTAAAACCCATTGGCTCCCACGAATATTTTTTCTTTATTCTTATGAGTTTTTTGCTTTAGTTGGCCACTCATACGCAAACTTATACTAGAAAAATTATTACAAAAATTTTTATTTTGCAAGTTTTTGAAAAAAAAATGGTGTACTCAAATAGGTACAATGGGATAATGTGTAACAAAATAGTGTAAAATTTTAAAAGTCATAAAAGTTTTTATTTGTTGTAGAAATGAATTACAGATGAATATTATTTAATTCTTTGAATGAAATGCTGTGAAACTATCATGCTCAATATATAAAGTGACGTCACACTTCATCTTGCTCGAAGGTGACATTTTTTTTTCGAAAAATGCCCTCACTGTTTTCCGCGATACTAATTTATCTATAGATATATTGGAAGCTACGAAAGGTACAGAAGCATCTTCGTCAACGTACCAATACATGGGTTTACGGGGGTAGTTTATGGTAGCCAGAAAGTAATAAAATTCCTAAAAATATTTTTACTTCTGTCTCCCCACCGCAAAACCGTGGTTATTTTTTTATGATGCATAAAGATTTATTTGATTGCTCAATGATCAATTTTATAACCTTATCGTCAAACAGTATTTCAAACATTTGAACTGAATTATCATTCTTCAGATCTTCTATCATTGTCCTTAATCTTTCTTCGTATCCCATAGTTTTATCCTTCGTACTAATATCTTCATAATTCTTTGTACACTTAGGCTCCTCATTTTTATTATTACTATTTGAACTTCAGGAAAGTTGAAAATACCCATCTGTTTGCATATCTACGTCAGGCGGGATTATAACTATTTCTGGGTCGACCTTTGCAGAAGAAACTTCTTCCATTGCTTCTCTCATTGTTTTGAATCGTTTACCGTAAAAACTTTGGCTGAAAATCAGAATCAATGTCGAAGGAAGTTCTGAAAATATATTCCGAATTTACTTATACATATCTTCCCATTGTACTCAAATGGGTACACTGCCATTTTTCTCATATTTTTTTTGAAATAATGCAAAATGGTATGTCCCGATATTATAAACAACTAAAATACATACCTTAAAACCTAATTTACCACCTCAAATGGAATATTTTAATTTTCACGTTATAAAAACTAATTCTTGAAAGCACATGTTTTAGCACAACTTGTTTACTCAATCTCTTAAGCTGTCATTTACTACAAATGCCCCATCCATAAAAAAACCTTGAAACTACGCGCTTCCTACATATTACAGAGTCCTACCAAGACATAAGTTTGTAGAAATATTTCAATACATGTCGCTGGGAGGCAAAAATTCACGGTGTACTCAAATAAGTACAGTGGGAGGTAATGAAAGGAAAAAAGCAATCTAAGTTTCATTGTAAAATGGAGTGGATTTTATGTGGCGTAGTAATAGAGGAGAACAATAAACTTGTGCACAAGCTATGGAAACAGGGTTTCTATAATTGGGGCTGCGGAAATTAAAAGAGACTTAATTTAGGATATTTTTTTCTTTTTTGTTACCTACTTTAGGCGAAAATAACACGTTTACTCAATTATTGTGTGGATCTAGGGTAAAAATACAATGCATGGGAGTTTCGAATAGGGACTCTGACACAGGAAATGTCGGATACAAATATTAAAATTGCCACGTTCGAAAAAAAGTGTCTTTTCTATTTAGCTCCAATAATAACGCAAAAAAAATGAAAACTCGATAGTTTACTTTTTATTAAAACACTCCAAAATTATTACTTTTCCTAAACTTCTGTTTATGGAATTTTATTAGCTCCCTAGTTGCGCAACTTTTTTCCATTTACTATAATATTATTTTTTACCGTTTTCGAGATCCCAATGCAATGCATTTTTATCCCAGATACTCTATTTAAGATTTTCAGTTCCTTTTTGCCTTCAACCTTAGTTCTTAATGCGCCACTAGAAAAAATAAGTTATCCTTTCAGATCCTAAAACGTGATAAAACAGTCCTAAACATAAAAAAATAATAATGAAAACAATACATAATCATTATTATTCTTAAGTGCCGCGCGCGTACGCTTCGACAATTCCTCCATATTAAAAAATTCGTAACTAGCAAACGATTGCTAATAATGAAAATATTTTTTTTCTAAAAACTTTTTTAGTCTATTGACTTCATTTGTCATCTACGTTTTTGGCATATTAACATTTTTTTTTATTAGCAATCCTATGTATAGAAAGAAGTGCTTAAGTGTGTGTTTTATAACAAAAAAAAGTTCACATCGATAGCTCAATTCATTTTTGAGATATGCCAATAGATGAAGAAAAAACATGATTTAAAAAAAATTAAATTTTACACTTTTTTTAAATAAGAATGTCTGTGACCACTAAAAAATGTCGTATTTCGTGTTTTTATGTGTAAAATGATGTTGTCGGTAATACCCACTGTGTCTGATCTTGTTCTAAGCTGATAAAAAAAAACGACACAATTTTACCTCTTTTTCGCTGCTCTAATATACATCAATTTTCATGTAAATCTACAATAACGTTGCATTATGGCAACTGTATTGGATTCCCCTTTTTGAATTTTTGAGATCAGATTCGGTATCAGCTACTTCTAAAATACCTACTAGCTGTCAATTTTAACGAAGTTTCAACAAAATGTGCCCGGCGCCTTCACCAAATATTGGAAAATTTTCGACAGAAAAAACTCGTTTCCAATTTTTACTTACTTTAACACTGGACGTAGCTTGATGAAGTTAATATGGCACTATCGCCGTGCCATTCCTTATAGTTTGAGAACGATTTCATAGGAATGAATAGCTTAAGCCGATCAAGAGTAATATTTGTACAAAAAAAAAACATACATACGGGTCGAATTTTGTAAATGTTTTGAAGTAACAGAAAGAGTACTAAAAAACGTGTTCTTCCTTGGAATTAGTTTGTTTCCGGAAATATATCAGTTTCTGGTAATGGCGAAGAAATCTTCAACTAAACAATGAAATTTTATATAAATCTCTACCCCATTTTCCTTGGCTGTGAAGCTGCCAAACGTGGTTGAGATATACAAAACGAATATATCATATTATAAATATCATTTTTTTTTTATAGATATATAGATATTTTATTAGTGTTTGTACAATTATAAGGTATTTACACGAGTCTGTAAGAGGTAAAGAATGAGAACAGTTTAGATGAAACTTAACATAGGAATGTAAATAAAAATATTTACGCAAGACGATTAAAAAAAAGTTGTAAATAAAACTTGTAAATAACAAAGATAACAACAAATTTCACAAATAAACAGTAACTAATATCATACATGGGGGTCTTATTTACGTCTGAAACCTGCAGTATTCATCATAAGAATATAAAGCATTATTTATCAAAAAATATTTGATTTCGTTTTTAAATTTTTTCGGTGGTAACGTCTTAAAATAACTTGGAAGCAAGTTATACAATTTAACTGCAATATAATTGGACCTTTTTTGATTTTTGATTAATCTACATAATCAGATTCCTTCATTACAAAAATCATTATTTGTGCTTTATTTATTACTTCCACATCCAGTGAAAGTATAGTAACGACAAAAAAATTTTAAAAAATTTTTATTGTTTAAATAGGCTTAGAATGTCACGAAAAGTCGAGACTTTAAGTTTGAGCGAAAAAAAATTTCTATCTGTCGATCTGTCTGTCGGTCTGTCTGTAACTTTTTTTGTGCGCACGTTTACTCTGGAACCGTTTGATATATTGACTTGAAATTTGGTACACATATGTACTTTAACGAGATCTAGAACTAGATTATATTTTCATTTTGTTCCGTCGAAGGGTTGAGGGGTAAATAGTGGTAAATTTGGGGAAAATAGGTAAATCAAGCGGGTAAGAGTCCATAAAATTGGTATTTGGTATATATAAGAGAAGCTAAGGTCTAAAAAAAAATTTTGGCATTAGCCATCCCCATTACCACCCCCACCCCATTATTAAAGGGGATGAAAAAAAAATGTGATTTAGTGTGTGTACAAGAACCAGAAACCTCAAAATGTTTTTTTACTTCATCCACCCCCACTACCACCCCCTATCACCACCCCCACCGCTACCGATGTGGGGTATCGTTTTATGGGTTTTTGGGGTAGAGGATTCCAAATAATATATTATTAAAGTTCCATAAACAATTATTTCCACATAGAAAATTTTTTCGTTGTGAGTGACTTGGATAAAAAATCTGGATGTGGAAGTAGTGATCCCTTGGGCAGCGGTTTTTTTATGTATAAAACATTGCTTTCGAACCATAGTACTGATTTGTGCTTCATGATTTGCATTGTAACATTAATACAATTTTGGAAAAATAAGGAAAAAATATTAAATCTATCTACATTTATCGCGAGATCGTTGATGTATTTTGAAAAGGGTAAGGGTCCTAGAACTGAATCTTGGGGGATTCCAATATTTACAATTCATTCTTCGAAAAATGTATTATTTGATTTACCTTTTTGTGTCCTGACTGGAAATAAGATGTTATAAGATTTAGACTATAAAAGTTGTATCGTGTTGTGTTTTGTGTCTCATAAACTTAAGTGTGCAGCTTTATACTATTTAGTTTCTTATCTAAAAATATTTTGAACTTTTGCTAGTTGTCTGGTCTGTTGAAAAAATGTATTATAATGACCGACATATTTCAATAATAGACGTAATCAAGTCTGAATCTAACATGAGATTCAAAGATTGTTAATAATTGTATATATCGGGTGTCTGAAAAATCTGGAAACGGTCGAATAACTCGAGAAATATACTTTCATCGAAAAACAAAAAATATTTTTAAAAAGTCAATTCAGTTATACCCCTTTCCTACCCCCTGGGGTGGTACTATCAATGCGGATTTGGATTCTACGTGAAAAATTCTGGGTTTTGATGGAATAACGTTTTTCGATTTCTAATAGATTTCGTTTCGAATAAAACCTACGTAATTCGGGATGTAAAATTCGAATCTCCAATAAAAAATGATTGATCCCATTTTAGACTAGAAAATTACCCCCTTTCTCACCCCCAGAGGGTGGGAAAGGGTGCTAACTTTGGTATCACTGGATAGCTTTTTTAAAAATATTTAACACGTATTTTTTTTATTTTTCGATCCGAAGAATATTTCTCGAGTTATTCGACTATTTCCAGACTTTTCGGATACCCGGTATGTATTGTTAACGTCATGTCAAGAATGTATTACATTATTGTATAAACCCAAGATTTGAAGAATCATTTAATTATTAAAGAAGTGCAAGTATTTCTTCGGTTTGATCATATGTTCAATTTTAACGTTCAATCATTCTCACGATAACAATAACATTCTTTTAATAGCTAAATTTTTAACACATAATACTGTAGAAGGTGCCCTGTGACAGATAAACCAAGAAATACTTTTAAAAAATATTACTTGAAGTAAGACAATATAACACCAAACCAAAAATATTATCTATTATCTGTGATGACTACCGAAACTTTGTGCCTTGTATAGTCGAAAACTTGCAATTTGTATATTGACAAGAATCCATTATGCGACGCCGCTAAAGTCACACGGCAGTAACACTTTAATCAAGATAAGTGGAATTTGAGCACATCTGAAAATATGAAATGGAAAGAGTTATGCCTAGAGAAATCTACTAGGTACTTTTTAAATAGTAAGACTTCAGTTCAAATCTATCATAGCAGTAGCTACGCGAAGATTATCCTAGGATTTTAAACGATGGATAGAAGGTGTTGCGGATATTTCTTAGATTCAATTATGAAAATGCAACACCGAAGCATAAAAGTATTCAAGAGCTATTATTCCAGACTTTACTGCACAAAATCTTGTTTCAAATGTAAATGGAACGGCTTTATGACATACAGCCCCTGTACTGAGTCCTGCAAAAATTTTAGTACTGATTTGTCTAACCAACAGAATCGAGTGAAGTACATATAGGAGAGTCAGGAAAAGTTGGGTAGACATCACCATGTTCTGGACCGGGTGTTTTAGACGCCATTTTTCAAAATGGCCGACACCGATTTTATTTTGTATACAGTGTGTCCAAGGATAGATGTAACAAGAGGTGTAATGGAACAAAAATTTTGGAATTTTGGAATGGTATTTGGGGACTGAGTCCTGCTTGTTGTATAACTAAAGTATACCAAAAATGACTTGATTTGGTGTTCTACAGGGTGTTTTATAAGCAAAGTTGTAAAAATCACCACTAATAGAGTACCTTTATTTTTCAAAATATGAAAAAATTCCACTAAGAAAAGTTATTTGAATGCAATTTTATACCGCTGTACCAAAGTTCAGGAATATAAAATTATTTTTTTGAAACTTCCCATTTTTTCAATAAATTAGTAATTGTTTCTTGTTTTACAATTAGTTCGATTAACATTATACCTTCTTACATCTCGTATATTCAATTTTTTATTTACCAGTAGCCTATTTTTTGAGATGATTAACATTTGCTCCTAAACAACATTAAATATGACTTCAACTCTTAATTCGCAAAAAATGGGAAGTTTCAAAAAAATAATTTTATATACCTGAACTTTGGTATAGAGGTATAAAATTGCATTCTAAATAACTTTTCTTAGTGGAATTTTTTCATATTTTGAAAAATAAAGGTACTTTAGTAGTGGTGATTTTTACAACTTTGCTTATAAAACACCCTGTAGAACACCAAATCAAGTCATTTTTGGTACTCTTTAGTTTTACAACAAGCAGGACTCAATCCCCAAATACCATTCCAAAATTCCAAAATTTTTGGTCCATTACACCTCTTGTTACATTTATCCTGGGACACACTGTATATTTCTGCTCCTGCGACAGTCATAATCTTCATTTAGGTGTCTAAATATATGTTTTTAAGGGCAAGGAATCGATTAAGATGGTTTGTGAAGTTGCCTGACACTATTTATTAAAGAAAATCAGTACTAAAAGTTTTACAGGATTCCTCTATTACAGAGCGTAATCCGCAATTTAAAAACTGGCCTACTTTACTGTAATATTTATGCTGATACATCCTAAAACTAGAATGTTCGTTTCATAAAGATATTTTTCTCATCCTTCGATATATATATTTGAACTATTCAGTAACGGATTGCAAGAATTGTGGATCAAAGTGGGAGGGGGTGATAAAATGCGCTGTGTCTCTACACACACTTGGGAGGAAATTGGGAGCTGCACTTTGCAACACTTTAATTAAGGCCCACATACTTACAGGTTGTGATGTCACAAGTAAGATTGGAACAAAACCATCTGCACTAAAACCATCGCCAGAAACTTTACAACTTCGATTTGCAGAAGATAATACTCTGTCTGAAGAAATACTTGAAAAGTACATCCATCATCAAAGTGTAAAAAATATGAACTTCGTTACTCATTACTCAAGCGGAAACACAAATCAGACCACCCTCATCTTTTTTAATAAGAAATTGACATATCCGAAGATGCTTTCTTGTCTTACGGGAATGCTTAAACCTATCACAAAGCTATTTTTCTGATACAAGCCTCCAGCTGACAGATTATGGATGATGCAAAGATGCAAATGGTGTGCTAAAGCCTGATCTGCGCCTTAACAAAATGCCTTCTGAACTATTAATGCAGTGCAGTTGTACAGCGTGTGCTACTAGTAGGTGTATATGTAAATTGCAATATTTGACATGTACAGAGTATTGCAAATGTGTGAACAATGTAAAAGATAGACTGAGAAAAATGTATGTTAGTTTTACACTCAGTTTTCCATAACAGAGTTTACTTCGGTGTCTATAAAAATGTTGTGCAAATATAATTAAATTTTGTAGTCTAAATATAATTTTCCATATAAAATATTGTATTCTACTTTGGTTCATATTTTTATTTAAAATCCAAACTAACTGATTTTCTTTAATAAATAGCAGTCAGGCAACTCCACAAACCATCTTAATCGATTCCTTGTCCTTCAAAACATGTATTTAGACACCTAAATGTTGAGTATGACCGTCGCAGGAGCAGAAATACATACAAAATAAAATCGGTGTCGGCCATTTTGGGAAATGGCGTCTAAAACACCCGGTCCAGAATATGGTGATGTCTACCCAACTTTTTCTGACTCTCCTATATGTACTTCACTCGATTCTGTTGGTTAGACAAATCAGTACTAACATTTTTACGGGACTCCAGTACAGGGATAGGACTAACATGAAAGTATCACTTGTGGTCACTGTTTGACTTTTATCGCATAGAAAAATCCACAAAAAATGAGTTTTCAGAATTCACTACTCTTAATAAGAGGTCCCCTAAAAGAATTTTGTGCTTGATGTCACGATAACACTGAATTAGTTCCTGAAACATCAAAGTATTGGATACTGTATTCGTGACTCGAAGTGGCATAATGTAGAGACTATGAAAACGATATTAATGCAATTAAAACTTTCTATTTTAAAAACATTAATTTTCGTGTTCAACGTTGCTTTGACGACTTGATTATTTCTTAATTCATTATAGTACGGGAGCCAGCGATACACTTTTTTGAAAGATCTGCTTAAAATTAATTTCTATTATTTTGTGTTATATTTAGGCTGTTTCTACAACATTGACTATTGCAGGCGCACCAGCGGGCCAACACCCGACAGTACTTTTTTGCTCCTGCCAAAGCCATGTTCCGTCGAATGGCCGGCAGCACAAGTTTTTTAATAATTTCAAGTAATATAAACTACTCGCAAAAAAATTGCAGCTTCAAACATTTCTGTCAATTGAATTTATTTTAATGACTTATTTATGTTAATGATATAGGAGGGTGGGAAAAATTATGCCCTTTTTTGGACAAAAATCTGCCGACAGTAGAGATTTCAATCAAATTGAATAAGAAAAATAGAAAATACCCTTAAGACATTGTACCTTAGAGTAGTGCTGCGACAAATTGGCTTTGGGTGAACCTAACCTAAAAATTGCAGATATTACTTCCACAACCAGTGGAAGTATAGAAACGACAAAAAATTTAAAAAAAATTTTATTGTTCAAATAGGCTTAGAATGTCATGAAACGTCGAGATTTTAAGTTTGAGCAAAAGAATGTCTGTCTGTCTGTCGGTTTGTCTGTAACTTTTTTGTGCGCACGATTACTCTGGAATATTGACTTGAAATTTGGTACATGTATGTATTTTAACGAGATCTGGAACTAGATTATATTTTCATCTTATTCCGTTGAATGGTTGGGGGGTAAATGGGGGTAAATAGGTAAATCAAGCAGGTAAGAGTCCATAAAATTGGTATTTGGTATATGCAAGAGAAGCTAGTGTCTCAAAAAAAATTTTGGCATTATCCACCCCCATTACTATCCCCACCCCATTACAAAAGCGAGTGAAAAAAGATTGTGATTTAGTATGTGTACAAGAACCAAAGGCCTCAATTTTTTTTTCACTTCATCCACCCCCACTTCCACCCCCCTCTCCACTACCGATGAGGCATATCGTTTTATGGGTTTTTCAATTATTAAGTTCCATAAACAATTATTTCCACGTACAAATTTGTTTTCGTTCTGAGAGACTTGGATAGAAAAATTGGATGTGGAAGTAGTGATTCCTTAGGCAGCGATTTCTTTCTCTGCATTCCGCGTTTGCCTCCTTGGTCGAGAGTCACAAACAAACGAAGTAGTATTCGTGTAGATTGGATACCAAATTCATTTTTGTGGGATCGATAGGATGCGAGGAAGATCTGCATAAAAAAACCCTGAAGAATAATTTTCGATCACTTAAACTTTATTTCACTTGAATCTCGAATTTTCACCACCTTAAACCTTCAACTTCTATTTTAACCCCTTAAAAGGGTTATGGTTTATACGTTAAAAAGGATTCAAGAAACTTAAGCAATTAATTTATGATTCCATAAAAATGAATTTGCTATCCAATCTGCAAGAACACTACTTCGTTTGTTTCTGACTCTTGACCAAGGAGGTAAACGCGGAATAATGAGAAAAAAACCGCTGCCCAAGGAATCATTCCTTCTACATCCAATTTTTCTATCCGAGTCTCTCACAACGAAACGAAACTTGTACGTGGAAATAATTGTTTATGGAACTTTAATAATATAATATTTGAAACCAAGAACCCATAAAACGATATGCCACATCGGTAGTGGGGGTGGATGAAGTAAAAAAAAAATTGAGGCCTTTGGTTCTTGTACACATACTAAATCCCAATTTTTTTCACCCCCTTTTTTAATGGGCTGGGGGTTGGGGGTGGCTAATGCCAAAAATATTTTTGAGACATTAGCTTCTCTTGTATATACTAAACACCAATTTTATGGACTCTTACCTGCTTGATTTACCTATTTACTCCCATTTATCCCAATTTACCCCCCAACTCTTCAACGGAATAAGATGAAAATATAATCCAGTCCCAGATCTCGTTAAAATACATACGTACACCAAATTTCAAGTCAATATCTTAAACGGTTCCAGAGTAATCGTTCGCACAAAAAAAGTTACAGACAGACCGACAGAGAGACACACATTTTTTTTGCTCAAACTTAAAATTTCGACGTTTCATGACATTCTAAGCCCATCTGAACAATAAAAATTTTTAAAAATTTTTTGTCGTTTCTATAGTTTTTTTTTTTTTTTTTTTTATTAGCCTTCTATTAGCCTAGTTCCACTGGATGTGGAAGAAATATCTGCGATTTTTAGATTAGGTTACCCAAAGCCAATTTGTCGCAGCACTACTCTAAAGTACAATGTATTAAGGGTATTTACCATTTTTTTCATTTAATTTGATTGAAATCTGTACTGTCGGCAGATTTTTGTCCAAAAAAGAGCATATTTTTCCCGCTGTGCGCCGGTCTACAGTGAAGGTGGCATGAAATCATTTTCCATCATACTGTAATGTCAATAAAAGACAAAGATATCAACTTTATACTCGTATACCACTGACACTTTTTTCTTAATAATCAAAACGTTGCTGCCAAGCGTTGCACAGTGGTCCCAAATTGAGTTTATTGGTTCAGAAATGGCTAGAGAGCCCAAATCTTGTCGGAAATGAACGATTTTTGTTTTAAATTAAAGCTTACCGACATTTCAACAAATCCTCGGAACCCGAATTTTCAAAAAAAAATTCCTTTTTTATTACATTGAGTTAAATACCAAAACAATTTTTTTTTTAATTAAAGCTTACCGAAATCAAATCCTCGGAGCCCGAATTTTGAAAAAAAATTCCTTTTTTTATTATATTAAGTTTAAAGTCAAAACATTTTTTTTGCTTTTAACTTAACATAATAAAAAAGGAAATTTTTCTTTCAAAATTCGGGCTCCGAGGATTTGCTTGAATTTCGGTAAGCTTTAATTAAAAAAAAAATTAATTTCCGACAAAATTTGCGCTCTCTAGCTATTTTTGTACCAAAAAACTCAATTTGAGATCACTGTGCGTTGGCCCGCTAACGAAGTGGCAGGAGTTTGTTTTGTGGATAAGTTACATTCATGTGATAGAAAAAAAAACAAGTTTAAACAGATATAGCAACTAAAAGTATCATTGGTACTATTAATTCATCACACATATTTAAACATCGGAGATATTATACATGACAACATAGGAAGAGTGCCCAGAAGTAGCTTTGCGGATAACAGATATCAGTGTGCATTTTATAAGGATAAACTTTATCCCATTATTATATGTTATATAATAGTCGTGTGTGTTTTTTATTTATATTTGCTTATGTTCCTTTATATGACATGTCAAAACACTAGGGTATGTAATTCTCGATTAATAAAATTATTATCCTTCTTCAATAAATCATCATTAAGATAATCGGCTCTAAGTAGTAGGATCAATATCATTTCACAAGCCTTTTTGTGTCCAAGGAATTTATTAGACATATACAACGAAATTCATTAAACCTTAATAGTTTTGTAAAGAAAGTACTTAGTTTTATTAAATAAAATGATATGGATGGTAAAAATACATTGAGAACTATGTTTTTTTTTTAATTTTTAAACAGGTAAAATGTCATTTTGGTGATCGTCCGAAGCTCACATGTTACAACTTTAAAGCATTAAAAAGTATAGATACTATTTACTTGAACAACGTAAAAATGAACTGCCAATGGTTAAATATTTCATTTGCGGTTGTTATGTGTTAATGTACACCTGTACTCCAACTTCTTGACATTCTGACTTCACGATATATGTTGTTCGCGCATTTTTTACCAGAAGGACACAATGTGTTTTCAGTGACAAAATAGGTGCGACTAGATGTCTTGTGTTGGAAAAGATTGGTAAGTTAAAATAATTGTTATAACTTTTTCAAAATAAATTATTTTATGTATAATTTTTATTGCATATTTTTATTCTGTGTCATTTTGGTGATATGAAACAAAAACTAAGTAAAATTAGAGAATTTTGACTAATGTGCAATATAGAGTATAGTGGATTAGCTCAACATAACTCTTTTATGATGTAATTTACAACCACAGCTTTCTGGGAATATTTTATATATGATTTTGTCATTCTGACGACGGTTATTCTGATGACGTCTTCAAAATGACATATGTCCTCAGAATGACAAAATTTCCTATTAAATGTTTTTTTTCTTAAGTCTATTTGTCTCTAATAAAATTTTTCTGAAATATATTTGTTTATTTGTAAATTCTTGTTGCACATAGTACATAACATGCCTGTATATGTAGGTAGGTGAAGATTTTAAGCGTGGGTTTCAACAGTGGATTCTATTTTATTACTAAAATTGAAGAAAGATAAGGGAGTTATTATTTAACAAACATAAAAAAGGAAGCAGATTGCTGAAACGAAAAAAACAACGACAACGCGCAGTCAGGTATTGAGAACAAATCCACTAATACAACCGCAGAACCAATGATTATCGAAAAAGAGACTGCACAAGTTTTAAATATGATTAGAGGTTGAAGTACAAAATAAGTCAAATATTGAGACTGTTGAAGTACAAAATAATAATTCAAACACTGAGACTGCTGAAGTACAAAATAATAGTTTAAATAAAGGCACAAAGGAGAGAATTGTCGAAATGGAACCCATCCAAAGAGAGAGAAAACGTTCTAAGAAAGTAACCAAAGAATCAGTTAGTTACCAAAATTCACGCAAGAAAGCTAATGAAAGAAACAGAAAATACTTATCTAAGGTAAGAGAAGAACAAAAAGAAAGTCGAAGAGTGAGAGAAAACGGTATAAGCAAAAAAAAAAGATAAAAATTTGTTAAAACCAATTGCAACACCGTCAACAATGCGATCAAAGAAAGCGTTGGAGAATGAATTAGAGGAATAGAAGAGAACGCGAGAACGCTCAATTGACGGCAATTCAGAGTTTTTGATATCGATGAGTCACAAACTTCAAGACAAAAACAGTGAGGACGGAAGAAGGTGAAAAAGGACAGATCAAAATGCTTACGAGATTGAGTGAAAGCAAACAAAACGATTGAAGACTTTCAGCGGAAAATCGAAACCCGACTTAAAAAGAAACAAACAGAAATTTGCAGCTCATCTCCTAGAACTAAATTAAGAACCATAATAAAAGGAAGAAAAATCTCAAATGAAGTTAAACAAAGGTTATTCATAGATGTATGTATGATTTCTCAGTTGAGAAAATATAAAAGTCATTAAAGTATTAAACAAATGTGTTCATTACTAAAAACAAGGTGGATAATCAACTAAATAACATCATATCATATCCCATTTTGTAACTTCTTGTTTTATTACATGTTTTTATATAGGTATTAAACATTTTAATTTTGTTATATTTTCTTTTCATTTGTTTTTTTCATATCAATTCGAGAGTTTATTATTCTGATGGTAATTAGGTCATTCTAATGATAATTATGTCATTCTAATGATGTATTGTTAACTTAATTTCTTTACCACATTACACAAAAAACGTTTTGCTGCGCTGAGACAGTGGCTCAGCGTGGTGTTAGCGCTTCCTAAAACGTAGCGTCGTACTACCTTACAACACGGGGTGTATTTAGCTGAGCTCACTTTTACATTTTCGCCGCCAGTGTCGTGGAGAAAAATCTGCAGACAGGAATGGTGGTCAGTTTTTTAAGAAAAGACAGTTTAACGCCACCAAGACTGGCAATTATCAAGACCACCAATTTAATTACAAAACCTGAATACATTACTAAATTCGAAAAGCAAGTATTTGTGTTTATCTTGTTTTTGGATTTATCTCGTTGCAATATTTCTCTCTGTTGAACAGGAGGACTCATTAACATTCATTATCTTTTTAATTAAATCTAGAAGCACCATGTCTGGCTTGGTGGTATCTAGCCTTCGTATAAGAGTGCATAAAATGGTAGTAAGAGCTTCGTTGTACCTCTTGATATCGTTTAACACTGCATGAACGGGACATGAGGAGAGTATATGCGTTAGGGTCTCAGGATGTAATTTGAACATTTTTCATTAGAAGAACACTCCGGTATACCCGGGTATTTTTTACTCCATCCTGGCACGCTAATAGAAAACTCTAGGTCTTCGATCTTAAGCCTGCCGACTTGAAGAAAGCAACTGTCAAGTCATTAGACATTCTCTGACCTCGTAGATGCTTATAAAAGACAGCGTGCATCTGCTTGTCCATATGCCGTCTCAGCAGGTTGTCTTGCTATGCCTCCGCGATTTTAGCGGGAGGGAACTATGCGTTTATTTCGATTTATTACAAATATTTAAATAATCAAACATAGTATAATCTAAAACTGTCTATGGAAGATCTTAGGTGCAGATTTCGATACATATTCATAGTTTTGTGTCTCATTTACCGTCCAACGAAGGACACCAAATGAGTACGAGAGAATAAGGACGCCTAGCATATTTGTCAAAAAATTTTGTTCTTACCGGAGAGTTGCAACTTCCATATGCAATTCACTGGCGCTTTTTCTCTATTAGGGAGATTCTCTTTTACTGGGGTTGCGTCCTGAAGGCCTTCCTTGGAAGACACCCAGGAATTTTTAGGGCTATTCTGCACTAAGATGTTTTATAATGCTGCCGTTCGCAAGTTCGGTGCTTTCACTCACACCGTCCGATCTCCCCCTGACCATGTGAAAGATTGCGCACTTGCTCAAACCCAAGTCATCTCGATCGATGAGATATATATTGGCACAGTGTCTAAGGATTGGTTGTAGATCCTTCTTATTTGATGCGTGTAACTTAAGAGAGGAACATATGAAAGAGAGAAGTAATTTTATGTTCTCTTCTATTCGGTGGTCCGGATTTGTATGTTTTCTAAGCTGAATCGACATAGGTAAGGATGAGATGTAGAATAATGAGGAATTAGAGTCTTCTTCTGTAGTTGGAAAATTTATATCTGCAGAGTGAGAATAGGTTTTCAATGCATCTGCGTATAATAGGGAGAATTTTTAGGCTTTCCATCAACTGTATCCGCAATATATGGGAGATAGTATCAAATGCCTTAGCTTAGTCCACCCGAGCACTTTTAATAATAATAATAATAAAAGATCTTTATTGGTCATACAAGTAAACAATACAAATATAATCAAAAGGCCATCGACCGAGCTCCTTCAGTATGTCCATTACATAATTTAATATTTATTGCAAAAATTAAATATAGTGAAAATTAAGATCAATTTCAGTGTAAAAAAAAGAACATTTTATAGTACAACAGAAAAAAAAGAATATTTCATATTACAATTTAAAGTATAAAGTATATGGTGATTGAAAGCAAAAATACTAATAGAAGAATATCAAAAAGAAAGTGTTTAATTAGCTACTTGTAAGAAAATCAAAATTTCTTGAATAGTTCTCTCGGTAAAATGACACCTTGGCCTCTGAACTGTCCGAGATCTCAGGAGAGGATTTATAATCTCTAAATTTTGAGGACTTCATGCGAATCTCTGGGAAAGCATATTTAGTCTCTCCTGGATAATATTGACTTTCAATTTGGTATAAAGATAATTATTAGAAGGCCTGTGAAGTTGATTCCTCGGATGGCGCATCTTCGTAATTAGTCTCAAAGTGGACGTTTCAGCAAATTGGATGTTTTTTGTGATTGATTTACGGCAGTTCAGGTATAAAGTATGTCCATTATCTAAAAGAGGCCGGCATATGGATTTGTATATTTTGGCCTGGATTTTTAAGTAATTGTTAATTAAAAAATCAGCAACGCCATAATGACTGAAAAGATTTTTCTGGCTTTTTATTATGACGTCTTACACTTTTCAACTTCAGTCACACAATAAGATCATATAAAAATGTCTGCCACCAACTCCCTAGCTATAACGTTATCATGAATCACCACAACTTTTTGATTTTTTTTTGTTAGTTCTTATCTTAAAAATCCGCATTTATTATTACAAATTTGAAGAACTACGAAAGTTGACAAAGCCTAAAGCCAGAGCCGTGTTGACTAGGTGTGTTCGAGGTGTGCACAGAACACTTCCGTCTATTTTTGGGGCGTCATTTTTGAGATTAGCTCATCAATTCCCCCACGCTCATCAATTTTGAAGTACGAAGCGGCATTCCCCGCTGATCGATTTTGAAGTAGGAAGCGGCATTTTGGATTTTGCCCACCAACGGCCAAATCTTCTAGAAATGGCCCTGCCTAAAGCACTAACTTACCACTCCGTGATGTTTCACACGTCAAACGCTCACTTCTTGCCTGACTGACACTGACCGCCCTTCACACTTGTATGGAAAAAGATAAGCTGAGACTTACCTGTTTTGCACGTCAGTACTCGTACTCGTTACTCGTCAGTTGTGGCCGCCAAAAGTACTCGAGTACCTAATAATGTAAAGTACTTAAAAATTTCGAGTACAGAGTCCCATCGAAATAAAAGTACTCGCGAGTACTTGTTACTGAGTACTTTGGGTACTCAGTACAGTTACGAGTACAATTTACTCGAGTACTGCCCAGCTCTGATTCCAGGTTATTGGGTCCTTTCGACGACGTTGGTGATGCCTGCTCTAACAGCTTAGAGTCCAGACTCCAACAAGGGATCACAGAGACTCCTAGTCCAGGACTTTTCTTAAAATATGCACTGTTCCCAATAGTGCGACCTTCTGCACTTCTTGTGCGCTCGGTTGACCAGGTAGTTGTTGTGAACTTCGATCATGGCTCTTCTTGACAGTTTTAAGGGCTCCTACAATTACTGGCACATTATACTAACTTCTATTTGGAGGTCTGTTTCCTTAAGCATTATATTTATGTCATTCGGGAAGGATACATCGATCAGTAAATAACCCAGTGAACACTAAACCATTTAATAAACGGTTTTTTTTTGGTTTATACCACTCATATAATTGAAGTTTATCGTTAACATGTATTGAAATTAACTAGAGGAATTTTGCATAACATAAATAAAAATATATATTCACTGGTTTATTATATACGTCATAAAAAAGTTTATATTATAGACGTTTACAGAAAACGTATAATGAATATACGATTACGAAAATTAAACCATCATTTCGTATAATTTTCGTAAAATAAACGTTTTCTAAACGACTGGGTGTTCACTGGGAAGACTTCTTTTTACTGCTTATGACGATGCCTGGTCGATTTACGCAAGTTTCTGTTTGCTATAATAGGCACGTCCCGTCCCACAGAAGTGGACGTCTTTGGTATTGACAACTTTTTCAGGGCTATATTCATAATATTTTTGCGGCACCGGTATATAGAAGTGCTTGCACGTGACACATATTACTGTTATTATGATTATTATTATTACTGTTTTTATTTTTTAGAATGTTTAACGGCATGCAGCCATTACACTTTTACCGTATGATACAGTATAATTTCAATAACTCTAGCGAAAGGGTTACTTATTACTTAAAAGTCTGAATGACATTTGCCATTCTAATTAACTCTTTGCAAGTGAAAGAAAACATCTGTCAGTTTTTATATTTATATTAAAGTTATTTCATTTATCGGATGGAGAGAGTTGCCATGGCCACTTTGATCTTCTTATCTTAATCCTGTTTTGCGGATGGCTTTGTTTGCCTAAGCTTCTACAGCTTTATTTAATTAACAGATTATGAACCGCCATTTGAATTGGTAATTTGTTTGAATATTTTTTTCTACATCTAATAATGTTTTGCAAAATATGTGCAAATATAAATGAAAAAAAAAGAAAAAAAAACATTTGCCCCAAACTATGGCATTACAAGTTCATTAACTAGAATAGAAATAGCGAGGTTCACAAAAAATTAAATAAAAAAAAACTGACGTTTTAGCGCAAAACAAAATGATGAACTGTTTTATTGGTTTTTAAATCTTAACTTAGAAGGTGGCGTGGTGAGCAAACATCCGGCAAATGTTTGTTTTCATTCGTTAAACGTTTGTTAAAGAGTTTGTTTTTCGGTTGCCTTGGCTACGTTTCCGCGAGTTAATTAAAATAAACCCCGTGTTTGCTCACTACGCCATGTTACCAAAATAATTTGACAGGTTGGTGGATTGCCTAATAGAAAATTTTAGGTCACGTGGTTTTGACAAGTCGGCTATTTTGCTTGAGGGGCAACCAAACGCAGTCTGCGTGGTTTTATATATTTTTTTCTAGTTTTTCTTGAGAAACTGTGTGTGTTTTTGTAATAATGTCATGTAGTGAATATTATTCAACTCTTATGGATGTATAGTGTCGCTATGATGAGAAAATCGAAATAATAGACAATATTGACCCATACATCCTTGGAGTGGAGACTGGAGACCTGTCTGCAGATTTGTCTATTTTACCTTGTGTATCCGTAATTGATATGGTAAATTACTTAGTGTTGACTCACAGCTTCTACACAGGCCAGCAATTAAAGGCATACAAATCTTTACAAGCATATAAATATTATGAGGCTGGATTTGTGCAAGAAGTTTGTGCAAGAGAGATAAACCCAAATGTATTCATTGTTATGGGCAAGGCAAGTTTACATTTAAATAACTAAGTGCCTGATTTCAGTGATAAGCATGTTATATGATGCGTATGTAGTATTAAATGGACTCTGCCAGAGAGTGATTTCTGTACCTTTCTCCTAAGCTTTTTTTACATTCAAAATAAACCTTATCTCACAATCGCACCTTATCGCACAAAAGGATGGCATTTTATTTTTATTTCACGTTTAAAACTGAGATTACTTCTTTGTTTACAATGGAATAAAAAGTTTGGTTGTCCCTCAGGCGATATGGCTTATCGTGACGTCATCTTAAAATGGTCCATACGGAAACTGCACGTGACGTCACAGCTAACCTCAAAAATGTGCGTTTCTTCACATTGGCTCATTGCCGCCTGCTCCCCTCTGATTTGATCGCCTTGCTCCCTCTCAACAACGAAATATCAACATATTATGACAATTTTGTATTGTAGCATAATATGTCGCCAGGGCCGTTTCTAGGCATTTGGCTGCCCGTGTGCAAAAATTATTAGGCCGCCCTTTCCTTTCTCGTGTAGTGCTTTTCAGTTGTAAAACGATTTTAAAAATTGTTATATACTTAATAATGGAATATACTTAATAATGGAATAGTTCCAGTGAAACCATATTTTGGACGTAGGTAGCTAGTTATGCAGAAAGGAACCAATCGACAAAAAATAAATTTGTATGGTTCTTTGTGCATAACAAAATACAAACTTTTTTTCTCAGTTTTCCATATTTTGTTGCTTAGTTCCTTTCTGCATAATTACGCCCAATACCTGCCTATGCAGAATTTTATCTTATTTATAATTAAATTATTTATGTTTTTTTTTTCAAGAACACTGGTAAACACTTTTGTGTTTACCAGTGTTCTTGACAATGGGCTCATTTAGCATTTTTTTAAATTCATATTTCGAAAGTACACCTTGTAGTTAGTAAATGTGCAAAGCATTAGTTTTTTTTTTTCAACTCCTTCTCCCTGAAAATAAATAATGAAAATAGAGCGCGCGTAAACGCATTATGACGTCAAACCACTCCAGCGGTCGACCGCTCGCCTGCTTCTATATAGTTTCATACGGCAAGCATATGAGCACAACAAACGTGCTATAACCGCATAACTGATAAAGCCAGTCGAGCGAGTGCTGTGACATCATGCGCGCCGTCGGACGTTTCAAATATGTTACGAATTGGAAATCAAATATTACAGTTCATATTAATGCTAGAGGCCTAATTTTTTTACTGTATAGTTAACGGGTTAAATACTTGATTTGACTATTTTATAGCTTTTGCTATTTTCTAAAAGGTAAATTATCTAATGGACTTTTAAATAAAAAATAACTAATTAACAATAACAAAATTTGTTGTAAAGACAAAAGGGATGGTAGAGCAATTATTGACAAATCAGGGGTGGGCAAATAAAATTTATGCATGGATTAGGTACCATTACAAAAATCAAACCGAACAAAAAACGTACAGAGAGACGGACATACTTACAATACACTAAAAAGGTAAACAGATACGGTAACGTAAAAAAATAAAAACATATTTGATGGCAAAGGGCCACAATACACAAAATATTACTGCAAAAAGAAGTTATTGGTTGACCAACGTACTTTAAATAAACAAGTTAAATAACATCTTACTAATAAACTAAATGTGATATTTTATATATGAAATAAATCTCTAAACGTAAATAAAGGTAAAAACATAATACATGAAATACATAGTAGCTTCTAAGCTACAAACAAGATACATACAACAACGAACGGTAAGAAAATTATTTACAACTAATAATAAATTTTATTACTAGTCTTTAAGAGACAAAACGAAATGGACACTCGCGAAAACACAATGCCGCACAAAACACTGGCGATTGAACCAAAATGTGTCTTTGGTCTCGACGTAAAGGAAAGTTAATATAATTTAGCCCCGGTGGCTATCAATTGGCCGGTACTCATAAAATAGAACATAGAGTACTTACAGAATATCTGCACAATACAAACTCAACTAATAAGTGGGTATCAGCTGTAGACTGCATACAAAATTATACAATTAGTATAGTTACACTAATTTTAAACTACTTGCTTATTACTGCACATATCTAAAACAGCTAGCATCAATTATTACATGTCACTTTAATTCAGGATATTTTATAATAAACAACTGAGTTCTTAATGTGACCGGCTAACAGCCGGTCACCTTGGCCGCGGGCGCGATTGCCCCAAATTCTAGCCCTCGACTCTGTCGACTGCCGCTAACTCTCCGGTTTTGTTCTCCCGAAGTGGGGGTAGTTACTATGGCCTAACGTAAGGTTTACAACAACCAATCAAATTAACTTATTTCTCACGCGGCCTTATATGAGCATATTTCTACCTTCACGGCAAACACGTTACAATTTTTATCAAAAAAGTTTAATTTTCAAAACCATTAAGTGAGTCTTTTGTACCGTGTGTTCATTTTATTTTACAACCGTTTTAAACAGCTGTTGATGTTTCACTTTCAAAAATAAAATTATAAATTAAAATGTTTGAGATATACTCATTTTTCTGAATAGATTGATACGGTTATTTAGGGCCAGTTTTATCGCTTATTTTTTACAATTATGTCAATAAAGCTAACATAGAATTTTATGAAAAACGTATTTTAATTCTTATTCAGGATAAACTACGTCTGCACTTTACTTTCGTTGTCATTGGTCCAATTCCTCTTAAAAATCCGAAGCGGTGAGCTATTCTTTATGCGTCTGTAGATTACGTATATGCACCCTGCACCACTGTCTCAGTAAGAGATTTACTGGGTTAAAAAAGTAAAAAAAAAACAAATAGTAATTTTTCCTCCTAAATAGATTGTTATAGCCGGATTTTAGAACATTGACACCTACCATGAAAACTTTACGGTTCAAAATTGATTAATGCGCGAACAATTTAAAGAAAATATATTATTTCTTAACGAATATTTCCAAAAATCCTTACTGACATAGACATAACAGTCTAAATTATGCTTGTTTTCCATTGTTTATACTGTATTGGTTATACTGTTTCACTATGTTATTTTCGTGCAGTATTTAATGCTGAAAATTGTATTTATTTGGTAACAACTCCTACTTACTCGTTCATTTTCATAAGGTCTCCGTTTTCCAGTCTCCATAATATTTTATTTCATATAGCGTTTTAATGAAAAAGTCGACCACGATCATAAGCATCGTAAACATAAAAGCAATAACGGCACAGCGCAGCGCCAGCGGTTCGTTTTAATATACATAAGTAAAAATGTTTACTTAATATTTATATTGTGTAAATTGCAAACTAAACTGAAAAAAAAAATCTTTTTTATTCATGTCCGCGTCACCTGTGTATCACTTTTGAAGTTATTTCACTGGCCATAATTTTGTTTATTGTTTTCTATCTCTTTGTTCCACTTAATTAACTGTTCCTTTATACCAATCTTGAAACTTTTGAATGGGCGATTGATTTTTTTTTCAAATTTGGTGTAGTGATATGCTATGAAATTTCCAATTATATGATGTAAAGAAACAAAATGGCCGACTTCCGGTTTCGATGCAATTGACATGAAAATTTTTAAATGGAACAACCTGTATATTTTTGCATATTTGAATCCTGCTGGTCCAAATACATATGATCTGACCCTTAAATATTATTTTGATTTTCAAAAAATATATCGATAAATCGATTATCAAAACATTTTTTTAAAATTATTGTAATATGTTACAACCCCTAGAATGATGTATTTGCACCTACTCGAAAAAGAACCTACCAGAAGATTCCAAAGTGACATCTGGAATTATCGAGAGAATGGTGGCGTCATCACAGAACAATCGAGATCTGTCATTTTTAGGTATAAAAAGACCGACCGCATTCTCGGCGAGTAGTTCAGAAAGTTCAGAAAGTATAGAAAGTGAGGTTAAGAGTTCAAAGATAAACAAAGTAATAAACATTGTGATTTTAGTCAGTAAAGTGCATTTAAATTAACAATAGTATTGTGAAGTATCCAGTAAATATTTAATAAAGTGTGTTAGTGGACAATCTCTTGTTATAATTTTTGGAACCCACGGATTTTGCAAGGGGTAGTTTCCTAAGGGTGGAAACACGTGACAAATTGGTGTCAGAAGCGGAATTTTATGACAAGAGGAGCTCTGAAGTTGTGCTGGAGTGTTCGAGAAGGATTCTCGAGGGTTAGTGCTAACACAGGACTAATTTACTGGACATTGTTCGAGGGTTATTTTCGAACAGGAAAATAGTGTTAAGTGCATTTCTGAGACATTGTAGAACATTTTATTAGGACATTAGTGTGATAATTAAATCCTTTGAACTGAGAAGTGATAGAGACACTGAAAAAGACTCATTTATTTGTGTTAGTGCGTGAAAAATTTCTAGAACTTTTCTATTTGGACATTAGTGGAGATTATTAAATTCTCTGAACTGGATAGTGACAAAAGACTCTGAATAAGACTTTTTCGTGCTAATTCGAGATTTTTCTGGAAAGTTCTATTACCGATATTGACGTGACAGTTAAATTTATTTTATTTTAATTTCATCGTATGCCCGTAACAACAAGAAGTATGGCATCCGATAAACAAATACAGGACTTATTCGAACAATTCCAAAAAATGATGGCGCAGCAACGGCAGGAAGACAAAGAAGAACAGGAGAAAAAACGTCAGGAAGAAAAAGAAGAGCAAGAAAGAAAACGCCAGGAGGAAGAAAAACGGCGTCAAGAAGAAAGGGACGAATTAAAGAAAATTATGGAAGATCAGGAAATAAGACGTCAGAAAGAAAAAGAGGATGAAGAAAGAAGACGTCAAGAAGAGAAAGACGAATTGAGACAAATTATGGAAGACCTGAAGATACGACAGCAAGAGGAGAAAGAAGAACAAGAAAGACGACATCAAGAGGAAAAACAGGGGCAAGAAAGACGCCAGGAAGAATTAAGGAAAATTCTAAATGAACAAATCAAAATACAACAGGACGCTATAATTTCTGCCAATGAAGTACTAAAATGTGAAGTCAAAGAAGAGATAAACAAGGTCGAAGGTAAAGTAGGAGTAGTCGAGACAGAAGTCAGTCAAGTAAAAGGAGAAGTAACCGAAGTTAAAGACAAAGTAAACAAGTTCGAAGAAGAAGTCAAAGGAGAAATAGACCGGCTTAAACGACAGTTGAGAAATAGAGGAAGCCAGCAAGTGGTATCATCAGGACAGCGACTAAAACCTCCTTCTTTTGATGGCCAAAGTTCCTGGACGACGTACAAGAGGCAGTTTGAGGCAGCAGCGTGTGCGAACAATTGGGATAATGAGGAAAAGGCCATGGCATTAGTTCTAGCATTAAGGGGCCAAGCTTCAGAGTTGCTCCAAACCATCCCAGTTGAGAAACAAAGGGACTTTAAAGTCTTGGAGGCTGCATTAGACTTGAGGTATGGCGATCAACACCTTGCCCAATTATACCAGACTCAGCTGAAATCCCGGATGCAAAAAGCTGGGGAAAGTTTACAAGAATTTGAAGCTGCGATAGAGAGACTGGCACACCTGGCGTATCCAAATGCACCTAAAGAATTCCAGGAACAATTAGCCGTGGGGGCCTTTTTAGATGGTATAAGGGACGAAGAGGTCAGGCGAGTTCTGAGGCTGACGAGACACCAAAGTAGTAGCGAAGCTTTGGTGCGTGCACTCGAAGTAGAAGCCGCTTACAGGTATACTCCAAGGTCGAGAGTGCGAGCTGTGACTCTCGAAGAATCGCTACCAGAAATGAACCAGAACCCCTTGCTGACTGAGATGCAGAAAATATTCACCAAATTATGCGATAAATTGGATGGCCTCGGAAAGCAAGAAAAACAACAAAATAGAGGAAAGCCGAGCGGAGGTATTAAATGTTTCAACTGCGGCAAGGTGGGACATATGAAGCGAGACTGTCGACAGCAGAATTCGGAGAGTCGAGTAAATGCTGTGAATCTTGAAGAGGAGCAGGAAAACAGTACCAGGGGGGTTGTTCTGGCTAGGAAATGCAGTGCCCCCAGAGAAATTAAGATTTCCCAGATTCAAAGAATCGCAAGCAGACTGTTGTTGCATGGATATGTGAACGGAAGAAAATGTTTGTTTACCATCGACACAGGTACTACGTCATCAATAGTACGGCCAGGATTTATATCGGGCATAAAGATTATCAAGAGGCAAAATGAGGTGATCGTCCGGACAGCTACGGGGGACAGGGCTACGGTTCATGGAGAAGTAGACCTGGGTTTGCAGATTGGACAGTTAAGGTTCGACCACAGGGTCATCGTGGCTGACATCACGGATGACTTCATTTTGGGACTGGACATTATGGAACAGTATGGATTTATTGTTGACGTAGGAAAGCGAGTCTTAAGGATTGGGAACGAACAATTTATTTTGTCAAAAGTGAACGACCAATGCGAGAAAACCAGGCTGTTGACAACGCAGGCAGTCAAAATTCCTGCATTATCCAGAAAACCAGACAAGGAAGATTGCAAGCGCTACCCTCAGGTGGGAAAATTGCCGAACATGGTTGAAGTGAACACTGTCAAGGACGATCTTCCAGACAGTTGGTCAAAGAAAATTCTGAGGCGAGAGCAATTGCGCGATGTAGAAATCGGACCCATGTTGCGAGCAAAAGAAGAGGGAACGCGTCCAGCATGGAAGGATGTTTCCAACAAAGAAGTGGGGCTGAAGGCTTTATGGTCACAATGGGATTTACTTACGGTCGTAGATGGGCTTTTGAGGAGAGCATGGGAAAGCCCAGATGGGAAGCAGGTTGCCATGCGTCTAGTGATTCCCAGGTCTCGTGTACCAGAAGTACTCCAGGAAGCGCATAATGAAACGTCCAGCAGACACTTCGGCATAAACAAGACATTGAGTAGAGCACGGGAACAGTTCTATTGGGTTAATAGTCGCCAGGATGTGGAGGCCTGGTGTCGCAAGTGTAAAAATTGTGCTGCCCGTGGAGAACCATTTTCGATGAGCAACTACAGAAATGGAAGCCGAAAACAGCCGAAGAATGATCGAGAGCAGATGAACAGAACTAGTAACCGCTTGAAGGCTCGTTATGATCAGAATGCCAGTACAGGGGGATTCAAGGTGGGGGATCTGGTTTGGCTGTACAACCCACAGCGGAAGGAATGGAGATCCCCGAAACTTCAACCTCCTTGGGAAGGACCTTATACTGTTATTACCCGAATTAATGATGTCGTCTATCGGATTCAACGAAACAAAAAGTCCAAGATGAAGTTCGTACACTTGGATAGACTGGCGAAGTACGTGAAAGAGGCTGAACTGCCTGACCGGGACGTTCAGGCTTAAGGAGGGGGCAGTGTAATATGTTACAACCCCTAGAATGATGTATTTGCACCTACTCGAAAAAGAACCTACCAGAAGATTCCAAAGTGACATCTGGAATTATCGAGAGAATGGTGGCGTCATCACAGAACAATCGAGATCTGTCATTTTTAGGTATAAAAAGACCGACCGCATTCTCGGCGAGTAGTTCAGAAAGTTCAGAAAGTATAGAAAGTGAGGTTAAGAGTTCAAAGATAAACAAAGTAATAAACATTGTGATTTTAGTCAGTAAAGTGCATTTAAATTAACAATAGTATTGTGAAGTATCCAGTAAATATTTAATAAAGTGTGTTAGTGGACAATCTCTTGTTATAATTTTTGGAACCCACGGATTTTGCAAGGGGTAGTTTCCTAAGGGTGGAAACACGTGACATTATTTTAGTACAAAGAAAAGGTCAGCATTATGCATATCATTGCAGATCTAATTAAATAACAGGTTGCCCCATAGGAGTTCCATTAAAAAAATAGTTTTCGTTGAAAAACCGATATCGTTGAACTTAATGAAGAATAAATCGTGTTTAATGTTAGTATTTGAAGAGATAATATTTTAAAGGTGTTTGCAGACCGATTTTTAACAATTTTGGCAAAATCGCGGCCTTTTATGATTAAGATTAAAAATTTTAAAAAAATCTATATTTTTTGAAAACCAAAATAATATTTGAGGGTCAGATCATATGTATTTTGGCTGGATTCAAATAAGTATGCAAAAATATACAGGTTGTTTCATTTAAAAATTTGATTTTCATGCCAGTTGCATCGAAACCGGAAATCAGCCATTTTGTTCCCTTACATCGTATAATTGGAAATATCATCCCATATCACTGCACCAAATTTGAAAGAAATCGATTAGCCCATTCAAAAGTTACAAGAGAGTCCGTATCGGCTGAGCCACCCGATATATGGTGTTCTGTAAGTCTGTACCTAGTTTAATTATTGGAGATGGAGACCATCGAGGTGATTCCAGAACACTTCCTGGGGCTCAATTCTCAACTGAGAGGAAGGAAAGAGAAAGAAATAGGAAATGTAATGAAATAAAAAGAGATAAAATACCAATTTCCCACTGGAATAATTTCGAGAATTAAGCCCCTGGAGTGATTCGTTATAGTCCGGGAGACAGTGAACATTTTTTACGTCGTAACAGGGCGAAGGGTGCAAAAAGTGTTACCATATTGATTTACAGAAAATATTTCATTTTTGCAGTAACAGTTTATTATTAGTAGATACGAGAAAGCCTTGTCGTCAAACCCCTATCCTGGTGGGATTTGTGTGAGATGTTGATTCCGTCCCTCTCTGCATTAAATACCCATGTAAGTAAAGAATAAATTTATGTTTATCTAATTGTTCTTAAGTAGTGTAATGAAGTAAAAATGATCGACTGCGTGATATCTTGGTGGGTGGCGCGGGCCAATCGGAAAGGGTGGTAATTTCTAAGGTGTACTTTTACCCGTCTATTTAAATGAAATTTACGCCAAATTAAAACTTCTTTTTATCATTGGTCGTCTGGATCTTAACTTGGTGGTTTTTTGCTGGCCGACCAAATTTATCCGTGAAATGAGATCACACGTTACTCATTAATACATTATTTAATATATACAGCTCATTCAATATGAACGTGGACGATTATAATATTTAAAAGTCTTTGTTTTTTTACTATACTAATTTTTATTTAATTAAAGATATATTGAAATGTGAATTAATTTGACGATATGGTTATTAGTATACTGGTATAATAATGAAGCTTACGAAAAGAAATAAATAATTATTGATTAGCGAAATTTAAGTAAGTGATTTACAAAATGAAGGTTAACATATAAATTGATTTCGAATTTTTATTGATTCATACTTTAAAAATATTAAGTAATCGAAAAAAATACATACAATATGTCCCCGGATGGAGTACCGTACTCTTGTAAACTTTCTTATTTTTGATTTGCCGAGAAAAAGTCATTCTCTATAAAAAAGTTTTGCTTGTCTTAGGAAGTCATAAACAGTTGTCAAACTTAAGATAAATTATACAGAGTATCCTAATAATTAGAAAATATGAAATCGACTTTAAAGAAACTATGTTTTTTTTAATATTTTTATTGAAAATTTTATTAACAAAGTTTATTCAATTATGAAGAAAAGCTTAAATATGGAGTTCAGTTGCAAAACAAGGAAATAATAATAATAAAAAAACATTTGATTCAACGAAGCTGAAAACTATTTCACGTGTAGACCTCTTATAGTACAAATTTTTAAAATCTTTTTCTAAGTTCTTCAGAGAGAGATGAGGTTACATCTAGTAATGCCATGGATTAATGTCGATGTCAGTGTACCTAATAGATATTTATTCCTATTTTGTATTTTATATAAAAATAATGTACCTGAAGTTTCGAACGTTCACTTGAACGAATTTCATATGAAAAGGAACAATTAATAGATTTAAACATACAATTTTTCTGGTAATATTTTCTGACAATAGTATCGTCGCCAAGCAAATATCACCAGAAAAATGGCACGCCTAAGTCGATTAGTAGTTATTATTAATTGTTCCTTTTCATATGAAATTCGTTCAAGTGAACGTTCGAAGCTTCAGGTATATTAAAAATATTAATTACTAGTTACTTTAACATCTGAATACTTCTCATTGAAACCTTCTATTACGTATATTTAAGAAACATTTTAGATTCCATAGCATTTGAGCAAGTAAATTTGTTGTTCCAGGGTTAGCATAATTCAATAATCAGTCATTAATACTTCTTATCTATAGAAAATACAAAATACGAATAAATATCTATTACATTGAGGTTAATCCATGGCATTACTTGATGTAATCTCATCTGTCCATGAAGCATTTAGAAAAGGATTAGAAAAATGTGTACTAGTAGGGGGTCTACAGTGGAATCGTTTTCAACCAAGTTTTCAAGAATAAAATGTTATTCTTCTTTTAAAATTGTTATTTCCTTATTTTACAGATAAACTCCGTACTTAAGCTTTTCTTCATAATTGAATAAACTTTGTTAAAAAAAAAATCTCAATACAAATGTAAAAAAAAGTAGTAGTTTGCTTAAAGTCGATTTCATATTTTCTAATTTTTAGAATACCCTGTACTTATAATTTATCTTAAGTTTGACAACTTTTTATGATTTCCTAAGACAAGCAAAATTTTTGATAAAGAATTACTTTTTTCTCTGCAAATCAAAAATAAGAAAGTCTACAAGAGTGCCTCATCCGGGGACACATTGTATTTTTTTCGATTGCTTAATATTTTTAAAGAACAAAATAAGAATCATTAAAAATTCGAAACCAATTTATATGTTAACCTTCATTTTGTAAGTCACTCCTATTTCCCTTTCGTTAATCAATAATATTATTTATTTCTTACTTTCATAAGTTTCATTATTATACCAGTATAATAAATAAATATATCGTCAAATTAATTCACACATTCAATATATTTTTTATTAAATAAAAATTAGTATAAAAACAAAGGCTTTTAAATTTTGTACTCGTTCACATTCATATTGAATGAGTTGTATATGTTAAATAATTTATTAATGAGTAACGTGTGATTTCACTTACACGGACAAATTTGGTCGGCAAGTAAAAAACACCAGGTTATGACCTAGACGACCAATGAGAAAAAGAAGTTAAAGATTTTACCTTTAATTTGTAAATTTCATGCTTTAAATCGGTGGGTAAAAGTACCCCTTAGAAATTACCACGCTTTTTGGTTGGCCCACGCCACCCACCAACATATCACGCAGTCGACCATTTTTACTTCGTTACACTACTGAATAAAAAACCGCTGCCCAAGGAATCACTACTTCCACATTCAGATTCTCTATCCAAGTCACTCACAACGAAAACACTTTGTATGTGGAAATAATTGTTTATGGAACTTTAATAATATAATATTTGAAATCATCTACCCCAAAAACCCATAAAACGATACCCCACATCGGTAGTGGGGGTGGTGATAGGGGGGTGGTAGTGGGTGGTCGGGGTGGATGAAGTAAAAAAAATATTTTGAAGTTTCTGATTCTTGCACATACACTAAATCACAATTTTTTTCATCCCCTTCAATAAGGGGGTGGGAGTGGTAATGGGGGTGGCTAATGCCAAAATTTTTTTTGAGACCTTAGCTTCAATTTTATATACTAAATACCAATTTTATGGACTCTTACCTGCTTGATTTACCCATTTACCCCAAAGTTACCCCAATTTGCCCCCCAACCCTTCGTCGGAACAACATGAAAATATAATCTAGTTCCAGATCTCGTTAAAGTTAATATCTTAAACGGTTCCAGGGTAAACGTGCGCACAAAAAAGTTACGGACAGACAGACCGACAGACAGAAATTATTTTTCGCTCAAACTTAAAATCTCGACGTTTCGTGACATTTTAAGCCTATTTGAACAATAAAAATTTTTTAAAATTTTTTTGTCGTTACTATACTTCCACTGGATGTGGAAGTAATTAGATAAACATAAATTTATTCTTTAATTACATGGGTATTTAGTGCAGTCTCAGAGAAAGGCGGAATTAACCTTTCACACAAATTCCACCAGGATAAAGGGATGGACAACAAAGCTTTCTCTTATCTACTAACATTACTACAAAAATGAAATCTTTAAGTCGATGGGGTGACAATTTTTGCAACCGCCGCGCCGCCCGGTCTATGAGCATATGGCTGAAGTTTTGCACATTGATAGAGGATTATACAGGGTGATTTTTTTTGGGCGTCTATTAGAAGTATATCGAGAAAGAAAAATGATATCGATCTGAAAATTTGGCTATAGGCCTAACGGGGTAGGATCTATTTAACGAAAATATTTTCAAAGTGGTGGCATTTCCGGTTATACCGGAAGTTGACCCCAACTTTGTTATTTTAAATGGTCATTCCATTTAAAATAACAAAGTTGGGGTCAACTTCCGGTATAACCGGAAATGCCACCACTTTGAAAATATTTTCAATTTTTTTTTAGATTCTGCAGTTAATTTAAAGAACATTTCGTTAAAGGTTTCCTATAGCTAAAATTAATATTTCCGGAGATATTAATTTTTTTCCTAAAATTTTGACAGAAAAGTTGTATAACATAAAAATTAATATCTCAGTAACAATAATTGATAACATGTTGATTTTTCAATGAGGGTAAGACAAGGTATTAGAGTTACTCATCATGTAAGAAAATTATCGAAATATCCACTAAAAAGTTTCTAAAATTATTGACATATGTCGACCACACAAAAACAGCAAAAACTCATTTTTTTTAAATGGCACCATACCTAACTAAATGCACCATTCGATAGAGAAAAAAAATGCGCATCTAACCATGTATCATGTTCCTATACCCAAAATGTAGGGTTCTTTAGATATTTGCGATTTTCTAATTTTATCAATGAAATGAAAAAATTAAAATTGTATAATTTACTAATAATAAAAATTTTATAACGAAACATTAATTATACTGTTCAATATGTTCTCCATTAACCTCTAAACATTTTAGAATCCTATTATTTACTGAGTGTGTAGTAGCACTCCGAATTTCATTTGGGTCCAAACCTTCAAATGCTCTTTGAACTCTATCCAATAGTTCCTCTCGGTTAGTTACCGGGATTCGATAGACCTCACTCTTTATATGGCCCCATAGGTAAAAATCCATTGGGGTCAAGTCAGGAGACCTGGCAGGCCAAATCCATGGACCCAAACGCCTTATCCACCTGTCATCGAACATCTGATCCAATTCGTTACTAACTGGTCTGGTACAATTACTTGGAGCTCCATCGAGTTGGTACCAGCATGAAAAGTATTGATTAACAGGTAAATTGTCTAAAAAGTTCGTTACGACAATTCTTAAAATTTCTAAATATCTTGATCCATTCAAATTTTCGTCGTAAATGTGGTAACACAATTTATTGCCCATTAACAAACAAAACACATTAAAACTAAATTTATACTGAAAATTCCTCGGTCGCATAACATGAGGATTTTGATTGCCCCAAAAATGCGAATTTCTGCGATTGAAAATACCTTCTTTTGAAAATTTTGCCTCATCAGTCCAAATAATTTTTTCTAAAAATTGAGGGTCTTCTTGTGTTCGGATTAATATCATTTCGCAAAATTCTGTTCTTCGCTGTGGATCTTCAGGATAAAGTTCTTGCACAGTAGTAAATTTAAAATTATGGAATTTATGATTCACTAAAATCTTCCGAATGGAACTGTAGGAAATGTCCAAATCCGCTGCCGCTGAACGAATCGAATGATTGGGATTTGCATAGAAATAGGCCAAGACGTTAATTTCATTATTTTCATTTGATGTTATAGGTCTGGCTAGTGTTCTTTCTGCGTGTCGACTGCCAAATCTAACAAAATTGCTTTGCAATCTTCTAAACTTTTGTGGATTCATTGATGGTAAATCAGGATACGTTTCATTAAATTGTCTGCATGTTCTGCTAATTATTTTGTCACACTGTCCATGAATGTTAAATAAATTCAAAATATCCGAGTGTGAGTAATTGTTTGCCATTTTCCCCACAGTAAATAAGTACAACAGAAACTACGTGTAATGAAATACAATAACATAAATTACCTATCTGTCACATTTTGTTGTATTTTGTTTTGTCAACACTCAAAGCCTACTCTTTAGAAGACGGCACTCTTTGAGATACTCTTCAATTTTCATTAATAACACCGAAAATCGCAAATATCTAAAGAACCATACATTTTGGGTATAGGAATATGATACATCGTTAGATGCGCATTTTTTTTCTCTATCGAATTGTGTATTTAGTTAGGTATGGTGCCATTTAAAAAAAATGAGTTTTTGCTGTTTTTGTGTGGTCGACATATGTCAACAATTTTAGAAACTTTTTAGTGGATATTTCGATAATTTTCTTTCATGATGAGTAACTCCAATACCTTGTCTTACCGTCATAGAAAAATCAACATGTTATCAATTATTGTTAATGAGATATTAATTTTTATGTTATACAACTTTTCTGTCAAAATTTTAGGAAAACAATTAATATCTCCGGAAATATTAATTTTAGCTATAGGAAACCTTTAACGAAATGTTCTTTAAATTAACTGCAGAATCTAAAAAAAAATTGAAAATGGGGGCATTCCATTTAAAATAACAAAGTTGGGGTCAACTTCCGGTATAACCGGAAATGCCACCATTTTGAAAATATTTTCGTTAAATAGATCCTACCCCGTTAGGCCTATAGCCAAATTTTCAGATCGATATCATTTTTCTTTCTCGATATACTTCTAATAGACGCCCAAAAAAAATCACCCTGTATATAAAGGAAAACTAACATTGCCTGCCGGTCCGGTGGGTGGCGATTCGAAGTCGTCAAAAAGTCTCTACGTAATGTGCACACAGTTGATTTTTTTTATCAATAATTTAGTTGATACAAAACACAAAAAAAGAACGCCTGCCACTCATTGGACGTTGCTAACACTTTGGCAGGCAAACATGAATATTTAAAAAAAATCTACCCGACATCTTTAGGCGATGTACATAAAGTCAAAAATGTGTGTACTAGTTGTTTGATTCATAAAAAAATTATATATTATTGCCTGCTGGTCCGAAAATGTTGCAAAAACCTTGGCAGGCAGATGTAAAGAATGAAATTAGCAAATGTACTTTTGTCGAGCTGTTTCGTTTTTTTTAATGTAATTTTTTATTTAAATAAAATTTTTTGACAAACTAATAGCAATGAGTTTATTTCGATACTAAGATACAAAGATATGTATACTGTACTAAGTATATAATAGAAAGTCATTAGAAATGAAATACATTTACCTATGGTAGTAATTTACCAACTTTTTATTTTATTTTAATTACCTTATTTATTTTAACGTCCTGGCGAAGTTTAGCTAACGCTACTCCAATACTTAACCAGGACGGCGAGATGAGATACAGTCACCTATCTAGTGCCGGACTCACCCATCGTGTCTTAACTTCACCGATCGAGGTCACTGAAACCGGTACCGTATCTCACCTCACACGATAAACTGTAATTAAAAGATAATAAAAAAATTGTATGCTATATTTGGCTTTTATCATCAAAATCAAAATTATGTACATTATCATCAACATTAGCTTAATATCATCATCATCGTTCTCGAAATCGCTCATAGTGAACTCGTTATTCTAACACAACTTCAAATACTCGCCTGTTTAGGAGTCACAGGAGCAAGACGCATGACTCCCACAGCAGCCCTGGAGGTCCTTCTGGACCTTGTGCCCCTTCACTTGGTGATTGAGGCCGAGGCTCGGAAAGCGGCCCACAGACTAAGCTGCGGTGGTCAGTGGAAGACAGGAGGAGAAGAATTAGGCCACACGAGGCTCCTATCCGACGTTATAAGGACTCATTCACTTCTGACTTCTGGAAGCCCGGAGTGACGATATGGTGTCTTCCTTCTCCTTTGAGGTTGCCATCCCCAAAAGGGATGATTGGAACCCACCTGAGGACTTACTCAGGCCTGCCGATATCGTATGGTTCACAGATGGATAGGAAAGTGATGTTACGGGGATATACGGTGAAAGACCCAGGGTTGAACTTTCTTATGCCCTGGGTAAATTCGCCACGGTATTCCAGACTGAGATCTTTGCCATTTTGGTCTGAGCACAAGAGAATATCCAAAGGAAATATTCTAACAAGCATATACATAGATGCAGTGGTAGTCAAGCGGTCCTCAAGGCCCTTGCATCAGTCAAAACCAAGTCAATACTGGTTTAAAACTATAAACAGGCTCTCTGTGAACTTGGTTCATCCAACTGGGTAAAACTTCTCTGGGTGCCTGGACACAGCAATATTGAGGGTAACAAGCGGGCAGACGCTCTGGCTAGGGGGGGGATCAAATGCCAAGATGTCAATAGAAAATTGGACTCGTTCCCAGTTCTTTGACTTCTGGACCGCCTACCCAGGACTCCGGAAAGCGAAGGTCCTTATCTCAGGGCCCTTGCCGAAGCGAGCACAACAGATCTTGTGACTAAGCAGGAAACGTCAGAATCGTGGTAGGTCTTTTGACTGGACACGGCTCTTTCAGAATACACCTGCACACTATAGAGGTGGTCGATAACCTCGACTGCAGGTTCTGTGAGGACGAGGAAGAAACTTCCACGTCCTAACTTCTTGCCCTAGTCTTATGAACTTGAGGCACAAACACTTCGGCATTGGTTTTCCGGTGCTGGAGGAAATAAGGAATGCCTCCATACGAAGGATCTTGACCTTGTGTGTGATCCGGCCTGAATGGGGGAATTCCCTAAATTCGTGGCGGTAGCACAATGGGCCACAAGGTCTGAGTGCGGCGAACCCTTCGTCGCCCCGCTAAAAGAAGAAGAACTCGTTGTCGCTTTCCGATTTCTTATTTGAACTAGCGTCTACAATAAAATATCGGTTACTTGATTTCTGATCAATATCAGACACCAAACGAATTCGTACTTAATATTTATTTTGTACCATCCATGATCAGTCGGTTGCAATTCAGTCGAAATTTTTCGGTCTGCATTTCTTCAAATACTAATGATGTATCGTGCTTTTAATAATTGTTGTTGCAATTCTGATTTACATGGGGCCAAGGTCTGACGTCAATATATATTTTTTTGAGATCTTTGCTTTTCGTGCATATACTACTAAATCCCAATTTGATACTTGTTTAACATATTTATCCCCATTTACCCCCCAACTCTTCAACGGAATAAGATCAAAATATAATCTGATTCTAGATGCATTATAATACATACTTGTACCAAATTTCAAATCAATATCTTAAATCGTTTCAGAGTAATCGTGCGCACAAAAAAAGTTACAGACAGAACAGGCAGACAGACAAATTTTTTTTGCTTAAACTTAAAATCTTCGTTTCATGACATTCTAAGCCTATTAGTATGAAAAAAAAAATCATTTTTTTTACCGTGACTATGCTTCCACGATGTGGAAGTAATTGTTCAACGGAATCATAGTACTTATATTGTATTTTTTTATTCAAACTATTATATGAAAATCAATATTTTAGTCTACAAATGGTATATTATAATTTCATAATATTTTCACATTAATTTATGCCAGCATGCGAACGCCTCATTTGGTAACTTGTGATATTCCTTACAGTTTCAACTGCAGTAACAGTAAATACATTTTTGGTTGTGTTGTTCATGACAAAGTGTAAATATTTGTAGACTGAGTTTGACAAACAACCATCTGAGATCTCTTATCCCGACTCAGGTTAATATTTAGCGAAGATTTCCATTTAGTTAAAATTCCTGTCAAATTGTAATATTCTAATTACCCTTCTCGAAAATTAAAAATAAGTTGTTGCCTAAAAAGAAGCATGAGGATTGTTTGGAGCAAGTGTGATTTAACTTCGACTCCTCGATTTTCTTCCAATTACATTTAGTATATTATTTTAATATATACAGTATGTCCTGAATTTAAAACATAGAAATTTCATGACAAAATCAGAACCATTTACAAAAGCCTTCGATCTGTTGCAAATTTTCAAAAAATATTAATTTAATTTCTTTTTTGAGGTTGTTATTCCCAAAAAGAATGACTGGAACCCACTCGAGGACATAGTCAGAGATGCTGATATCATCTGGTTCACAGATGGTGGGTGCTGAGCGGGTTATATACTGTGAGTGACCGCTAAATTCTCTTATACCCTGGATACATTTACCATGGTATTTCAGATCGAGATCTTTGCCATTTTGGTCTGTGCACAAAAGAATATCCGCAGGAGATTCCAACGATCTATGTATAATGACAGTCAATCGGCGTCCAGGGCCTTTGCGTCGGTTAGGACCAAATCGTTGTCGGTTCAGGACTGCAACCAGGCTCTCTGCGAACTTGGCTCATCTAACTGGGTCAAACTCCTCTGGGTACCTAAACACAATAGTATTGACGGTTCGAGGAGGCAGATACTCTGACCAGAGAGTGTTCTCAACAGTCGTTACTGAGTTCGGTACCGGCTTTCGGTTACCCTAGATTAGGTGCCGAGAAGGCAGTTGAGAACTGGATTCTCTCAGTTTGTAGTAGGTCTTTTGACTGGACATGTCTCGGTCAGGATACACCTGCACATTATCGAGGTAATTGATAATCTTAACGATTAGATAGGTTCTGTAGGAGAGTGGAGGTAATTTCCATGCGCATCCTAACCTCCTGTCTAGTTGTATGATCTTGAGGCGTAAACACTTTGGTATTGGTTTTTCTATGCTGGAGAAAATAAAGAATGCCCACGCAGAAAGTATTCTTGTCTTTGGGTTAGAATCAAATCAAATCAAATGTGCTTTATTGTCTAAAAAATACACACGATTTTTATTGACAAAGCCAGACCTTAATCTATATATAAAACATTCTAGTATAAAATACAAACATAATAACACAAAACAAACGTTTATTTTTGTATAAGACAGGGTCTTAGTCTAAACGAACAAACAATAAAATCAAATAAAACCAATCAAATGTAACGATATGTCACATGGTAGTTGAGTATGGTAGAGGGGGTGGCTAATCGCACTAAATCCCAATTTCATTTTTTACTCCTTTTAATAATAAGGTGGGGTAATGGAAGTGATAGAGGTAGAGGTGGCTAATGCCAATGCTAATGCTAATGCCAAAAAATTTTTTGAGAGCTTTAGTTCTTGTATACACACTAAATCATTTATTTATTTCACCCCCTTTAATAATAGTGGGGGTGACTGATGCCAAAAAAAAATTGAGACCTTGAGACCTTGGCTTCTTGTACATAGTCGTTTTCAAGATAGAGGGTGGTAAAGTAAAAAAAATGTTTTCGTAATTTGTCTCTATCTTGGAGACTAGAATACTTATCTACTTCAAAGTTGGTAACGATACGTTTTTCAGGTCGCTAATTATAATGGTGATATTGCCGATGTCATATTTTATAGATGGCGCTTGTTACAGTACTTTTATGTGACACTTTAAGCCATAACTTTTTTGAGGTTAGGTTTTGGACATCGTCTTCTATTATAATTGAAAAACAATTTAGTTTCTTAAGAAAAATGTGTACTTGTTTAAACGCGATAAAATGCACCCTTTCAGAGAAATGCGCGATTTACAACTTTGTCACACACCTGTTCGAAGAAATTCAACACCCCGGATGTTTTGAAAAGATTGGGACAACACTTAGCGTAGACTCTTGACATCAAAACAAGTCGATTTAACCCAAAAAGTAGCGGTCTAACTCTTTTCGTTTTCAAGATACAAAGTGGTATAGTAAAAAAAAAATTGTATTCGTATTTTGTCTCTATCTTGGAGAATATTATACGTATCTACAACAAGCACTATTGGCGATTTCAAGACATACTTAACGTACACCTACTAGATAAGAAACAGCATTTAATAATTTCTTCGAGCTGGTGTGTCATACAGTTGTAAATCGCGTATTTCTTTGAAAGTATGCATTTTATCGCGTTTAAACAAGTACACTTTTTCTTTAGGAAACCAAATTGCGTTTCGATTATAATAGAAGACGATGTCCAAAACCTAACATCAAAAAAGTTATGGCTTAAAGTACCACGTAAAAGTCCTGTAACTAGCGCCATCTACAAAATATGACATCGGCAATATCACCATTGTAATTAGCGACCTGAAAAACATGTCTTTATTAACTTTGAAGTAGATACGTATAATAGTTTCTAAGAGAAAGACAAATTACGAATACAATTTTTTTACTTTACCACCCTGTATCTTGAAAACGAAAAGAGTTAGACCACTACTTTTTGAGTTAAATCGACTTGTTTTAATGTTAAGAATCTACGGCTAAGCGTTGTCCCAATCTTTTAGAAACACTTTGTATTAAATATCTCAGAAACTGTTACACTTACGTTAAAACGCTAACAACCAAAATGGAAGTCTATTAATTAGGCTTTCAAATGATTTCTTGTCTATTTCTATAGCTTAAGAAACAAAGAAGTTATGACAGAAACAATGTACTTCTTCATATTTTTTTAATAAAAATGCCGCCATTTTGTTAATGCAATTAAAAAATATATACTCTCATTATTGTCTTTTTGTTAATATATAGTATGACCTGTGACCTATGACAGCGCATGCTTTAAAAAAATATGCGTTTTAATCTGTAAACGGATTTTTGGAAAAACATAACATTTTTGTTTTTCTGCAAATATCTCATTCAATATTAGTTTAGAGAAAATATTGTGGGCATTAATAATGAAGCTTATAAACTGAGAATAAATTTGTGTTTTTTTTTTTTAATATTTCTGTTGGTTCAAAATCAAAACCAGCAAACATTTCACAGATGGCCCAAAGATACTTCTTGAAGCCATCAGAACATCACGGTACCTAAATCAAAATTTATTGCAAGTTATCAACCCAGTGATTGAGCGAAACGCTTTCTTCGCTCATCCCGAAAATTTGATTCGTGTCATGACAGTGGATGAAAGAAGACCTATCAGAGAACTGGGACTACGCAGACTACTGAAAGCTCGATAACTTTCCAAGGGAAAGACCATTCGAAATTTCACCACGCCAAAACTAAATTTTGAAGCAACAGACTACGTCGATATGATTTGGTGGGATAGTTTGAAAATCTCTCCTCCTCCACTAAGAAAAATCACGGATGAGGACATCATAAAAATGATAAAGAGAGACACATCGCCGCAACCAGATTTCCAAAGTTTCCCTTGTCATACCCAGGCGGTTGAACGCTGTGTCAAACTTGTGACTGAAGTATCTCAAAAAGTGTGTGGCGCTGACGCAAGAGACGGATTAATACGAACTACCCTCTTGTCACGAAGTATTATGCCCGAATTTTCCCAAAAATCAAACTTTAAAGTGATTGATTAATGATTATTGAATAAAGAAGTTGAAAATAAAAATATGCTTATCATTTATACAGTCTGAACATAAAATTGTTAAGCTACGAAATATAGCCGTTTTTAGAGAAAATCCAGTTGTTTGAGCATTTTGCGCAAACACTAAATATTTTCAATTTGAGGGTTTTAATTTTTTTTTCGTATTCCCTATACCCCAAACTTCACATTAGTACCTACAGCGCTTAGTTAGTATTAAGTTTAGCAATTATAAAAAATTAATTAAAAACAGCGAAATTTCGACGTTTTTTAAAACTTTGAGCGCCATGCGCGAACGGAAGATATTTTTTTATATAATTTCTTTTTTCATTTTGCTTAGCTAGGCGATAGGCAACTTTTTTGAGGTATAGCGATATAAAAAAAAAGTGTTTTTTCGGCCCACTCTACTGTGTAATATATTTATTTGCATACGCGATTTTGTAGAAAATGGCGGAGGATCCGGTGATATTCATATGTTACACAGACACGCACACACATACACACACACACACACACACACACACACACACACACACACACACACACACACACACACACACACACACACACACACACACACACACACACACACACACAAAGGTCAGTTTCTGGAACTTCATTGGCCAATCCCTATATATTTTGACATGCTGAATACTAATCAGGATATCCGTTTAGCTCCGTTACCGATCAATTTTTAGTAAATCACGAAAATAACCTAAATTATGAGTTTTTCTTTAGGTTATTTTTGCGATTTACAAAAAAATGGTGGCCAATGAAGCTAACAGACGCCTGATTCGTGTTCAGCACGTCAAAATCCATATGAGTTTCCCAATGCAGTACCATAAAAAGACCGCTTTTTTTATTGCGTGTGCCTGTGTTATTTTTATTGATCTCTGCGTTATTATTTAACGTCATGGGTGATATTTTTCCAAAATAATCTTATTGGTTCTTTTCCAATTGATATGATCTAAACATACCAACAATAAATTCCTGTATGTTTATTTTGCTAATAAATTTACGCCTATATTAATATCCATTTTTATTTCAGGTAAGCCAACAAGTTTCTTACGATTACAGAAGCAGCTATTTTGGTGAGTTTGCGATTTTATGCCAGCATAGTAATAATGCTGTCAGGCTTTAAATACCTTGCATTTGATTGATACCTCGGAAATAACCTACTACACTTTTCTTAAAAGATAATTTGCTTTTATTTTTAGAAATCAACATGTTGATTGTTAGTGTTATAACTTGGCAGAATATTATACCATTATACAGTAGTTATTGTTATTTTTTTTCCAAAAATATTTAAAGATATAGTAGAATTTTTAGACACAATTTTTTACAACTGTTTGTATGCACAAAATAGATTACTAACAGAAACTGTGGACATTTTTTATAAATATATTTATTTATTTATAACCTACTTGTAACCTAAGTTTGTTATCATTTTCAAAATAGTTTCGACCCAATTTTTTTAAGGACAATATGTTGCAGCAATTGGAACTCTGTAGCCATTTTTGTTCTAAAGTTAATAATAGCGTTTGCAATTTGGCGGCTATTATGTACAATTTTATATTGAAAAAAAGTTTATGCAAAGGCTTATTATCGATATAATCTACGAAAATAAAACATAATTTGATGTTCGAATATATATCACTAATTATTATCATCAAAATAATCACAAAAGAATTTACACATATTTCTTAAATTAGAAATGATATATTTGCAAGGCCCATTTAAAATATCGAAGTATTTCCGGAAAATAGTCTATACAAATTTTGTCCCTTACGTTTTTCGGGCCAGACATTTGCTAAATATTACATTCATGTTTTCATGTTTTTATCATGTTATTTACCATTTTAATACCCTAATATATTGTTGCAATACTGAATGGCAATGAAAAATCAATATTGAAACAAAACCTATTCTTTACAAAAAATTATAAAACTCTTCGAAACTGATTGCACACATTTGTTTTCGACAGTATTAGTATAAAAACATTTATGGAAATGAATCAATATAAAATATAATAAAATATATATATATATATATATATATATATATATATATATATATATATATATATATATATATATATATATATATATATATATATTTCTAACAGTGTAGAGGATCTTGTGCTTAGAGATACCTTAATTACTTTTATAGAAAATCCCTGTCGAGCTTTCGCGATCCAATCCAAACTTGCGGGGTCAGGAGACGCCCGACATTCAACTCCGACCTAGGACCTCCTCCTCCTCGAGGGAAAAGATCAGTAAAATGCAACAGTTCAAAGAGTACCATTTATTGGTTGATACAAAAAATATAGATAATGTTATGCAATCCTATTTAAAGAAAATATGAAATTTTTAATTGAATCGCCTCCCCATGCAGGCAAGGACGAATTCCTCTTATAGAGGACGTTTATATCACAACTACCATATAATAGAGAGCGTGCAATAGCAATGGATTACGTAAAAAGATTCACACAACGTCCTCAGAAGTTTATGAAGGCACTTTTATTTTGGGACTGACTGAAAATAATATAAAAATATTTCACTTAAAAATTTTGGGACGCTAGTGGTTAGCTTTAAGGTCCCCTTTAGTGATTATATCATTCACAAGGACGGAGTTCAACCAGAGATGAGTTTATTTTGCTTTCCTGCCCCCTTTACGGCGACGTACTGGCTCCATATAGGTTCGAATTAGGGTATCTGACCTGACCTCGCTTTCGAGCGATTTTCTCGCAAATGACCTTTTTATGTTACTTAGGTGCAAGACGGTTTTCTTTGCCATCTTTAAAGATCTGCATTTGGTTTGGCTACCACAGCTTTCTGCCGATTCTCCAACTCCATTTTTGCTATTTTTTGTCTAATAATTGCATATAGACGCTACGCGCCTTTGCCACATTCTTCGGTCTCACCTTTTCAGTACGTCGCCTCATTAAAATGTTATTGTCATTCTTTTGAATGATATCCACAATGGCTGTGTCTTCAATTTCCCTGTGTTTCGTGAAGCGATAAAAAATTAAAAAATATTTTGAAAATATAAAACTCGACGCACTTTCGAATTTTACGCCTTTGGACATGGTCGTCGCAGAACGACGTAAAAATGGTTTTAAAAGTGAAATTTTGGCGTACTTTTGAATAGCGCGTCTTGTTGTGCCTTACGTTACTGCGAACGTGTATGAGTCCTTTTGTGCCAGTCGTCGGCGCTGATACCTTAAATATGTTTAGTTAAGCTCTAAATTGTCTTTTAATAAATTTTTCCTAAGTCGAAGTTTCTATTTAATCTTCGACTTCTGGGAGGTTCTGGGAGGTTCTATGACAGTATCATCTGCAAATCTTCTCCACCTACACACGGCGCATCGCGCATGAGAATCTGATATTTGTTTGTAAAATTTGCAGCTGTATAAACTGCTTTTGAATTTGATTGCTGTGTTTACCCCAATCAATTCTTCTCCTGTTTTAGTCCACTTAAAAAGACCAGAATTAGGAATTACCTAAATGTTACTTTACGTAGGAAAACGTCATAATTTCATAAATTTTGTTGTATTGTAAATGGGAGAAATTTTTAGTTGTTATTTTTGTTAAACAGTTAGTAATACGTTTCAATAGGAATTCAAAAGAGTGAGCGCAAAATAAGTCCGAAATTCGCCTCTTTTTGCGTAGTATGTTGCGAGCGAAGGAAAGGTGCAAAACTGATCCCGTTGATCTCAAATTAATCTTTGGGAAATTTCACGGTGAGCATATCTTTTCGTTTTGCGTAAAAACGCATAAATTATCCCTATTTAACAACTTAACTGCTCCCTAGGAAACGTCATCACATGGTCAGTCATATTAATTGTGGACCGTTGGGATACATTGAGAATGCATCTGCTGGTATAGGTGGACCATCACGGTCCTGTACAACAATAATTTTGGGTACCACATAATTTGTGTTTACAAATGAATGTTGTCACCAAGGTATATGAAAACACTAATATAATCAGAAAACTTTATTTTGCACAGTTTGAGAAAAAAAATGAATCATCTCTGCATTAATCTAGTAAAATAAAACAATTTTGGTATGCAAAATATAAGCATTTCAGTGCAATAGATTGACACAATCTAAGCAAAGGGTTGGTTTCCCCTCGCAATCATCACAAAGTGTTGTGACTTTTTTAGTCCTATTTTGAGCAATTTTCCGACCATCTCTTACAGCTATTATTTTATAGCAGTTTGAACAGAAACGTCTTACTGCCTGACTGGAACCTAGTCTTGTTTGTAGGTGATGGTGTCTTAAATTAGGTGTGAAGCATTTGTGTGTCATCAATTCTTCAATTAATTATTTTTTGAAGTCTGTTTTCGAAATCGTTTCTTTATTTCTTTATAAATAATGTGAAAGATGACTACTGCAGTTGTAAGTAGCAGTTCAAACCCTGGCTTACGGTACCACTTTAATGATTTACGTAGCGGATTGCTGTAAGCAACGATCTAATCTGACATATCAACAGCTGATTTACGATCGTTGTTCTCCACCACCATTTTTTGGTTCAGTTTAGTTGCACCCCTATATGTAAGTTCTACTTGTTCATCAGAATGTTTTGACGGCAACATTAAGACATTTCGTTCATCTTTTCAATTTAGGACTGTAATACCAGTTATTATCTTTCACAATAATATCTCCTTTCTTCATCTTCCTAAGCAGTCTTTTTCAGTTATAACTTAGTGTTCCGATCAGGTGAGTGATGGCATCTAAAAGTCTATTAGCCAGGTCTAGGCTTGTGTACTAATTATCAGTTATCATTGTTCTATCTCTGTCGAGTAAATTAGCTCCTAACGACATAACTACCTTGGCAGGTTTTTAGCATATACTTTCAAATTTTATGTGTATCCATGTCCTGTACATAATTTAATAATTTTATGTCATATTTATGTCGCTTTTGCTTCAAGTACTGTCTGACAATAAGGCGGTCTCTAAAGGTTTTATCTACACAAATATGTTCATGTCAGAGCTGGGTAGTATTCGAATACATCTGTATTCGAATACAGTATTCGGATACTTTTTCTGTATCCGAAAGCTGTATTCGAATACTTTCTTAAAATTGTATCCGTTATCCGTATCCGACACAAATTAATAAAGTATCCGTTATTCGAATACATTAGGCGAGTATTCGAATACTGATAAAAGTATTCGAATACAAATAAAAGTATCTGAATACACCGAAAGTATCCGAATACACAAAAAGTATCCGAATGCACTAAAAGTATCCGAATACAACAAAAGTATCCGAATACAATAAAAGTATTCGGATACTGAAAATATCCGAATACTACAAAAAAATATACATATTAAATATTATTTTCTAGTCCTTTTATAAAAAGGTTTACATACAGGGTGATTTATTTTGGGCGTCGAATGATTGGGATTTGCATAGAAATAGGCCAAGACGTTAATTTCATTTTTTTCATTTGATGTTGTTGTAGGTCTGCGTGTCGATTGCCAAATCTAACAAAATTGCTTTGCAATCTTCTAAACTTTTGTGGATTCATTGATGGTAAATCAGGATACGTTTCATTAAATTGTCTGCATGTTCTGCTAATTATTTTGTCACACTGTCCATGAATGTTAAATAAATTCAAAATATCTGAGTGTGAGTAATTGTTTGCCATTTTCCCCACAGTAAATAAGTACAACACAAACTACGTGTAATGAAATAGGTACAATAACATAAATTACCTATCTGTCACATTTTTTGAATTTTGTTTTGTCAACACTTAAAGCCTACTTTTTAGAAGACGGCACTCTTCGAGATACTCTTCAATTTTCATTAATAACAGCGAAAATCGCAAATATCTAAAGAACCATACATTTTGGGTATAGGAACATGATACATGGTTAGATGCGCATTTTTTTTCTCTCTATCGAATGGTGTATTTAGTTAGGTATGGTGCCCTTTAAAAAAAATGAGTTTTTGCTGTTTTTGTGTAGTTGACATATGTCAATAATTTTAGAAACTTTTCAGTGGATATTTCGATAATTTTCTTACAGGATGAGTAACTCCAATACATTGTCTTACCCTCGTAGAAAAATCAACATGTTATCAATTATTGTTAGTGAGATATTAATTTTTATGTTATACAACTTTTCTGTCAAAATTTTAGGAAAAAAATTAATATCTCCGGAAATACTAAATTTAGCTATAGAAAACCTTTAACTCTTTAAATTAATTGCAGAATCTAAAAAAAAAAAAAAAATTGAAAATGGAGGCATTCCATTTAAAATAACAAAGTTGGGATCAACTTCCGGTATAACCGGAAATGCCACCATTTTGAAAATATTTTCGTTAAATAGATCCTACCCAGTTAGGCCTATAGCCAAATTTTCAGATCGATATCATTTTTCTTTCTCCATATACTTCTAATAGACGCCCAAAAAAAATCACTCTTTATATTCTGAAAAGTCCTTTTAGCTATGGAATGTCGATATAATAACTACAGAGTGGTTAAAAAATACGAAGTTGAAATTGTTACAAGAGTAAAGTACCAGTTCTTCAAGTAAAAGTTGAAAATATTGAAGGAAAAATTGTTCCTAATGTTGAGATAGAAGTTCAAATATGAAATATGAAAGCTTATCTCAATATTTTTTTTTGGCAACTTTAAGATTAAAGTAATTTTGCAAAGTTAACCAAAGTAGCAAAGTGGCTAATTTATTTGATAACATGAACAGTTTAAAAGTGTTTTGTGATTATTTTATTAAATAAATTAATAAATCATGCACTTTCTTTGGTTACTTTTGCAAAATTAATTTAATCTTGGTGCCAAAAAAATCGATAATTTAAATCAAATCTCATATCTGAACTTCTATCGACATTAGGAACAATTTTTCCCATAAGATTTTTAAATTTCAACAACTGGTATTTCATTCTCGCAAAAATTTCAAGTTTTCTTATTTTTTAACCACCTTGTACGTTATATCAACATTCCAACTATCGTTAAAGTAGTTAAGTATTTTTCAGTATAAGTAAAACTTTCTATAAAGAATGACTCCTTTTATCATATGTTTTAGTTTTTCTTAAAATGTTGAATAATTTTTTTTTCTAAATGATTTTTTGCACTTAATAGTACATTGGGTATCTAGTAGTAAAAGCAATACATTCCCAGACGACGATACAAATTATTGCCCGAGGCTGTAAGCCTAGGCCAACAAGCATTGAAGTCAGGGAATGTGCTTTTACTACGAAGTACACATACTATTTTTTCTGAAATCGCAATCAATATTATTATAAATTAAGGAATTTGCATTAATGCATAACATATCTTCATTACAATCCAACTGCTTACTAATAAATGCAATTTTAACGTGAGTTGGTTTGTCTGCGTGTATTTATTTACTCTCTAAAATATACGGCCTAGGCCGGAAGTAACATTCCTGTACGGTTTTGTTGATCGTTGCTTGGCAACGGATTTTTTCCGGTCTGTTTTCTGATAGTTTCTTAGCAACGGACTAAAATACTGAAATTGTGCATTTTTCGATCTGAAGTTGCTCCGAAAATGCAGACATTGCCGATCGATTTCAGAAAAAGTAACAATTTTATATAGAAAACAGTCCAGGAAAATTACTTTCCCAGCTTAGGCCGGGAAAAAGTAACTTTCCCGGACTGTTTTCTGATAGTTGCTTAGCAATGGACTAGAATACCAGAATGGCGTATTTTGGGATCTAAAATTGCGCCGAGAAAGTATACATTAAAAGTACATTCTTGACCGATTTCGGAAAAAATAATTTTTTGTTTGTAGACTTTGTTTTGTTACAAAAAAAGAAACAAATAAAATACCCAAAGGCATTAGATATATTTATTTAAAAGAAACAGGTAGCATTTTGAATAGCTTTAAAGAAAACTGAATTTCATAAAATATTTTTTTCACAAAAGAAAGAAAAGTATCCGGTATCCGTATCCGAAAAAAGTATTCGAATACAAGGTATTCGGATACTTTTTAAAGCAAAAAGTATCCGTATCTTGTCTCCGGTATTCGAATACATTTGATGTATCCGTATCCGGTATTCGAATACATTCTAGCTGTATCCGACCCAGCTCTGATTCATGTGGGTTATAAAGACTTTGAAATTTTTTTACTAGAATATCCAGCAGGGGTTGAATTCCATACAGTCTATCGCCATTGGCGTACTCTTCGTTATCAGAAATATGAGCATTTTCAAAATTGATTTGAACCTATTTCTGGACATTTTTGATTTTATTTCGTGTATCGTGGGGCGACATCCTGAAGTAATAATTGCTGGGTTGCGTATAAATTTGTCTGATCTGTGATCATTGTCCAAATTCGGCCATCTGCGACGGAATAATAAACATCAATAGTTCTACTATTAGCTAGAAGGCCAGATGCGTTAGTATCAACCCCTTCACTGTCTTGATATTACCTAATATTTGGTTTATTACCTCTAGGCATTCTCACCTCTAGCTGCATTATTATTTTCAATTTGTTGTTCAGTTTGCGAACTTGGTTGGTCATTTAATTGGTCAATTGGTCATCTGAACTGTTCATATTCAAACCAAAGGCATCATTTTCGTTATCAGAATCAAACAATTGAGAATAAATACAAACAATAGAAAAAACAGTGAAAAATAAGCATCTGGACTATAAAATGACCCTTATATTATATTATAATACCCACTGACTACTATGCGAAAACCAATATTATAATATAAGGGACATTTTATAGTCGAAATGCTTATTTTTCACTATTTCTCGTAGTTACTGATTTTCAACCCCCTCGCTAGGGGTGGTTTTCTATTGAGCATAGTGCAGTGGGATTCATGTTCGTTACTCTAGCATTATTTTTTTGGCATTATTTTTTTGCAATAATTGTTTTATTTCCTTAAATATTTATTGTTTAAATACTTTCATTTACCCTTAGATAGGGGTGATTTTCGCACTCTCCTTAGAATTTCTCATTTTTTTCTTTTACCTAGGGTGATTGTTATGAAAATGAGCTATTCCATTGGTTGTGAGTTTATGAAGTAAATTGTTCTTTAAAAAATAGGATGTCACGTTCTGTTAACAAACGAGTTAGTTTTCGATCAATTTTTTGAAAGTCAGCTGTGATATATATCAAAGTGAAATACAATACATTATTTATTAATTTTATTTTTTAACCTAATATTGAAAAGAGAGAATGAGTATATTATTATTTATTTTTTTAATAAAACGAATAGAGAGCAATCTTATCATTCATTTTTATTTTGGCTTGGATAAAACCGATAAGTAATAGTAGTAACAAGACCCAATTGCAACTTTTTCTTTTTACTGATTCTATACGCTGATTTTCTTATTGATCAACGTACGTTCCAAGCATTTATCACTATCTGGCTTAGTGTGATAAATCTAAATTTTGTTTGTTGCATACACATCCGCGTAATGCCAAAACTCATCTAGACTGTGTGTCGCTAGGCAGTGGGTATACGAAGTCAAAGTCATGGCCAACTATCCTATTGTAGATCGTGACGTGAGTTTTGCCAAGGCCAGGGCTGGGCAAAAATTAGTTACAGCTGTTCAATTTATTTTAATGATGTTTTTCAACGGAAAACCAATTTATTTTCGTATCAGAACACACAGTAGCTTATAATCAATGTAAATAGATTTTTTCAAATACAATATTTTTTGGCATGCATTTTGTTTTTGGAAAGGTGGTTACGTTCGCAGGAAATAAATTGCCTCATCGATTTATTTTTAATTTTAAAAATCAACCACGTAAACTAACTGTAGCGATTATTGCAGTCGAACGAAAATAATAACTTTAAGATTTGCGATTTTTATTGTCCTTCGTGATTCATATCTTTGGATTTTGCACTGGTCAGTAATCTTTTATTACAGTAAAATTACATTTGAATAAGAAAATAATTGAGACGATAATAAAAAGTTATCTATCAATACTTCCTCTTTTTGGGGGCCAATTGGTCGAAATATTAATTTTAAGGTTAATTTTGATTTTATTAAAAGTTACAATTTTTTTATGCAAATGAAATGCTGCAAGCTTTATTAAAGAGTCTTTAACATATCTCATGAACATAATATTGCAGATAGGCGATTTTTTAACTACTTGTAAAACGACTATAATTAAACCTCTAGGTATATAAAAAGGGAATAACATAGAAATGACAAACTAAAAAAAACATAAACATAAACACACCACATATAGTATACAACCCCCAAATCCAAAGCCAAAGCTGTCCGGAAGGGGGTTACACGTATGGAAAAACGCAGACATACATCCATCCCACCGGTGTTGTCATTTTTTTTGTAAGCAAGATGATTTTTTTAGGTATATAATATTTTAATCGCAAAAAAAAAATCCTTTTCTTTTAAAAATGCGGCATTAAAGTAAAGCTGCTGAAGGAAAATTTATTTATTAAATACTTACTTTATTTATTAAATACTTACAGTTTATTAATTAATTTCGATTCAAAGTTTAAGCTGACCCTTATGTATAGACTCTTGGAGTGGGCATTACGCGTCACACTAACGCCCGTACAATACAATGACGTCAGTATGTTGAATTTCTTCTTTTCATGGGATAAAGGGAAGGCTACTGGCTGATACTTTTGCTTCGTAATTTATTTCCCAAATATTTAAAATTAAAAATTGATTACATTATTAATAAATACAATGTACTATCAGAAAAACAGTAGGGATTCAACAGGGGGTATCAAAGACGCTATTACACATTTAACTAGCAAAATATATCAAGCTAATGATAACATCAAACCCACATTAGGTGTATTCCTAGATTTAGTGAAGGCTTTTGATATAAATATAATGTTAATCATCACAAGTTAATTGAAACTTTCGAAGACTTTGGCTTCATGTGGTGGATTTAAGACTATTTAAAATTATCTGAAAAATCGAAAACATTGTATAAAAATAGAAAATTATCAAATTGACCAGGAAACAGTAGACTGTGCTGTACCACAAGGCACTGTTTTGGGGCCAACATCCTTTATACTTTATATTAATAATTACATCTGCCGATGATACAACAATAATGTACCGAATGAAAAGAAAAGTCTGAGAAATATCTAAAACATAATAAAACTTGGTTTGATGAAAAATTTTATCAATTATCTTTTGAAAAGCTAAATATATATCATTTCCCTGTTAGACTACAATTCCATATGATCAATTGACCATTCAAGTGAACTAGCAACAATATCAAATTTCCTATTTTGGAATTGACACAGGCACAGACCAATTCTAAAATGTAAACACTTAAAAAATAATAAAATTGGTGTTGTATAGATTCAAGTAACTTAAAAATATTTCGAAATATGAAACAATTGAAAATAGTTTACCAATTCTCTTGTTGAAATACATACATCTTATGAAGTACAAGGCAGAATTTTAAAACGACGCCTAAATAATTTAGAAATAATACAAACATTATTTTTAAGAATAACATTTCCAACTGATGATCTATATGATGCACAGCTGGCATGATTAAATCATTTTTATTTAAGTAAATCATTGATTTAAGTCGTGGATTTAAATAACTTTTTTAATTTTAAGGAATACTTTAAACGTCAACGTCAAACGATATAGTCAATTATTTTCATTATATAATTAGTCTACTCAAATTAGGAAAAATGCCGTTTTAAAGAAAAATTTTGAACAGCAGTTTCTCTGCATAGATAGTAAGTACTCAACTTTTAGAATAATTTTTTACTTATGCGCAGAAAAAAATACATGGTTTTTGAGATATATACATATACATGCGGTTTTTCGTGTTTTTTTTTTCATTCAAACTTTTATATCTCGAAAAGTACGCGCTTTTAAGGCTAAACGAACATAACTAAACATGTTCAGAATACGATTTCCTACAAAGGGTTCTATACATTTTTTCGATTGTGGCTTTTTCGGAAAAACGTGTTTTTTTTATTTTGAATGCAAATATCTCGGAAAGTACGCATTTTAAGGCTAAATGAATATTAGTAAACTGGTTTAGAATGTGATTTCCTACAAAAAAAGTTCTTCATCATTTCTTTTTTAGTAATATTATTACCAACCTTACTAAATTAGAGAGATTTAGTTAAATACTTATCAGTAATGCATATGAGAACGTTACCATTTGGCTAAAGGGCCTTTTAACTAAATCGACATTTAAAAAAAGTTGATAATACCAGCAGTTAGTCACTGAAATTGGGTATTTAGCAGATAAAACCATATCTTTTAAGGAACTTCTAGAATCAAATCATACCTTGGGCATCTGTGCACTACTGATTGTCAATTTATTCATATATAGGTATGATAAATGATATCATTATTCAAATGTTGTATTGTTTCTTATAAAGAATAAAATATATGTTAATACAATACATTGAAATTCTAATCCTTTATCTATTTTCTATTTAATTTTCTAGGTACACCATATCATGCCATATCATCACGTCGCGGCATATCACGTTGGGTCACCAATTGTAGAACGGTATTTGACATAAGGAAAATGAAATCAATATTCAAAAGTAATATTTCTTATTATAAAGAATGAAGTATATGTTGATAAGAATACAAAATGAAATCCTAATACCTTATTTTTTCCTGTTAACTATAGTAACATATTTATATCAATGTCGTACACACTTTAGGCTCCTATGAAAAATTCACCCTGTATTTATTTTTTTTATTCGAATACTGAATTATGAAGCTATATAGAAAAATTGTGAAAAGTATGAAACCATATAAAAAGTTATCGGAACTACACAGTTTTCTGTTCATTTTTTTTGTAATCGTACAGCAAAACATCAATAAGTACAACATTAATAATAGAAGCAAAATTCACAAAAATTTAAAATCCTGTAAATTATTTTCAAAGTGAAACCCTTCTGTCACTCTGCATTTTCTTTGCCCTGGCATCAAATTAACTATCCTGATAACTAAAAGTTTGATGCTAATTTGTTTCAGAAGTACCCCAAAAATAAAACATCGGTATGGGGAAAATTTAATAGCAATTTATTTCTAGTACGCCTAAAGAAACTGTATCACAGTAATATGCCATTTCTCTAAGAATAACCCTTTGTACACATACGCTCGTGACTCTCTTCAATAAAAATTTTGAAATAGTTTTTCAATAATACGAATACAATTTAGAAATTAAATATATCTGTGAGCAGGTTGGAAAAAATGCATAGGATAAAGAAAAAATAAAATAAACCGCTATGAGTTCTATCATATCAATACATCTTAGTATTAGCCAAACTAGTGGTTGTTTTAATAATAGTATTGTTTTTTCTTTTATATAGTGCGTGTAATTGCGGACTGGGCATGTACTTCCACGTAACGCGAGAGATATGACAACCCAGGTAACAGCAAGATTTTTTGAATTTGAATTATTTATTTATTATGGTTTGTTCAGAAAACAGTGCTAGCATTTCTTGTTTCCATAACTAAGTTTGTTTTTAATTTCCATATCAACCAAAAATTCATAATAATAACGCTACTTAGAATATATATAATAAAGTCATTTTTCGGTCAACTAAAAATAATAAAACCGCTACTTATCACCCCACGAGTGCCTTGTGAACCTTCCCTTATTGGAGATCTGGAGACTGTTGGGCCCAGCTTGAAGAGTATAACATAAGGAAAGTGCCGCTAATACACAAGGTATTTCAAATTCAATAATCTATAGTTTACCATGCTCAGTTTGTCAGCGTTAAGCTGACTGGTCCTTCGTTCCATTTATTCCCGCGTTAATAAACATGGTTTATTACCATAAATTGGTGACTCCGATTTCCAAAACACAGAACAAAAACGAAGAAGTAAAATAATACAAAAAATTCAACTGTTGGATTCAAAAAAGCAGCACAACAAACTATTAACAAATAATAAAAAGAAACCGTAATATCCAAGGACCGAAGTATCAGAAATTTTTAAAATATATCATATAGCTTCATCATTCATTCATTCAAATGTTGTATTGTTTCTTATAAAGAATAAAATATATGTTAATACAATACATTGAAATTCTAATCCTTTATCTATTTTCTATTTAATTTTCTAGGTACACCATATCATGCCATATCATCACGTCGCGGCATATCACGTTGGGTCACCAATTGTAGAACGGTATTTGACATAAGGAAAATGAAATCAATATTCAAAAGTAATATTTCTTATTATAAAGAATGAAGTATATGTTGATAAGAATACAAAATGAAATCCTAATACCTTATTTTTTCCTGTTAACTATAGTAACATATTTATATCAATGTCGTACACACTTTAGGCTCCTATGAAAAATTCACCCTGTATTTATTTTTTTTATTCGAATACTGAATTATGAAGCTATATAGAAAAATTGTGAAAAGTATGAAACCATATAAAAAGTTATCGGAACTACACAGTTTTCTGTTCATTTTTTTTGTAATCGTACAGCAAAACATCAATAAGTACAACATTAATAATAGAAGCAAAATTCACAAAAATTTAAAATCCTGTAAATTATTTTCAAAGTGAAACCCTTCTGTCACTCTGCATTTTCTTTGCCCTGGCATCAAATTAACTATCCTGATAACTAAAAGTTTGATGCTAATTTGTTTCAGAAGTACCCCAAAAATAAAACATCGGTATGGGGAAAATTTAATAGCAATTTATTTCTAGTACGCCTAAAGAAACTGTATCACAGTAATATGCCATTTCTCTAAGAATAACCCTTTGTACACATACGCTCGTGACTCTCTTCAATAAAAATTTTGAAATAGTTTTTCAATAATACGAATACAATTTAGAAATTAAATATATCTGTGAGCAGGTTGGAAAAAATGCATAGGATAAAGAAAAAATAAAATAAACCGCTATGAGTTCTATCATATCAATACATCTTAGTATTAGCCAAACTAGTGGTTGTTTTAATAATAGTATTGTTTTTTCTTTTATATAGTGCGTGTAATTGCGGACTGGGCATGTACTTCCACGTAACGCGAGAGATATGACAACCCAGGTAACAGCAAGATTTTTTGAATTTGAATTATTTATTTATTATGGTTTGTTCAGAAAACAGTGCTAGCATTTCTTGTTTCCATAACTAAGTTTGTTTTTAATTTCCATATCAACCAAAAATTCATAATAATAACGCTACTTAGAATATATATAATAAAGTCATTTTTCGGTCAACTAAAAATAATAAAACCGCTACTTATCACCCCACGAGTGCCTTGTGAACCTTCCCTTATTGGAGATCTGGAGACTGTTGGGCCCAGCTTGAAGAGTATAACATAAGGAAAGTGCCGCTAATACACAAGGTATTTCAAATTCAATAATCTATAGTTTACCATGCTCAGTTTGTCAGCGTTAAGCTGACTGGTCCTTCGTTCCATTTATTCCCGCGTTAATAAACATGGTTTATTACCATAAATTGGTGACTCCGATTTCCAAAACACAGAACAAAAACGAAGAAGTAAAATAATACAAAAAATTCAACTGTTGGATTCAAAAAAGCAGCACAACAAACTATTAACAAATAATAAAAAGAAACCGTAATATCCAAGGACCGAAGTATCAGAAATTTTTAAAATATATCATACAGCTTCATCATTTTGGTCAGAACTTCAACTTCAAGCAAACATTCCTATTCGATAAGAAACTTACCAAGAACTAGATTTCATATATTCCCGTTATATTCCCCACCACAACAATAATATCATCTCCAAATCCCGTTAAATTTCCCATCACAACGCTAGAGTCATCGCTGGGTCCCCACCTCAGCCCGACAACCTAGACAATTCCTAGATTATAGCCTGAAAGCAATAGATTTTTCTTTATCATGTACACGTACCCTACTTATACGTCTCCCTGCCTTTTTTTAAAAGATCATATGAAAGTATCAATACTCAATTGCCTTATTAATTTATATTTCAAAATTATTATTCTAAATTACAAACGATTATAATTATTCATAATTTCAACTGTTTGGCTGATATATTTTACTAAATTTGACATAAAACATCATTCAATAATGTATGACCAAGCTGCAGATAACGATATTTTACCAAATTCTGTCCCAGGACAAACTAATTATGCCACCACCGTACGTCTTCCACCTTTTTGGACTTCAAAATCGGACGTTTGGTTCACTGAGGTTGAGGCTCAATTTAATGTAGCTAGAATTACGAATGATCGGCGAAAATATGATCACATTTTAATTTCATTACCAGCTGAAGTCATAAATAACATTTATGACATTCAAAATCCTCCAGATCAAAATTTGTACGACCATTTACGCAACGCTACAATAACACGTCTTTCTTCTAGCGAAAAAAAAACGTCTTGATGATCTTATAGCGGGTTTTCAGATGGGCGACCGTAAATCGTCTGACTTTTATAGATACTTATTAGGTATTGTCGGCGGCTCTCACATGGTAAGCCAAGATTTACTTATTAAACTTTTTCTAATTTTTCACAAAACACTCCTATTCCTACAATAACAGATTTACTAACCCAGTTTAATACTTTTACTACAAATTTTCAATCTACATTGAACCAAATTCTTCAGTTTTAATATAATTATAATTTATGTATAGATATTTTTTTATTATTCATTAAGAAAATACAATACGGCAAGTTAAGAAGTCAAATAAACGTTTTTATTTTAAAGGCAATCACGATTTTTAAAAAATAAATCAACGATTTTTTATTTGTTTTTAAATTATGATTTCTCGTCAACACTGATTCCAACCCCATAGGATCCCCCGTAGATCTAAATCACTGTCTAGTCACTGCTGCACTTGGTAAGAAATCCTGAAGGAATGTTGGACAGCTGTTGTTGTAGGGGGATGTGAGAATAAGTTAAATTGTACCTACAGCTTTTGTTTGGCTACTTGTTGATCATAAATATAGAATCTCTGTTCAATAATGACTTATTTCCAGATTATCCATACATAAAAATGAACTCCTCGCCTGCTTTAGCTCTGTCTTCATTAGTTGTATATTCCAATATTTCTTTCTGTTCTCGTGATACTGTTTGTGTTGCTCTGATGTATCAGGAGAGATGTCTGCGAAATCTGCAACTGTTGCAGCAATTTCCATTGAAACTGAAGCACATAGAATCCATCTCATGAAAGTGTCTCCATTCAAGCCACGTCCTCTTGTTGAACCTTCTAGTGACTTCTTTGCTCTCCTCAACAACTGTTATAGTGAAAAAACGTTATAGTGAAAAAATCAACAGTAGTGAACTTTTTAATATCGTCCAATAACATACGTTGTTGAAGGTCCATCATTTGCTGTAAGTAAAGTCTATCAGTAGCTTACTTCTCACGTCAGTTCCATACTTTCTATGCAAATAAACTGTCAAAGAAATATGAATTGGAGAGTGAAATGACCGAGATCTGCAAGATACTATAAGAGAATGATTTATGAGCGTCTGAAACGATGACTATAATTAAAATTATTCTTCTACCGTCACCCCCTTGGAACATGGCAACAGATATTTAGTTTTTCAACTATTTAAAAACAAGGTGCATGATATGCAAACTGTACTAAAAAATGTGTCTTGATATATTCATCACTTCTGTAAATCAAAATTCAATCAAAATAAGTTTTTTATATTTTTGTCTGTCCTACAACTCGGTAACCGTTGCAGATACGAGAAGAGTTGTTCTTCTCAAAAGTGCGTATTCCTTAATGCTTTTCGAACATACAACTATTATTATCCAGGGTGGTTAGTTTTCAGAATAAAGCATTGTATATTTGTTGATTATTATTTAATACATATATTCTATACACTCAAATTCATGTAATTTTCTTAGATTGTATCTTTACTGCACTAATCGAATTTGCATATGCAGACCATTGTTGCTAAGGTCTCCAAGTGTTTGTTTCCTTGAAGAGATCGGTTATTTCCACGCATAATAGGTTTTATTATATGCAGTTTCGTCGCATAAACAACCTTAATTGCCCGTTTAGAAGTAAGTGCTAATTATTCAACTATTTAACACTAACAGTAATGAGCCTGGCGAATAGGACGTTTATAAATTTATAAGCGAAATTGGAGAAATATAAGATGACAGTAAGCATAATGTCTTTCGCATAGTGTCGAATTAGGTACCATCACACAATGGACCAGATTGTAACATTAGCGGCGCAAAAATAAAGAGTTCAATCTAGAAGCTTGAAATCCAAAATATACATATATTGAGAGTAGGTAACTCATTCAATAAGTAATTATTAAAAAAAATAGGAAAAAGTAAGGAGATGAATGGGGGTAAAAATATAAATAAATGCCTTTATATATTTACAGCTTAGGTATTCGATAAAAGTAGATATACATTTTAAGAAACTATGGTTTATTAAATACATAAAAAATATTATATAATATTTGTAGAGTGTGGGCCATAAATATAGTTTACATTTTATCACTTCTATCATGAGTAATATTTGAAAGATTTGATGGCGAAAGCAATGAGATTACTTCCAATAGAAGGGATCCACTTTTACATGTCGTTGGTGACTGGCTAGAAATCAGTAGATCTGAAGACATAAGTAAAGCATGCAACAAACCTTGATTTGTATTTGATATTAAATCTAAACACTTTCCTGGTGCTGTGCTGACGATATTGTTAAAAATGTAAATTTTGCGCTTGCATTGTCTCTTCCGACAACTGGCCAAAGAGCAATGCCGGTTTGATAACTTCTGCTTCATGTCCAGAATTGTATGTATTGTTAATAGGATGTAAGACAAGCTGTAGAGATCTACATACAGTTTTGCTGCTTTTTTTACCTTTGTAGTCAGTACGTTCTTAGTCAATTTATTTTGGTGGAAATATAAATTTATAATTCTTTAGAGTACTCATATTCATTCAATTCGGAATTGGAAATCATATATTCAATCAACCGAGGTTGAATAAGCCTAATAAGGTCTTAAGAATTTCAAACTATTCTCTGCGCGCAATGGTGGATGCACCTCTCCAAAACAATTTTTTTTTCAAAAATGCTCTACCGCCCGCTACCACTTAAAATGTATATTTTCTTAAAGTACACTAAATGTGGTTTCCAACATGGTAAATAGTTACTGTTCCTAACATTTTACATCGACGCAAAAAACCTTTTGCTACATTGTCTTCTACAAGCTTATTGGATTTTTCGGAATTAACTGAAAATGACCTCATAGAATATTATTTACAGGTACATACAAATTGTCACAAGCAGTTGCTATCTTGCAGAAATAATGACAGGTGAAGTTGTAAAACTTAAATATTTGAGGGATTCTAAAAATATTATAAGGGTGAAGGTCCGATCAAGACATAAAAATAGCAAAACTTATCAGTGCTATATTGAGTATAAGCCAAATCTGAACACCTATAAGGGCATTGGAAGACACATGTGCGACTGTGCAAATGTCAATAGAACTGTAGGTTGCTGTGCGCACGTAGCTGCAATTATTTTTTATTTATCCCACGGTCGTTATATTATGAAGCCAGCCGAATTATTTACTACCATATTTGATAAAACAAGCGAAACTACCACTATTGAGGAAGATAGTGATGATGATTAAGATTTGGTTACAAATTACTATTTTCTTTTCTTTTTAAATATAAATATTTTTAATGACTTACCAAAATACATAATTAAATATATTATGATGAGTAGTATAGTTTTTTTTCTATACGTTCCACCAATTCAAGACTTTCATTTTGGTATATATCTAGCTAATGGAAGAGTACCTATATATATTTTTTTGGTAGGTGTCACTGCAGGGGTTAGTAAAAAACCCACCCCTAAAAAATATACTTCTTGTATTTCACTATTTGTAATCCAGCAGAAAATCTGAAAAAAATATATAATATGAAGCTTATTACTAACTACTAACACTATAAATTTTATTGAGATATCTCAAGTACTTTCGAAGAAATTCGATTATAACGTTAAGGGTTGTCACCCCCTTAATATTGGGGGTAGAAGTCTAAAATCTGGGGTGTGCATGTTTCAGATAGAGCACAATAAACTGAAAGTAAAATGTATTAAACCAGACGCGGGGGCACTTTTCAATGGCTTATACGGAAAGACCCTTCCACGTAAGTCCATTTTCTATTGATTTTTTTGCGGAGCCCTTTATAAATGAATAAACACTGAAAACACTAATTCTATCACGCCGCTCACAGAAGTAAATAAATTGTCTGACATCACATGTTGACTGTGGATGTCGTAACGTCAAACTCGTTTTACCTCATATGTAAAATTGCTCTATTTAAAATTTCAAATTCAATTTTATACCAAATGCAACATATTTCAATAAAATTAATAATTAAAATTGTTATTATAACAAAGACAACGTCTAATTTTATTAATATTAAACAAATTAGAAATTTGTGTGCACTCCCTATTGTGGATAGTGAAAGACAATGCCAAATATGCTGTGTGTATTTACATCTCCCCCCCCCATTTAGTCGTATTTTTTTTTCTAAGTAAGCTGAAAAATTCACTGGAATTTCGTTTTAAAAAATGTAACAAACACCTTGTTCATAAAAATCAATAACGTAATGCCGCATGATTTTGTTTACGGTTTTCAGTTAATGTGTGAAGGGGCTGAAAACCTATACCTACCTAATAATACACTGATTTAGAACGCTAGTCAAACATGTAGGATAGCGAGTATCGAGTACCAATTCCTGGTATCACTCAGCCTTTTATACGATACAAAATATCAAATATTTATGAAATTATGGACTGCTGAAAGCTGTAATCGTATTACCGATTTCATTTTGTATTTTTATATTAAAATGAAATAAGATCCGATTTCACATTGTATTCATTTTCACCCGCGCATTCGCCATAACTTAGAAAAAGCAGTTCTCGTTTCATTCGTTTTACGTTTCTTATTTATACTTATAAAATTGTAAAATTGACAGATACACTGTCTAGTTACAATATGAGTTGTTTTTGCTCGTCATCTTGGAAGGGTTAGAAACTTATTAAGTAAATTAGTTTGATTACCAATCAACAATTAATTATTAACATTAATATCATTTAACTAATTGTACTAAATATATATTTATAGACTCCTTCACTTACTATCTATAACACTAATGCTCTTCTTTGAACAACGTAGTGCAATTGTAAGGGATTTGCCAGTTCATTAGAATGCATTTATTCTGGTATCTAGTTAGCTAAGCTGTATACTAGCGCCTATTACGAATGGCTAGAGAGGTTCTGGACAAAAAAGCGTACGGCTGTTGAGCGTTATTTTAAGTCTTTTTAGCTTAGTAAATGTTGTTTTTTAAGTTTTTTTGAATCCATTATTGCACTATGAGCATGCTTGAAAACTGTAGTAGTGAGTAGTATTTCGATAAATAAACCAGAAGACTTTGTTTCAAGATAAATTTTTAAAATGCAACTTGTGGATTAAATGTAATTGATATTTCGTCATTGAACTGTCTCTTGTCATTACTTCTTTTAAGCGGCTTGTCATCGAATTAATAAAGTTTTGTAATCACATTTTCGTTGTTGCACATATCTTCCCATTCACTCTCTGTAATTCCCCGTGTTTTTTTTAATGGCCTTATTCATGTTAATGTCCTGGCGGAGTTAAGCTATAGCTAATTCCACCGCTCAACCAGGACATGTACATATAGCAACAACACAACAGCCATTCCCTGCGACATTGCCATCTCCCGCAGCTGAGATTCGACCTCAGGAGAGGAGAGCGACTAACCGTGTTGTCTGTCATATAACCACAATGTATTCCATTGCTACCGTCTTGGCAACTCGTGGAAAAAGCTACTAAACATTCATACTCTAGCCAGAATTCGAACCTGATCTCAATCCTAACACGTAAGCCACTGAGCCGATAATTTTGGGGGTGAAAATTTCTTTACCATGATATATCCCTACATATTTTCTATCGGATTCAGGTCCGGACTGTGAGAAGCCAAGGCAATGTCTCTACGTTATTGTTTTGAAACCACCGCATGTATGTGTTTTTTGCACAGGACAGTTGTCCTGTTGGAATATAAAATTATTTTCGTGGTACAACTGACGCACTGCACTGATGATAATATTAAATTTTCCAAAGTATTTTCAAAATTTTCTTTTATAGATTCATCTGTTTTCCGGCATACCTCCATTCCTCTAAAACCTTTCCACGCTCAGACATTTATTGAAAATCTTCCACTTTTCTGTATCGGATGGACATAGGCATCGAAAAATCGTGATTCTAGCTCTGTAGACATGAATGTGACCGTGGTATGTGGATTTAAAAACCTTTTTTTTTCGGCCGACCAGAAAATACACCCTTTCTGGAGAAAGTTTCCGCCAGAAATTAACATTTCCCAGGGCTAGACCGGGAAATGGGCATCATAGATCGGCAATAGTACATTGTGTATTTAGGTGTGAAAGCAATACATTCCATACATAACAATCATCGAAGTCCGGGAATGTGCTTTCACGCCGAAGTACACATACTATTTTTTCTGAAATCGCAATCAATATTCTGCGTGTATTTATTTACTGTCTAAAATATACATAAAAAAACAATACGGGAATGTTACTTTCCCGGCCTAGGCTGGGAAAGTAACATTCCCGTACGGTTGGTAAGTCATTAAAAATATTTTTTTCTGAAATCACAATCAATATTATTATAAATTAAGGAATTTGTATTAATGCATAACATTTCTTCATTACAATCTAACTGTTTACTAATAAATGCAATTTTAATGTGAGTTGGTTTGTCTGCGTGTATTCATTTACTGTCTAAAATATACATAAAAAACTGTACGGGAATGTTACTTTCCCGGCCTAGGCCGGGAAAGTAACATTCCCGTACATTTTTGTTGATCGTTGCTTGGCAACGGATCTTTTTCGGTCTGTTTTCTGATAGTTTCTTAGCAACGGACTAAAATACTGGAATTGTACATTTTTCGATCTGAAATCGCGCCGAAAATGTAGACATTGCCTATCGATTTCTGAAAAAAGCTTTTACCGATCCCTGTTATTCTTATTATACACTTCGCAAATACGATAACGAAAAGTATATTATATTTGATCGGCACATTTCTAAAATCGTAAATATCGCTCGCAGACAAAAAATGTTCATATCATTGTGTTAGTGAACGAATTCTGAACAATTTTCAAAATGTCCGTCTGTCCGTCCATCTGTCCGTCCGTCACGTTTTTTGTAAGCACGATAACTCAAGAAAGAAAAATCCGATTGTATTGAAATTTGGACAGTAAGTTAGTGTTAGCTAGAGGAAGAACCCTATTGTTTTTGAATAAAATCGATCGGTAAATAAAAATGTTATTAATGATTTAAATTTGAAAAAAATTTTGAATTGAATAGAAATTTGGTGGAATGATATTTCATTTTAATATCTAAATATTTATATATTTTACAAATATACATTTCATAATGTAATATACAACCGTGAAAATATGATTTTAGCTCGTATAATGTAAAAATTTACATTTTTTTACGTGTAAGGTGGTGGTGTAGTTCTTACGCCTTTAATTGAAATTGACTCGGAATTCAAGGGTCCCGGGTCCGAAACCCAAATGGAGTTTGGTATGTTTTTTTTATTTTTACTTTATTTTACACTGAGTCTTTTACCAACTAAGTTCGTACTATAAAATTAAAAATGTCTAAAACTAACATTATTTACAAAAAACTGCGAAGAGTATTCAATAGAATGTGTAACAATTATATAAAAAGTTCAGTGAACAGGCGAAGAGAACGTTTTTAGCTTGTTCTCTTTTTCGATCTCCATGAAACTGTTGCCAATTTATGGTGTAGGCGGCTTTGCTTTCTCGTTGCTATGGAAACGAACTTGTATTAATTGTTGAGATAGTCAATTCACAAGTTATGGAAAATTTATTAAGAAACTAGTGGAAGCATTACACTCTTCGCCGGTTTACTGAGCTTTTTATATAATTGTTACTCATTCTATAGAATACTCTTCGCACTTTTCATATAAATAAAGTTAGTTTTTGGACATTCTAAATTTTGTGATACCAACTTTGTTCTAAAAAAGAAATATATGAAAAAAAAACACCCTGTCCGGGATTCGAACACAAGACCTCTGGATTGCCGTACAAAGCTTAAGCCATTCAATTCAATTCAATACAAGTGTACATAAATGCGCCTAGACAGAGCTCCTATTTAGAACCGACCACACAACCACGTCGCGTGACGCCGTGGTGGATGAGTGGTCGGGTGAAAAGGGGTCGGTTTTCGGCTTAAACGACAGATAAAGTGGTGGGAGGTTAGGCCTCCTGTTTAATATGTAAAAACTTAAGCCTAACAATTGGTACTAATAACTAGGACTAGTTTAAAAACACTTATAACTACTTAAAGCTAGATTTAAAATTCTGGTTAAAGGGCGCGCGCCATTCGACCATCAGACATCACTATGAAAATTGAATGTCTGTAGTATATATCATTTGAGTATTATATTTCAACGAATGAGATATATTATTATAAAATATATACATTAGTAAAATGTATAAACGAAAAAAAAAAAATTTCTATTTTGATAAAAGTTAAGAAAATATATTTTGTAATTTAAATGATTAATAACTTTTTTCTGAAATCGATCGGCAATGTCTACATTTTTGGCGCGATTTCAGATCGAAAAATGCATAATTCCAGTATTTTAGTCCGTTGCTAAGAAACTATCAAAAAAAGACCGGAAAAGATCCGTTGCCAAGCAACGATCAACAAAATAGTACGGGAATGTTACTTTCCCGGCCTAGGTCGGGAAAGTAACATTCCCGTACGGTTTTTTATGTATATTTTAGACAATAAATAAATACACGCAGACAAACCAACTCACATTAAAATTGCATTTATTAGTAAGCAGTTAGATTGTAATGAAGAAATGTTATGCATTAATATAAATTCCTTAGTTTATAATAATATTGATTGTGATTCCAGAAAAAACAGTATGTGTACTTCGGTGTGAAAGCAAATTCCCGGACTTCGATGTTTCAATCTTCAAATCTTCAAATTAATTTTAAAAAGTTTCATTTTTTACAAATTCTTTATAAACAACCTCGAAAACTATAAAAATCATAATTTTCTTAAAGGAAATATTTAAAAATTCCGATAATTGTATTTTTTGTTGAGATTTCTATTTTCTTTTAATTTACGGATTTTCGAAATTGCGGTAATTTTCAATGGGTAAACTTTTTATTAATTATAGCCGGGGAGAGCAAGACCCATGAAATACGCAAAATAAAAGTGGCCTATGCAACTCGCGAACATACAAAAACTGAAGTCATATTCTTCTGTAAAATGACCTGCCGAATTCGATTATGGAGGTCACGATTCGATTCGCATTTGCGAAATCTGAAAAAATCGCACTTTTCCACTTTTCTATGAAATTTCTCAAAAATACAATATTTTACATTTCCCATCCCATAACTTTGTTTCTAACCATTGACGCGGCTTGAAAATTTGGTCACATATATTATGAAACATAATGAATCGATAACCATACATAAAATTGTACCAAAGATAAACTATCTGGTACAAGAAAAATCTTTTCATTCGACATCGCATGGATTTTTCGATAGCTGCACTGAGAAAGTTTGTATCGAGGAAACTTTTTTATTATTGAAGATAGAGTACTAGTATGAGGAGTAAAATGTAATCCTTAGACAGAATAAAATTTTACTAGGTTACCGATGCAGTAGACCGCTTTAACCGCTAATATCTCAAAAACGGAGGGGCTGAAAAAATTTAAAAAATCAAGTGTTCATTGTGTTTCCATTGTATATCACTCGCTGAAATGTGAATAACTTACATTAAACAGTTTTAAAGATCTAATAAGTTATATAGAAAAATGCCTCACTTTTCAAAGAGATTTTTAACCAACGGAATAAGCATGAAGTAAAGTGTTTAACAATTGTCCTGAAAATTTAAATTTAAAAATTATGAAAAAATATCACCGTACGAAAAACGCTGTGTTATATATATAAATGACTAAAATATTATTCACACAGAATGCATATTTTTCGAGATATAACGGATTAAAAGCTGGTATGGTTAAAATATCCTTAAAAAGTGGCACATTTTTCAATATAAATTAGCAGATCTTAAAAAATGTTTAAAGTAAGTTATTCAAATTTTAGTGGTTGGTTTGCAATAGACAAAATAAACATGTAATTTTTTCAATATTATCAGGTCTTCCGTTTTTGATATATTGGTTAAAATGAGTGCAATTTTGTAAACAGCGCGTGGCGCATTGTAAATACCTATGCTATCAGAATATGATAAACGAAATGCATTTTCCGTAAATGGTAAGTCTTTATTAATAGTAATGCATATTTAAAAAGCGATATTTGATGATAAATACACAAATTGACAATTATATACAACTGATATTTCTTTATTATATATTTTGGAAATATAAATATATTATTTGGAAATAAATGGGCTCCTAAATGGTCCATTCTTTCCGTGAATTTTTGACGACCGCATAATAATGACTTGACAAACTCTACATACTTTTATTAAGCAATCTTCAATAATATATGAGTCATTTTTATTAATTTCACCAAATGACAGGATTTTACTTTATATTTTCCTGCATATGTTTACAGTAAAAATCACTCACCTGATCTCTTCATGTTATACATACAGGATCGGAAAGTCATGCGTTTGGCATTGCGCTATTAACCAACCGCCCACAATAAAGACGTCTACCAGTACTCTAGCAGAAGTAAACAGTGACACGCCCCCTCAAGAGAATTTATATATGATTGCTTGCTTCGCTCTAGCTTGCTCTTATTTCCGTACTAAAACAGACACTTTCCGATACTGTATACGGTTAATCATAAATCAGTTAGAAAATGAACTATCTATTTTTTAAACTATAACAATATTTAGAATAATACATCCTAAAAACCAAATAGTAGTTAACTAAACATTCTATGTTCACAAAGAAATATAATAAAATCAAAACTATCTGTTGCCCTATATATGGTTAGGGATTACGCGCCAGAGCAATGTTCGTGGTACAAGGTACAAGGCTTTCTCTTGCTTCCTATGCATTTTATAAAAAAAAAGTTTAAATTATTATTTTTGCATACACTGTTGAAAAGCGAAAGGTTGTAATACTAAAATATGAAGTTTTTACGACAACAAATGACAGATATAGAGGGGTGGGAACATGAAAAATGTGAAAATAGTATTTTTCATAAAATAGATGAAAAAGTGCAATTTTCTCCACTTTCGCAATTCCAAATCAAATCGTGACCTCAAAAATATGTTTTGTGAGGTGTTTTTATGTTAAAATCAATTGTCTGTTTTTATATGTTCGAGAGTTGCATAGAATTCGGCTATTAGAAATCAAAAAAAAATCCTTCAAGTCCATTCATTATAGCTGGGTTCCGTCATTTTTTATTTATAATGACTTGGACAATCTAAACAATATCTACTTTGTCGAACTATATAGAAACAAAAAACATTACTAGTGTAATCATACCGCAAAAAAATCATGTCTTTAAAACTCGGAAAAGAATGGAGATATTGAAAAAATAATTACCAATGTCTCACCTTTCCTCTGATTCTCATTGATTTTCATTGACGATTACTGATCGAAATATACTTCTTGTAGGTGTGACACATTTTGTCCTAGAAGTATTCAAAACGGGCCCCTCTCTGTCTGATTCTTTTGGCACGGAGGTTTCTTTCATCAAAATTTTTAAATATTTTCACAAATAGTAAGAAATCCTAGATGCTGGCTGAGTCAGTCATATAACGATAGCCATTTATTATCAAGCCGTCAAGTACATTACCATCGTTTTGTATTTTAATAAGAAATTTTCATCACTATGATTTTGCATTGATGTCAATTAAATCTAAATTTATTACAAAAATTGTGGTTCATTTTTTTTCTACCCAAATTGTAAACATTGGTACCATTTTATATTTTTTTAACTTCGTTGCAATATTTGTGATTAAAGGTTTTCAAGTTTTAAATATTAGCATCTGGTTCTAAATCAAAATAAACTTTTTTATATTTTATTAACGTAAAAAAGTGGTGAATTGGTTACAAACTTCTTTTATTTTTTGTATGACATTCCAGCAGAGAAGATGTAGGTGAGCTTAATTACTATAGAACTATAATAAAGTAAGTCTTATTTTATATAGCTTTTATAATAGTTGAATATCAACTCTAAATATATGTTTAGCAGGCTACGGTGGCGCCCTTAGCATCATAGTTTTTCATTTAAATTTTTTTAAATTCTTTTAATTCTCGAAATAAAAAGGGATATTTATTAAAGAGTCATTATACTTTAATTAGTATCGAGCCACTATCTTTGCTCCTCATAACCCGGAGCTGCTGTTCGCAAAATTGTGGGTACCTTTTAGGTCAGAAATTTTTTTTTCCAAATAAGTTTTAAATCGGTTTTACTTGAAAATTGCAAAACGTCTATTTTTTATTTGCGTATCTTTCCCTTTCATTTATTAGATATTTAAAAATATATACCTTCCAAAAAATGCCCTCCACTTCTATGAAAAGCATATCTTATTCAGAACAGCAAAGTTTAATTGTTCCATTTGCAGTGAATATCCAGACTCCTCGGTATTATGCTATGTATCCAAGTTTATTTGTAAACCTTTTATAAGGCCATAAATAAACCATAAATATATATGTGAATAAAATATCCAATGATGTGTGAAATCATTAATTTTATTAATTGTAATGAAATTTGCATAATCAAATTTATCTAGGTATACAAACCATTATTTAATAATGATAATATGACTTGACAGTACACGCGGTCTGTTCTCATGTATAATTATTAATACCATAAAACTGGTTATATTATTTCATTGTAGTTATGCCAATTATTATTGGAGGAGATTGTTATCATGACTGTAATTATTAATTTGTCATGCAAATGAGTAAATAATTGTCTCCAAAAGCATAGCAACAGTATTATGTTCATTTTTTTTCCTCAAGCGTAAACAGGGAGTTGTTAATATTCCGAAATTGAACTGTTTGTTATATATACTATTCATATTCTCAAAAACATGTTCTCTAATTTGGTATGTACAAATGCCCTCACAGATTTAGGACCAGTATAACCAAAGTTATATTAACAAGCAAGGAGATCATATCATTATAATCTACATGCATATTTCTATAAATAATAACATTCAAGCATCTTTATTCCTTTACATTCTTTGTATATTCAAAATAAATGGCAACTCAGAATATTTAACTGTTAATATCGGACAGTTTAGATAGATTTGGAAATGTTATTAGTTCGTTAAAACACGAAAATCTCTTGATATTTCCAAGAGAGAGTGGGGTGTAATATACACTGTATTTGACTTTTCATGGAGCCACCAATATAATAATTATAATTTTAATGCAACTAAATATGATTTTAGTCACAGGCTTCTGGAGTCTAGGATAAAGGAGTTAATTTCCAAAAAAATATGTTACAGATTTTTGTATGTACATAATACTATATTCTTATATATCGTCCTTAGAAGTCCATCTGTATCACCCTTGAGGGAAGTTCTGTAAAGGCGCTGCAGATATGAGCACCTAAAATTGTTATTTTTTTCATTTTAATATAGTTACTTCAATTTCATTGAGGTTTGGTAAAGGTTTTTTTTTACTTTTTGATTTTTATTAACTATCATATATTCAAGAAAAAGCTCACCTTACTTAATTTACAATATTTTATTATTATTGAAAGTATTCGATTTACTCTCTAATTAAAAAGCTGGCTGTAATATGTATAATATATTGCCTTTTTGTCATTAAAACACCTATCTATCTTCACGTTATAATAGTCTAGGAGGGGCCAGTGATATAACATGTTGGCATTGCTGTTATGTTTCAGCAAATATTTTTCTGAGTATTTTATCTTATGTCTGCTAGACCTCCCCTCCTAACCGTTTTGGCGCTAGCCGCCCCAGAAAATATTCAATTGTGTAACAGAGTATAACACTTTGGGGCTTGGTGTTAGTTGAAGAGGGTATCTTGGCGATCAATATTCGATATATACCAACAATTTTTCTCCGTGGAATTGGCAGCACTGGCGACATCAATTATGGCCAAAATTGGAACGTAGTACCTATAACACTTTCTGACCAGGCGGAAAATTTTCTTTGTCAATGCTCATTGCTGGAGAAGCATATGCCAACAGTTTCCGCTTGCCCATTTTCCAGACTTTTTGCTTAAAACGGGCTAAAACTGGTTACTACGGGAGCCCGCCCTAAGTGCCCGTGCACCCCCACCTCCGACCCTTGGGGACAAGGTTTTTCATAAAGATTAAAGCCTAACGAACAATTTTGGGCATGTCCCCCAAAAAAAAAATTGGTTGTACTTTCAAAATGGCGTCCGTTAAAAAAAACAAAAATGTGCAAATATTGATTTTGTCATTTAACACAAAAACTAAAAAAGATGGAGAAAAACTTTCTGCACAAAAAACAAAGTGCATAAAATTTCCTACAATTTTGTTCCTATACAATATTTGGATAGGAGTTACCATTTTCCAGATAAGTGATTCAGCTCTTAAAATATAAAATTCAATATAAAACGTAATACTACGGGAGCCCACCCTAAGTGTCCGTGCACCCCCAAATCCTTGGGGACGTTTTTCATAAAGATTAAAGCCTAAGGAATAATTTAAAACATGTCCCAAAAAATAACTGGCTCTGCTTTCAAAATGGCGTCCGTTTAAATAAAAATTGCAAATATTGTTTTTGTCATTTAACACGAAAACTAGAAAAGATGGAGAAAAACTTTCTGCACAAAAAACAAAGTGCATAAAATTTCCTGCAATTTTGTTCTTATACAATATTTGGATAGGAGTTACCATTTTCCAGATAAATGATTCAGCTCTTAAAATAAAATATAAAATTCAATATAAAACGTAATACTACGGGAGCCCACCCTAAGTGTCCGTGCACCCCCAAATCCTTGGGGACAATGTTTTTCATAAAGATTAAAGCCTAAGGAATAATTTAAGACATGTCCCAAAAAAAAAACTGGCTCTACTTTCAAAATGGCGTCCGTTTAAATAAAAATTGCAAATATTGTTTTTGTCATTTAACACGAAAACTAAAAAAGATGGACAAAAACTTTCTGCACAAAAAACAAAGTGCATAAAATTTCCTAGAATATTGTTCCTATACAATATTTGGATAGGAGTCACCATTTTCCAGATAAATGATTCAGCTCTTAAAATAAAATATAAAATTCAATATAAAACGTAATAGTACGGGAGCCCACCCTAAGTGTCCGTGCACCCCCAAATCCTTGGGGACAATGTTTTTCATAAAGATTAAAGCCTAAGGAATAATTTAAGACATGTCCCAAAAAAAAACTGGCTCTACTTTCAAAATGGCGTCCGTTTAAATAAAAATTGCAAATATTGTTTTTGTCATTTAACACGAAAACTAAAAAAGATGGACAAAAACTTTCTGCACAAAAAACAAAGTGCATAAAATTTCCTACAATATTGTTCCTATACAGTATTTGGATAGGAGTCACCATTTTCCAGATAAATGATTCAGCTCTTAAAATAAAATATATAATTCAATATAAAACGTAATAGTACGGGAGCCCACCCTAAGTGTCCGTGCACCCCCAAATCCTTGGGGACAATGTTTTTCATAAAGATTAAAGCCTAAGGAATAATTTAAGACATGTCCCAAAAAAAAACTGGCTCTACTTTCAAAATGGCGTCCGTTTAAATAAAAATTGCAAATATTGTTTTTGTCATTTAACACGAAAACTAAAACAGATAGAGAAAAACTTTCTGCACAAAAAACAAAGTGAATAAAATTTCCTACAATTTTGTTCCTATACAATATTTGGATAGGAGTTACCATTTTCCAGATACCATTGTTGCCGTTTTCGAGATAAATGTCGGCAATTATAATATTATTATTATTATTAACTTTTTTCAGTTTATTTTATTTTTTGTTGTGTTAATAATATAAAATTATATTATACGCCTTACAATAATTGTCACAGTTATTTCCTCTAAGGGATTTACCGATAAATGAATTTCCATGTTTTCTTAATTTTGGACTCATTTATCTGGAAAATGCTAACTCCTATCAAAATATTGTATAGAAACTAAATTGTAGAAAATTTTATGCACGTTGTTTTTTGTGGAAAAAGTTTTTGTCCATCTTTTTTAGTTTTTGTGTTAAATGACAAAAACTACATTGATAACAGTTTTTTTTAACATATGGCCGCCATTTTGAAAGTACAGCCAGTTTTTTTTGGGGGGACATGTATTAAATTGTTCCTTAGACTTTAATCTTTATGAAAAACATTGTCCCCAAGGATCGGTGGGGGGATGCACGTACACCTAGGGAGGGCTCCCCTAGGTGTTTTTCAAAAAAAAAAAAAATGTTCGCACTTTCTCAGACTTGTAGTTTTTGTACCAAAGAATAGTCTCTATGAGTGCCAACCTTTTTTTCTCAATGTAACCTCGTCTAAAAATTTTAGCTCGAAATTAAATTGGACAGTATTACAACGGTGTTTACCAGTGAGGCCACAGCAATATTGAAAGCCTTGGAGTATGTAAAGTTTAACGGAGTTAAGCAAACCGTTATTTTCTCGGACTCCTTAAGCGCCTTGCAAAATTTAAAAACAGCTAGTATAAATAACTACCTCAACTTAAACACTTATGCCCTTCGAATATTACTCCTTCTTTGTAGCCTATATAATGAACATATTATAATAGGCTATTTGGGTAAAAGCTGATGTAGGCATCCACTATAATGGGCATGTGGATGAACTTCCCAAGGAAGATGCTGTATCTGGCGAAAGTAATCATTTAAAAAAACCGCTGCCCAAGGAATCGCTACTTCCACATCCAGATTTTCTATCCAAGTCACTCACAACGAAAAAATTTTGTATGTGGAAATAATTGTTTATGGAACTTTAATAATATAATATTTGAAATCCTCTACCCCAAAAACCCATAAAACGATACTCCACATCGTTAGTGGGGTGGGGGTGGATGAAGTACAAAAATATTTTGAGGTTTCTGGTTCTGTACACAAACTAAATCACATTTTTTTTCATCCCCTTTAATAATGGGGTGGTGGTGGTAATGGGGGTGGCTAATGCCAACAATTTTTTTGAGACCTTAGCTTCTCTTGTATATACTAAATACCAATTTTATAGACTCTTACCTGCTTGATTTACGTAAATTACCCAAATTTACCCCCAACCCTTCGACGAAACAAGATGAAAATATAATCTAGTTCTAGATCTCGTTAAAGTACATATGTGTACCAAATCTCAAACGCTTCCAGAGTAAACGTGCGCACAAAAAAGTTACAGACAGACCGACCGACAGACAGAAAATTTTTTTCACTCTCGACGTTTCATGACTTTCTAAGCCTATTTGAACAATAAATATTTTTTTAAATTTTTTGTCGTTACTATACTTCCACTGGATGTGGAAGTAATAAGTTTGTCGGACTGCATGAATTTTTCTAAAAAGTATGTCTATTAAGTGGATGGAGTATTACGACCATCAGTACAAAAATGATGGGTATACCCAGATTGAAAACGATTTAAATAAAAACCGTTGGTTTCAACCCTTAGAAGAAAATAGAAAACTCATCACTGCTGTTACTAGATTGAGATTTGGTCATGCTTGCTTTCCACAACACCTGAAGAGGATAGGAGTTATTGAGATATATGTGCGACATATGGAGTCATTTGTGATTTAGATCACATCTTTTTTGGCTGTTCAAGTCATAGTGGAGCTACAAACGATTTTATTGATTGTCTGTTAAAACTGAAAATCTTTCTTCCAATTAATCTCCTGCATCTACTGTCCCTGAAGAATACACATATACACAAGAAATATTGCGTTTTCTGAGTAATATAAACCAGCTGTTATAAGGCATTATAGGATTTGTTCAATTATGTGTTTATCATTATGTAAAATTTACCTCCTATCCATAGTCTTAATTCTGTGTGTCCCTATAAATGCCGTGATGAACCCCTGCGCGAGAAGAGAGTATCTCCATTTAGGTCCTCGTTGTTAGTCACCAAGTAATTTTTCTACTACGTTGTTTAGGTTAGCTTTTAATATATGCAATTGGTTAATAGATTTTGTCCAATGTTATTAAAAAAAACCTCAGGATGCTCGATACGGACTGAATATATTATCTCTTACAAGTTTCAATGCTTGACTTTTTGCTTTTTACATAAAAAAACCGCTGCCCAAGGAATCACTACTTCCACATCCAGATTCTCTATCCAAGTCACTCACAACGAAAAAAACTTTGTATGTGAAAATAACTGTTTATGGAACTTTAATAATATAATATTTGAAATCCTCTACCCCAAAAACCCATAAAACGATACGCCACATCGGTAGTGGGGTGGGGGGGTGGTGATAGGGGGGTGGTAGTGGGGTGGATGAAGTAAAAAAATATTTTGAGGTTTCTGGTTCCTGTACATAGGTACACTAAATCACAATTTTTTTTCATTCCCTTTAATAAGGAGGTGGGTGTGGTAATGGGGGTGGCTAATGCCAACAATTTTTTGAGACCTTAGCTTCTCTTGTATATACTAAATACCAATTCTATGGACTATTACCTGCTTGATTGACCTATTTACCCCAAATTTACCCCTATTTACCCCCCAACCCTTCGACGGAACAAGATGAAAATATAATCTAGTTCTAGATCTCGTTAAAGTACATATGTGTACCAAATTTCAAGTCAATATCTTAAACGGTTCCAGAGCACAAAAAAAAGTTAGACAGACCGACAGACAGACAGAATTTTTTTTTCGCTCAAACTTAAAATCTCGACGTTTCATGACATTTTAAGCCTATTTGGACAATACAAATTTTTAAAAAATTTTTGTCGTTACTATACTTCCACTGGACGTGGAAGTAATACTGATATCTTAGATTTCTATCTTATATCTATCTATCTCTTTATCTATTTATACACAACTACTAGCTTCTATGACCTAACAAAGGCTTTCGATTGTGTTTCGCATGAGATTCTCCTAGACAAGACTATAACTTCGATATTTACAGTGTAACACTTATAAAGTCCTATTTGAACAACAGGCAGCAATACTTAAACTATAACCTGTGCACTTCTCAGACAAGAAGAGTAACTCTTGGTGTTCCAAAGGGATGGGTATTGGGGCCCACACTTTTTACCACCTATATCAATGACCCACCTAATCATTAACTTTCACTTTCAATCCTTTCAAAAAATATGTATTTTTTACTTAAATTAGTCAACACAATGGTTCTTTCCATGCTAACAGGTCTTATGGTATTTTAAACTGGGGGCATTCAGCACATGCCACAAGAATATTTGACCTACAACGTAGATGCATCCGTATACTCTAACAGTTAAATAATAGAGATGATTGCAAAGATCAATTTATTAAATTTTTCTACTTCCATCTTTAAAATGGCGCTTATCGTATACGTTTCCATGACGCTAAATAATCCTTTAAACACGCTTTCGACAAACCGTGACTTCGTGCATTTTAGTCACAGGCTGAACTTAGCAACGAGATATTAGTCACGGCTGAGGTTAATTCTAGATATTTTAATGGCAAAAATCAAGTTAGTTTTCCGTAATTCTTGTCATCAATCTGTCAAAATAAATCGACGCGTTGTGACAAGAGACAAGTAATTTTGTATTTTTTGGAAAAAAATGAACCTAAATGACAGTGAAAGTGAAGAAGATGTTTTTATTGGTACTCCGCCCGAAATTACTCAAGCAGCGGCATCGGCAACTGCTAGTTTGCTGCCAGAAAAATCTAAAAGTCAATACGAACGTGCATATAAACTTTTCCAAGATTGGCGTCAAGAAAACCAAACAAATTCATTTTCTGAGAATGTATTACTTGCTTATTTCCAAAATTTGTCGAAAAAGATAAAACCGTCCTCTTTGTGGGCAATCTATTCAATGCTGCGGACGACAATTAATCTAAAAAAAAATGTTGATATTAGCAAGTACCCCAAATTGTGCGCATTTCTGAAGCGTAAATCAGACAGTTACAGACCTAAAAAGTCGAAAATATTGACACCCCAGCAAATTAGAGAATTCTTATCATCTGCTCCAGACGAAGAATACCTATTTACAAAGGTAATAGTATAAAACCAAATTAAATAAAAATAAACAAAATTATAAATATTTTAGGTAGGGTTACTTTTTGGAATAATTGGAGCTTGTCGGCGGGAAGAATTGACGAAAATTCAAACAAGTGATGTTGAAGACCTTAACACGGCCCTTTTAGTTCACATTCCTGACACGAAAACAAAAACGGAACGTCAGTTTGTTATTGGAGGTAATTTCTATCATACATGCAAGAAATACATGGAACTTCGACCTCCAAACCTGACAAGTACTACCCGATTTTTCTTAAACTACCAGCGAGGAAAATGTAGAAAACAGCCAATTGGAATTAATAAATTTGGCAGCCTCTCTAGCGTAGTAGCAAAATTCTTAAAATTACCTGACCCTGCTGCTTATACTGGTCATTCATTGCCTAAGAAGGTCTTCAGCGACGATTTTGGTGAACTCGGGTGCGGACATCACAGCATTAAAGCGTCATGGAGGGTGGCGATCCACAGCTGTCGCAGAGAGTTATATTGACCACTCGTTAAACAATAAAATTGAGACCGCTACTAAAATCATGAACACTGTTCAAAATAATGCAATGCAAAAAAATAAAGAGAATATTGATATTGCAATTGCTCAAAGTTCAAGCATTGATAAAAATGAAAGTGGACCAAGTATTAGCTTCAATTCAAATCATGAAGCAAATTTAACACAGTTCGATGGAACGCATTTAGGAAAATCACTTAGTTTTTTAGCAATTGCCAAAATGTTTCCAATGTAACCATTAATATACACAATAAGTAGAACAATAGTTTAGTAATTTTTTACTGTTACCATGTTATTGATACGTTAATAAATGAAATATTAAAATAACTTTTAAAATTTTTTATTTAGATATTTGCTGTCGTAGAAAAAGTATAGTATGCAACACGTTTTATAAACTTGTTAGTCACTCATTTTATTAAACACTCGCTCCGCTACGCGTCGCTCGCGATTAATAAAACTCGTGACTAAAATGACGTTTATAAAACTTGTTACATAATATACTATTAATACATTAACATTGCCCTGTCTTTATATTCTTGAGTGTTTACTTTACCTCAAACAACATGAACATCAATATGTAATGCAAGCCAGTCACACAACCACAATACAAGAAATTGTGACAAAATTCACTTAAATTTTCTTCGACTGACAAGACACAGGAACGGATCAGGTTACTATGCAGCTAAATTTTATAACAAACTGCCAAATTCTGTAAATAACCTAAACCTCTTGCAGTTTAAAAACAAAATCAAAGCCGACTTAAAATCCAAAACCTTTTACACATTAAACGAATTTCTTGAGAATGATCACTCTGACTTAATTTAAAAACTGCCTAGATACAGTGCATTTTCCTTTTTTTGTTTTTTAACTATATTTTAACTCTATATTTTCATAAGTTTTACTGTTTTTATATTTATACTATATATTTTACCAATTTAAATTGTCCACTGCTACACAATTGTTTTACTTTATTATGTAAGCATTTAATAATGTATTCTAACACCAATAAAAATATATATATCTATCTAACTATCTATCTGTCTAGGGAAATATAAAATCTCCAACACCTCAGTATCAGTAATTTTTTTGCAATTTCTTACAATGAATCCCTAATATTCCATGGCCTCATATACTTTTAAAGTCATTTGGTAAGAAAACTTAGAGTCAAATGTTACACTCAAGTATTTATAAGAATTACATGGAGATAATGTTTTGTTATCGATATTATATGCATATTCATATGTTATTTGTTTCCTCGTGAAGCTGATGAGCTTGAGTTTCGAGATATTAACGTGTAATTTATTTTCTATACACCAAGATTGGACATGATTCAGTTCATATTTCTACTTCCTGTAGCAATCAATGCAAGTTATGACTGAAATTATCTTTATATCAGCTTAAATGTGTTTAGGACAGTCAATAACGTCATCTAAAAATTATTACTAAATAAGAAAAACAAATTGGACAGTGTTAGGCTCTTGAGGGACATCAGAGGTAAGAACAAATTCATATGAAAAACTGTATGAAATTTTGTTTCATAATTCTTAAAAAAATTTATATTTTTGGAGGCGCTTCTAACTTAAAAAAAATTGGGGCAGTATATTAATGTTTCAAATTCAATTAATCTTCAGCGAGTCTCGTAAGAATCTTTACTAACTTCCTCATATCATGTTTATGTTAAATTATTAATTGGCTATATTTAGTGTTCATCTATATATTATTATCAACGAACCCATCATATTTTTTGCAAAAGAAAGAATAAAGTTTCTGACATTCCATTAGTTGAATTTTTAATGGCTATTTAAAATTGAACCCACGCAGTTACTTATACAATTTACCTCAAATTAACTATCGCCCACAAATTGTTTTTGATAATGATCATTATATCATATGTTTACGGTTATAAAAGATAGGAATATTCCATGATAAATTTCTTGCAAATTATGAGTTTGCTTTAATGGTGACTACATATATAATTATGGTTCATCTCAGAATTTAATTTAAAATTATTTTATGTAAAAAAATTGTAGTTTTCCATTGTTGATTTTATTAGATTGTGCTAATTATTCTTTATATTAATAAGGCCATTAATTTACTTCAACTCAATTTTGTAACATCTGGAGACATACCAATATATTAGAGATAATTACAAACCATATATGAACCTCGTTCAAAATTATGTAAGCTCAATTTGGATATTTCAGTTACAATGAGTTTTTATATGATCTCACACATCTTCATTAGAGTTACATACCTTATTTAAATAAGATTGTACAATTTTTAAATAGTATCTTTTTATTTGACAAACATGTTCCCTCTGTAATATCACGTATTACGACGCCATATGCTCCTTGGTTAACAGAAAATGTGAAACATAATGAAAGAAAGAAATAAAGATTTCGTATTTAGTTTTAAACTAACCACAACTGATCAGTACATTTAGGCGATAGTGTAGATTTCTAGCACTTCTGTTGACCAGTGATGAGGTACCCACTCGAATGCCTTTTTGTAGTCTATGCAGACCATGCTGATGTGTCGACGCTTTATTTCAGTCCTTAATGTTCTCTGCATCTATAACTAATTAGTCGTTCCTTGCTTCCCAGCAATTTCTTTACACGTACTCGCTGTTCCAATATTCTTGGCTAGAGATGTCGGTCTCGGATGTCTGGGGCCGGGCAGGACTATTGCCCTTTACCCCAGTACATCGCTGTAGACCGGGGACCGGCCTCGTGCAGGGCGGGCGAACTTACTTTACGTCGGCCCCACTCACAAATGTGAGCGGTGCAGACGATTTCGGCCCACCTCCCTGGGTCCTGGCTCGTTGGACCTTGCTGGCTAAGGCCTCTTCTGGCGTTCTTCTGTCTTCGTTTTCTTTTCTTCGCCAGCTTGTTTCCCCCCGGGGGGTAGTCATCTGTCTGTTAGGTGTGTTGGAAGTTTTGGCAGGAGAGACTGCCGGTACACAGGATGCCAAATGACATCCTGTCATCCGGATCGTCGGTAGGGAAGGATGAGCTGTGTAGCTCGAGGAAGGGCAGACCTAAATGCTATTGGTAGCATTTTTGGTCTGCCCGGAACCAGGGGGACTACAGGTACTGGACGGTATGTTGTCCGGTACCCGCAGGGTCGTGGATGGGGTGTTTGGTATCGTCATGTCTCTTCGGGTAGCTTCTCCATCGACTGGGTGGTCCGGGTGGCGTCACTGGGGGGTGAGGTGGGGCAGGTTTGCGAACAGGGCCCCCATCATGGTACACATCTGCTGCATTTGAGCCAGTACAGCAGCGAGTTGTCCAGTCTCTGGGGGGGCCTGTGGTGGTTGGGCAGAGTTGGTGGTTGTCCCCGCTGCACCCTGGGCTGCTCTGGCGTAGCTTAGCCCGGGGGTTGTCCTGGTGGTGGCTGACTTGTGGGCTGGTGTCTTCCGGGGGGCTGGGGTCTGTGGGCTGGCTTTCCTTTTGGGGCATCGGGGGCATCCTCTGTAACTTGCGGGGTGCGCTCCCTGGAAATTTGCACATTTGGCTGGAGTGTCTTTTGGCTTCTGGCAGGTGGAAGTGTGGTGGGTCTCGCCGCATTTTACACATTTGGGAGTGGCCATACACCGTCCTTGTGCATGGCTGAAAGTCTGGCATCTGTGACACTGGGTGATCGTCTGTTTGGCTCTCTGTTTTTCTACTTTCACTACCAGGTAGCAGCATCGGGTCACTTTTAGGATGTCTTCCTGATTTGGGGGAACCTGCACCAGCATCATTGGAATTTCCTGTCTCGTCCTCCTAGATGACATTCTTTGTACAGAGACTGGTGTGTGCCCCTGCATTTCAAGGTCTGTCTTGACTTCCTCACTGGTTACACTGGTCGGTATCCCACGTATTACTACCCTGAGGAGCCTCTCTTCCGGCAGGGCGTATGTGTGGTATTCTTGTTTCTCGTCTTTGAATAGCCGGGTTAGTCTGCGGTGGTCATCGGGTGTAGAGGGCTCTATGGCGATACCATTTCTCACAGCCTTGGCTTTCTTGATGTCTACCCGGGCTTGTTGTAATTTTCGGGTTACCGTTGACCATGACTCGTGGCTGCGCAGGACAACTGGGGGCATCCGGGGGGGTTTGGGGGGCTCGGGGGTCTCTGTGTCTGTGTTCATTTGGCTTGTCTTGTCCTGGCTTGTGGAGGGTTTGTCTGGGGGTGACTGCTGCTTGGATGTCTTCGTAGGGGGGTTTGTTTCCCCGTTGTCATGAATATTTTTCCTTTTTGTGGTTTCTTTCTGCCGTTGTTCCGGGGGGATTTCCAGGGGGTTTTCGTTACCCGTTGTTGGTTTCCTGAAGTTTTGTAGTGCCCTCGTGGCTTCCATCATTTCTTTATGTTGTTTAGCGTTCTGCTTTCTTGTACTCCCGATTGAGTCTTTTAACTGCGATATTTCCTCCCGCAGTTGTCGGTTCTCATCTTCTAATAATCTGCATCGTGCCCTTGATGACAACCTCCCTGGTGAGGATGTTCTGGATGAGGCCCTGGAAGATGCTATCCTAGCGTCTACTAAGGCTAGCTCCATCTCTATGTCTGCCTCTGACACTTCGTATTTTTCCATGTCGTCACTCACGTTGTTTAACCTAAAAGAGAAATAAGGATAGGAAATGGGAAAGGTTTACACAGTGTCTCCAGGCGGGGGACTTTATTTATCTTTTTATACCAGCGTCTTGATAAAGACGACTGATATTTCTCCACTTGCACTCTCTGTGGGGCTTCCACTTCGCTAGTTCGCTTCGCACTGTCTTCAACTGCACACTGGAGGTCTGCACTCGTCGACTGCCACTTGAACTATGTACTCGCTGTTCTGGACCAATGTTATTATTTATATCGCAATGCTCGCAGATTTGGTTATGCATCAACGATGTGAAGTTTGTAGACTGTAGACAAGCAAGTGATTGGCCTGTAATATTCTATTTCTTTCAGACTCCCGTTTTTGGGCAGAAGGCTCAGCAGAAGGTAAATCAGTTCTTGACCGAGGAACTAAGGGAATCTTGTTGAATCTTCAAGAATTATGTTGAACATTAGAACAAAATGCAGAAATAGGGCTGAAAATAATTTTAGCCATTTTTTTTTTCTTGAATGTTATCTGGCCCAAGTGCTTTTAGTTCTAGCTTCTAGTATGAAGTTTTCGTTAGGCGCTCTCCTATTTCTGCGGGGGTAACATTGGTGTCTGTCATTTTAAGAGGATCATTTACGCTGCGCTCTGGTATTTGGAGCCATGTCGTTTGTTAGTTAAATATTGAATTCAACCATATGTTTTGCCAGAATTGAATGATCAGCTTCCTAAAGTTCTACGTTGCCTTGATTATAGTTTTTGAAATTGCGTTAGACGATGTTCTGGTCGCTGTAGAATATGTGGTATTGCTCCTTGCGCTCTATAGCCTCATTGCATCATCGTAATCTCGCAATCTTACCTTTGTCCTTCTGCCTAGCATCCTCGAAGCAGTTTATCTTCTTATTCAACTGCGGGCCATTTAGGCCCAAGGCTATTTGCTTTCCTCCTCATATTTCCCGGATCTTATTTTAAAGGACAAGGCTAGATAAGGGCCTAATTTCGCCCATCGGCAATATCATATTTTCCGAGTAGTATATGTCTTGACAAGTAATATAAAACAGTTCTTTGGCGTAGTAGATTATTCAGCGAGCGTATAATGCGAAGGCGAGTGTCGTAAATCATCCGAGCGTGTAATAACCATTATATGCGAGCTGAATACTATAATTTATCCACGACTGTCGTATGTTTTAACTGTTTTAATAGTATAAAAGTGAAAAAACAAAGTTAGTTTACAGTAAAACTTTGAGGTTTTAAACGTCAAACACGAAAATATGCACGAAAACAGGGACTCTCTCTTGGAAAAAATGGATTCGCCCTTTCTTTATGAAAATCGTTAGCCCCTGATTGATCAAAGGGGCGTTAGAACGAAAACAGCTAGTTCCTGGTTGGTCAAAGATACGTTAGAATGAGATTTTGTTCATTATACGTTAGGTTGGAATAATGACTAACATTATTTGTCAATTGTCAAATGTAGAATGCAGTAATTATACGATAGTCGTGGATAAAAATGTTTTTATTCAATATACACGACAATATGTGATTTTGAGCGCTGACACGTTTAAATTCGCACGCAAAATCGACATCACTACGACTCCCTTGGAAACGATTTTGTTGTTTTTGCATAGAAGCGCTTGATGAACCAATATAAATTGACCATTATTTAAAAGCTTAAATACTCAACACTGAAATGAGGTATAGATTTTCTTGATTCATCGAGCACATTTAACTGAAATATACATTGTAAGTTTGGAAAAACGTCAAAAATTACAAATCGACTGTAAACATGCTTACTTTTAAGTGCTATTATTACGACTTCTGTTAATTTTCAAATGTAAAACGTATAGAAACATAAAGATCATACGTTCAACTATAAATAAAAAACGTTTAATGATTTTAAGGAGAACTTTTTATTTTTACGAAATTAGTGGGCGAAAGTATAGAGCTTATCTACCTTTGTCCTTTTATTGCTATTATTACTGGTTAAGTACTCTTTGATGATATTGGCTTCGGTTCTTACTAGCTCTATTAATCCACGTGCAGGTTTTTCTTTATGGATTTTTCCATGTGTATTTAGTTGGATATTTTTTTTTCTTATGTTACATTTTATTCAAATTATTGGTGAATAATTTTTTTTTTCGGGTTGCCCGCTACCGAACAGGATTTCCGCGGCTTCCAACACCGCTTGATAACTGCGCCGGCGAATTCCTTGCAGCCACTCTCCAAGACCTGTGGAGTTAGTGACTGTAAATACCTGAATCGTGTGCCCTAAGTAGACAAAGGGACCCCAAGATAACCGTCTTCTGCATCTGGCCTGCCAACCATTCTCCTACTCTTTTTCGATGTAGAATCAGCTCCTTAACGAACAAGAGTTATTTTCCTAACGTCTAAGATTGTTGAACATTTCGGCTCCTATTTTAGAGCCATTTTTAGAAACATGAAAAACAAGGAAAAACCCGTCAAGGTATGTCTATGAATTTATAGGAATTCGTTGCATCAATCTACCTACTCCCCAGATCGAACCATGGTTCGGGTCTCTAGGGTCTCAATCTGCCTACTCCTTAGACAAAGTTCTCTGGAGGTGTAAACATTGTTTATATTATTCTCTCCAACGATTTGCGGTAAAAATATTTGCATGCTAATGTCATTACACAGCAATATTAATAAGATGCCTCTTACACTAAATATTTGTCTGCAGCTTATTTCGTCCAAAACTACATCTCACAACGTCAATATAGTTTTGTGTTTAATATACATTTTATTTATGCCACAAAAGTAATCAATCGTTGTATATGTAAAATGATTACTAAATATGATGAAATCATAATTAATAGAGCTGTCAGTATCTGAGCAAGTTGTAATTTATTAAAGAAATATAAGGGCACGAAATTTTTTACTATCCTGTCATATTTTATTGATTCTTTTGTTATTTATCTACATAAAATGTTTTATTTAAAATTATTGCTTTAAGAACACAAAAGCCTAACTAAATATTTTAATAATTAAATCATATAAAAGAAGAAATATTTCGTTGCTTATGAGAATTTCTGAGGTTTATGTAACCACTTTGTCATCTTTTGGAGTTCAGATATTACCATCAATCATATTAGACAGCTCCATCAAAGTTTATTCAAGGCTCTTAAGATTTATTTTATAGACCTTATAGTAGACTCAACTTTGTATTTGTTTTTAATTAACTTGGCCTGCCATTCGATATGCTATAATTTCCTATTCTGAAATGTTTATTGGTATAGAGTGCCTCTCATAATTATGTGTAATAATATAGTCAAATGATTTTATCATTGTGAAATTATTGTTATATATAATTAATCCTTGAGAGATATTTCGATGTAGACAACACACAAATATCTTATTGTTTTTATTACGATTTAATAGTAACAATAATAATAAGCAAAATTGCAATAAATTTATGTGAACGTATTTCAAAAAAATGTATTACTTACCCAAAACATTATTTTAAATAAATGGCATGTACATAATGACAAATTTGGAAACCATTTTCTCAATTTTTATCGAAGTCGGTAGGTCTCCGTGTTGAGAGAAATACGGCGAACCGGACGTATAATTACAGCAAATGCTACAAAAGTCACCAAAATTAATCAAATCTTTAATAATATCCTCACTTTAAGGAGTGACATCTAGAGTTTTTTAGTAGTTGACGTGCTTTCTTATGGGTCACTCAGAGATGTTCTTCTTATTACCTAACCGCGGCAATACGTTAAGAATTGGTGAGCGTGAGGTGGTAAACAAGACAGCTTGGAGCCCTTGCCGACAATATGGGTAACTGCGATCTGCGAATATGATATTCGACAAGGTATACAGGGTGTTTGGTACATCGAGGGAAAGTTTTCACTGGGTGATAGTTCGATAGTTAGGGTTACTTGGTACGTATGTGACCATATTTCCCTTACACTTTTTGAGATATCGGCATTTTTAGATATCTTTGCGAAATAGTTGAGTTGTTACTAATACATGTTATTTTTAAAAGCTTTTACTTGCAATGTTTGTTTGTTTGTTTGTTTGTTTGTTTGTATGTTTGTTTGTTTAGGTCAAATCTTGCAAGCTGAATTTCGACTAGTTCTAATTAAGCTAGAGCTTTGAAATTTGGCACACGTGTATAAGTCCGGTGACAATGCAACATAGTATAGCCATTATCGGTCTAAATCCAATATGGCGACGTCCCAAGAGGGCGGATCGGCTTTTTAGTCACAACCTCCTTGATATGGGTACCAAATGAAAGGGTTTAACGAGTAAAATACGATAAACAATGTGACGTAATTTTAAATTCAATATGGCGGACGTCCCAAGCTGGCGGATCGCCTTTTTCTTCACAACCTCCTTGATATCTGTATCAAATGAAAGAGTTTGACGAGTAAAATACGACAAACTATGTGACGTCATTCTAAATTCAATATGGCGGACGTCCCAAGATGGCGGATCACCTTTTTCTTCACAACCCGCTTGATATGGGTGCCAAATGAAAGGATTTGACGAGTAAAATACGATAAACTATGTGACGTCATTCTAAATTCAATATGGTGGACATGGGAGAGGTGGGAAGGGGTGGGAAGTGGTGGGGAAGGAATGGGAAGGGTTGGGAAGAGATGGGGGAGGGGTAGGAAGAGGTGGAGGTGAGGTGGGAAGGTGGGGAAGATATGGGAAAGGGGTGGGAAGAGGTTGGGAAAAGGTGGAAAAGGGGAGGGGAATGGGCGGGAAGAGGTGGGAGAGGTGTGGGAAGAAGTGGAAAGTAGTGTTAGAGAGGTGAGAAGACGGGGGAGGGAAGGGGTGGATGTCGGTGGCAAATAAAGGGTTTTGTCTGTCTGTCTGTAAAATAATTAGACTAAAAAGTAAAAAATAAAATTATATTAAAAAAATGTTTTTAAGAAAAAGCTTTTTGAAAAAAACTACTAAAAAGTAAAAATATTTTTTTTAAAATTCATACACCTGGAAACCAGAAGCTTTGGGGGCGGTCAATTGAGCAAAGTAACTATGCAATAGCGCTATATGGCCGTCCCCAAAGCTTTTGATTTCCAGGTGTATGAATTTTTAATAGTTTTTTCAAATAAAAGCTTTTTCTTAAAAATATTTTTTTTATATACTTAATTTTATTTATGATACAAAATACTTTCAGTTTTCATAAATATTTTTTTTAGATATTCTTAATATGCATTTTGTCGAAACAGCTTACAAAAAAATGCAGAAGTATTGGTATATAAATTATGTAGGACAATTTATATGTTGGAATACATTTATTCGATTTTTTTTTTCTATTTTAAGACAAATTTTCTCATAAGTGGCACTACTTCAAGAAATTCAAATAGTTTTAAAAACTTCTCTATTGCATACTCTTTCCAATGGTATACCACGTTATGACAGAATTATAGTTCATTAAACTAAAAAAAAAAAAAAATTTAAACATTACATTTTTAATAAGGAAAGAATATTAAACAAAATCATAATAAATTCTTTCCGCCGCAAATCGCTGATTTTATTTAATAATATTTAAATACAATTTTCTGTGACACTGAAATAAAATCAAACGTATTTACACGTATAGTGAACAAGAAATTAAATAAACAAAGGGTAGATACGGGAGAGCGAAGGGGTGGATGGCGGTGGCAAATAAAGGGTTTTGTCTGTCTGCCTGTAAAATAAGTAGACTAAAAAGTAAAAAATAAAATTATATAAAAAAACCGTTGCCCAAGGAATCACTACTTCCACATCCGGATCTTCTATCCAAGTCACACAACGAAAAAATTTCGTATATGGAAATAATTGTTTATGGAACATTATTAATATAATATTTGAAATCCTCTACCCCAAAAACCCATAAAACGATACCCCACTTCGGTAGTTGGGTGGGGGTGGTGACAGGGGGTGGGAGTGGGGGGTGTATAAAGTAAAAAAATAGTGTGAGGTTTCTGGTTCTTGTACACACACTAAATCACATTTTTTTTTCATCCCTTTTAATAATGGGGTGGGGGTGGCTAATGCCAAAATTTTTTTTGAGACCTAAGCTTCTCTTGTCTATACTAAATATCAATTTTATGAACTCTTACCTGCTTGATTTACCTATTTACTCCAAATTTACCCCAATTTACTCCCCAACCCTTCGACGGAACAAGATAAAAATATAATCTAGTTCTAGATCTCGTTAAAGTACATACGTGTACCAAATTTCAAGTCAATATCTCAAACGGTTCCAGAGTAAACGTGCGCACAAAAAAAGTTACAGACCGACAGACAGAAATATTTTTTTCACTCAAACTTGACATCTCGACGTTTTATGACATTCTAAGCCTATTTGAACAATACAAATTTTTAAAAAATTTTTTGTCGTTACTATACTTCCACTGGATGTGGAAGTAATAATATTTTTAAGAAAAAGCTTTTATTTGAAAAAACTACTAAAAAGTAAAAATAATTTTTTAAATTCGTACACCTGGAAACCAAAAGCTTTGGGGGCGGCAATAGAGCAAAGTAACTATGCAATAGCGCTATATGACCGTCCCCAAAGCTTTTGGTTTCCAGGTGTATGAATTTTAAAAATATTTTTTTTAAATAATTTTATTTATGATACTAAATACTTTCAGTTTTCATAAATATTTTTTTAGATATTCTTAATATGCATTTTGTCGAAACATCTCACAAAGAAAAATTATGTAGGACAATTTATGTGTTGGAATACATTTATTCGATTTTTTTTTCTATTTTAAGCAAAATTTTCTCAAAAGTGGCACTACTTCAAGAAATTCAAATAGTTTTAAAAACTTCTCTATCGCATACTCTTTCCAAAGGTATACCACGTTATGATAGAATTATAGTTCATTAAACTAAAAAATGATATTTTTAAACATTACATTTTTAATAAGGAAAGAATATTAAACAAAATCATAATAAATTCTTTCAGCCGCAAATCGGTGATTGTATTTAATAATATTTAAATACGATTTTCTGTCCGTGACACTGAAATAAAATCAAACGTATTTACACGTATAGCGAACAAGAAATGAAATAAACAAAGGGTAGATATCAGACGGCCAGACGCAAAAAATTGTTTTGCTTGGATACCAGTGACACATTTGAACGTTTGTGTCAAACGGTGTTTTATTTAATTTTACTTCCACATCCAGTGGAAGTATAGTAACGACAAAAAAATGTTTAAAAATGTTTATTATTCAAATAGGCTTAGAATGTCATGAAATGTCGAGATTTCAAGTTTGAGCGAAAAGAAAATTTCTGTCTGTCTGTCGGTCTGTAACTTTTTTTGTGCGCACGTTTACTCTGGAACCGTTTGAGATATTGACTTGAAATTTGGTACACATATGTACTTTAACGAGATCTAGAACTAGATTATATTTTTATCTTGTTCTGTTGAAGGGTTGGGGGGTAAATTGGGGTAAATTTGGAGTAAATAGGTAAATCAAGCAGGTAAGAGTTCATAAAATTGATATTTAGTATAGACAAGAGAAGCTAAGGTCTCAAAAAAAATTTTGGCATTAGCCACCCCCATTACCACCCCCACCCCACTATTAAAGGGGATGGATTAAAAATGTGATTTAGTGTGTGTACAAGAACCAGAAACCTCAAAATATTTTTTTATTTTATCCACCCCCACTCCCACCCCCTGTCACCACCCCCACCCCACTACCGATGTGGGGTATCGTTTTATGGGTTTTTGAGGTAGAGGATTTCAAATATTATATTATTAAAGTTCCATAAACAATTATTTCCAGAAACAAAATTTTTTCGTTGTGTGACTTGGATAGAAAATCCGGATGTGGAAGTAGTGATTCCTTGGGCAGCGGTTTTTCATCTTAAAAACGGCGAGACTTAGCATAAATATGGCCATATAGATCCCAACTAACACCCAGTGAAATCTTTCTATCGATGTACCAAACACCCTGTGTTTGGTACATCAGTGTTTCATTCCCGGGTCATTATCTCGTAAAATAATAAAATATATTAAAATTTGTAAATCGCCGATAATTGACACCAAAAAAGGTCTTAAATAACTGCAGCTAGAATTGTTCCTTCGCAGTGCTCAGAGATGGCATTGAGGTGAGAAATTATTTTTCGATGGCTGGAACCTTGAAACATGATAATGATTCATACGATTAATGAATAAATTGTGAATAATTTTGACTACGTAAGAAATTTTGTAGATACCAGCCGTTTGGAGCTACATGAAATTTTTCTCCATTTTTTGTCTCTGTAAATTTTGAAAACTCCTGTAACTTTTCTGTTTATCATTTTACCTGAAACCCTTGGTTAATACAAAATGCTGACGCCAAGTAGTGATTCTAAATCCATATAATTTCCAGTTTGCGTATAAATTCTTTAATCCCAGAGCTGGAATTAGGGAAGATTGCGCCTTTGGCTTGCTTGGTTTGGGTGCACTTCACTGGATGTTGACCTAGGATTAAAGAATAGAGCACGTTAGTGAACTAAAGTTTGTGTCCGACGAAAGTTTGCGCCCTTAGCGACCGCCAATTCCAGCTTTCCTAAATCCTCATTCGCAATAGTATATTATTCAGTAAGCGTATAATGTAATATAATGTATATAACGTAATATTACTGGCGAGGGTGATATTTGCGACACGAGCAGAAGGTAAGCTCATCCTAGCAACTACAGCTATTACAAGCGAGTAGAATACTACACTTTTTCTACGAGTACTGCGTATTGCTTGAATCATTTTTTCACAACAAATTTGTGCAAATTAGTAAGAAAAACCTGACAGTAATTTAAAAATTTAAACAAACCTAGATTTTCAGGACATATTGATATTTGCATGACAGACTGAATTGAGTCATGGCATACGCGATATTTTTAAACTTTAAATCGTCTCTTGTGGTTGCTCCACTATGGGTCGCGTGCGCGTGACGTCACAGGCCCCAGACCTTAGGAAAAACAAACCGCTGTCATTAGCTGTCAAATGGTGACTGACTGAACCTCAGAATTAAATTTTTCGTAATCCTAGAGGTTTTATCGATATTATACCATACAAAATGGCTAATTTTTATTGTATTATTAATTGTGGAAAGTGTGGCAATCCGAGACAACATCAGTTTTTATGAAATAACGTCGATTTACAGCCAGAAGAGGTTAGGTTAAACAATTCCAGGCAATTAAAAGAAATGCTTTAAGTTGTTGCATGTTAATGCAAGAATGATTGTGAGAGTAATAACTGCTGCTCAAACAAGCAATAAACAATCCATGGTAAAGGAAATTAACGTTTTATATTGGTTTGTCTCTATTTTTAATAACTATTTCTTATTTAAATTTTAGCTGAGCGAAGCATGAACTGCACGGAGGGAGAGTATATTTAAGAGAATACAAGTCGTAATTAACAATTGACCTACATAAAATAGTAAAATGCATGTTAGACATTTTATATAATATATTATAATAAAAAATTTACAAAAATTACAACGGTTTGCGTAGTCCAATCTATAGGTATATAAGGTATAGACAAGGGGTTAACCGCTGGAAGAAATTGTGTACATCTTATTACATACTTCAAATAGTTTACAGTCTTTCATTGTTTATTTTATAGTGTCTTTTTCACAAAATTTACAGCGGTTAATCTCTAACCATAGCCATGTTCATTTCTAAAAAACTAAAAGGAAAGATTTCCTGTTAAGTAGTGAACATGTTTTGTCTAGACTGGCAACACAATCCCAGTGAGCATTAAGAAACCATCTGAATCTGCAATAGTCCAAGGAGTCAATGGCTTTTATTCATGATGCTAAGAGTTCATATCCTGAAAAATTAATTTCTGCATTAGTAATTATTTATAAAACAACATTTAATTAGGCAAGCATATATGAAAAAAATAGTTGATAACTAATTCTTACCGTTGTTACAAGCTTTTATCCTGCAAATTTCTTGCAGAGTACTTCTTTCACCTAACCACAAACAGCTTCAAGACTTTTCAATGCCTTGAATTCGTCCTTCTGTCTACGTACTTCTTTCAAAAATCAAGTAATTCGCAACATCCCTATGTGTATCATTTGGAAATACATCAATATTTGTAGTAAAGTATTTTTTTCTCAAAATATAAGAATTTAATTCGATGGCAGCCGTATACCTAACCTCTACATCAGGAGACAATTCTGCAAAATACGAACTAACCGTCATCCTGACGAACAAAATTGTTTATATAACAGTATTAAGAATAGTTGTAGATGTTAAATAATCCAACAACAAGTTTTTAAATGGCACAAACACTGAAAAATTCACTTTAAAGAAACACGTTTAATCGGCGGATTTCTCAATGACAGCTGTTTGTTTTTCCTAAGGTCTCAAAATCTGTGACGTCGGCGCACGCGACCCATTGAATAATGAAAATGAACTGTAGATTCTACCCCATTGATTAATGAATTATTACTCACGGCTGTGAGTAATGAGCTCCATTACTTGTTCAAAAACGTGTCTATAATAAATGAATTATTCAATAGTCGTAGAAAAAGTACTTTATATTTGATTTCTGCAACAATCATACAAGGGGTAAGTAAAATATATATGTTGGAAAAATGTCAGAACCATTTTGATTGCTCATAATGCATATGTTCTCACAGCTGATGTATTACGAATACATCGTTCATAAATTAATATAAGTTTAAATATCTATATACTGGTAACTATTTAATATAAAGAATCGATAGGTAGATTTAAAAGAGAACTTTTAGAATTAATGAAAGTGGATTTTACTCGCACTATTTAGGATTCAATATGACGACCATAATTTAAAAGGCTTTTAAAGTAAGGATTCCGATATTTCTGCCCTATTAAACGATTAAAATGCGAAGACTGACTAAGCATTAAAATAGCATATTGTATATAATTGGCATGCATTTTAAAAACGTTGCACCTGACTGGTCATGTACCGCCAGTCTATTACAAATAATTGTGGTAAGTGTAAGTTTATGCCGATTAAACTCAAAATCTTAACCTAACAAACACATATCACGCCACATATATAATCTTCAAATCCAAAGCCAAGGCTGTCTGAAAGGGGACATAAAAAAAAAGACAACGTCTATTATCCACCGACTTGGCCACTGTCAGAGCTGGAGATCGTACCAAGTACATGATAGACAGTGACTAAGCATGCTCGCCACAATACGCTTTGGTCCGCTGCGCTACCCTGACGGTAGTAGCTATAAATCAGCTTAAAATATACCTACTGATCAAGAAAGCAGAAAAATAACGAGAAACTGACCACTAAAATGTAGATCCAGGCTGCACCTACATGTTAAATCTATTGCACCGTCTTCGTATTATGCTGCTATTAAAGTTTCTACCTCTGGCAATAATTTCGGCTTGACATGCTCAAAATAAGGCTTCTGAACTTCTGGCTCATTTTTTTCAAATCTATATACATATTTTAATAAGTTATTTAAGATTGAAATATAGTTTTTGCATACATCGAACTTGCATTCCAATTACCATAAATGTTCTGTGGGACACGCAGAACATTTATGGGACCGAATGGGAATTCAAGTTCGATCTACACAAAACTATATTTCAACCCCAAGAAGTCCATTCTTGCTAACTAGATCATTTTTGATGTGTTAACTTCTTGGAGATACACATACTGTTCGTGGAGTGTTACATGATCTTGCATTAATATGAAATTATCTCCTTTCTACATATGGCACGCAAGTTGGTGAGTTACCTACCCACTAGGGTGGCCCAAATTTTGCGACTTTCGATTTTTTTTGTCTAACCCCTTAAAATGGTTTTATAAGATGAAAAAAATACCACTACAAAATTTTGTTAAACGTATTTATAATAACATCAGCTTTTATTTGGATCAAAAATCATATGCCAAGATTATAACATTTATGTAAATATTACTTATGAAAGTAGTATTTTACACTTAGTAAATTAATTTTACATAATAATAACTTGAATTAAAACATTTTGGTACCTAATTGTTTCTTTCTTTACGTCGGTAAAATGCTTACGATATTCGCTAACAATCAGAATTATAAATTGGCGCTGCTCTTCGTCCGTTGTTAATCTGTTGTTATATTCGTCTATTAATTTAATACCTCTTTCGGCTGTATCGTTTACAACTTTTAACTTTTTAATAACTTCGAAACAAGTTTTGTACTGCTGATTAGTTTCCCAGGTTTGAGGATCATCCTTAAGAAATTCGGTAGAGAGGTTAAATCGTTCAAAATTTTTTTTTGTGCCCGAGAAAATAGAATGACATATTTCCTTATTTTGTATCTCATCAATACTACTAAATTTGAATCGTTTATTGCCTTCTTCAAATAAGTCTTCTTTTGCTAAAGCCTTAACCATGTCCTTTTTGCATCTGTTGAAATATCATCATCAAAGAAAGATAAAGTAGGAGCTTCAGGAGTTAAATACCACAAATGGTTTTGAATTTTTGAAATTGCACTTTGAGATATAGCAGGATCAGTGGTTTTATAGCTCATAAGACTTTTTATAAATTGAAGATCATGATATGGAGCTTTATGTGGAGAGGGAGCTACAAACCAGGCTTTAACGTATATTTTAACAATAAAAATACATATTTCAATGCTTTTTTTTCTTTTGCTATTAATTTAAATTCGTCTCTAAATAAAAATATCTTTAAGCAATAGATTGCTTTTGCCATCTAGGAGCGCAAATATTTATTTGATTATCTTTTTTGCCTAGAAATAACCAAGTCATATTTAAAAATTCTTTAAGCCATCGCGAGGTTGTTTCATCTATAAAGCGTTCTCTACAAAATCAAGAATATCAAGACCATCATTTTGTAATATTTTGATTAATATTTTCATCCTCCATTGCAGGTTTAAATTTAGCATGATCAATTTTAGTCCAAGCTTGTTTAAAACGTTTAAATAATGGAATATCAGGACCACTAGAAGACATTTTCACAACAAAAACACTTTTTAAAATAATTTCATAAATGTGATGTCTACAAGGCAAATATAGTAAATTTATTTCTAACATTTGTTCTAATAAAACACTTGCACAATTTAAGTGACCCAAGTTCGAAGCAGTTTTATCGCAACATAAACCTTCACTCTATCATGTAGGTTCTAGTGTAATAGTGCTTCATAAACTTCAGTTGCTTGCTCTCTTCCTGTGGAATTCTCTAAAACTAATATTCCTAGTATTTGTTCTGTATTTCCACTTGTAATTATTATCACAAGTCTGTCGTGATTGTCAGTGCCAGTTAAATCCCTAAAAAATTTTCCATCCCAGTGAATAACAGGAGATAATAAATTAGATCCTTTAAAATGTTCCTTTGCTTTTTCAGCTCTTTCCTTTCGCAACTTCTGTCTACAGCGTTGAATAGTTATCCTGCTTATAGACAAGGAAAGTACATTATGCTTCAAGAATAGCCGTTAATATGTGGACTGCGTCTTTGTTACTCACTTTACACTTGTCGAAAGCCGCAATTATTTTTTGGGTTATTATGTTTTGTGTTCCCACTAATTTTTTCTTTTTTGGTTCAGAGCTTCCAGGTACTTCGAGGTCTAATTCTTTGTAGGAAGAGCTTGGCGAGGTGCTACTTGATGACTCAAAAGCGTCTAATTCGGCTACATTTTCAAAAATGTTGGCGTTTTCTCTATTCGTTCAAGATTCTTCTGTTTTCGTCCTTCGACTTTTTTTTCCTGTTCAGTTAGTTTTCTATCAATACCATACATGAAACCTGATCTTCCCTCTGTCGTTTGACTGAGTAAAATTGTTAGCCTTCCTCTACCTTTATTATTTCAAAGACGTTCCTATGAGCAATGTCAAATAAGTCGTCTAATTTATCCACAAAAGATGTTTCTTTCTGTTTAGCAATTTTGCTTGCTTTATGAGAACTTTACTGCGGAGCTCTTAATTCTTCATATAGGCTTTCTACTTTTTTAACGCAATGTTGCGCATCACGTTTTGGGATACGCGCTTTGTGCCAAAAAAAATGACTTCGTTTATTACTAATTCAATTCACTTCTCGCAGGTTAAAAAAAAGTACACTTAAAACTTGTTTATTAGAAGGAAGCTTGCTTACAATAATCTGTGGTGAATAACTACCTACGAGATACACTAAACTGTCTTTTCTCAAACTTCGAGGAGATCACATGGTTGAACAAAATTTACAGACCAGTCACTAAAAATATAACGCACAAGTCTCAATATTACTTCACCTAAGTAAAAGCGGAAACTAAAAATATCTCCTTATTAATTTCAACTTATATAAGCAGCCGCAGTTGAATAGATCTCTTAGGGGGCATGGTGTAGGCGGATTATCGATATCTCCTGTAAGTGGAAGCAGACAAAAAGATATCTGTTTTATTGCCTACTTCTAAGAAGGACTGATCTTTGAAAAAGGCCAAAGCTACCAAATATCTCTTTAATTAAATAATCCTACTCTCTTTGCTTTTTATTGTAAGCAGGTAAAATGACCTGCCAACGCCATAATAACAATTATAAAGGATAATTTACATGTAATAAAATATAATATTTAAATACGTAATAAAATATAATATTTAAATGAGTACCAACAAAAATAATTATAAGAAAGATATGTCCTTTACTAACCACAAAAAATTCTCCGGCGGCACCACTTCCCTTTCTAGGAAGACCAAATTTGGTGGAATTATTTTTCTCAGTAAACGAAACAGTTTCAAGGGGTTAGACAATAAGAATTCCAAAAAAAAAAATCCTATAAAAAGATGGGCCACCTTACATACCCACTGTCAATTGTTTGCATTCAGAGAGCTTGCTCACTGTAATTTAACTTCCCTAGTTAGGTCGATGTGAGGAAAAGAAAGGAAAGAGCCTAGCGACCTCTTTAACGATCTACAATGTACAACTAATAATCTTTGCTACGTTACATTTAACATATATTTCTCCAACTATTGTTGGTAATTACACCGAACTAAAGTGGATTAAAGATTTTTCCTACATCTGCAACTTACATACCAAAACCGCAAATATGTCATCCGCATACCCAAATTCTAGAAAATACTCGAATTCTTCTTCAATTTCTGTTTCTAACTTGATACCTCTAAATATTACATGAAGCAAAATTACATCCAATTTAATAACGTTTTCGTGGGACATAAAGGAACTCTTTCACATATTACCAAAGATTCCGACCAAATCCTTCCGTCCTCCTCAAGAATATTTTTCATTAATTTAGAACCGGTTCCATGAACCAAAAACCAAATGCGTATGGTGACATATTTTACAAATAATACTTCATTTTGGCGTAATGTAATGAAATTTTAGTTGCTTCTGCTAGAGAGAGCACCCACTTGCTTTCCGTCGAAATGCAGATTTTTCGTGTACACTTAAACTCAATATTTATTTATTCTTTTACAAATTGTTTGCTTATTCCTATATCTACAATAAACAAACTAATTATTTGTACAAAAATTGTAACGAATGGTCAAACGTATAACGTATTTATTTTATACAATTTTGTTTCTAACGTATTATATTGTTATGAAGACGTTTTTTGTTCTCTTAAACACAGTTAGCATCTTCAAACATTATTATTATTATTATTTATTTAAAAACTTACCAACAATTTCTAACAGACATATTATTATTGAATAAACACAAACAAGAAATGGGACTAACATCAGAATTTAAAAGAAAATATTGACGGTACTGCTTGAGTTCAAGCAGATACTGCACCATTTGCCTAGTTCTGATTAAATATCTAGTTAAAATGTACACAGTTTATAGATCATAAAATTCTAGTGTAAGAGTGTAAAAATGTTTGACGAAACGTTAACAAAACAACTAATCGAAAAAATAAGCAGCAAAATGAAATATGAATTCAGTGAATGTTTATTATGTTGCAGATATAACCACAGAGAAATTGGAACTATAAAATAGACAACATCTTATACACCTATAATGTAATGCTGGTAAAGTGCTACTACTCTTCATATATTCATTTAGGAATGATTAATTTTTAATTAACAGATCAATCCACTTACCTGAAGGAACGTTAATCCAAATTGTATGAGTGTCGTCGTTCGAAGAATTACATACTACTTGTAGTCGCTGACCTCGAACTTCAAAGAAAAATGTTTTGTCTAGCAAAACTTGGGTTTAACACTGGCACCATTCATCTCCCTGTATCGAATCCCGGATTATATCATCACTGCAATCTTGAGGAAGTATTGTCCTAGATCGTTCGCCTTAAAATAGGGTTGGGTGAAGAGAAGAACGGGAAGGGAATGTAATTCTTCGAACGGCGACACTCATATAATTAGGATCAAACTTCCTTCAGGTAAGTCGATTGATCTGTTAATTATATTTCGTGTCGCCGTTCTCAAATTACATACTATTTGTAGATGTTTAAAGAGAACGAACTAGATAGGAACAAAACTTTGTTATCTTGAGGAATGACATCAAGGTATAACCAAAAGATCACTAAACAGTTTTATGGCACTAAGTATTAAATTTCTAGCAAACGAAGAAGAATCAGCAAAAACCTATCTATTATAAAATCTTGTAAACATTTGTGAACTCTCTGTCCATCCAGCAGCTATACGAATAAGCTTTACAGATACACCCGCCCTTAAGACGGCTGATGAAGCTACATAACGAGTATTGGGTTATATCAATGCTCACAGTTTTGAGGTCCTTTTTAATCCAGTGATTAATTTGTCGGATCGAGCTGGATGGATAGGTTTTTGAAACTGTGAAAATAAAATAAGTTACGATTTCTGGGCGAACTTCGTTGATACGGATAAGATAAGTCTGTATAACTGAAGCGAAACAGAGAAGGATTCTTTGTGAGAAAGGTATGACCAATAAGGGTTGAAAATTTCGGGGACTGTTGGTTTTTATTCTATCAGAAGTACGAATTTCTGACCTATCCGTGAAGAATTTGATATTGTTAATGTGGATGGAAAGAAAAAAAAAATGGTGTCTATGACCAGTCACTAAAGCTTATCAGGTTAATATTTTAGTGATAGCTGAATGTAGTTAACCAGGCGTGATATTTTGGTCGAGATGGACGTTGATGAAAATAACTTTTTTAAAAATCCTTCTAAGGGGAAGTTTATGTTCCGTCCTAATGGAAAAATAAGAGCTATTGTGGAACTTTGAGAGTTTAGTGGTGAAAAAGATGCACCACTGTCAAATTGTTTATTGAGAAAATCTATAGTGAATGAATCATTGAAAATAATAAACGTATGTATGCTGTTGTCGACGTGCGCAAAAATTCCACCATTTGTTAATAAAAGAGTTATATTGCTGTATTTAATGACGTGTGGAGGTGTTGCGGGGACGACCTCTAAAGGAAGGCCTTCCGAATAAAGGGCCAACCTCCAGGAAAATTCTTCTTCGTAAGGGATGTGGCGTTCTGAAAGGAGATAACAGCAAATTCATATTTAGCTTGAACCGTAAAGGTTAGGTTATTTGTAGTTTTAATAAAAACATGATACCATGGCCGTGTGGGCCAGCTTGGAATGATGAGTATAATGGTAGCACCGTCATTAATGTTAAAAATAATGGTATGTTTTTGGAATAGAACTTAACATTTTTTATTAACAGAAAATAAGCCGAGGTATTGGCATTGTCTAGTTGGCGTTAATTGACTCTTGTGATAATTCATAAGGACGTCCAAAGTTGACAGCATGCGAATTACAACCTGGACTTCTCGTCCATCTGCCTATTAGAATGTACGCATCATATAGATCAAACTTTTTTTTTTTAATAGTTGCAAATACCAATTTTAAAACTATTCGATAATATTTTAGTTGAAAATACGGAGCATCTAAAAATTTATTAAGGCTTTTCAGGTTTCAAATGAACCGTTGTGTCCCATCTGATTTTGGGACCAGAAAAAATGGTGATAGAAACCGAAGTTGCCTTAGATACAGCACAAATTTTAACAAATTTCTGAATACCTTGCACCAGAGTTGCCTCTGATGAATGATGGCTTCGATTTGGAATGAAGCCTTGAAACGGAAGACACGGATCTTCTATCCAGGCACCTGATCTAGAAAGTTGTGATTGTTTTCTAAACATTGACATAAATGGCCAGTATGAGCAGAAAAGAACCCACCCGAGTTACTGTCATTGACGTTACCATTGGCGTTGACGTTTTATGTTGTACTTACCCTCCCCCCCATTTAATGGAATCGATGTCTTACTTCGCTTTGTTTAGGTAAACAACACACGTTCAGTATCTAGATCCTAAAAGTAGGTAGTACATACTATAAACATTTTGCCTCTGTCTTATCAATCTTCTTAAAAATGTGGAAAATATTTTATCCAAAGATTTTTACTCCCACCAAATACCTTGATATTATTCTATATACTTCACATCCGTTACATTGGGACTCACAGAGGCTATTCTTTGGTACAAAAACTACAAGTTTGAGAAGGTGCCAACATTTTTTTTTTTTGAAAAGCACCAGTTAAGTTTTAGGCCAAAAGTCCAATTTTTTGCCAAAAAATCTGGAAAATGGGCATATAGTTTCCCAGCGCATTCCGTTTTCCATGAGCATTGACAACGAATATTTTCTGCCTGGTCAGAAAGTGTAATACTACGTTCCAATTTTAGCCATAATTGATGTCCTCAATGCTGCCAATTGCACGGAGAAAAAATGGTGGCATATATCGAATGTTGATCGCCAAGATACCCTCTTCAACTATCACCAAGCCCCAAAGTGTTATACTCTGTTCCACAATTGAATATTTTCTGGGGCGGTTAGCACTAAAACGGTCAAGGGGGGGAAGGTCTGACTCACATAAGATAAAGTACTCAGAAAAATATTTACCAAAACATAACATCAATGCCAACAGGTTATATCCCAGGCCCCATATATGTAGCTATCTCCTAGACTATTAATAATGTAACTTAAGGAGGTTCCGTTCCAATACATATGTCATATTTTAAAACTTCATTATTTCATTTAAATGCAATGGTTAAAAAAATTCAAAATTTCTGCCTTTATGGGGTTTTCACATTTTTTTAGGCTTTTGACAGCTGTCAAAAATAAGCTGGATTTCAGTTTTCGCAGTTCTTCATTGAAGTGCTCAGTATTACGAAAATTTTGAGCCCAAATAGATTGATTTTGGTTGAATTACAAAGGAGTCGAATTTTGACGTAAAAATCTTGTAAATGCCTCACTGCGATGTACCTATTTTAATTTTATACAACTATGTTATCAAATAAAATATTGGTATTTAATTTCTTCTCTTCAGATACTTTTTTGTCTTCATCGACTAGCCCAATGGTTAATAAAAATTTCAGTTCTGTTCATTACTGATTTTTCAACAGTAATATACACACAATTTGAAAAAAACGAATAACGAGGCAATGAAAAGTTAATAAATTTATTGTGTATGACGAATAATTGCATTGATAGAAAATTTCGCTCCCTTTGAGCCTAAGTAAATTAATTCCAAGGTTATTGAAACAAAAATGCAAAAAGGGCATTTTTGCTAATTTCTTTGCATATGATTAAATAACCAATAAGGAATTATTTAAATACTATCTTGTATGTAGCGCACTAATATAACGCATAATTTTTTTTAATTCAATACGTTTATAAAAATACGTTCAAAAATATTAATATAGTTATGGCTAACATGCGAAAGAATGCCAATTAGTGGTCATTTTTAATTGTTTTATTTTTAGTGATTCGTAATTTTTTTTCATTTGTAACTTTAACAGTTTTAAATATTTACATGTAATTCTAAAGAAATAATTATTATTATTAAACTTTATTTCATAATTTTCGGCGATCTTTACTTGAAGGCGATTTTTTTTCCTAAAATTTTTGGACTTGCTGGTTTATTTTATTCTTTAATTAGACAGTTGAAGTTGTGCAGACTATTTCATTGAATTATTAAAATATTTATGCTTGCGAAAATTCTTGTTACTAACTGCCCAAAAATGATAAAATACAATAATAATAAATTAAACATCTTATTTTATAAATTTATAACATACATATATTAACATACAGTTTTTAACAATATCTTTATTCCATATTCTTTCTCTTTTATTTATTTATTTTTTTAATTGCCTTATTTGCATTTAATGCACAGTGCACACACCAGAAAGAATTATATAAAAATACTAAAGTTTAAAAACATAAACATACACAAAACATATACAATAACTTTTTAAATATGTTATGTTTACTATTATTAATGCTAAAAACAATAAATATTCTATTACGTTATGCATATAACATTACGCTAATATAATTATTACACATTATTAAATATAAATTATCTCGAATGTCGAGGTTAACATTTCCACAGATATACAACTAATAAATAATATCACATTTAATATGTTAGTGGCAACCACCAATATGACCTTTCCTCGCATTGGAAAGTTCACGTGCTGTTCACGTAATTCACCAAAGTCAATCACTTGCCGAGTTGACTGTGACAAGGGGTTAGTTGTTTCCAATTAGAATGTACCAGGGTAAAATAACTGTCACTGTTATGCAGAAGAGACAGGTCATGCCCATCGTCAGGATGTTTGAGCTCTGCAATTCGTGACGCCAGTCGGCGTCTTCAAGCTCGTGGGCGCCTCTTTGAAACTCCTTAACTTCTACTTCGTACCGGAATTTTACCCTGAAATAAAAAAAAACAATTGGTAAAAGTTATATAAAGCATTTTCATAAAAGTTACACATTTTTTAATCAAATTACCTAGTTATCTAAGAAAAATATATTTATAGTTTAACACTGATTGTTAAAGTAGAAAATATTAAGAAAATATCAAATTGTAGGTAGTTTTTAGAACTTTATTTTTGGTGTATTTTTTAATTTTCTTCCATAACACAGACAGACAGAAAAAAATTCAAACCTTAAGGTAAGACCCTTGTATCAGTATGTATTTTGAGGCGCTGAATTCGAATTTCATATCAGAATTTATATTTGATGGCGGAATTTCGATAAAATTACGATGCTAGTCCAAAAATAGTGATTTTCTAAGGCAAGTAGGGACATGAAATTAAAAAATTGTCTGTTTTGTATAAAAAGAATCACAATAAAACTGTAATTATTGAACACATTTCAAGCCCTTTTATATTCTCTGACACTAAAACCACCGGGGGCGATAAGGGCTATTATGGGCAAAACTCGCACGAAATATGTTCATGGAATCAAGAAAAGAGTTTACGCATAAAATTGATAAAATTAGAAAGTATTGCACTTCTGGTACCTACGTCATTCCCTATTATATTTTACGCCCTGAAACCACCACCTGATGTAGGCGTAAAATATAATAGCCCCCGTTTAGGGGTGGTTTTAGTGTAGGGGAGATAAAAGGGCTTGAAATGAGTTCAATCATTGCAGTTTTGTTGTGATTCTATTCATTTTACACAAAAAGACAATTTTTTAATTTCATGTCCCTAGTAGCCTCAGAAAACCCCCATTTTACGACTAATATCGTAATTTAATCGAAATTCCACCATCAAACATAAATTCTGATATGAAATTGGGATTCAGCGTATCAAAATACAGATACAAGGGTTTGATCTTTGGGTTTGATTTTTTTTTTGTATCCCTGTGTAATTTTTGAAAAATTGGTGATTCCGACCATGACGCCTCGTGCCAGCGAGCTACTCCGCATTTTAACAGTAAAATTAACCCTTTTTTAGGTACTTAATTTTAAAAATATTTTGGTTTATTTCTTCAGAAGTAGCTGATTTACTTTTCTTATTTGACTCGGCTATATGGCAAGCACGTTTATTTAATGAGGTGGCTTATTGAAATTACCGTTACCTGGCGGATAGAAGCACCAAATTTGGTATGAAGGGTATACTAATAAATATTAGCCTAGGAATTTCTAAAAATTTTCATAAACAGCACTAAAATCCAAAATGGCCGACAAATACGACAAAATATCACATGTAGCCCAGGAATTTTACTTTTTGACTCGGAATTAATTATTGTAAAGCTGAACATTTGCAAGATTGTAGTTTTGGTCCAGGATAACACGTACCAAAAAGTCCGCTACTCTCTCCCGTCGGCTTCCCTGTTTTTGCGGAGCAACAATAGCAGGTCGCAGAAATTGCAGAGCTGACTATACAGTGCAGCAGAAATGTTGTTACTGATCCGATTTGGGTGGAAATGATCATAAAAGCTTCGGGAATGCATATCCGTTCGTATTTCAGATGTTTCCATGCATATTTTGTTCATAAATTTCTGTTCTAGTGCTGTCAAAATTTCAAAAATTGAAAAAATTCCGAAGTGGAGCCATTGCGGATAAATGAAGACTAGGAGGAGAAAACGTACCCGAATAAAAATTTTTCTTCATACTTCTGGCTTTCCATTTGTATGTGTACTTTCTCTCTAGCGTCACCCGTTACGGAGCTACGCCACTCCGGGTCTCGCCGTCCTGCATCCGGTGAAACTGCCCTGGCTGCCCTGTTTCGAATTCCTGTTTATATATTATTGGTGTTTTATAAGATTTATTGAAATGAAATTTAACTTGTCAGACTCAGAAAATGACTTTATTCGACAAAACAATTGCCATTACTGACGAGACTGATTTTAGCACCGAAACTAGCAGCGAAAAAAATTTTTTTTTCGATTGCATTTTTGAATACATATATTCATAGGTAATGGTAATATCAACATTTTTACCTACAAATTATGACCCAAGAGCTAATAAAAAGGTTATTAACATCAAATTTTCAAAATAATTTTGACGACCAACGCGTATTTTTCAGGTAAAACTCGTATTAAAAAAAAAATAGTAACCTGTACCTTTTCGGACCGAAAGGTGGGCTCTTTAACTTTAAGTCAAAAAAAAATTAAGTCCCTAGTACATCTAACATAGAAGTTAGTCGCGAAACAGACGACAGCGTTTTCGCTGCTAGAGCGTAATTTCTCAAGTAATATGTTAATAAACGAAAATTGAACAGCCTGGCCCATTTCAGACCACTTTTAATCGAAGATCGAAGGGCTGGGTCTTTACCTTTAATTAAAAAAAAAATAATAATAATAAGTCTCCAGTACATCTAACATAGAAGTTAATTGCGAAATAGACGTTCATACCGTTTTCGCCGCTAGTACATTGTTTAAGATACATTAAAATAAAATGAGAACTATTAACCTACTAACTATTAATCGATGTAATTGACACGAAAACCAAATTTTTAAATGGGACAACCTGTATTTTTTTGCATATTTGGATCCTGCTGGCTAAAATGCATATGATCTGATCCTCAAATATTATTTGGATTTTCAAAAAATAGCTTTTTTAATTTTTAGTTTTAATAATAGAAGTTCGCGATTTTACCAAAATTGTTAAAAATTGGTCTGTAAGCACCAGTTTTTAATTAATTGCATTTTTAACTCCCTACACAAAAAGAAAGGGTGTCATAAGTTTAAGACGTATGTTTGTATGTCTGTCAATGAACGATCCGATTTTAATGTGGTTTCCTTTATTTTGTCTCGAAGGTTTTTACCTCGGTTTTTACTAAAGTTTCATCTCGGTAGAACTTCAGGGAGCTACATATCATCAATAGAGAGCTTATTATTGTTACTAGCATATTCGCACATTAGGCGAACGCGTCAATGATTTGAATTTAAAAGTTCTTTTAGATGTATTTGAAAAAGTAATTTGTCGAAAAGATTTTTAACAAGGTTTCGTCTCGATAGACTTTCAGGAAATTACACCATCATCAATAAAGACTTAGTTATTGTCTCGTAGCTTTCTAATGTTTCAGCCGATTTTAATGTGGTTTTATATGATAGTATATTACGAGATGATTATAAGACATGTGTAGGGTACTAGCCTACATACATATTTAGGAATATCACCATAGATAATAAAAAAATAACAAAAAACATTATTATTACAAAAAAACCGCTGCCCAAGGAATCACTACTTCCACATCCAGATTTTTTATTTGTCACTCACAACGAAAAAATTTTGTGTGTGGAAATAATTGTTTAAGGAACTTTAATAATAAAATATTTAAATTCCTCTACCCCAAAAACCCATAAAACGATACCCTACATCGGTAGCGTGGTGGGGGTGGTGATGGGGGGTGGTAGTGGGGGTGGATGAAGTAAAAAAACATTTTGAGGTTTCTAGTTCTTGTACACACCCTAAATCACAATTTTTTTTCATCACCTTTAATAATGGGATGGGGGTGGCTTTTTGAGATCTCAGCTTCTCTTGTATATACTAAATACCAATTTTATGGACTCTTACCTGCTTGATTTACCTATTTTCCCCAAATTTACCCCAATTTACCCCCCAGCGCTTCGACGGAACAAGATGAAAATATAATCTAGTTCTAGATTTCGTTAAAGTACATATGTGTACCAATATGTCAAATGGTTCCAGAGTAAACGTGCGCACAAAAAAAAGTTACAGACAGACCGACAGACAGACAGACAGAATTTTTTTTTGGCTCATTCTAAGCCTATTTGAACAATAAAAATTTTTAAAAATTTTTTTGTCGTTACTATACTTCCACTGGATGTGGAAGTAATTACATTTTGAAAATTGAAATTAAAATCTTTAAAAGTTAATTACTATTTATTTAATAGCCTCTACTTGGCTATATTGGTGACCCCGAACGTCTTCACATGTTGTATGCCTCCTGAGAGTCCATAAGAATTAAAGGCAGTTGTCAAAAATTATAGTAATGAAGACTGACAGTTTTGTTAAGTATTATTGCTATTTGAACAAATAATTATGCTGAAAATAATCTCCCATGGATATTCTACAAGCTGTGTCTGTCACGGCGAGAATGTGAAGCCGAGCGCAACTGCTCGTGCTGCTAGCAGCTTTAACGGCCTACGAGGACGACGCGACGTCCACAACGATGACAGCCAATTAAGGTCGATCGTTCCATAGATATCTTCACTGGACACGGATTCCTCAGTCTCTCCATGAAGATAGTACCAAGAAACGAATCAAACTAGATTTTCAGAAGACTTGTTATTACTTACTCAATTATGTACATGTATAGGTAAGTACTCTGCTATATGACTCCCTGCAATGTAAAACCAGCTTATCAAGTGTATCAATGTATTAATTATTCACTATTTTAATTGTCTCGCCAGCTTTTCTTCAGCCAAAGCTGCTATAGCTGGTGCGACATCTTTTAGAGAAGCTCAATCCAATTATGATTGCAAACTCATTCCCTATTTTAATTGTCTCGCCAGCTTTTCTTTAGCCAAAGCTGCTATAGCTGGTGCGACATCTTTTAGAGAAGCTCAATCCAATTATGATTGCAAACTCATTCACTATTTTAATTGTCTCGCCAGCTTTTCTTTAGCCAAAGCTGCTATAGCTGGTGCGACATCTTTTAGAGAAGCTCAATCCAATTATGATTGCAAACTCATTCACTATTTTAATTGTCTCGCCAGCTTTTCTTTAGCCAAAACTGCTATAGCTGGTGCGACATCTTTGAGAAAAGCTCAATCCAATTATGATTGCAAACTCATATTCACTTAGCACAAGCTTGCTATTTTTATCAATTACCTATTACAGAAGCTCAATCCAATTATGATTGCGAACTTTTATTCACTTAGCATCAGTCATATACATGCTATTATTTTATTTCAATTCATCAGTGACATATAACATACTCACATTAAGGATGTTATTACAAAAAATAAATTTCCTTGTGTTACGTTATTTTGTCATTTATCACTCAATCTAACTTTTCTTTTTTACTAATGTCATTTATCCATCAAATCTAACTTATTTTAAATCTGATTTTTAATATTGATACCTTGGTAAGTTGGTTTTTTCGTTGTAGGGAGGGAGTATATGTAGGGTACTAGCCTACATATTTAGGAATATCACCATGGATAATAAAAAATAACAAAAAACATTATTATTATAAAAATTACATTTTGAAAATTGAAATTAAAATCTTTAAAAGTTAATTACTATTTATTTAATAGCCTCTACTTGGCTATAACATGGCCGGGAGTTTTTTAAAATTTTCAATTTTACTTGTATTTTCTGTTTTATATTGCAACCAGTTCATTTAGTATTTCTCATTAGGAGTTGATGGATGGATATTGTTTAAAATTATATTAAATATTTCGTAGGTAATATATAGCTGCCATTATATATTTCCCTGTTTTCACAAATACAATAATACACGAAAATATATGTTATTTAACTGACGTAACAGCCTCTAAACACGCCAATATAAAAGTTACCCTAATAAGAGCGTTCAAGACATTAAGTTTATAGATCAAATATACTACCCAGGTCATAAGAAAAAGTGAGGGTTTCACTTCTTACAAATTTATTATGAAAGACGATTTTTTTATATATGTAATTCGAATGTAGTAATTCCATACAATCCAACCACAACCATCAAAAATGCGCGGAAAGCGAAAATTTGGTATTTTCCAAACGATCTAAAATGAAAAGTCAGAAATTTGACTTGCAAAAGCAGTTTCGTCGTCGAACAAATTTTCCTTTTTTTAATGCAGTTTCAACAAATATTTAAACACTAAAAGTACTAATAATTAAGTAGAAATAATTTTGCTTTTGAATTAAATAAATTCAACAACCAACAAATATAGTTTATTGTTCGATCTATTACCAACTAGTAACATACTTTTACAATTTAATTGTTATACGAGCATCTAAGTATTCCCCAAAACCTATGTGCTCTATTTTTCTGGTTATTGTGCCCTTTACTTTGTATACAAGGTATTTCACGTTCATATAAAACAATTGCAGAATAACGTTAAAACATAAATATATTATGGAAGTACGAAGCCACTCAGATCAAAGGAAAGATGAGTGAGTTCGAAGGAGAAGTGGAGCGACTTAAACGACAATTAAGAGAGAAAGGAGGCCAGCTAGGAACATCATCAGATCCTCGGTTAAACCTCCTTCCTTCGACGGCCAAAGCTCATGGACAACCTATAAGAGACAATTCGAAGCAGCTGCATCTGCGAATAACTGGGATAATGAAGAAAAGGCCATGGTATTAGTTTTACCACTAAAGGGCCAAGCATCGGAATTACTTCAGACTATCCCAGTAGAGAAGCAAATGGACTTTAAGGTTTTGGAAGCTGCCTTGGACTTGAGATATGGCGACCAACATCTCGCCCAAGTATACCAGGCTCAGCTGAAATCCCGAATGCAAAAGGCTGGGGAAAGCTTGTAAGAATTCGAAGCTGCTATAGAGAGAATGGCACACCTGGCATATCCAAGTGCTCCAAGAGAATTTCAGGAACAATTATTAGCCGTGGGATCATTTTTAGATGGCATAAGGGACGAAGAGGTCAGGCGAGTTCTTAGGTTAACTCGACATCAAAGTATCAGCGAGGCTTTGGTGCGTGCCCTTGAAGTAAAGGCTGCCTTTAAAGTCACCCCGCGGTCAGAAGTGCGTGCTGTGGCACCCGAAGAGGCACATTCAGATAAGAAGAATCTGGGCACTAAGGACGTGTTTGAATGTTCAGTAAATTATTGAATAAACTGGATTCTCTGAGGAAACAGGACAAACAAGAAGGTGGAGCAAAACCGAACGGAAGCATCAGATGTTATCAGTGTGATAAATTAGGGCATATTAAGAGAGATTGTCGACAGCGAAGCCCTGAGGAGGTAAATGCCGCAGTTGTCGAAGAATTATATTGGGACAAAAAGAACCTGGACACTATAGACGCACATGAAATGTTCAGTAGATTATTGGCCAAACTGGATTCTCTGGTAACACAGGTTAAGTAACAAAGCGGTGGAAAGCCAAGCCAAGGTGGGGGTATTCGATGTTTATTCGATGTTATAGCTGCGGAAAACTAGGCCATGTTAGACGAGATTGTCGACAGTGGAACCCTGAGAGGGTACATGCCACTGGGGCGGTACCGGCTAGAGAATGCGATGCCCCCAGAGAAATAAAGGTTTGCCGTCTGCAAATAATCCAGAGTAGTCTACCATCACCAAGCTGTGTAAACGAAAGGAAAGAGATTCCAGAAATCGGACGCTTTAAGACAAGAGCAACTGAGTGGTGCAGAAATTGGACCTATATTGCGAGCAAATGAAAAAGGAAGCCGACCAGAATGGAAGGAGGTTTCAAACAAAGGAGTAGGATTGAAGGCTTTATGGTCACAATGGGATTCACTGAGTCTTAGATGGGCTGTTGAACAGAGCATGGGAAAGCCTGGATGGAAAGCAAGTTGACATGCGTCTAGTGATTCCCAGGTGTATCAGAAGTACTTCGAGAAGTACATAATGGAAGGTTCGGCGGACACTTCGGCGTAGACAAGACGTTGAGTGAAGTACGGGAACGATTCTACTGGGTTAATAGTCGCCAGGATGTGGTGGCTTGGTGTCGCAAGTGTAAGAATTGTGCTACCAATGGGGAACCATTTTCCTTGAGCAACTATGCGAATGAAAGTCGTGAATAGCCGAAGAATGACCGAGAACAGATCACCAAAACTAGAGATCGAATGAAGGCTCGTTATGATCGTAGTGCCAGTACAGGAGGATTCAAGGTGGGGGATCTGGTTTGGCTGTACAACCGACAGCGGAAGGAATGGAGATCCCCGAACCTCCAACCACCTTGAGAAGGACCGTATTCAGTCATCACCCAGGTCAATGACGTTGTCTATCGAATTCAAAGAAGTAAAAAGTCGAAGATAAAAATCGTACACTTACACAGACTTGCGAAGTACGTTGAACGGACTAAATTGTCTGACCGGGACGTTCAGGCTTAAGGAGGGGGCAGTGTTAGATGTTTATACCCCCAGAGACATCCTTATGTAGGCAACACAGAATTCAATTGGTTTGGTTAGTTCGGATGTTGTCCCAGAGATGGCGCGCGGTGTCTGAATTTAAAGATTTGCAGAAAAACCTAGAAAGAATCATCTGGAAGCAGTAAAGAGCCCTCTGGACACATTTAGAAATTGATGACATCATAGAGATTAATCTAGATCCCTCATCTTTGGGTATATAAAAGCATGGAGCAGCAGAGTTGGGCAGTCTAGTCTAGTTAAGTTGATGTACAGTTCAGATGGTCAGAGAGTGAGCAGATAAAGGGACTGAGGTAGTGAATTATAGAACACAGTGTAAAATTAGTAACGTAATTATTTGTTGTAATGAGTAAGTTAATAAATGAGTGTTTAGTGTTACCCTGGTGTTATAATTTCGGGATTCACGATACAGGGTGTTTACAAAAAGGATGTAAACACGTAACAATACGCTTGTAACATGTGCACAAGTGTCTAACGTTCTGGCACCAACCTTACATGTGCCTTAATTTTTGAGTGCCAGCTCAAAGTATTTGCGGACATATATTTATATGAATCTTTTTCCATATTTTTGCATGTAGAATCTGCACCAGAAGTTTGTCATCGGTATTTCCGAAGAACCCTGTATACACTGGCACGTAAACGCACGCGCGCTCACACAGACACACACTGAAAGCCATATATAAACACATACATATAAATTACCCGTTACCTCGTTAGGACCTTCAAGCACTCCTGGAGCAAAAATCACCCATAGAATCGATTCGGTGCAATAGAAACTTTTGATCAGCATGACTATAACTACAAAATAGCAAAGTTTAAGCCAATTTCGTCGAAGCAAGCCGAAATATGTCATATATATACATACATAGATTTTACTTAACCTAAAAGTTGATAAAAAATTATGAAAAAAATCCTTGAGCTTTATTGGACTTGAATAAAAATGTTCCAATTTTTTGCTAAGAGAAAAAAATTCTTGAATGTCTAAAATGACACAAATTACTTAACTCTAACAAGCTGTATTTCAAAGACTGGGGTCCTTTCTAAAGGAATCTTTAGATATCCGGTGGACTTGGCGTAGGTAAGGAGAAGGGTATTTAACTGAGCCAATCTAAGATACCGAGATCAAATAATACACCCCAACTAAGTTGAATTTTTTAACTTCAACTCGGATCACTAGTAGAAAGAAAACACCGAATGTATGATGCTCTTGCTTATAATATGCATCATCGTCAAGAGTTCTATTTGTCTGAAAATCGAAAGTTTATTGTTCAGGGAAAACCGTATTACCTCTGCAGCACTACGTGCGTGGCGAAGTCTCTTCCTATTTTAGTCGAAGTCTCTTAAAATGTTTTTATTTGATTGTATGTTTAGGTGGATAAGTTACATCGGAAACATGTCAACATTTATTTTACATAAAATGAATGAGACATGAATGTAATAATTGTATGTATCGAGTAAGGTAAGTTTGAAAATTAGAAAATTGCATGTTAATCAGTACTTGTCCTTGTCTAAAAAAATCTAATTCATAAACTAAAAATGACAAAATAATTTTTTATAATTTTCCGATATGACCTTCAGAAACAAATATATTTTTAAACAGCTCTTCTGATAACCAAATTAACAATATTTTTAGGATACATGTATAGGAAGCTATTTTAAGAATATAAAGAAATAATATGTTCAACTTTCTGGAATAAATGTATTTATAAATCTATTTATTGTCCAACAATATCAAAGGTGTTTACAAGATGGGAACAATGCAAACATAAGCAAATTAAATACATTATATGTTAATAATACAAAGTCAACGTACAACATTTGTAAGAATAAAAAAAAAAGAAAAATAATACTGATTTATCGAAAATATTGAGGTCATCCTGGCGGTTGTTATATTCTATAGTACATTGTAAGTGAAAACTTTAAAGCGTTGGTCTGGACTTTACGAGCGTAAACAGTTTTCTTAACTCGTAAATTTCCTCTTAAAATATGGAAATTTAATCTGTGAGTATCTCACTCCTGTCAATTTCATTATGAATCGATCACATCTTTAAGATATTTTTTGGCAAGTTATTAGGTGTAATGGATCGGTTGTGCATAGAAAATATTTCAAATCCAGAAGAAGAAAACTAGTACGTGCACAATATTCCTATACCGTCAGAAAATATAAGAAATTACTGCAAATTTTCTAATTTAGCAATATGAATATCATTGCAATGCAGTCAAACAAAAAACGCGTACTTTGGCTTTAATATTTTAATCAAAATATATATTTCTAGTGGGACAATTAAATATGAAGTCTAAACATTGTTTAGACGGGGATTGTCTTAAATTCTTCAATATTTATGTGTGTTTTATATTTAAAATTCAATTAGTTTTGTTTGTACACGGATACGCTTTTGCTGCGACGCCTACATATTATTTCCAAGCAATTCTTCCAAATGAAAAACAATAGTGGTACGATTTACTTTATACTTGTAATTCTTAAATATTGTCCCATTATCATTTGTTCGTTTTTTTTTTGTATAAATTTGTATAAAATATCTCAAAAAATTTGGGAAGAAACTTATTTGTTCATTTTTTTGCAGTACTCTAGTCAGTCTTGGTGTTATAGACTTTTTATCAAAGTTGTTTCCTATTTTCTGGTTTTTAAAATGTATGTTTGTCAGTATTTTGTACAAGTGAAAAATGGAATAATTATTGTAACGTCAGTAAATAATTAGCAGGAATATTTGATTATATCATACCGTTTATGGTGTACAATAGAATTTAATTTAAATATGCGTATATTGTATTTAGTATTATATTCATTAGTATTGTTCTGCAATGAAATGATTCAAAGAGATAATGTAAAATATGATGTCACAAGCAGTTTTAGCATCCTATATAACCTGTGATGAATTAATGGCGAAAGTTTTTATTACAAATAACTATTTTGATTTTATTAATAAGTATTGTAAAATCCCATCATGCTGGTTTATAGAAGCAACAACAATATACATTGTCCGCTATAAAGTTGGTTACATAATAAGGAAAAAAATGTATTATAGAGATTTCTAAAAAATAAGAGGTTCGTTCTGCATATCTGACAACCAAAAAAACCTTTGAACCAGATTTGAAAGAAAATACAAATATAATAATACATTTTTCGGTACCACCGTCAACTATTTTACTTCATCATCCAGTGACAAAAAAAATATTGTTCAAATAGGCTTAGAATGTCATGAAACGTTGAGATTTTAAGTTTGAGCAAAAACAAATTTTCTTTTTTGTGCGCACGATTACTCTGGAACCGTTTAAGGCATTAACTTGAAACTTTTTTATCTAGTAGCTCCTTGAACAAAACATTTTATTTTTATTAATAGAGGTTTTCGCAATTTACATTAGTCGCAAATAAATTCTATGTCTAATTTGGATAGATTATAAATTAAATCATTATTCTTCATAATATTGCAAATGCAATTTTTTTAGCCTTATTAAATATCAAGACTAAAAGATTTAATCTTAATAATCTTTAATTAAATATACTTAATCTAATTCAACCTTAATAATTTTCATAAGAAAACTTATTTTCACAGTTTGGCAGAGTTCATCCGCCCAGACGTCACCACCTTTTAATTTTTAAACTACAAATAACTATATGTATGAATGTATGCTCCAGTTATGTAAAGTCATAATTTAGGATTTGAAATATGTGTTTATGGTGGAAAACAGTGCGAGAAATTTAATTGCCCCCCCCCTCTATTTTCCAAAATACATAACCCAAAGATTTGAAAAATAAAATCATAATCGTAGAACTTTTTGAGCTTATCAACGACAAATAAGTTTGATTTGCTTATCTCAAAAACAATTTACAATATATCTTATATTTTTTGTATTAAATTTATTGAATTATTTATATATAAACTGTACTAATTTTGCTGACTGATTTTAATCTACCTTTTTTTTTAATGGGTTCTAAATGAAATTTATAAAAATGTTTATCAATAATTAAAAAATGCGCTTTGCCTCATCAGTTGTTTAAACAAATTATTATGGAACGAACTGTCTTTGTGCGAACGGAGTCGTGATTGTCATAATTCCATAATTCGATATATGGTCAGTGGACATATTCGTTTCTAAAATTAAGTATTTATACGGTCGCGATCGTTAGATTTTAAGATAAGTAATATGTAAATTTAAGTACGTGTATATTTCAGTGTGCAATATGAATTTAATATGCAACGTATATTTTATATTTAACATATTTTCTATTGTTATCAAATGAGATATTCACATTCGTTAACTTATTCATCTCCGTGCTTGTAATTTCTAAAATACGAAGAAACATGACAGCATAGACTCCCAGAATTTTAGCGGTTTATAGAGCAGTCAAAAGAATGAAAGAAATCAGCGTTCCGAGCAAAAAACATATGCAGTGTGACTCACTTTATAACTTTTTTGTTTTTTTTTCCGATTTGAATGAAATTTTACTCAAGTATAGAACAAATTAGGATCTACGTATGGCCAGAAAAATATTCATAGAAAATCATATCGCCCAGAGCTAGAATATCAACATAATTTTTTGCCATTTCGCTCGCCTGTCAATTTTGAGACGAGGGCAATTTTTTTATCATTTAGTATACTAAGATTACTAACATTCGAAATTAAAAAATCGCTAGTAAGATTTCATTATTTTCCACCCACAAAAACAAAATCAGTAGGTCAACCTTTTAGTCGGAGAGCAGCCAATCTGTAGGAAGCATTTTAAAAGTAGTCTATACAACTCGCGAACACCCACCTAAAAAACAGATGGTATTATGTAAAATGACCTTCTGGATTTGATTTTTGAGTTCGCCCGTTAATTTGAGATTGCCAAATCGGTCAATTCGCAAATTTTTTGAAAAATTTTAAAATTATGTGTTAATTTTTGTTTTGCACATAACACATCATATCTTTTTTATTTTAATTCCGATTTAGACCAATATTGTACACATTATCCCTCCAATATTCTTGGACAGGTTGACGGTAAAGAATATAGTGTAACTAATAATATAGTGACTAAAAAAAATATAATTACCCTCTATTGTCGCAGTTTTTTAAAATTTGCATTGAAAAATACCCGATCGAGGTAACTTTTTTATTTTTAAAGAGAGAGTTATAGTATAAACGAGAAAAATGTTCCATATACTTTAAACAAACTTTTTTATAAAGAGATTTTTTTGAAATTCGGCTCATGTAACGAGATGACGCTGTTGAATGCGGCCGCGCAACTCGTCCGCATTAATTTAAAGCATAACTTCTGTTAACGTCGCCCATCTGTGGTGTCGTTTAAGCGATCAAGTGAATCTGTTATAAAATTATGTAGATAATCTCGAAACATACACATTAAAAAATATATTTTCATTAATTATAACAGCAAGTGGGTACTAAAGATTACATTTTCCTTCGCATAAACAACTTATGTTACACTGCACGTTTGCTTTGCTACACTTGCAGCTTGTAGTACAGTTAAATAATTTACATTTACAAAATAGAGTTAACTCAATAAAATTGGGTTTTGGGCTTTTTGAAATCATCTTTGGAAATAAGATTTCCTTCTTTAGGTACCATCCAAAATCTGAAACATTTGGAATTCTGGGCTTAATTTGGTAGGCTGTCTTGTAAATAGCACATTGCAGAAATGCCCTTTTTACTTGTATTCTCTGTACTAGGATTTACAATTTCTGATTTTCTTTTATAAGCAGTTCGGGTATACGATCTTCTACATTGTGCATGGTAAACTTGATTTAGTGATAAAAATTAATTTTTCTGTTCTAAATATTGTTTTAGAGCCACAGAAATGTCATCGGATTTTGCATTTGATCGGTACATTTCTAAAACCGTAAATATCGCTCGCAGACAAAAAATTTTCATACCATTGTGTTAGTGAACGAATTCTAAACAACTTTCAAAATGTCCGTCTGTCCGTCCGTCACGTTTCTTGTAAGCACGATAACTGAAGAAAGAAAATTCCGATTGTACTGAAATTTGGAGAGTAAATTAGTGTTAGCTAGAGGAAGAACCCTATTTTAACAAAATCGATTGGTAAATAAAAATGTTATTACTTAATGATTTAAATTTGAAATTTTTTATTTTTAATTTTTATGTTTTTATAATTGAATAGAAATCTGGTGAAATGATATTTCATTTTAATATCTAAATATTTATATATTTTACATGAAGTAAAAAATATTTTGAGTTTTCTGGTTTTTGTACACACCCTAAATCACTTTTTTTTTCATCCCCTTTAATAATGGGGTGGGGGTGGTAATGGGGGTGGCTAATGCCAAAATGTTTTTTGAGACCTTAGCTTCTCTTGTATATACTAAATACCAATTTTATGGGCTCTTACCTGCTTTAGTTACCTATTTACCCCAAATTTACCCCAATTAACCCCCCAACCCTTTGACGGAACAAGATAAAAATATAATCCTAGATCTCGTTAAAGTACATATGTGTACCAAATTTCAAGTCAATATCTCAAACGGTTCCAGAGTAAACGTGCGCAGAAAAAAAAGTTACCGACAGACAGACAGACAGACCGACAGACAGACAGAAATTTTTTTTGCTCAAACTTAAAATCTCGACGTTTCATGACATTCTAAGCCTATTTGAACAATAAAAATTTTAAAAAAATTTTTTGTCGTTACTATTCTTCCACTGGATGTGGAAGTAAATTTACATTCTTTTACATGTAAGGTGGTGGTGTAATTCTTTTGACTCGGAATCGAAACCCAAATGGGGTTTGGTATAGTTTTTTTTACCAAGTCTTTTACCAACTAAGATCGTACTAAAATTAAAAATGTGTAAAAGTAACATTATTTACAAAAAACTGCGAAAAGTATCCTATTGAATGTATAACAATTATATAAAAATCCAGTGAACAGGCGAAGAGTACTTTTTTAGCTTGTTTCCTTTGATTTCCTATCCGAGTAATTATAATTTATTATGCCAAACTATGTGTTTATAACACACTAAATATAAGGACTGAGACAAAAAGCACTTTCAACTTAACATAAATGGACACTGGAAAATAATAATCACCCGGCACGTGTCTGCGTTTAGCTCTAGATGGGATTGCGGCCGATTCATAGTAACGCGCATTCGTTCGGACGCTGAAACAATCAATGAATATTTCGATAAGGGAGCAAAATTTCAAAAAAAACTTCTTATAAAAGATTTTATTTAGTTCATTCGGAACATTTTCTTCGGTTATAGTAGGCACCTAACTTTAAAAATAAAAAAGATACCTCGATCGGACATTTTACTCTGCAAATTTTAAAGATTTTGCGTCAAAGAAAAGTTGTTATTTTTTTTTGCCAACTAATTATTTTTTAGGTAAAGTTTTTTACTTTCAACATGTCAAAGAATAGTTAGAGAATATTATGTAAAAAAATTAAAAAATTTTGAAGTAAAATAAAAAATATATGACGTGTTATATGAAAAACAAAAAATAACACATAATTTTTATTTTTTTTAGAAAATTGCCAATTTGGTCATTTTGGCAATCTCAAATCAATGGGCGAATTCAAAAATCAAGTTTAGCAGGTTATTTTACACCAGATTACCTATTTTTTAGGTGGGTGTTCGAGAGTTGTATAGAGGGTGTCGAATTCAGAGGGTCTGGTCTTCCACTATTTTATATTTTATAAAATTTAATGTATCACAAGAATGCTATTTTCAAAGATCTGTATTACAAAAAACGATCTAAATCGGACCTAAAACAAACTTTTTATGGGGATGGTTCCAAGCAACACACTGTATGAATGAATTCACCCTGAATTTAATCTGTCATTCTATCTCTTAGAAATTGCTTAGCCCTTGAAACACCGTCTGCTCTTGTTAGAGCTTCTCAGGACATAAAGCCATTAAGATATTTAAATCAAGAAAAAGAATTAAAATATTTCATAAAAAATGAAATTAAGCAATTAGTTGTCAAATATTTGACAGACGAAATAATTACAGATAAAAAGACCCCATATATGTACACTTTATAAATGTTTTAGAGTGAATTATCGTGAATGAATGTGAGTTCAATTATCTTTGGTTACACCATACATTTTTGTGCTCAGTACTGCACCTGGTTGCAGACAATGATTATATTTTTAATTTTTAAATTACGTTCTAGTTGCTTAAATCCATAATTACAAATACCTGGAATTTTTTCCATTGGAGTCCCTTCTCCAGAACAGAGGCCCTGAGTCGTGCTGATCCAGAATCCATTGTGGCTCTGGCACACCGAATTTATCAACCACTGCCATTACTAATTAGTACCCACACCTTGGAGTTGTACAAAATTTCTCACACTGCACCTCACCAAATCGAATTATAACAACCAACCCAAACAGTTTATACTACAAGCCGATTTTTATAATTAATACCTATCACGCCATACGGTGATGGCTTTAAAATACATGTTTATACAGATGAGTTGCGATGATGTGTTATCTCTCACTCTTCGATATTCTTTACAGCAAAGTTCCCATCGTATTATACCTTACTGTATTCAAGGTTATTCTGCAACAAAAATAAGTGTTAATTCGCGATTCATAATTTAGTTATTAGGTAATGAGTTTAAGTAATATTTAATATACAACTTTTTCGTTTTGAACAGGAGTACTAACGGAGCTTGTAAAGAAAGATGTACAGGGTGTTTCTTTTTAATGCTATATAATAGTGATGCCATTTATTTCCGTAAATTTTTATCGATTTAACGTATTTAAAAAACAATTCCTGTATATTGTTTTATACTATAAAATGCTTACTGCTTATGTCTCTTTTTAATGGCACAACCTGTATATTTCTATATACAGTGTGTGTAATTGCCGATTAGGCATGTACATTCACGTAGCGCGAGAGATATGACAACTCGCCCGTTGCCGAAGCATCCCAGCTCTCAGTTATTTCATTTCAGCCAGCTGGCACACGCGATGTTGTAATTCTTACTTCCTATGCCTAGCCCGCCACTACACACACTGATTTAATTTCCTGATGTCGTTCAGATTACGCAGATTGCGATAGTATGAGTGTATAATATTTATATATTTATTTCAAAATTAAATTGGAGAGAGTAAAAAATTGATGGCAGGAAGGAAAAAGATATATTATAATTAAGAGTGGAGTCACGTTAGACGCCAGTTAAAACCTCGGAACATAATTAACCAAGACCGATTTTTTTTTTAATGGGTCTAAATGAAATTTATAAAATTGTTTATCAATAATTAAAAAATGCGCTTTGCCTCATCAGTTGTTTAAACAAATTATTGGTTATAAAGTTAACAAAACCTTAAAAATTAGGCAAATTTTAATTAATGCAAATATTTATATTTTTGATGTTATCACAAAAAAATTAATTTAAAAAAAATCGCCATGGTTCACATGCCTGAAGTCACTGATCATCTACTAGTATATTGTTCTGTCGAGTGCCCGGTGATTAAAAAGGTTAGGTTTGTACAAATTAGAGACTTTAAGAATTTCGATTATAATATATTCCACGAACAAGTAGTAAATTAAAATTGGAATGATGTTGCTTCTTTAAATAATATTGAGGATCAAGTTGATTACGTCAATAAAAATATCAGAGCAATATTCGATAAATATGCCCCAATAAAAACTATCAAGATTAGTAAAAGTCCCGCTCCCTGGTTAACCGACAGAATTAATCTGATGATAAGGCTGAGGAATAATACTTAATCGAAGTATTCTCCATTACTCGAAGTATTCTCAAGAGCAGTGGGTATTGAAAAGCTTAGTATCTACAATAAACGAAACATACAAGACATACACCTTGAGCTAAGAAAATCTGAAGAATTGAATAAATTCTTTGTAGAGTCTGTTCCAAATACTCATGCGCCAAATACTACAGTGGACTATTATAAGAGCAATTTACATGAAAATCTGCACGTGTCACATTTATTTGAGTTATTCGAGTTTCGCGAAGTCACCGCTGAAGAGATGGCGCAAGCAATTAACTATATTAAGTCTAATGTTTGTCTGCGTGCCTAAATGCCATTACATATATAATTAATTTTTCTCTAATACATACCTCATATTTGGAAGAGCGCTATCGTAATCCCTGCAGCCGAGATTGGCTAACCTAAGGCATTTAAAGATTTTCGACCAATGAGTCTTTTGCCAGTAGTTTCAAAAATTCAAAAATTATGGAACCCTGGTTGGGATTAACAACAGCTACTCGCTGACACCCCGCCCATATAAAGGCATTTATTATTATTATTAAAACATGCTATTAAGAAATTATTGTAAACAATTTAAAGGTTTGGTTAATATTTAAGAATTTCGGTACAAAATTGTTACCCAGAATTTTTTTGGTCGCTTACTTGAAATTTAAAGTCAAAAATAAAAAAAAAATAAAGTAAAATGACGGACTCAAATAGACGGTTTCAATAACGTTTAGAAAATAACATAAGTTCATATTATTACTGTAAAACGTTTATTCAAACGTTAATTTCCGAAGACTTATTAGTTCAGGAACGGCGTCATCGAAAGGGGGTGATAGTTACTTTAAACGAGGTAGTAGATTTTTTTTAAATCTTGTTTGTATTGTAGAGAGTATATAGAATCCAAGTTTTAGACCTCCAAACTGTGGACGAAAAAACCACAAATTTTTGGCGTTTTTTTTGGGCGTATTTTTTTTATTTTATTACTTTTTTTTATTTTCTTTATTTATTTATTTTTATTTATGTTTTTAGGTAATCTATGAACTTTAAATTACATGCTCTACAACTTTGGCGTAATTGGCAGTCGAATAACAACAATTTTTACCAACTTGTAAAAAATTCACACTGGGTAACTTTTTAAACGTCTTCAGCTCTGAAACGGCTAATCTAAATGAAAAAAATCCATAGAATGAAAGTTTAGAGCATGTAATTTCAAGTTCATAGATTACCTAAAAAAAAAAAAAAATAAAAAAAATAAAAATAAAATAAAAAAATACGCTCATCATACCTCTTGATAAAAGTTCAACTTGAGGTACTCATTCGAAGCGAAATTTAATGCTCTTTAATTTTGATAATAGATGACTTTTCGATTGGATGCATTGTTTTTAAGTTATAGACCACAAACTGAAAAAAGTGACAAAAATTCGTGTTTTTTTTCGACCACACAAAAATTTACCAAGGTTTTGGATGTCTAAAACTTGGATTCTACATACTCTCTACAACATATACAAGATAAAAAAAAATCTACTACCTCGTTTCTTGTAATTATAAAGTACCCCGTTATTGAACTATATCACCTTCTACATCATTTACTCCTAAAATTGTAAAGGTTGAAGCATGCTCCATTGCATTTATCGCGGGCTATCGTGTAATGCAAGCCTCTGTAATATTAACTTTTTTTTTAATAACTGAAACCGTCATTTTGAATCCGCCACTTTTTGACCTTAAATTTGAAATAAGTTATAAAAAAATCCTGGGTAACAGTTTTATATCGAAATTCTTGAAAATTAAATTGTTTATAATAATTCATTAATAGCATTTTTTGTTTTTTTTTTGAAAATGTATTTTTTTGAGAAAACAAAAAATTTGAATATTTGCTTTATTAATAATTGAGAAAAAAACCCTAATTACTTCCACGTCCAGTGGAAGTATAGTAACGACAAAAAAATTTTAAAAAATTTTTATTGCCCAAATAGGCTTAAAATGTCATGAAACGTCGAGATTTTAAGTTTGAGCGAAAAAAAAATTTCTGTCTGTCGGTCTGTCTGTCGGTCTGTCTGCCTGTCTGTCTGTCTGTAACTTTTTTTTGTGCGCACGTTTACTCTGGAACCGTTTGAGATATTGACTTGAAATTTGGTACACATATGTACTTTAACGAGATCTAGAACTAGATTATATTTTCATCTTGTTCCGTTGAAGGGTTGGGGGGTAAATTGGGGTAAATTTGGGGTAAATGGGTAAGTCAAGCAGGTAAGAGTCCATGAAATTGATATTTAGTATATACAAGAGAAGCTGAGGTCTCAAAAAAATTTTTGGCATTAGCCACCCCCATTACCACCCCCACCTCCTCATTAAAGGGGATGAAAAAAAAAATGTGATTTAGTGCATGTACAGGAACCAGAAACCTCAAAATATTTTTTTACTTCATCCACCCCCCACTACCACCCCCTATCACCACCCCCACCCCACTACCGATGTGGGGTATCGTTTTATGGGTTTTTGGGGTAGAGGATTTCAAATATTATATTATTAAAGTTCCATAAACAATTATTTTCACATACAAAGTTTTTTCGTTGTGAGTGACTTGGATAGAGAATCTGGATGTGGAAGTAGTGATTCCTTGGGCAGCGGTTTTTTTAAGATTTTGTTAATTTTATTAACAATAATTTGTTTAACTATTTATTGAAGCAAAAGCACACTTTTCTAATGGCTGAAAATTTTTATAAATTTTATCAATTAGAACGCATTAAAAAAGGTTTTATAAAAATCGGTCTTGGTTAACCATTTTCCGAGGTAGGTTAGGTTTATACCTAACGTGACTTCACTAAAATTAAATACTGATGAATAAGAATTATTAATTTACAAATTAAGAATAAGTCCAGTGTGTATAAATTTAAATAAAAAAACATTATTAAAGCAAGAGACCCCGTACTTTTATTATGGAAAATGAGGGTTGAACGAATTTAGCCGAAACTGCACCATTTTGCATTTCAAATGATGCTGTTAACATCAACAGTTATTATTGTCACAATTTGATCGTCTGGACGGACCGTTTTCGTACTAGGAGAGATGAAAGATCAATTATAATACTTCAATTTATAGTACAGTTGGAAGTTGGAGATTCTCCCTAATCCTCGCATTTTTAACCACTTCAACTAGAGAGAGAGAGAGAGCAGCATAGAATGTACTAAGGGAACCCTACCCTAAGTGTCCGTGCACCCCCCCCCCCCCCCCGATCCTTTAGGACAATGATTTTCATAAAGTTTAAAGTCTAAGGAACAATTTAAGACATGTCCTAAAAAAAATTGGCTCCACTTTCAAAATGGCGTCCGTTAAAAAAAAATTTGCAAATATGGTTTTTGTCATTTAACACAAAAACTAAAAAAGATGGAGAAAAACTTTCTGTACAAAAATAAAGTGCATACAATTTTCTACAATTTTGTTCCTATACAAGATTTGCATTGGAGTTACCATTTTCCAGATAAATGATTCAGCTCTTAATTTAAAATATAAGATTCAATATAAAACGTAACACTACGGAAGCCCACCCTAACTGTCCTTGCACCCCCCCGATCCTTGGGGACAATGTTTTTCATAAAGATTAAAGCCTAAGGAACAATTTAAGACATGTTCTGAAAAAAAAAAGGTGGCTGTACTTTTAAAATGGCGTCCGTTAAAAAAAATGCAAATATTGTTTTTGTCATTTAAGACAAAAACTAAAAAAGATGGAGAAAAACTTTCTGCACAAAAAAACAAAGTGCATACAATTTTCTACAATTTTGTTCCTATACAATATTTGGATAGGAGTTACCGTTTTCCAGATACCACTGTCACCGTTTTCGAGATAAATATCTGCAAATTATAATATTATTATTATTAATTTTTTTCAGTTTATTTTATTTAGTTTTTATATTAATAATATAAAGTTATATTATTCACCTTACAATAATTGTCACAGTTATTTCTTTTAAGTGATTTATCGATATATGAATTTCCATGTTTTCTTAATTTTGGACTCATTTATCTGGAAAATGGTAACTCCTATCGAAATATTGTATAGGTACAAAATTGTAGAAAATTTAATGCACGTTGTTTTTTGTGAAAAAAGTTTTTGACCATCTTTTTTAGTTTTTGTGTTAAATGACAAAAACAACATTGGCAACAGTTTTTTTAACATATGGCCGCCATTTTGAAAGTACAGCCAGTTTTTTTTTTTTAGAATATGTCTTAAATTGTTCCTTAGGCTTCAATCTTTATGAAAAACATTGTCCACAAGGATCGGGTGGGGGGTGCACGTACAGCTAGGGAGGGCTCCCCGACTAATGGTTGATAATTCAAGAAAAAATAGAAGGCAAAAAGAAGAGGACGCCGCCCAAAACGTTGTGTCCGAAAATGAGTAGTTTTCGAAATAATCCAGTATCAGTTTTTTCGGAATGATTCCCGATTTTTAACCAAAAAATTAAATAAAAAAAAACTCAGTTTTGGGCACTTTTTTGATAACAAATCAGTGAATGATTTTTAAAAAATCCTCAAAGTTACCGTAACATTTAAGTAGCGGGTCTAAATTCATACATGATGATAAAAAAAAATTGAAATTTTAGTTTACATGGAAATGATTTTCTCAAAAAAATTGTATGACACTTATCATACAAATTGCTTATATGACTTCCTTGTATCATTATTGTATCTAACAAGGTACAAAGGTTGCCAAAAATCACACACATTTGGAAAGAAATTGCGATAAAAAGCTCAGGTAGCGCGTTGTAAAGTGAAAGCAAAATTCGCCTCTTTTTACGTAGTCGGAAGAAAAGGTGAAAGATTGATCCCGTTGGTCTCAAATTAATCTTTGGGAAATTCTAAGAAGACGATATCTTTTCGATTTGCAAAAAACGCGAAAATGACCCATATTTAAGGGTTGAAAATATTTAAACAATAAATATTTAAAAAATGAAACAATTAATATAACTTTGATTTTAACAACAATTGCAACAAAATAACGCTTGCGTAACGAACATGAACCCCACTGCACTATACGCAATAGAAAACCACCCCCAACGAGGGTGTTAAAAATGAATAATTACGAAAAACAGTGAAAAATAGGACATTTGGACTAGAAAATTACCCTCATATTATAATATTACAACGCATACCGGCTAAACTACTAATACTGAAACCACCCCCCCCCCCTCCTCATCCTTGGGGGTGGTTTTCTATTGCGCATAGTGCAGTGGGGTTCATGCTCGTTACTCAAGCATTATTTTGTTGCAGTTATCATTAAAATCAGAGTTATAATAATTTTTTTATTTGTTTAATATTTATTGTTTAAATATTTTCAACCCTTAAATAGGGGTGATTTTAGCGTTTTTTTTACAAAACGGAAAAATATGCTCTCCCTAGAATTTCCCAGATTAATTTGAGACCAACGGGATCAATTTTGCACCTTTCCTTCGCACTACGCATAGAGAGCCGAATTTTGCTGTCACTCTAACGCGCTTCCTGAATTTGTTATCGCAATTTTTTTTCAAATGTGTGTGATTTTTGACAACATTTATTCCTTGTTAGATAGTTGATGATACAAGGAAGTCATTTAAGCAATTTGTACGGTAAGTGATATACAATTTTTTTGAGAAAATCACTTCCATGTAAACTAAAATTTCAATTTTTTTTATCATCATGTGTGAATTTAGACCCGCTACTTCAAATGTTACGATAATTTTGAGGATTTTTTTTAAATCATTCACTGATTTGTTAGCTATCAGAAAACACTCAAATAAGTGCCCAAAAGTGAATAGTTTCCTTTTTAATTAAATTTTTTGGTTAAAAATAGGGAACTTTTTCAAAAAAATTGATACTGGATTATCTCAAAAACTACTCATTTTTGGACAGAGTAACGCATAATTAAATTTGCTGCAAATTAGTTCTACTTTAAACCTTTCAAAGAAATGCGTCAAATTTCCAGTCACCCTGTATACTTGGTTTATAAAAGCATTTTGGATATGGAGCCAATTCATTGTAAACGCGCGATTTTGTTAATGGCAAATTGCGACGTAATAATGCTAATAATATTTATGTTAATGCAATTCAAAACTGGTTCCAAGCAATACGTATCGATTATATAATATCACACGTTTCAAAGACAATTTGACAGTTGCAATGTATGTATTGTTAAAGGTCTCACTTTGCAAAGGTGAAAGGATTTTTAGCTATTTGTTTTGATATCTTTCTACTTACTACTTAGAACCAATATGCAAAAATACACCTTTTATGCTTTTAAATATTTGAACACTTACATTGCTGATCCGCTCCTATGCCCATGCACAAACTGTGGTATTCGAAAGACTACACAATCTGATTAATAAAAATAAAAGCCACTTTAAACTCTTCTCTCTATAAACAACTTTTTTAAATACCGGTTTATAACAGTATTGACAAGAGTGGTATAAAAATTTGGCACTTTTTAAATGCTCGTATCTCGTATCATAGCAGTCTTTATTTATTTCTTATCTAACTACACTGACGCTATGAGAATTTCACTGATACTACAGTTATTTATGTAAAGAAAAAACGTTTTTATGTTAATGTAGTTTTCCTACAATAAACATATTTCTCTTAACATTTCACTAACAATTTATGGACATAAACAAAGTCTGGTTTCCGTTCTGGTAGCTTGAAAATATTTATAAAACTTGAGAAATAAATTAATAATTTTACTTCATTGCTAACTACAGAGGTACATGTTTATATTACGAGATTTTTTCCACTGTACAATGAACTATTTACTCCGCTATTTATGTACAATTTTCATAGATATTCTTATAATTTATAAATCTATATTGTGGACCTTGAGTTTTGTTAAAGTTCTCACAAGTGTTTATTATTTTATCAGCTATTTTATCGAGTCAATATTATTATTATGTGACACTAATTGTTTATGGTTCAGAATTCACATGTGCGGAAAATAAAAAATCAAACAGAATTATCAAACGATCAGTTTTGTGCTATTTTTATTTCAATATTTTATCTATAGTTATATCTACTTGACTTTGCCCAACAGATAAAAGTCCGAATTGTAATAACAATGACTGATAATGTTTAAGCAGCTAAAAAAATCATAATGGAGAGGGTAGGACGTATTGAGATAAAAAGTGTGATTCGTGTATTGTGAAACTATAATATAATTTTGTGCGCCCCAATCAAGATGGATATAGAAAAAACACATACCCCGTTATACTAAAAAGCGGTAAATAATTAATAAGATACTAGAGGATGGTCTCCCATGTAATCTTGCGTTAATTTTCCGGTACCAAAAAAAATGATGCCATTCGATTCAGTTTGATGGAAATAATATTTGTGAGATTGTGAGTAACTATAAAGGTCTGCCAATTTGTAAGCAATTCTTTTCACCGCCACGATAGTGGCAATGGATATGACAAAAATGCATCGAACTTTTTTTTGTATGTGTCATCCCTCTTCACTTTGGTAAGCTGCCGGACGCAGATAAATCCCACCAATTTTTTCTAAAACCGTACGTGATTGGTGTAATAAATTTACTAAACCAATCACGTGCAGATTTAGAAGAAAAAAAAACGGTGGAATTTATTTGCTTCAGCGGCTTCATCATAATTGGCGATTACAGTACATCCAACAATATTAGAGTTGGCTGGTGCATCTCCCAGTTCTCAAGTTTGGTTTTTCAATTTTTTCATCAATAACTCGTATTCATCATACCATTTTTGTTGTGATGAAATCTCTGTGAAGTTCCTCTTATTGATCTTAAAATGTTTTTTCTTAAAATGTATTTTTAACCGCTTCTCAAGTCACCGAAGTAACTCCTTGAAAATCCAGAACGAATTTGTGTTAGGTAAAGAGAAACGAGGCCCTACAGCTTATAGTGGGGTCCGAACCACTTCTTGGGGATAATTTTATAATTAAAATTATTTATAATTAAAATTATTTCCCTGCGATGAGCAGGGATTGAACCTGCTTCGCTAGGTACGCCAGTATGCAAACCACTGAGCTACCGTCCCCCGTGTTAAATCTCTTCTTTCTAAATTATCAATATTTCCAACCCCCTCTGGCACTTATTCTGAATTAGTGGTAGTGTTGTTTCCCATGCTATTTATTAACTGGCCCACACGTGAACGCTCGAATTCAACGATGCACTCATCATAGTTCTCATTGTCTATTAGATCATTTCATCGAATTTCTGCTCTTCTTTACCTTGTAGATGACATTTTTTATCAGAAACATCTTCACCTGAAAATTTTTCATCAAGGATTTTTACATATCTATGCCTACGTGTGCTGGTCAAACAATCAATCAATTAATTAATCAATTAATCAATCATCTACTGACAATTATTTTATTTACGGTTTCCTAGTAGTCGATATGCTTTGGATTCATCGGAATAACCAACGAAATGGAATATTGTACTTTTCACATCCAATTTCTTGCGTAGCTGTTTCGGTACATGTGCAAAGATGATACTTTCAAAAAAATAAAGTCTGGTTGTTGTTAATACCAGAGTTCAAATGCTGCTTTTTCTTTCACTCTAATAGTGTATTTTGCACATAAGTCCATACTTGCTCCAATGAGCATACACCTTGCCATCTCTATAATGGATCGATTTTTTCTTTCTGCTACTCCATTACGGTGAGTAAGCTGCAGCATACTGGACTTTAATATCTTCCTTATTTAAATAATTATTCATGTCCTTAGTGATATACTCTTTACCGCGGTCAGATCAGATTATTTTTTGTTTTTTATTGAATTCAGTCTTTATTCTTTGAAGGAATCGTTTGACTAGTTTTGTAGTTTCAGACTTCTGTTCCATCAGATAAATCTTGGTATATATATATATATATATATATATATATATATATATATATATATATATATATATATATATATATATATATATATATATATATATATATATATATATATATATATATATATATATATATACATATAAATATATATATATATATATATATATATATATATTTATATGTATATATATATATATGTATATATATATATATACATATATATATATATATATATATATGCTGACATCATCAATAATCATCAAAATATACTGCTCTTTTCGAGGAGCTGGTGTCAAAATACCTCTTTAAAAGTAAAATCTCATAAACTAAGACACTTACGCTAAAAATCTTAAGAAACCAAATTAAAGATTATCTATTAAGCTAAAAATCTTTTTTTTAAATTGTTTCTCCTGCTTAAAAATAAAGATATGACCGATACAATGTGCGTCTTCACATTTTTCCCTAAAAATCTCGCCATTTGTCGGCAAAGTTACCTTAAAGTGCAACTTCCTGTTAAGTAGTCGCAGAAAAAGTTAGTATTCTACTTGTGTGTAATGGCTAGTACTCACTCGGATGAATTACGACACTCGCCTTCGGCTCGTATGGTAAACGTCATCCTCTTGAGTAATAGATATCATTACACGCTCATTGAATAATATACTATTATTATAAATTTTGATATTACAAATGTCTACAACTATCGGTGGTTACTACCATTATGCGCTCGTTTCCACAACACCTTGCGGTAGAGCGTTTGGTGCGTCTTTTTTTTTTCAAGTGGTGTTCCCAATAGGCCTAATTCACTTTTTGCTTACTTGGTTAACTCACTTCTAATTCTTTTATTCTCTACTGCCAATGCATTACATTCGTTTGGATTTTTTTTGAAGTTGAAGATCCAAAAGGGTCCCTTGCTTCAATAAAACTGCGAGTGTCGATTTCATTATCGTCTGTATCGTCTTTGTCAGATTCAGCCTACTCGTGTTTATCGTGTTCCAAAAAAGCTAATACCGTATCTTCGGTCGTCTACATATATTTCGACATTTCTACACGATTGTCCTTGACATGCAGAACAAATAACGGGAACATCTTAGTCCAGCTTTTCTACAAGTACATGCGGCTTTGCAGGCTTTTGTACACTTGCAGCTGGTAGTAATAGGAAACAAACCAATTTATTTTCATCCAATCTCAATCTTGAAGACTTTTGGTTAGAACAACGTACGGATAATTCTGTCATAAGGAAAAATAAAAATGTTTCAATTTTTCAATGAAAATTCTTGGCCTATCCAATTTGAAAGTATCGATGACACTATATGGCAGAAAGAGTGAATTTAAATAGAAAACGAAGAATGACTTTTCTTCGAAATAAAATGAGTTTTCAAGTTATTAAATAATCAATGTTTTAAAAATGTAATTTTAAGGGGGCCGTAGAAAACCATAAATTAAAATGTCATTAAATTTTGGACCAACGGGTTCTAAAGCCTGCTGATCAATAATATTGCATTAGTTTTTCACTAAAAAATTGGCTAATATGATTTCTCGAAAAATCGACGAAATTTTTTTCCTTAATAAAGATGCACGCCAATGACTGAAAAATATTGCATTTACGGCAGCCATATTGAATTCACAGTCTTAAATTCTTAATTTTTGAGATTAGATTCGGCATCAACTACTCCTAAAATACGTAGAACCTAATGCAATTCGGATTAAATTTTACATGGCACCTTCGCCAAATTATCGACTAAGAAAAATTGAATATATAATTGTATGGAGATTATAAAACATAATTGTCTTTCATTAAATACTCATATCGATATCTACGAGACAAACGCTATATTGTAAAATGCTGAATGAAATTATAGCAGGTAGAAAGCGCGGAAGTGTAGGAAAGTGTCGATATACAGCGCGGATACGATACGATGCTTGACTTCCTCCGCCTATAACTCCAAGAATATTAATACTACGTAAAACTGTGTGTGAACCATTTCGATAGAGAATTTACTTATCTTTAAATTTGATAACCATCTTTTCTTTAGGTAGGGCCGTTCAAAACCGAGATATTGGCAAAAAAATTATTTTTGAGTTATATTTCCCCAAAATTGGGGATGTCCGGGGGGGCGTGCGAGGGGGAAAAATTAGTATGTCTAAAAGAACTGGTTCCAACAGTAAAATCTTTTGACCAATTTAAAACGGGATTTACGCATCCTGAACTCCCTGACGACTGGCCTACTGGTTTATATTCGGTAATCAAAACCTTATCTCTGACTCAGTACATACAGACCAAAATGAGAATGTCCCATGGCGACAACTGAACCATTCTTTTTAATTTAATCTTCTTGGAAGCATAGATTAAAACCTTTAGCAGTAAGTTTCTTTACTGACAATAGTTACCTTCGAGTAATGGTACATATAATACGTCCTTTACGACAATTTTTATCTGCCGATCCTTTGCATCCATACAGCTGATTGTATCAGAACCTATACCTTCGATCTTAGCTGATTTTCCATCTGTCAAACTTACATTGCTTTGTATTTTAGTGTATAACTGCTGGAAGAATGATCTCTCACTTGATATTTGGTGTGTAGCACCTGAATAGATAATCCATGCATGCGTCTTTATCACATTTTTCACTAGTTATACAAAAATAGATCTCCTCAAACTCATCTTCTATATCTACACTTGTCTGGTTAGTCTCCTTTTCAGCGATGCCACATTTGGTAGATTTTTATTTCTTTTTAGTAGAATTTTAAGGATTTTTTGCAAAGTTTGGTAGGTAACATTTGCTGGTAGATTTCTGATAGAATTATCAGAAATCTACCAGCAAATTTTACCTACCAAACTTTAAAAAAATCCTTAAAATTCTACTAAAAAGAAATAAAAATCTACCAAATGTGGTAACGCTGCTCCTTTTTGTCGTTCTCTCTCCCTTTTTTCTTTCCAGTTCAAGTGTTTTGTATAGTCAGAGTTTTCGTGTCCTGATTTCACACAAAATATACAAAATTTTCGTTGAAAATTCTTTTGATATTGGGCCTTCCTGACGACATTTCCAGAATCATCAGTTATGTCAGAGTTTATTCGACGTCTATATTCATTAATTGGCATGCCTTTCACGAGGCTAAAGAGCAAATCAGCTTCTGCCCTGCTCTCCAATGTCGTGCTAAGTTACTGCATGATTCTGGTAAATTCGCAAAAAGTAATGCAACAACTAAATGGTGTTTTTCTCTTAACGCTGTTAATTTTTCCACCAAGTCAAGCATTGTACTGATGTGTCTCTTCAGTACCAGCATCAGTTTATTGCCTTCTACAGGTTTTCTTCAATACGAATACTTTACTTCTTAAAGTAGATTTTTCATAATAAGTTTTTAGCGAGATCGAAGCTTCTTTTGCGGATGTCGTGTCTCCAATGTGTATAACTTGGTTGCCTTCTACAAGCAATACAATTGTAGCACATGCTTGCTCCTCATACCTTTTCCACTCACTAGTGAGTGGCTCGGGCCTATTTCCATTAATAGTGTACTACCAGCCTTCTTTAATAAGCAACATCTTAGTCTTGAATTTCCAAATTTGATAGTTGTCATTATTCAACCTTTTAATTCCATCGATGCGTTGAGTCGTTTCTTTAATTTATTTTAACTACCATACTTTTGCTATGTTTACATGCTTAGGCCCATAATCTATTGATGGATAATAAATGACGAGACCATCATTGAAACTTAGATATTGTAGTATTATTCAATTAATACAAGTTGTTATAACTGAAACATGGTTTTACAAACATATATTACGCGAAATATAATTGTTAAACAAAAAATCATGTGAGTTAAAGACAGGACTACATTTAAACTCTTCCTTTGAAAATATGTATCCAACACGCATGGTACAGGAATAATATAGGATGGGAAGGTGTTTGTGAGATGAGTGTTTATGCTCCTCTATTTGTGATTTTGCTTCTAGAACTCCTCTTCTTCCGAGTCTACTGTTTCCTCCGTTTCTGATTCCAACAGCGTATATATAGACCTACGACTTCTTTATGGAAATCCTTTTCTCCTTGCTATTCGTTGTCAGTATGCTTGGTTCCTTCCTAGTTTATTCATGATCCTCTCAATTGTTGTTCATATAGAATGGTTTCCCTATTTTTAGTTGGTTCTTGCTCAATATCAGTGCTTTCTTCAGTAGATATGTAGGGTCCCTTCTTTGAACATGTTCCCAGTACTTCATTGCTTATATTTCTATCCTTTTTCTTATTGTTTTCCCCTCCTATTAATATTGCCATTTACTGTCATTCCTTTTTGGTGTTATTGTTTTTGAGCATAGTTGAACGATGTGTCTTTTAGCTCTTCTCAGATTTCTTTTCTTGGTTTTTGGTGATGTATATATGTTTACCCATTGATCTGCCTTTGATAAGTGTTGTCTTGTAGTTTCCCCGATGTGTTTCTCTGTTTATTCGAACAGGCATTGTGCGTAGAATTTGTATTTGCTCATTTGGCATTTCCGGTCCATTGTGCATGAATTCGTTGTGGATTTTGCCTATTCCAGGTGTAGTATGTATTCTAGCTATAGCCATTATTTCTGGCAGTCGATCTTTTCATTGTGTCTTATGTGCACAAACTCCTGACGATTGGAAACCGTTGCACTTGTAGAAACAAACTTATACATTTTTAATTTCCGTTTTATCTTATTACTTGGCATACATGTTTTACATATACTTATGTTCCAGTGTTGTAACAAATTAACTTCAACACCGTGTATATTGGCATATGCAGGTTTTATGTTATTTTAAATGTATATAGTGATAAGGCACTTTCATTTCCTTTTCGTCAGTTAATACATGCAATGATAATCCTACTACGTCAGTTCTTATTTCGATAAGTTTAAAGGTTAAGAAGGTGATAAAAATTTGATAAGTGATATAAATATAAAAGTCAAGGCGGTATTTTGCGTAGTTTAATTGCTATAATAGATGATAGGCAGTAATAACATTTGCTATATTATTTACTATACAAGGTCTTAGAGAAACTGTTGTCCATTTAGGGGCTTATTATTTACTGTGGTGTTTCCAAGATAATCAGTAAGATCATCTATTTTGGGTAATCCTTAAGGTGACGCCACTGTCAAGCGAATTTTTATATTTTTGTTGTCTTAAAATTTGACTCCGATCATTTTGAGAAAATTTGACATTGAATGAATAGTACAATAATGGATTTTATTGCCCAACAAAATAATCCAATTACCGGGCAAAGTAAATGACAATGATAGGTAATAATGGTAAATTAATCAAGTAAATTTAAATAAATGTACAGAGTAGAAACATATACTACACAAATATAAAAATGTAGGTAATTGCCTATGACTACTAAAATATAAATACCTTAAAGCTTAGACAAGCGTAAATTGAAAATAACACCAATAAATATACTAATATTATTCTGTATTTTACCTGATAATATTTTACTAATACGTCGTTTTAATAATTTTAGTATAATTATCTAAAGAGGTACTAAATATATCACATCGATTACTTTAGTGTGTCATATAATTGAATCGTGGAATAAATGGGGGCTTTTGTGTCACATTTGTGCGACTAGTAGGACAGTTTTTTTGAGAAGGCCCTACAGTATTTTGCTCCTCATGTCAAATGACAGGGCGATTGTCTGCCCACTTCAGAGTTCAAAATTATCTCTTCAACAGGCCAATCAGCTGATTTTGAAAAATGCAAGCATCATCGAGAGTTTCATAACTAGTGACAATGTAATGCTATCCACATACAGTGCGTGTAATTGCCCATTAGGTATGTACATTCACGTAGCGCGAGAGATATGACAACATTGCAGAGCAAACTCGCCCGTCCGCGAAGATCTCAGCTCTCAGTTATTTCATTTCAGCCAGCTGGCACACGCGTTGTTCTTACTCCCTATACCTAGCCCGCCACTACACACAGTGTATATACCGTGTCCACAGATGGACTTATCAATACTTACTTATACTAAGAAAATGCAAAATTTTACCAATAGCAAAGCACTTCTCTTCTTTGTGAATATAATAACATTTTATGAAGAAAATTGTAAATAACCATTAATTTTCTTGTTATTTTTTATTGTCTGACATATATCATTATTAAATAAATTTTAATAACTATTGACTATGTGGATGCAACTTTGTATTAGGACTGCACTTGTCATTACTTACGACTTTTTATATCAAGTTTAATTATATTCGTTAAAACAAAGGTACTTTGTCTTGGTAAAATTTTATATTTGCGATCACCCTGAATAGTAAATCGTGATACTGAGAATGCCTGAGAACCTTTCAAAATGAGTCGACTTAGTCGAACGCAATTAGGTTTATACCTCGGGCTCGGAACCCAGCTATAGTGGATGGATTTGAATGATATTTTTTTGTTGGATTTCTAATGCCATATACTAAAAAGTTTACCTATTGAAAGTTACCGCAATTTCGAAAATCCGTAAATAAAAAAAGTAAATAAAATTTTTAGAAAACTCAACGAAAAATACAATTATCGGAGTTTTTTAATATTTCTTTTAAGAAAATAATGATTTCTATAGTTTTCAAGGTTGTTTATGAAGAATTTGTAAAAAATGAAACTTTAATCTGTAATATCTAAAATCTATATTGTCGCATTACCAGCTTTTTATTTTTAAGGATGGAAATCAAACCTAAAAACTGAAAAATTAATTACTCTTCTAATTTTACGAATAAATTAATGAAAATTCATAGACTTGTGATTTTGAGGTCGCTGAATATGACTGTGAGATCAAAATTTATGAGACGAAAATATTAAAGGTTGAAATCACTCCTAAATACTGAAAAATTAATAATTCTTCTAATGTTACGAATAAATTCATGAAAATCTATATACTTATGATTTTTAGGTCGCTGAATATGATGACGACGTCTAAATTTATAAAAAAAATGGTGGATTTAAAAATGGTCACAAAAGAGTATAGTAATATGTCTAATTTTATTAAAAATACAGATTGTTATAAATAAATCAAATTAATACAATTAAGTAAACTAATAACATTTTTAATCTGAACTCTAATCATGCTAAAATGCAATGCAATCCGCTTTTTCTGCGTATTCTTCGAAAAATAGACGGCTATTGCTCGTTTCTCTACCTACTCACCTATAGACATTTAAAATGCGCGTACAAACTGAAAAGTTTCAACATTATTTCAAACCGTCATCTCTGGACCAGTTTGTCGTAGAAAAAAAATAAAAACCCAAATTCTTCTTTTTTTATAAGCTTCATTTCTTTCTTATATCATGATTTTATCAATTTTATAGTTTTTGAGATATTTCAATTTTAAATATATAATTTTCTTGCGTATGCGCTCAAGCGTCATCTTTAAACCTTTATATCTCTGGAACAGTTTGTCGTAGGAAAGTAAAAAAAAAACAAACTATTCGTTTTTTTATAAGCTTGATTTTTGTAATCTTGCCATTTTTGATAAATTTTCTGGGCAATTGCCAAAAACCCGATTTTTTTCAAAAAATTATGAAAATTTTAATTATTGAAAATGGGTATAGAATGAAAAATAATTATTTTAAAAATTCTAAAAAAATTGAGCGTGTTAGTAATAATATGCATTAACAATATGTAGAAGGATTTAAAAAAAAAATGAATTAATAAGAAATTAGAGCAATAAGACTAAAAAAATTGGCGCCTACATTTTTAAATGCGCTACTTTTTTAGTTTTGAGTATAAAAGGTCGTAATACGTCTCAATCGAAAGAAAATTTTAATACCTTTAATTTTTACAAGAATAACATTTTTTCTCATAGTTGTAGATTTTGAGTAATTTTAGATTTTAATGTCGTATATTTTTTCTGAACGTTTCGACGCCATTTTGATAATGTCATATTTCCAAAACTAAACATCGGAGAAAAAAAAAAGAAAAAACATTCGATTTGTCTTCGTAAAAGCTTTAATTTTGTACCCTTGCATTTTTTTTAAAGTCCACATTTTTCGAGTAATTTGAAAAAAAAACTAGGAATACTGATTTTAGGGGGTGAAAATTGAAATTTTCAGTTTGCAATATCTCGAAAAATATGTGCATTTTAGAAAAAAAAATACCTTTCTTTCTTATAATTTGATTCTCTATCGTATCATCTGTATTTTTTGTAGGAAAAATGACAACATAGATTCTTATGTACATACTTTTGAAGCATGTTGAAGAAAAAAATTTGGAAATTCATTACATCGTTTTCGGGTTAGGATTTAAAAGCTTCACTTACTGTACTATTCATTTATTTCGCTTTTTGGAGCTTCAAATTAATTTTAAATAGTTTCATTTTTTTTACAAATTCTTTATAAACAACCTCGAAAACTATAACAATCATTATTTTTTTAAAAGACATTAAAAATTCCGATAATTGTATTTTTCGTTGAGATTTCTAAAAATTTTATTTATTTTTTTTTTAAATTTACGGATTTTCGAAATTGCGGTAATTTTCAATGGTAAACTTTTTAGTATATGGCATTAGAAATCGAACAAAAAAAAATCATTCAAATCCATTCACTATAGCTGGGTTCCGTCATTTTTCATTTATGACTAATTGCACTAGACTAACATTTTTATGAAGAATGCCTTTTTATCAAGAAACTAAAAATAAATGAGTTTACAAGTATAGTTAAGTCCGTGGACACACTGTATGTTAGAGTTTATTACTCATGTGGTTCATTATGTTCGTGCCAACTGAATAATAGTGGGAAGTGCGAGGAAAGAATTTACTGAAACTTCATATTATTATTTAATTGAAAGTTTCGAATAGGAATTAACTCTTTGATTTTCAGCTATTCAAATTTGTCTGATTGTAATAAAATAAATTAGGAACAAGTGAAGATTTAAAATCAACCAAAAATTATATACTAGTGAGGGAATTCCGAACAATTGATATGTAGTAACTATGAACACAAATAAATTGTGTAAAAGTTATGAAAGAACTTGTTTGCCGTGCTGATAATAAGTATAATTTTAAAGTTTCGTGTAATATTCTATTTCGTAAACTCAATTAGTAGTTACTCAAACAAATTTAGACTTGGCAAAGTACAGGTTCCAATGGAATAATTGAAAAGATTTATTATTCCTTTCCCATATGTATATATTCTGTCTAAAATCAATTGGAGAATCGTAAAAAAAGGCCGGCAAAGCACCGACGTTTGATATAATTGTGTCTCCGTCAGAATACCACCGCGGTAAAAATCAACGTCGTTTTCTCAGTTGATATTAAAAATTCTGTAGCAGATACACCCAATAAATTTATTAACTAATAATCCAGCATAATTAAGCCAGAAATCATCATATATCTGGCATAAAATCTTGAGACTTGGCAGTAATATTAGGAAGCGAACCAGTATCACAATAAAGAAAAATACCCATCCCTACTCTGGTTGGATCATTCCTTAAAATTGCGAAAATCACTCCCATATTCGATTCATCTCGTTTATCTTCTAAACCTTTCACTTTTTGGCAAAAATACTTCTAAACAAAAATGTTCCGTATAAAATTTTGAAAAAAAAAATTCTATTATTTTTATCCGTGGAATGAATAGTACCCTCGCAAAGTCAGAGTGCTCCGCTTAATATATACCTATTGCGGGGTTTAACTGCAAATCACTCCGAATCTACTTATTTTACCCAAAAGTCAAAAGGAGTCAATCGAAGGACGGGAATGGAGTACGGTTTTTTCCCTTAAATGTTTTGGTCATTTTATAATATGTAAGAAAATCGTGAACTCATTTCCATTTTAAGGTTAAGTTAATCCACTGAAGGTAAGTCCAATTCAATTCAATTCAAAAAGGTTTTATTATAATTAATAATACAAAAGTGCGCCTGAGTCAAGTCCCGATTCAGAGCCGACCACACCACCACGGCGCGCAACGTCGCGGTAGGTGGGTGGTCGGGTGAAACGGGTTTAATTCCGGCTTAAACGATAAATGGGGAAGTATAAGGTTAGAACTCCTGTTCTTTGGAACAAAAAACTTAAATCTAACAATTTGGCGAACTATAACTAAAATGAGTTTTAAAAATACTTAAAAATTACACTAAGGTTTTAGTTTGCACAGCACACGCGCACATAAGGTAAGTCCGGTGTATTAATAATCATGGTCTACGGCAGTATCTACACTTTCAACATTTTGGCAGGCCTGGCTATTGCAGTGATAGCCACATTGTTGAACAACTTAGGCCAGCTTTTGCTCACCCACATCTGGTTCTACATCCTAATTTGCAGCTGTATGAAATTAGAGTTAGAATAATTTCTGGGCCTGGTGTTTTCGTTATGGTAATTGGTGATAAGATGTTTTTTTTTCCATCCCCACTCTGTAGCATCTAACGAATTGTTCTTCTATGTTTGAATTTGGTGAGACGCGATAAGAATGCTGACGTGCAACAGCAGAAGTCGGCGGTAATTTTGACAATACAGTATTGACTGCTTTACCAACAAGTTTATTGAAGGCCAGGTATCAAGATTTTTTCTGCTGTAGAAGATTGCCATAAGGCGAGAATAAATCGCTCTCTTGCGCTTTCGATGTCCTCATGGTTCACTTCTTGATGACTAAAGATCAGCAGGACATCTTGCAGCATCTTGCTTGTTAAGAAAATCGATTGTTTGGACCTTTCCTTTGGAAAAAATGTCGACGTATAGTTTCGCGACCGCTAATGGCATGGTTAAATAGCTTTGCTTCTTTGTAATTTCTCAAAAGTGTTGACGACTGCAAATTGAGGGAACTGTAGAATATTTTGTTGATGTTTCTCTGTATTTACCACAAGGAGAAAGAGCGATGTGAACAGCTAAATAGTTTGTCCCACGACAATAGCTGTTTCGTACTGACAACATATCTTCACAGCAGTCTGTACAATTAACAAGTCGGCAACAGCACTCCGATTCTTTTACTCTCAACGTTTAAGGGAGGAAACCGTAATATGCGTATTCTATTACATTCCCATTTCTACAGATTGAGTCATCTAAATTGAATATTCCTTATCAACAATTGTATAAAAAACATTTTTGCATAGAGGTATTTTTGTTAAAAGGTGAACAGTAGCAGATAAATAAGCTGAATCGAATATGGGGTTGTTTTCGAAATATAGGCAATTTATTGTGATTCTTATACATTTCCTAATTTTTCTGTCAAGTTTCAAAATTATATATATTTTGTCGGATACAGAACTTAATTTTACTCGATTATAAGTATAGCAGGTTTGCAAGATTAATTTTTATAAAAAATTGAATGTGGAAGCCGTTACTTTGTGATAATTAATCATAATGAAACAACACCTTTCTTTGTTTTTTATCAGTAATTTATTATAACTAAACGTTACTGCAGTTTCGACAACTTAAAGCACGCTTAAATGACACGTTAAGTTGTCGAAACTGCGGTAATGTCTAGTTATAATAAATTAGTGATGAAAAACAAAGACAAGTGTTTTTATTTGTTTCATTAATTTTTATGTCTAAAATGAAAAATTGGTCAGTTTGGTTGAACTATTAACCAGTCGATCTCTCAGTATGATATATTCAAGTAGGTAATAAACATTTAAAACTAATGGTTCTGGTCCGTTAAATTTAGAGTGGAACGGGAAAAGTGGAATGGTTTCCGTCTGCAGAAATGAAAGAAAAGTCATTACAACTTCGATTTCTTAATAAACAGTTCTCGTAAGTTAGTATTTACTGGAAAAAGTTGCTATTTATATACTTTTTCACAGAATGTTGGTTGGTATTTATGTACTACTGCTTCTATTCAATAGTATTCATGGACACACACTGAAATAAGTTTACCAGTCGAGAGTGGTGGTAGGATATTCTGGATTCATTTCTGGGTACAGTTTGTTAAAAAATGCTGTTAATATTAAGAAGAATAGTAACGGGCCAGTGGACAGTTATTTAAATTATTCTTATGACATCTACTGATAAATAGCTCTTTATGTATTAAGAGCACAAAGTGTCATTTATATCAAAATAAAGGATATAATTAAATAAAGATTTGTTAGAAACCGCGATTCGTCAACATTTTTTGAGTATACCATGCATGTGATCAAAATAAATGAACAAAATACAAACGTTGTCAATTTATTCCAGTTTTATTAATTATTATGAGGACCCAGATGCCCTCAAGCGTGCACTATAGTACATTATACAACGATGCTATAATGAAGGCTGTTATTATTGAGGATGGAGATTACAACTCGAGCGAGCGCAGCAAGCGAGTGTTGTAACCATCTAAGGTAATAACAGTGTAACCATATAGTGAGTTGTATACTATATTTTATATACAGCTAACCTGTATATAAAATATAGTGATACATACATAATATTATATAAACGCATAAAAAATGTTAATTTTTAAATTTTTATTTCTTTTCAACAAAATGTGAGTTAATATTACTACAGTTAATAAACTGAACTGATGAGGGCATATCTTGTGTTGTAGTATGATTAGCACTGTTTCCAACGGTAGTAATACTATCAGCATTAACCATTCTAGCAGCTGTAGAAGTAGAAGCCGTAGCATTGTTCACTTGCTTTGAAATAGTTTCGGTTGTTATCATTTTATTTTTAACAGATTGGTCGATGTATCCTTCAGCTACGAGTGAGGACTTACAGCCTCCGTGACGCTTTAACCCAGTAATATCACCACCTCCATCCACGTATAGTGTAGCCGAAGACCTCCGAAAGCAATGACCGGTGTAAAGTTCAGGATTTGGCAAATTCAAATAAGTTGCTATTTGTTTTCCAAGTACAGTAAACTTATTTTTTCCAGTTCGTTGAATGATGCATTTACCTCTTTGGTAATTTAAATAAAATGAGTTTATTGTCACGTGCGTCGGCCGAAGATCCATGTACTTTTTTACAGTCCCATAAAATTGACCAGTAATGACAAAACTTCTTACCACTTTGGTTTTCGTTTTAGGTACAGTTATTAATAATGTTGTACTTAGATCTTTCACGTCTTCAATTGTTATTTCGTAGAGCTCACTAGAGCGACATGCACACATAATTCCCACGATTAATACGACCTTAAATAAATTAATATGTCAGATTTGAGACATTTAGAATCTGGCAATCTTACCTTATGTAAATTCTATCAGGTGCTTCCTTTATAAATTTATTAATTTATTCCAGTGTCAAAGTTTTAGGGTTTTTCGCTTCATATGCCTCAGATTTTCTTTTCAAAAAAGAACGTAGTTTTTCCATACTTTTCCAAATCTACGTCGTGTTTTATTTTTAAAACTGCTTTTAGCATGGAATGAAATGACCATAATGAAGACGATTTGTATCTGTCAGCTATGTCAGCAAAATAGGCTAATAATACATTTTCAGAAAGCGAGATAGTTTTTTCTGCCAGTCCATGAAACTTTGGTACGCTTTATCATAAAAACCTTTTGATTTTTGTGGCAGTAAATTAGATGCTGTTGCTTCTGCTTTTTCAGGTATTTCTGGTGGAATACAGGCAAGCGCGGATCTAGAAATTTCAATAATTTTTTTCTCATCTGTGGCGCATGGGATCCATACGAAATATGGGAAATAACATCTCGAGAAGCACTTCTCTAACGACCCCTAAAAAATTTTCGATTGTTCTAAAGACATTTTAAATGCCGCTCGAGAAGCATCTTCGAGCTTACTTCTTTTAAAATTCAAGGAAAGATACGAGAAGATATATGAAATATTTTGTAAGTGGAGGATGACCAAAAACGCACTAAGAACTGATGAAAGTGTAATGCTAGCGTATTTTTTTGAGAAGGTCAGTTATTTTTATACATATTTTAGTGTTTTTCATACAATGTCTTTCGTCATTTTAGACAAAATCTCTTAAGGCATCCAGTTTATGGTCTACATATTCCAATATTTAAATAAACAATATTCTGTCAAACTGTTTTTATTAACACTAACATTACTGTGTATTAAAGTGACATTTTCATGTGGTGAAGTGCCACTTTATTAAACGATTTTGAATTTAGTAAAATAGCATATTATCAGTCAAAATGCGAAAAAAGTACTTTATCTACTCTTATTAAGTTATATACTAATTAATGAACTGCTTTTGAACAATTAATATATATTATCCATAAACAAATAGCGTGAGTTATTATAAATACTAGGTACAGAGCCAATCACCTTTATCTTCATGTCTAGCCTGTCCAATCGACGTAACGCGCGACACACGAAGGTGGCTCTGTCCGAGAGAAATTCTTTTCTGATACGGAGAACTAGAACGGTCCATTATTATTGAGGGGAGGAAGGTGATTTATCATGTTTGGATAGTTTCGACGTTTTCAAATCAAGTAATAATTGTGCCAAAAATGATGAATTCGGTTAGTGAAGATGAACTAATAAATAAAAATAAAAATCGCAGAACAAATATAAAAGAGTGTACAAAAATTAAATTTTACAGTTAATTTTATTAATACACAAAGTGAGTAATTTAAACAAAATTTTCCCAATTTAATATTTATTGTTATAATCGTAGATAAAGTATAGTATTCAACTTGCGGTAATGGTAATAACTCACTTGATGAATTACAGCACTCGCCTTCGGCTCGTGCTGTAAACTTCATCTGCGTGAGTTATTACCTACGTTACCGCTCGTTGAATAATATACTGGCAGGCGAGGGTTAAAGTGACAGTCCTCCTAGCTCCGCGGTAAACGTCAACTATGCTTTGCCAAAATTTAACAAGAAAGTCTACTTTCTATGTCAGTTGTAGATAAAATAATGTTTTTAATAATGAAAAAAAGTCATAAACATAAACTCTTAAAATGTATTTTAAGTTATTCTGTTGACTGTGACGGCATGGAGAAGTTCAAAGCTTGAATAGTGAAAATAGTAATTAAATATAGAGAATAAATACATGTCTTACATTAGAAAGAGTGTTAAATTTAGTATTAAATATTATGTTAAAAATTATTTCAGGCAATGTACTTCTATGCAATAAACATAAACACACCACAGATAGTAGCTAGTTACCTATCGTCAGAAGTATAAAACGCCAATGTTAGAGATTTATATTAAATTGTTGTTTGTTATTAATTTTTATTATACGTCCTCTATTTGAAATGTATCTGAAATGCTTCAAAATGGGTGTTTTGTATCAGCTTGCCAAAATAATAGCGAATATAACAAAAATAAACTATTTATGATGACTCCTAGGCTTTCACGTTTCTAACTTCTGCGCTATAAATGTCTGTATGTGATTTATTAAAATCAAATATGATAGTGTCGTACCGACCAATCGAAAAGTGTTTTGCTTTTTCGAATCCGGCTTTCATTTTATAACACAAGTTGAATAAAATAATTGCAATTTATGTCGATCTTTCAAAATAATTTGACTGCGTGGATCATGTAAACTAGAATGTTATAATCTAGTGATCAATCTCAAATTTTATCTTACGAATAAGAAACAATTTATTGATTATTTTGGTGAAAGTCTACTAAACTTGATGTTTAAGTATACCACGGGACAGTATTCTGGGGCCCTCGTTATTTCTACTATATATAAATAATATAAACCAGCATGTAACATATTTCCACTGTGCATTTGTAGATGACATTACAATTGCAATCAGTGACAAAAACATAACTCTGGCAATTGAAAATTTAAGTTCAAATTTGTTATGAGTTTCTCCATATTTTACAAATAACCATTTAACAATAAATAGAGAAAAAAAAAACCTTCTTTATGCAGTTTCATCTTATAAGTTCAAATTACATTGCTTATTCGGTTTGAAAATAAACCTATTAGGCAGGCGAATGACTTTAAATTACTTGGAATACATATTGATTCATCTCTAAAATGGAAATCACATTAATTATATTTTTAATCTGCTTTTCTATTTAAATGTATAAACACTTTTCATTTGTATTTCTTTCTTTGACTTGTCTTATCATTGTAATGATCGATTGGATTCATAAATGGGTATTCATTATTCTATTATGTCAAGAAGATTAAGTATTTCGAGTACATAAAATTAAAAGACAGACGTCAAAAGCGGAATATGTGCTTTATCAGGTGACACCATCATCATGGTTCATGAATTCATTGAGCACGGCGATGTTCGGCATATTCATTAAATCGACTTAGTTGCTCTAGTGCTTATGTGTTTGGCTTGAGACCACGAAGTCTCGGGTTTTAATCCTGGCTAGGGCATGGATGTTAAGCCGCGTTTTTAATATGTTATCGAGACGGTAGCAGTGGGCTAGTCCGCTGTTGAGTGCGAAAACATGGCTAGTCGCTATTATCTCTCCCGAGTTCAAGTCTCAGCTGCGGCAGACGGCAATGTCGCAGGGAATGGTTGTTGTGTTGTTGTCTATGTATGCGTGTCCTGGTTGAGTGATGGAATACCTATGCTCCCGCTAGGACGGAAATATGAATAAAACGATTAAATAACTAGATTTAAAAAAATAAATGCGTGGTACGGTGTGTAACTCAAAAAATATGTTATTTTAAATCCTCTTTCATTTTAAGCATATTCATTTTACAATAAACAAATAACAGTAGGTAAAGTTACGTTGAAATTGTATTTATATATTGGAGGGTCATCTTATAATAGCTTTTTATAACTTTTTGCCGTTTTTATTTCTTTGAACTCCCCCATTATATCTCAAAATAGTTGGTTTATTGCAACACTTAATAGAAATTAATATAATAGCTCGTATTAAGTTTTTAATTAGTTGGGAATAAATTGTATACAAATGGATATTTTAACTGATACACTAACATCCGTAAATGTATGAATAAAATAAGACAAAAATATTTAGCAAAAATTTTAAATATTTATATTACTTTATATTGAAGTACCTTATTAAATGAAATCGTATAATACTTGTGCGAAAAATCTTGATATAGGTGTAGTGGAAATTTGTAAGCGATGACCTATATATATATGATGGTTGAAATCAAACGATGCCTAATCGTAATTTATTTTAAATCTACTATGAAATTGTTAATTTTAGGTGAAATGGTTATTCTTCCAATTTACAATTATTAAGCCTCTCCAACTCTTCTAAACTTTCAGTACCTTCACATTCACAAACACACACGGCTGTGTATTTGCTATATGGCGCATCAGTCTCTTTGTTACATCAGCCTAATGCTTTGAGCCACACCATCTGGTTTTCCTTGAATTAAAGCAGTTCTATATTTTCCTGTCTCCTATTGATGTGGCCAAAAAGTGACAGAATACGCTAAAATGTGCTGAAGAGCCGTTTTGAAGGATATGTTTCATGGAAAATTGATGTTGGTACGATGGGCAGTCCAAGAAATAAATAAATATCTCCAAACTACAATCTCAAAAGTTCAGTATTCCGTCTGTATGGTCCATGCATCCTTTGGTTTTCTGTTAGTAGTCTATGTAATGAAGGCAAAAATAGTGTAAATATTTCGTTCAAAGACGAGATTACCTTTCCCCTCCGTTTTCGAGGGTGCTGAACACGATGGAAGTGGTGGGAGAAGTTTTTGAATGCCGCAACCTCTTGAAACAGCCAAAAACCATCCCTTTATGTTCTCAGATATAAACGGGTCCGGGGAGTGATGAAATGAATATTTCCCGTGATCAGCGACCCGGAAAACGGGGTGTTTGAAACGAATAATTTGAAAAAAAGATTTTCCATCCCTCGGGAGGGTTTAATCCCTAGGCCTGCTCTCTGGATTCCACTTACTCTATAACTCTATGTTATTTCAAGTATAACCCGTCAATAAATGACTCCCCAGACCTGTTCATATATGAAAACATAAATGGATCCCCATAATAGTGGTGGTTTTTTGCCGTTTCAGGGGGTTGCAGCTGTCAAAAACTTCTCCCACCACTTCCATCGTGTTCAGTACCCTCGAAAACGGGAGGGGGGGGGGAAGGTAATCTCGTCTTTGCATGAAATATTTACAAAAAACTCGTCAAATAATGCTTCATACATAGACATAGGTTAGGGTACAACAATAAATTAATCGTGGATGAATGGGATTAGCCCAAAGCCAATGAATTAAAAAAAAATAAATTTTACTACATTTCGCGTGTTTATTAAACTATAGTAGGTATTGTGATAACACTGGTAGCTTTTCAAACAAGATATGTAAAATCAATACGCAAATTGAGAGCTTAAATTGTGAAAGATTCTGTACACAAACATGTCATTCAAGAAACTATTTTTATTTGGAATATAAATTCCTATTTTTAGAAAATGTGTTTTTCGCACAATTTCTAAACATAAAAATTTAAATACCGAATCTTTGTCACTTTTTTCTCTGCGGGAAAGATTTCTCTTTGTGCGTTTTTGGTATCATTTCCAATTCTTCTACTTAGTAGAATAATCAGTTCTTATTTCTCTCCTGGAGAGTAGAATAGTAGTTTGTGCATGATATCCATATCGCACAATAAAGAAGTTTGAGCACGACGCCGTAGGCGGAGTGCTTCAAATCTTTTGAGTACGATATGGATAATCCACTCGAGTTGTACAGTATACTTTTTCTACGACCAGCTTAAAAAAACTACAAAATTTATTAAACATTAATATATTACACAAATACACACTGGCAGTACACACTGACAGTTACTTTGACAGCTTACGCACTAATTTGATTTTAAAACGAATAGTTGTCTATGTACTTAATATACGAACTGAGATTGGTCGGTTTCATTTCATATCCATCCTAGAACTGATATGAAATATATCCGTTCAGTTAACTGGAATTGCCTACTTATCCATTCTACAGACTGTACAGAAAACAGCAAATTTACATAAGGAAGTAGAAAAAATAGTTTTTTTGCGCGACCTGTACCTAATATATGAAGCCCTATTTTAATCGTATGTAATGTGACTAGTGCTTAGAATTTTATATAAAGCTTTGTTGCCTGGTAATATAAAGAGTGTAAATTAACAGTTTATGATCTGATTAAATCCCGAGCGCTTAAGGCGAGGGATTTAATTTTTGATAATAAACTGACAATTTACACGAATTATATTACCTTTTGACAACTTAGCTTGAGCAAAAATTTATAGATAAAATTTAAAAACACGAGTGGTATTTGGGGAAAATATTTCACGAATAAATAACACAGGTTTACAAAAAAAAAAAAGTTTTGATCTGGGAATGAGACCTGTCATGCCTTAAGTATTTTTGTGTGCTGAATCCAAATTTTTAATTAAAAAAAAAATTCTACCGCGTAGATTTCGAGTAAACGTCTAGAATTTAAAAAAAAACCGCATTTTGACGATAAACACCAGGATTTACTCGAAATTTACGCTTTAAAAAATTTCTTAAATTGAAAATTCGGATTCAGCACACAAAAATACATAAGGAATGATAGGTTTAGTCCTTGGAACAGAATTTTGTAGATCTGTGCACAGGTGCACTTTGCACAGGTCTACAAAAAAAATCTGTTCCAAGGACTAAACCTATCATTCCTCATGTATTTTTGTGTACTGAATCTGAATTTTCAATTTAAATTTTTTTTTACTGCGTAGATTTCGAGTAAATCTCGGTTTTTATCCTAAAAAGACCGCTTTTTGACAATAAAAACCGGGATTTACTCGAAATCTACGTGGTAGAAATTTTTTTTTTCGACGGATTCGGTTTCAGCGTGTCAAAATACGTAGGAAATGATAGGTCCCATTCCCAGATCAAACCTTTATTTTTTTTTGTAAACCTGTGTAATTCATTAAGTACATCTTTAATATTGTATTTTGTAATTATTTACCTTCAGACGTTTTCCTGTAAACTCACTATAAGCTGCATATTGTTTTTTGACTCAAGGATAAGATTGAAAAAACACCAACAAAGAATGGGACAAACGATATGGTGTGGTCGAGGATGTCGAACGCCTTAGAAGAATCTGTGTATATTACATCCATTTGTTTACATTGGTAAATGATCGATTGAGTTATACATTCTAGATTAGATATCGTGGAGTTCCCTTTTAAAAAAACTTGCTCATATATTGTTAGCTGATTTTTAATGCTAGGATATGTTATAATGTCGTGTAATAAAGTATCTAAATCCTTCTTCCATTATGTACGTCATCACACATATTTCAGTGTTTGCTTACTCTCTCACGACTCGTGATTGGCAAGAGATCTTTGACAATCTTAAAAGACCAGTCAGAAATGGACGAGCGATATCTTGCATGTGAACAAGCCCCCATTCATGAAGTGGAAGCATTGAAGGAAATGTATCATTGAACTCTGTGATCGTTGACCAATCGACTGGTGTCAAAATTAGTACGGCATATTAAGAATTTTGAATTCTCTTAATTTTTTAGGGGTTTCAGTGTGTGTTTTATACTAAATACAAAAAAGGAAGATGGTGATGAACTGCACTGGAGTGTCAAACGGCACATGTATGTATAGTAGGGGCAAAAGATATTATGGAGGAGCCAGCAGAGTATAGCGGGTCGACGAAAGGCTTGCCAATAAAGCAATCGAAAAAGGCTACCGCTACTCTCCTCGTTTCTCTGTTCTACTATATATATTTTCCCAACAACGTTGATTTGATAAGCTTTTGTAAGCCTTATTTTGAATTACATACCGTCCAAATTCAGACACCCAGTAGGTTCGTTGCACGCACCAATCAATCAATCAATCAATCAACAAGACTTTATTTATAATTAAAAGTACAGGTGCGCCTAGTCGGAACCTGACCCGGAGCCAACCTGGCAACCATAATGCGCAACACCGTAGTGGGTGTTAGGTTGGGCGCAGCAGGTCCGGTTCGGCTAAGAACGGTAATTCAGGTGAGGAGTTGTAACTCCTATTCGCCGAGCGAATTTAAAAACAACAATGCCTTAAAACTATGGTGCCCATAAGAGCCTAAAACTAATTAATGTATATTTTAAAAATTGTCGCACTATGCACGCACAAAAAACATTAAAGAAATTTTGGTTACTGTCACGGGAAAACAAAACACAACGGAAAAACCCGTTCGAAGTAATTCTCCACCCTGGTGGTCTTCCTGCCTCCAGGAAAGTAGAGGAAGTTAACAGTTGTAAGTTTTAAAAGTTCAAGAAGGCTATCGATCGAGGGATGAATTTTGAAACAAAAGAGGACAAAAAGAACGAAAAAGATAAAACAATGAACAAACTGAAAGGGAATAGAGAGGGGATTAAGATTATATAGGTGAGGATAAAGATAGAGTAAAGGTAGTCTATAATAGTGAAGAAGTTGGCTAAGGTGGAAGTTGCCTGAAAATAGGCAACGTCTGGTATGGTAATGGGTGTTTCAAATTAAATAGAACTGCATTATGCTGTCTGATGTGTGTTATGTTGCGGGTTAGCGGACTATCGCCCAGTTTAAATTCGTAGAATTTTTGTGAAATCTGTTGAACGTAGTCCGCTAGTGGAGTTATGTCGTTACAGCGGGCATACAGATCTCTGAGAGAGGTGTATCTGCCCGAATCAGAAATGAGGCGCATAAATTTGTGCTCTAGAATACGAAGTTTTCTTATTGTCGTGGCCGGGATGCTGCACCACACCGGCGCCGCGTATATTATGGCCGGCCTGATTACCATCGTGTACAACAATTTTTTATTAGTCCTGTTCAGTCCGCTACCCCTGGCCAGAAGCGGATACAGACTCCTGGACATGGAGTAGACTTTCCGTATAGTTTCGTTGATGTGAGTGTTGTACGTCAGTCTCTTGTTCAGATTAACCAAGGTACTTCACGCACCGTTTAATAGGAATTTGGCGACCCCCGACCGAAATAGGCGTTAAAATGCGGTTCTCAGTGAACCGGCGCGTGAAGAGTATAGATTCTAACTTTTCGGCGTTGATCCGAATCTTCCACTTATCGTAATACGCCGTGGCACGAGCCATGTGCGCCATCAGCAGTATATTCGCCGCCTGAGCGTTGTGCGAGTGCGCGTACATGGCCGTGTCGTCGGCGTACGTGGCAAGTTTCGTATTCGAAAACTCCGGAAAGTCGGAAACGTATAAGTTATATAGCTTAGGTGACAGGCACGACCCCTGGGGGACGCTCGTGCAAATGTCCCACCACGTTGATAGTTTATTATTCACCCTAACCTGGAGCGATCTACCTGTCAGGAAAGAGTGAATGAGTTTCGTTATGTGTATGGGAAAGTCCAGTGCGTTCAGTTTGTGTAGAAGACCCGAGATCCATACGGTATCGAAGGCTTTCTCGATATCGAGGAGCACCATGACGGTGCTCTTCCCGAGGTTGCATTGCACCTTGACGTCATTAACGATCCTGACAACCTGCTGCACAGTGCCCCTGCCTGCCTGAAGTCGAACTGGCACCCGTCGTCGATGTCAAGTTCATCCTGAACAGAGTTTATAGTAATAAATGCTCATTCTCCTTTCGCGTATTTAATATAGGAGAAGATTACAAAACGAACATTCCTTTCTTAAATTATTACATAGTTTGAATAACAAATTTGCTATCTCTTGGCCTTAACCTTCACCGTCACCTTCGTTGCATTAAAATATTGCGTCATGTCTGATAATTGCTGGGTGAATATCCAAAGCAGCTGTTATTCGATATCAACTACCTATTTTTAGAATTTTTGGAATTTTGTGTTGTTAAATTTTTAGTTTACAAAATGAAATTTGATTCATCAGATTCGTTCAATGGTTAATTGATTATTACACACGATTATTTTATACTTCTAATTAAGTACTTACTGTTTTTTAATATCCGTTAATTATTACAGTAAATAAACTAAAGAGGAGTAAGTTTATTATTATATTGTTAAACAATTACATGTTATATTACACAGCCCCACAAAAAAAAGTTTTTGATCTGGATGACTGACCATAGTATTCCTATGTATTTTTCGACGCTGAATCCGAATCCGAGGTCAAAAAAATTTGTATACCCCCAAACTTTTGCGCTACAGCCAAAAACAACCCCGAAAATGAGGTAAAACCGTCCCATACATCAGGATTCAATGAATGGATGTATATGAATGGTGAAAAACATGGGAAGGGAAAATGTTTTATATTCAGTAGTCACTTACTCGAATATTGATTGGAAAACTACCCTTATAATATGCTGAAAACTCCCCCTGTACAAGCATAGAGTATATAAATGCCAATAAATCGCGAGAAATGTTAAAGTTTTTATAGTTTGGAATACAGTACATGAATCTTACGCGTGTCTCAAAACCACCCATATAACAGGGTGGAAACCACCCTTATATAAAAATAGACTGCGTGAATACCAATAGATTGTGGGAAATGGAGGAGTTTTCGATGTTTTAATTCCAGAATAGAATCTGTTCTACCTTATTCTTAGTCGGTACAAAAACTACCCCTATAATGGGGTGGAAAACATCCTTATTACAGAATAAAGCACAAATGCCAGTAAATCACGGGAAATAACTTTTTTATAGTTTAAGTACAGAACATGAATCTGGAGTGACTCCCAGGGCACCTCGCTTACTCGTTACCCAAAATCTCTTCTATAAAGGGTGGCAGCCACCCTTATATAAGAATAAATTGCATGAACACCAATAAATCGTGGGAAATGTTGGAGTTCTCATTGTTTCAGTTCCATAATAGATTCTTGAGTGACGTTGATCTACCCTATTCTCACTTGGTACCCAAAATCATCCCTAAAAAACCACCCCTACATAATAAAATGTACATATGCCAGTTTTTCAATTTTTCTTCTCAGAATACCTTTTCTTCTCATTTTCAAATGATCTCCTCACTGGCTCTCTTTTATGTTCTTCGCGAATGTCTCTTTTCGTAGACCAACAGCAGTCGGCCATCATGTGGACATCCCACCTTCCTTGATACCGCTTCTTCATCTCCGAAATATCCTGGTGAAAGCCTTCGCCTTGCTCTTCATTGTATTTACCCAAATTTTCTGGATGGCGGACAACTGTTGGTCCATAAAAAGAGACACACACGAAGAACACAATAAGGAGCTAATGAAAAGATCATTTGAAAATAAGAAAAAAGGTATTCTAGGAAAAAAATGTTCATATTCTTCAGTCAAGCTGCATTTATTGCACGAAAAGGTTAATGCAGCTTGACTGAAGAATATGAATGTTTTTTTAATCTTTTTTTCCTAGAATACCTTTTTTCTTATTTTTAAATGATCTTCTCATTGGCTCCCTATTGGGTTCTTCGTGTGTGTCTCTTTTTATGGATCAACAGTTGTCCGCCATCCAGACAATTTGGGTGAATACAATGAAGAGTAAGGCGAACGCTTTCGCCAGGATATTTCGAAGATGGAGAAGCGGTATCAAGGAAGGTAGGATGTCCACATGATGGCCGACTATGAAAAGAGACACGCACGAAGAACATAAAAGAGAGCCAGTGAGGAGATCATTTGAAAATGAGAAGAAAAATTTAAAAACAGGCATATGTACATTTTATTATGTAGGGGTGGTTCTTTAGGAATGATTTTGGGTACCAAGTAATAATAAGGTACATCAACGTCACTCAAGAATCTATTCTGGAACTGAAACAATGAAAACTCCAACATTTCCCACGATTTATTGGTATTCATGCAATTTATTTTAATATAAGGGTGGCTACCACCCTTTATAGAAGAGATTTTGGGTCACGAGTAAGCGAGGTGCCCTGGGAGTCACTCCAGATTCATGTTCTCTACTTAAACTATAAAAAAAGGTTATTTCCCGTGATTTATTTGCATTTGTGCTTTATTCTGAAATAAGGATGGTTTCCACCCTATTATAGGTAGTTTTTGTACTGATTAAGAATAACGTAGAACAGGGTCACCCAAGATTCTATTCTGGAATTAAAACATCGAAAACTCCTCAATTTCCCACAATCTATTGGTATTCACGCAGTCTATTTTCATATAAGGGTGGTTTCCACCTTGTTATATGGGTGGTTTTGAGGCACGCGTAAGATTCATGTACTGCATTCCAAACTATAAAAACTTTAACATTTCTCGCGATTTATTGGCATTTATATACTCTATGCTTGTACAGGGGGAGTTTTCAGCATATTATAAGGGTAGTTTTCCAGTCAATATTCAAGTAAGTGACTGCTGAATATAAAACATTTTCCCTTCCCATGTTTTTCACCATTCATTTACATCCATTCATTGAATCCTGATGTATGGGACGGTTTTACTCCATTTTCGGAGTTGTTTTTGGCTGTAGCGCAAAAGTTTGGGGGTATACGAATTTTTTTGACCTCGGATTCGGATTCAGTGTCGAAAAATACATAGGAACTATGGTCAGTCATCCAGATCAAAAACTTTTTTTTTTGTGGGACTGTGTTATATTTACTTGTAATTGATCAGAAGAGAATAATTAGAAATATTAAGCAACCTTTCAAGCCCTTTACATATGATATGGGAAATGAGTCGGGCAAAACGCCATCTGTCAAAATGGTTATGTTCGCAGTTCTTTTTTTATTTAGCCTTCACCTTTTTTTACCAACGGTAACTTAGACAGCAGACAGCATCGAAGAAATTTGTCGGAAAAATAAACATTTTTCAAATAATCCTAATTATCTCAGTTAATGTCAGTTTTAGGAAAAAGATATCATCAAAACGGTTTTTATAATATTATGAAATTTTGCATACACGTCTAGTTCTGATGATAATACAATATTATAGTACCATGGTCCAATATTATGGAACCCAACAATAATATACGAGAATACGACTATGACGTCCAATCGAGCTGAAATTTTGCAAACGCGTGTGGTTCTGATGACAATACAGTATTAAGGTACCATGGTACAATATTATGGAACCCAACACTAGTATAATCGAGTTTGGGCTCATTGAATTTGCCTCGATGACCACTTTGGTCCTACGTGGTATTCAGGGTCTAATGATGGAGCCGAAAGGTTTATTAGTGCATTGGTTAAGACATAACTAAAAATTTTAAAATTAAATTAAATGTAAATACTTTAAGAACAAGCTTTTATTATTTTTTCGGTGTACTAAAACGAAAAATATAAAAAAAAATAATTGTCTTAAAAGCTTAAAGGGTGAATAGAACAAAATACTTACTTAGGTACTTACAATCTCTGCCAAACAAAATTATGTCTGTATGAACTTCTCGCGCGCGACAAGCTTTTAAGACAATTAATTTTTTTATATTTTTATTTTTTTCGTTTTAGTACACCTAAATAATAAAAGCTTCTTTTTAAAAACTTTTTTTTACGTTTATTAAATTTTATAGTCGTTTAAAAAATGTATTATTGAGAATACATGCTTAAATTTTTTTAATATTGATTTATCCGACTAGCTACAACTTACATTGTAATGTACAAAAATAGATGGGTTTCAACACATTCCACATATTATGCACGAATATTTTGAATATTTTACTTTCAAAATTATATACAAGCCCGCAGATAAAAAAAATATCCACTCTGGATGTCCCTAATCATCATCTTTAAGGGCATAACATTTTTTAAGATCTATTTTACTGATTTTTTCCTTACCTTTTCCACTTCAAAATAAACCTGTTTAAAATAATAATGAAAACCATATTTTTTTAAACACTGACTTTCGTTAGTTATTTTCATGTGTCCTACATATTTATGACGGACTCTAAAATAAATTTAATTACAGCCAGAGGCTGTTTTGTGAAAGTAAATCGAAATGTCTAACAAGTTCCATTGAAGTATTATCATGCGTATACAGCGTTGACCTTTTCACCGTATACACTTGTTAACCTTTCACGAGCATTTTGTGGCAGGTAGATGCGTAAAGATTCGGGTTTCTTTTCATTTATCAATACTTATATAACTTTTTCAACATGACAGGAAAAAATTAATTAACTCTAAAAATCCACAATATTACTGCTTCTGAGGTACAGAGAGTCGAAAGAGTGACTGAACCGAAATGTTGCGATATCTTTCTTAGTTTTGATCGAAGTCCCGGGACTTTTCACAAATTTAATTGTCTCGTGTCCCAGGACTTTCGGGTCGAGATTCGAGACACTGACATCTGTTGAAAACGAGAGAGTGTCCTCTTTTTTCGGAGGCATTATTACAAAAATCAGAAACAGGTTGTCGGACAAAGCTGTTAATGCTCTAATTTTTTTAAAAGCTTATTTTATTAAAAATAATTTATAATCTAAGAAATTCTTTTTTGTTTGTAAAAATATATGTTTTTATCCGAATTTGGTATAGACAATCATTTTAAATAAATAAAATATTATAAATGTCCATTGCGAAATAAAGTTTATTCAATTGCCTTTCTAATGGAGCCAACCGCGTTGATTATCTTAATTACAGAGTCCAGTTTTCTTTTATAATTATCAAAAATAATTTTTAAGGCTTACAAAAAGAAGTTAATGTAGTTTTTTTAAGTATACTATTACAGCTGAAGGATCACGAAGGGATCATATTTTTTACCAATAAGTTTTCTTTCTACACGTGTTTGAAAATCACTTACTTTTTTGGAATCATTTGTTATTTTCCAAAATTCTAATTTTTTGCAAATATCTTGAAAAATACGCATTTTGGGAATGTAGATTATTAAACCTTAATTGAAACCAACAGAATTACCTCCAATGCTTTTCAATGGTATAAAGAAACAGAATCAGCCCCACCCCCAAAAATAGCTTATTTTTAAATCTGATATCGAAAAAATACTCACTGGAGGTGTTAGATACACCATTTTTCTTAAAAACTGTTCCTGTCCTTTTGTCATTTAACTCTAAATTATTCGCGTAATTTAAAAAATACTAGGCGCATTTTCAAGTGTGATAAACGGCGACTCTTGTCAAACTCACAGACTCGATTTACATGAAAATAAAATATTCTCTATTCTCTGTAGAGAATGACGTTTCTGAAGAAGAGGGAGGCGAATCTTAATATGAAAATAATTGTATAATTTTATTTATGTTTCATTTTTTTTATCTTCTACAAATTGTATTTTTACATAAATAAGTGTTTTTTTATTTAGGTATAATACATTTTCAAATGTATTAATAAACCCTCATATTATAATAATTTAACTTTATTAATTGAATATTTACAATTCGATATAAAATGTTTTTCTTAATGCATCGAATTTCTCATGATTTTAGTCTCAAGTTCAGCCATTTTTAATCCGCCATCTTGTATTTTTATTTTTAAAATCACTTTAGTTGTTAAAAGTACTAAACTATGCACCAAGAAATACAGCATTTTTTCTTAAAATATTCATTTAGTCAAAAAAGTACTGCCAAAAATTTTTCAAAGTGGATTTTAATCCATTACTCTGGCTGAAACTATTAAATAGAATTATTAGTAACAGAAAAAGATTTAAAAATATAGTTCAGGAATTATGCGCAAAAAAGTGGAACATTTTTGTATTTAAAATAGAACAACCAAATTTGATATCTGGATATAACTTCACATTATAAGCAACTACTTTAAATAACATTTTTCGAAATCTTTAAAAATAAAGGTAGTTTACTCTTGAGACAATTTAAAAAAAAAAAAAAATTCCGACCTAAGCGCCAGAACTGACACACATTTGTGCGTTTGAGAACATGCACTAACTTTTATCAAAAATAACATTTTTCAGAAAGTCAATAACAAAACAATTTCCCAAATGGTGCAGACTTTTGACGGACACTGTATATTGAAGTATAAAATGATTAAATATGGCTTACTTAAAAAAATAATTCGTATTGAATACTCAAGCAATATAGACGTAAAATGGACTACCTACACCGCATCTATGCCAAATTTAAACTCACCCGTACCTGTGATTGATAACAAAAATGACAATTTTAAACATTGGATTTGATAAAGGAAGTTTCATCTACTTAATTTTATAGGAAAGTACTTTCCAACTGCATCATCAGCGCATAATTAATAGAATATTGTATAATACACATGTCCAGCCATTTCTATAGGTCACTTCTATAATTAAACGAGTTCGCTAAATATATACGAGTATTTCGCATTACTAATTAACCTTTTCTAATTTAAATGTCAGCTTGTGCCTGCTACTTTTTTTTTACCTTACACTGACTGACTGACTCATCAATTATTTGATGGTCATTATTAAGACGAGAGTTGGTGACACTGAACTTCTGTAGACGAAGTTTTAGCAAATAAGTTCCGGCAAATTAAAGAAATATTTTTATGTGTATATACATTAATTGGTTTGCCTTGTTGTTTCTGTAAACTTGGGTGTAAGGATTTCAAAAATTATTACAGAACATATGACCACAAATAACCGTAAGTTTGCAAGAAATTTAACCGCCTTTAAGAAAGGTCAGGCTCCCGGTTAATTGGACTTTATATCCGTAAAAATACGTCTGGTTTTGTTGTTTGTTCATTTTCCAATATCGATATCAAGACCTAACTAGCTGGAGCCAACATTGTCGGTACGCTTTGAAGATAGTTGGAATTCCAACAGACCAGCTCACTTTTATGAATTGGCATGGCAATTTTCAAAGTGTACCCAGAAGGTTGGTTGGTTGGTTGATTGGTTTATTAGGTAACAAGGGACCAATCAACTGGGCGGTTGGGTGAAACTTTATTTAATAATTTGTAGTGCCTTTTTCTTCAGATGGTTTAATTTTTTACGAAAAATGTTTTTCGCCCATTCTAGGGGCGTCTGTTATTTAGCTTCTACATAGTTAAAGAAAATATTGATATTAGTATGTCAAACTCCTGGAAAGAATTTTATGCTCTGTCTCACTATTATATTTACAAAATTTTGATTTTATTTTTTAGGTTGAGAACGTCATTTCTGACTAAATTGGATACAGTTGCATATAAGGGAGAAGTGCTTTTAAAAACGTAAAAAAAATGTTTCGGTCGGTGATCGCCAATTTTACAATATGTATTCACTGTTAAAGAAATAACCGCTGCCTAACGAATCATTACTTCGTCCACATAAGATTTCCTATCCAAGTTTCTTACAACGAAAAAAAAAATTGATTCTATATTTGCATTCCAATATGTGGAAATAATTGGTCATATACCTTGCTCTACGTATTTACCCCCATTTGCCCCCCAACGCTTCAACGGAATAAGATCAAAATATAATCTAGTTCCAGACCTCATTATAATATATGAATGTACCAAATGGTTTAGTAGGACAAGATAGGATCAGTGGACCCAGAGAGATATTTTCAAAATAACTTATGTTATAACATCGGTGAGTAATAAAGTTACCATTGACACAAATTCAGCCTCTGATCTTCCTGTGTTCTTGAGATAATTGATCATATATAGGCTAGAGCGGGTATTATTGAAAATTATTTTATTCAAAACTAGTGCAGCTAAACTAATAAAACGAAAATTCTTTATTAGATAATACATTGTTATTAGTCCAGTCACCTCTAACTTGAGTACTAATGAATGGATTTTGATGAAACTTTGCGCAATGTGTTTGTAATGACGTTAATAAAAAAGTTTAAAAAAGATAGGAAATGATCGGAAGGGGTAGAAGACACCCCTTTTATCACGGGTTCCGTAACTTGTAGAATGAAAAAAAAAACAATGTATTTACCTTTTTTGGCCCAAAATAAGATATTTTTACACTTGTGATTTTTTTTGAAAAATGCATATTTTTAGAAAATTCCTAAAAATGTGGGGAAATCTGAATGTTGAAAAAAAATCTGAAAAAATTCAGTTGAATGTATCATCAAAATAGAAGACTTTTTTTATTTGCAACTTTTCTGTGAAGTGCGTTTTTCCGAAAAAACATGAAAAACTACCACTATCTTTGACATTGTAGCGCTTTAAAAAAACCGCTGCCCAAGGAATCACTACTTCCACATCCAGATTCTCTATCCAAGTCACTCACAACGAAAAAACTTTGTATGTGAAAATAATTGTTTATGGAACTTTAATAATATAATATTTGAAATCCCCTACCCCAAAAACCCATAAAACGATACCCCACATCGGTAGTGGGGTGGGGGTGGTGATAGGGGGGTGGTAGTGGGGGGTGGATGAAGTAAAAAATATTTTGAGGTTTCTGGTTCCTGTACATAAACTAAATCACATTTTTTTTTTCATCCCCTTTAATAAGGAGGTGGGGGTGGTAAAGGGGGTGGCTAATGCCAAAAATTTTTTTGAGACCTTAGCTTCTCTTGTATATACTAAATACCAATTTCATGGACTCTTTCCTGCTTGATTTACCCATTTACCCCAAATTTACCCCAATTTACCCCCCAACCCTTCGACGGAACAAGATGAAAATATAATCTAGTTCCAGATCTCGTTAAAGTACATATGTGTACCAAATTTCAAGTCAATATCTTAAACGGTTCCAGAGTAAACGTGCGCACAAAAAAAAGTTACAGACAGACCGACAGACAGACCGACAGACAGACAGAAAATTTGTTTTCGCTCAAACTTAAAATCTCGACGTTTCGTGACATTTTAAGCCTATTTGGACAATAAAAATTTTTAAAATTTTTTTTGTCGTTACTATACTTCCACTGGACGTGGAAGTAATATGTATTTTAAAAATTTGAAAAAATTCAGACGTATGCATTGAGGCCTTCTAAACATTTTTTATCTCTTGGAATTGTTTTGTAATTTGCTAATTTTCCGAGTTACAGACAGTTTTTCACGATAAATAATGTACTACATTTTTTGCACATAAAAATTCGAAAAATGAGCGTGATTTATATATATTATTATAAAAAAATATAAAACCTATTATATATAGTTATACTATTTATAAAGGTTCAATATAATTTTTAAATTGAAAATGTGAAAAAGTTTACCGGAAAAAATTTTTAATGTGCAAAAAATATAGTACATTATTTATCATTTTTTTTCCATTTTTGACTTAATTCTACAAGTTACGGAACCCGGAATTCTAACCCTAACCCTATCTAACAAAGAGTTTTCGTTTAATAAGTTTAGCTGCAATAGTTTTTGAATAAAATAATTTTTAATAATACCCGCTCTAGCCTATGATCAATTATCTCAAGAACACAGGAAGATCAGAGGCTGAATTCGTGTCAATACTTTATTACTCATAACACAAGTTATTTGAAAATACTTCTCTGGGGCCACTCATTGACCCTATCTTATCCTACTAGACCCTTTCAATTTAGTATCATAAACAGTGTCAGAATAATCCTGCCCCCAAAAAAAGTTACAGACGGCGGACAGAATTTTTTTTCGCTCAAACTTAAAATTTCGACGTTTCTAAACCCATTTGAACAAAAAAAGAAACATTTTTTTTACAGCTACTATACTTCACTCCACTACTTATAAATGTTATTTTTTTTTGGGGGGGGCTTTTAAATGTCAGTTACTCTATAGATAGCCTTTTATACTACAATTTACATGCATTTTTGTTGTTGTCATACTACCAGTTTTTAATCATACTTAAAAGCGGCAAATGCGCGAGTGACTTAAAACCCATTTCGGGAGTACCTCATACTTAAAGTGGATAGACTATAGTGTACATAAAAAATATAATATGTACTGAAAAATTTAAATTTGCATTAAATTGAATGAGAGGATCATCTCTGTTAATTTACTTAAATCATGAATATATAAAAAATTCTCTGTTATTGTTACCAAATTATACTGAAATTATGTTAACTAATAATTTTTTAACAGGTTTATATCTTCACGAATCGTTAATGTTAGTGACAATCTTCTATATAATCTTTTACAAATATTTTTGGAATTATGCAAAACCAAAATCATTTCCTTGATAATAAACGTGCTAACTTCTGACTGCTAGTGGTAACTGATAACCCAAATTTAACATTTACACCGTGATATAATAAAACAGGGTGGTATTTTCTCAGGAATTTTAAAATCAATGCACAAAATATTCGAGGCGAATCCTTCAAGTGCCATACATTAACTGAAATTGCCCTCCCATGTAATGAGCCTGCCAAACGTCGAAGCTAATTAGCCCTGACAAACGTTCAAGATAATTAGCCCTACCAGACGTTCAGTATGCAAGTGTAACTATACTCGTTGGAAAAGACACTTCACGATGCAGTGTTGTGGAAATAGCACGTTTGTTGTGAGGAAAATTGCATGCGTTCTAGTTTCGCAAAATTCACAGAATATTTGTCGAAGAAAGTTACTATTAATGAATATTATGGTGACTCGTAATTAGGTGGATATAGAGCAACTATGCGTAGATTTATGTGAAGATTTATCATACACCAATGTGGTCCCGAGGAGAAAAAGCGCTTCCAAAAATTTATTGGTAGTGGGTCACCCCGAAAACTTCATAGAACTTTTTCATCCATCTAACCTGAAAAGCTTTATTTCAATTAATTAAATGAATTAAATTGTGCATGAATTTAATTTTCAAGCTTTTTTTATTGTTTGAAATTTCTATGTAAATTGATAGCTTTTGAGAAAAACGCTAATAATTTAAGCATCTAGTCTTAATCTGGCCAAGGAAATCCTGAAATTGCTATAATTGGTAGAAGACTGCATTTTTTCTGGTAGATGCATTTGAGTAGCAGTAAAGCCATCTAAAGAGAATAGTCTCTAGCACCCCGAGAAAAGTAGGAAAAAAAACGTTTGTTCACTTATATCATGAAAACGAAAGACTTGATCGAAAAAACGTTTCAAACAATAGAAGTAGAGCATACAATTTTGCATCGAAAAGTGCATTTTTTTACCCATCTATAACAGGAAAGGTGCAAAGCACGTACACAGCTTAAGGGTTTACGAGCAACACGAAAAAATTATTATATCTTTTAAAAATTCACAATTTTTGTTATTTTTGTTAATAGCGTGTTTCTTAATTGTTATGAAGAGTCCTATTTTCTCAAATGCAATTTTTATATCCATTTTGGGGGTATTTACTGATGCCCATACAAACCATCATAAAAAATGCAGGATACAGGCAGGCATAAAAAATGCAGGCAATGCGATTATGGCAATTTCAGGACTTCATAAACTGTACTAAAATACGCTATTCAAAAAATAATAATAAAATTCAGTATCGAAGTAAATAAAATCTTGCTTAAGGTAGTACTGTCGGTCTTAGAATTAATGTTCAGAATTTAATAAAATTCGGCATATTAGTAGATTATGGTAAAATAATGATCCAATTAAATTTTTGAAGAGCTACAGAGAACCAGTAAAAAAAATATTGACATTTGAAATTTTATGCTTTTAACTTTGAGAAATCACAGGTTTTATCAAATTTTACAAAAAGTACCGTTCAGATTTCAATTAAAAAGGAGAAAACAAGAGAAAATAATATACAAAACATTTTAGACACTTAAAAGTACAGCTTTAAAGCATGTGATAGTAGTAATTATTAGCGAATAAACATTGATCCTTATGAGAAATCACAGGTTTCATCATATTTTACAAAAAGTACTGTTCAGGTTTCAATTAAAAAGGAGAAAACGGGAGAAAATAATATACAAAACATATTCGACTCTTAAAAGTACAGCTTCAGAGCCTGTGATAGTAGTAATTAGCGAATAAATGTTAAAAGTCTACTTTTTATATCGTAGTTTATTAGACATGGCAACATCGTAAAAGAAGTTACAATCCTAGCGAAATTTAAAAATGCATGGAATACGAGAATGTAGGTTTCATAAAAGTTTTTTTATTAAAAATAACATGAACGATGTTTGATTAGCACAGCCATATTTATTAAATCTAATAAAATATAAATGACTAATAATGTTACAGATAATATTTCATTTGTTAGTAATTAATCTTATAATAACACGATTTCTTGGTTATTTTTTTTTTTCTTTATTTTCTAAACAATTTAAAATTCTCTGTAATATTTTTTAAGTTTGGTAACTTTAACAACATCGTTCTCAACTTTCCCTAAAATGTTTAATAAACCATTATATTTATTTTTTTTATATGCATCTTCAACCAGTTCAAAAAAATCATGTTTCCCAGATACCTTTATTTTGAAGGGTGGAGATTAATAGAGCATCTAGTTGATACATGATTTTAAGTGGACATCGTATATGAGATCAATTTCAATTAATTACCGATTAATTACGGCGTAATGGCGTAATTTTACCGGAAAACGAAAAGTTCCCAATTCCGCCCAAATGCTGATGGTAGCAAAAGATTTGTAGTGGAAAATACTCGTTTTAATTTCGAGCTAGCTCTCATGGTTCCGGAGATATCTGCGAAAAATAGCAAAGAACATTCGCAAAAGAAAAATAGCAAAGAACAATAGCTCGCATTTCGGAACCGGAAAAATTACAGAAACATGCGATCTTGACGCATTCATATTTTTGGAAAAACACCAGCGGGACGGCCGTACGATGTCGCGACGTGAAGATGAAGACTTCCAGTTAAACCTGATCGTAAATCGCACATCGTAATTGGAAAATTCGGTTCGGCACGAACGAATCGAAAGTGGCGTTTTTTGACGTTTAGTGATTTCGAAGGCAGTTGAAGCGACGATTTTGATAAATCATTGTCAATTCTCTCTCACTACATCGCGACGTTGCCTAGTCTAAATACTGCGCAAGTCAAACGAGATAGTGTATACTTTTGATTTCTGCGTTTCTCTCAATAACATTCAATTTTTATAAAATCTGAAGTAGTTTTCAAGCACCTGAACATTACATTCGACGCGCGTTTCGTAACCATCTTGACATCATTTGGGGATGATTCAAATTTAGTTTTGGTATATTAAATCTTAGTTTTAATCATCTCAGATGATGCCAACATGGTTGATGAAAAGCGCATCGTGTGATAGTATTTCATTGTAATCCAGTCAATGAATATATTGTAGAATGCATGGAATATGTGAGACTTTTTGACTTCAGGACTTTGTTAGGAGTAGTTAGTAGGTAAACATACTAAAAGTCCCCGCCCCTGAGAGGTGAGCTTACGTTGGGAGGGGGGAGGAAGGTCCCATTTTTGGGTTTTTCGATTATATCTCGGAAACGGTGGACTTTAGAAAAAATGTGTTCTAAATAAAAATGAAAGCTAATTAAATTTTCTATAAAATTGTTTTCATACATATTTGTCGAATCTCCAAAGGTTTTCGAGATATACGTTATTGAAAATCGATAATTTTCGAAAAAATCATTTTTACCTAACTCTTTTATAGTAATTAAAAAATTAAAAAATAAGCATTCAAGGTGACATCTCGGTTTTTTTGAGGCGGAAGGATCGAGGCTCATTCATCTTCGTCAGCAGTGGAGACATTGTCCAAAGAGATCGGTAGTGTATCGATGTCGTCGTCGTCCCCTTCTTCCTGAATTAGTATTCCGACTCCGTTGTTGTAACTGCCCTTGCAATTCGGGCATGCGACAAAGCAGTTTAACGATGCTCTTCTGGATCACACCTGCCACTGTCACATCTATTCGTGCATCGGCAAAAAATCATCTTCAAGATTTCGTCAGGAGCAGCATCCAACTCTGACAGTTTCGGAACTACTTGGTCATTCCTCCTCTCCCAACCCCAATTCGACGCCCCACCATTAGGTTCCTCCCCTAACCACAGGTGTACTTGGTGGTACGTCCGGAATGCATGCTGCTTAACAGCTCCTTCAGGCTTCATGTTTGAAGTTATTGAAGTTATATATTAAGTTATGAGGGAAAAAACTTGCAAGTAACTGTACAAGCGCTTTAATAATATTTAAAAATAATTAACTTTACGGTTTTAAAAATTATCGATTTTCATTGACGTACCTATACTTCAAAAACCGTTGGGAATTCCAATGTATGGAGACAATTATTGTATAGGAAATTTATTTTTTTGAAAATGAGCGTACATGTTAGAAATTCTATAACTTTTGATTGGTTGAAGATAAAGCAGCAAAAGTGTATATCCAATTGAAGGAAATTTAATTCTTTACAACTTCGTTTCTGACAATTTTTCTGAGAAACGATCGTGGGAGGCACTAGAAGCAGATGTTTGACAAAAAGAGTTAGGTAAAAATGAATTTTTCGAAAATTATCGATTTTCAATAACGTATATCTCGAAAACCGTTGGAAATTCGACAAATATGTATGAAAACAATTTTATAGGAAATTTAATTAGCTTCCATTTTTATTTAGAACATATTTTTTCGTTTCCGAGATATAATCGAAAAACCCAAAAATGGGACCTTCCTCCCCCCCTCCCACCGTAAGCTCACCTCCCAGGAGCGGGGACTTTTAGTATGTTTACCTACTAACTACTCCTAACGAAGTCCTGAAGTCAAAGAGTCTCGCATATTCCATGTACTCTACACACCTCTTTTGAGCACTCATTGACTGGATTATTGTAGCATTAGGTGTTTTGGTGTTTGTGCAAAGGTTCCTCCAAGACTAGGTCGCTTCATGGTCAGAGGAATCTTTACTGTGAAAATTTAGTACTAAGACTAGAACAAAAATTATACTTTTCGCCGTTTTATTGAACTTTTCATATAATTGTTGCACATTGTATAGCATAATTTTTCAATTTTACTTCCACATTCAGTAGAAGTATAGTAACGACAAAAAAATTTTTAAAAATTTTTATTGTTCAAATAAGCTTAGAATGTCATGAAACGTCGAGATTTTAAGTTTGAGTGAAAAAAAAATTCTGTCTGTCGGTCTGTCTATCGGTTTGTCTGTCGATCTCTAACTTTTTTTGTGCACACGTTTACTCTGGAACCGTTTGAGATATTGACTTGAAATTTGGTACACGTATGTACTTTAACGAGATCTAGAACTAGATTGTATTTTCATCTTGTTCCGTCGAAGGGTTGGAGGGTAAATTTGGGGTAAATAGGTAAATCAAGCAAAATTGGTATTTAATATAGACAAGAGAAGCTAAGGTCTCAAAAAAAATTTTGGCATTAGCCACCCCCATTACCACTTCCACCCCATTATTAAAGGGGATGAAAAAAATTTGTGATTTAGTGTGTGTACAAGAACCAGAAACCTCAAAATATTTTTTCAATTGATCCATGGGGTTTTGGGGTAGAGGATTTCAAATATTATATTATTAAAGTTCCATAAACAATTATTTCCACATACAAAATTTTTTCGTTGTGAGTGACTTGGATAGAAAATCTGGATGTGGAAGTAGTGATTCCTTGGGCAGCGGTTTTTGAATTTTGATGTTAGTTTTAGACATTTTTAATTTTACGATGCCAATTTTATGAAACACTTGAATAAAATAAAACAAAAAAATAGACTGTTCCATTTAACCTACTTGCGTTTCGAACCTGCGACCCTCGTTTAGAGCGTAAGTACAGAACCATCATTCATTTCTTTCAAATGCGTTAATGTCTGTGATATAATGTGTCTAAAGACAAGTCGTTTTTGGATGACGGCAATAAAAAAGAATAAGACAGTAGCGTAAGTAGAGTAGCTTCGGCTAGACTTCGCCCTAGGTATTGTATTAATGTATAATACTGAAATAAAGGCAATTTATTATTATTATTATTATTATTACATGGTATATCTTTTTACCTGTTTCCACTTATAAGAGAGAACATAAATCCTCCCGTACCACACAAAGAAAAATTCCCAGAAAGAAACTCCTGTCAATATAGCTAGCCAGAAATAAAATATTTAGAAATTTTGAATGAAATTGGATTTTTTTCGCATATTTCATATCAGAACTGTAAACTCATCGTTACAAGTTCTGGCTCCTTTTTAAAACTTAAATATACGCGCCTTTAATAGTAAAATAGTCCCCAGAAAGTTATTACTATCAACAAAGGTACCACACACTCTTAAATACACAATAATTTAACACTTTTGGCTAACTTGAGTTACCCCATCTCAGATGTATTGTATCATTATTAAAAGGTCATTTTTATATTTTCATATTTAAAAGTCTCCTGACTAAGAAATTATGCACAATTCGCGTCAGAACAATTTCTACACGTACATAAAAAGGAAACGAACGATTTTACGCGAAATTGACGTTACCGTGGTATTTCGGAGGTTATAAATCATTTTTAGAAGTTTTGTCATTTTTTTTGCTACCTTAATACAAGTCTCATTAACAAGGAATGTGCTCTACAGAACAAAATAACCGTTAAACCAGTTTTTACGCTCAGATATAAGGTACCGCACCTGCTCATTTCAGTCAATTTAATGTGATCTCCATCTTCCCTTATATCTCAGGGTTTTTAATAAATGATGATGATAAATGATAAATGTTCTGTCATTTGTTTTTGATGTTGATAAAGTCTTCTTAACTGTATGAATGAATGCGATTTCCAGCTTCCGTAGTATCTCAGACTTTAGATATCATTGTTAAACGTTCTGTCTCTCTTTCGTCAACAAAAAAATATACTGCCCAGAACGAGATGCTTGTCAAACAAATTTGACTGAAATTGGAAGGATACAGTGCCTTTTATATGCACTTGAAAATTTTTTTACGGTCGCCTTGTTCTGGGGAGCATATTTATTGTCAAGAGTACTTTATCAACATGAGAAAAAGTGACAGAACATTTATCATTTATCTAAACCTTTAGATAATTACGGAAGGTGGAAATCGCTTCAAATTGACTGAAGGGAGAAGGATGCGGTACCTTATATCTGAGCGTAGAAACTTGTCTGACGGTCATCTTGTTCTGTAGAGCATATTTTTTGTTAATGAGGCTTGTATTAAGATAGCAAAGAAACGACAAAACTTCTAAAAATGATTTACAACCTCCGAGATGCGACGGTAACGTCAATTTCGCGTAAAATCGTCCGCTTCTTCGTATTTATATATGTGTAGAAATTGTTCTGATGGGCATTTGGTCTTAAGGTGCATAGTTTCTTAGTCAGGAGACTTATAATAAATTTTTAAATATAAAAATGACCTTTCAATTATATTGCGGTACAATACATCTGAGATGCTCAAGTTAGCCCGGAAGTGTTGAATTCCTGTGTATTTAAGAGTGTATGTTACTTTTGTTGACAGTAATAACTTTCTGGGGAGGCTATTTTATTGTTAAAGGTGTTTATGTTTACGTTTTAAAAACGAGCCAGAACTTGTAACGATGAGTTTACAGCTATAAGATGAAATATATAAACATGAATAAGGCGATAAAAAAAATATGCGAAAAAAATCCAATTTTATTTATTTTAGGCATAACAGGTGTACGTACAGGTGTACGTACACAAAAAAATGAGCTTTGTAACAATGACATAATTTTTTTTATTTTTTATATCTTGAACCATGGCCAAATCGACAGGTTGACATATGCCAGAAGTCTATTTTGTTGTTATTAAGTTCGATAGAATTAATCAATAGTCCAGTCGAATTAGACATCATAAAAAATTTTGCGTACTGCGGACTTTTTTTTGTGGAAGTTGTTTAATAGGGCATAATCTCTACACCCTGCTACACCATGTGCGTCCCCTATTTTTAGGGGTTGAAACTTTGAAATTTTACTTATGTGTCCATATCTGTTTCCCTATTGCCCGTAGGGCTCTTTACCAAGTTACACTTTTTGAAGATTCATCCCTCCTCTACATAATATATATTACACATTTGCCGTAGGACAAACGGTTTTGGCTGTACGAGGCCGGAAAGGTCGCGCTTTCCGAATTTGGGGGTCTTTTGTACAGGACAAACGGCTATTATTTCCAATCTACAATACTACACATACTAATGCCCTTAAGGAGGGATGATGATTTGTGAAAAAACTTTCATCGAATACCGCGCGGTTTTCATGATACGGGATGTTGAAATTTTGAAAATACCTTTTTAAAAAAAAAAGTGAACCTACTTTTTTTCGCCCATTTTTTTCATGTATGTACGACCCTAATATAAGAAAATTTACGTTGGTCTCATTTTAATACATTCGTTGGTTTAGGAACTAGACAGCAAAATATGCCAAAAATGGCTATTTTGGTATTGCATTAAAAAAACCAAAACCAGTATAATTCTGGTAAGTGTTTTTGTTTATCCTAAAAGTCCAATTCATTGCGCATAGAAAATGTGTTTTTGTATTTAGTAGGATCAACACCTATTGTGTAATAACGATTTATGTCATGTGTTCTCCAGTCTCCTTTTTCTTCAATTTTTTTTTTGCGGCCTTATGGCAGAAAACATTATACACGTGGATAGGGCACATAATAGGGTGTTAAAATGGGTCTCTTGTTAAAATGCGATAGGACGTACCGTTTTCGAGTAAAACGCACTTGTTTGGTTATATTTGCTTTGAGTTTTTATTGTGTTCTGAATTGTGATCTGATAAATAAATTCTACATTTTGGTGTTTTCTTTCTTAGGAGTTTGTTTTTTTAAATCATTTTTCGATGAAATGGACATATAATAACTGTTTCTCGAGGAAGTTAAAATTACTGTGGATTTTGTTATAGACACAAAATAAGTTGCAATGATGATTTCAGACAAGCGTGAACCCTCAAATAGGGGGGTTTTCACCCCCCTATTCCATCCGAGTCCCTTCATTTTTTCATTAGCAATGTCCCTCGTAAACAGAAAAAGCAAGAAGCGACACATAGTTGTATTTTTTCGTAGTCAGCGGTGAGTATTTACTAGTCAGTCGATAAAAAGTGTACTCTGAAGTAATTATTTGCAAACAAGTGCGTTTTACTCGAAAACGGTACGTCCTATCGCATTTTAACAAGATACCCATTTTAACACCCTATTATGTGCCCTGTCCACGTGTATATTACTTTCTGCCCTACTATGAACCATAAGGCCGCAAAAAAAAATTGTGAAAAGGGAGACTGGAGAACACATGACATAAATCGTTATTACGCAATAAGTGTCCTATTTAAATACAAAAACACATTTTCTATGCTCAGTGAATTGGACTTTTAGGATAAACAAAAACATTTATCAGAATTATGCTGGTTTTGGTTTTTTAATGCAAAAATACCAAAATAGCCATTTTTTGCATATTTTGCTGTCTAGCTCCTAAACCAATGAATGCATTAAAATGAAACCAACGTAAATTTTCTTATATTAGGGTCGTACATACATGAAAAAAAAATAGGTTCACTTTTTTTTAAAAAAAAGGGGTATTCAAAATTTCAACATCCCGTATCATGAAAACCGCGTGGTATTCGATGAAAGTTTTTTCACAAATCATCGTCCCTCCTTAATTAGTATGTGTAGTATTGTAGATTGGAAATAATAGCCGTTCGTCCTGTACAGAAGACCCCCAAATTCGTACAGCGCGACCTTTCCGGCCTCATACAGCCAAAACCGTTTGTCCTACGGCAAATGTGTAATATACATATTATGTAGAGGAGGGATGAATCTTCAAAAAGTGTGACTTGGTAAAGAGCCCTACGGGTAATAGGGAAAAAGATATGGACACATAAGTAGAATTTCAAAGTTTCAACCTCTAAAAATAGGGGACGCACATGGTGTAGCAGTGTGTAGTTTTCTGTACTTGCTTATTATGCCCTCTTAAACAACTTCCACAAAAAAAAGTCCGCAGTACGCAAAATTTTTTATTATGTCTAATTCGACTGGAGTACAACGTATAAAAAATACTTGTAACGATAAGTTACCAAGAAAGCCACCTAGCTCCCGTGCTATTAGAGCAAAATGTTACCATGAATTTTGCAAATAGTAAACAAATAAGTAATAAATAATATTCATCAACATTACATGAAGGCCATTAGAAACAGTATACGATAACTTTAATTAAAATAATGCTAATGAATTAAGCCTACAAATGGTTCATTTATATTTATGATTCATGTTTCTAGAAAATGTAAATTTAGTAGACTTACTTACCTACAAACTCGTTTTATGAAGACGTTTTTGGATCAACAGACAGAAACACATGCTTATAAAAAGGATATTCATAATAAACTGCCATAATAAACCAAACGCGCCTTCTCGTCTGTTAAAACATTTAGCAGAGAACACACATGCGCTATAATCTTTATAATGCGTATTTGAAACTGACTTTGACACTTGAATGCTAAGTAATAGCTTAGCAGCTATCTGAACGAGGCAATAAAGCATTTGCGATCTAAGTAAACACGATTTTATTTATAATTTTCCGTTGTAATTTTTTTTATTATAAGCACAAGCACGTATTACTTTGATTAATAATTGTTATAATTCCCTGTTTACTACTTTTACCTGATCTATATTTAATCTTTTATTTGTTTTAATTTTCCGTTTTTGATTTTTAACCTCCCCACAATAAAATTGTGGGAGGTTACTACAATTAGTCCAAAATCGAAAATTGAGATAACATCAAATCTTTACGTTTTGAGGTCCCAGGAACACAAAAAAGTTGTTTTTGAAAAATGTCTGTGTGTGCGTATGTGTGTGTGTGTGTTTGTGTGTGTGTGTGTGTGTGTGTATGTCTGTTAGCACGATAGCGGCGAAGCCACTAAACGGATTTGGTTGAAACTTTGCATGAGGGTTTCTTTAGTGCTCCAGAAGATCTGAAAAGGTTTTGGTTGAGATCGGATTACGTTTGTTGCTGTTTTGGCACAACAAGTTGTTTATTTTATGATTACTTACAATTTGTAATCGAACCATTGAAAAGCAGTAAAAATTCCGATTTCAACGATATATAACACTTGCACTCTTTAGCTTTGGTTTCCGTGAAAAAAATTAAAAACCAAATAACACGCTTCTTGTGTAAAATATATTTTATAGTGGAACCACAGAATACAGTAACTGCACAGAGGCGAAGTCTTTGGCGGTTCCTTTCAGTTTTGATGGCTCGTTTTCTGTGACCTTGCGTACCAGTTGCATCTACACCACGGTGTATTAAATAGGTGGTCCGGCACTTTCCTATTATAATAATGGCTTCGTAAGTGCATGGTTTCTATTTACTTTAATAGATGGCGCGAGCAATACGGTCCTACAATTACCTGAGCATGTGCATCGCATAACTAACATAACCTCAAATTTTAAGGTGTTTTCGTTTATTCTCATATTTAATGTTTGTAACCGAAATTTGAAACGAAGGTATAAATATTGTAGATGGACGGATTACGAGTGAATTAATAATACACCTACGTCACATTACGTCACAAATAAGAAAAATTCTTAGAAACTGGTGCAGATATCGACTTAACTATTGGAAACATCCAATTAAAGTTTGAAAGTAGATGGAAATATTGTAGATGGATGGAATACGAGTGAATTAAAAATACACCTACGTTCTGATGACGTCGTAAAAGCATAAAATTCTTATAACAGGCGAACTGATGATGATATCAAAAAAATATTTCTACAAGACGAGTCACGAAATTTTTTTTTTTAATTTCCAAGAAATATCAAATTTTCGGAGAAATGTCACTTTTCAGAAAAATGTCAGATTTTTAAAAAATGTCAAATTTTCAGGAAAACGTCAAATTTTCGGAGAAATGTCACTTTTCAGAAAAATGTCAAATTTTCGAAAAAATGTTGAATTTTCAGGGAAATGTCACTTTTCAGAAAAATGTCAAATTTTCAAAAAACGTCAAATTTTCGAAGAAATGTCACATTTCGGAAAAATGCCAAATGTTTGAAAATTGTCAAATTTTCGGAGTAGTCATTTCAGAAAAATGTCAAATTTTCGAAAAAATGTCAAATTTTCGGAGAAATGTCACTTTTCAGAAAAATGTCAAATTTTCGAAAAAATGTTAAATTTTCAGGGAAATGTCACTTTTCAGATTTATGTCAAATTTTCACAAAAAATGTCAAATTTTCGAAAAAACGTTAAATTTTCGAAGAAATGTCACCTTTCAGAAAAATACCAAATGTTTGAAAATTGTCAAATTTTCGGAGTAGTCATTTCAGGAAAATGTCAAATTTTCGAAAAAATGTCAAATTTTCAGAGAAATGTCACTTTTCAGAAAAATGTCAAAAATTCAGGAAAATGTCAAATTTTCGAAAAAACGTCAAATTTTCGAAGAAATGTCACCTTTCAGAAAAACGTCAAATGTTTGAAAATTGTCAAATTTTCGGAGTAATGTCACTTCAGAAAAATGTCAAATTTTCAGAAAAATGTCAAATTTTCAGAAAAATGTCAAATTTTATTAAATGGACTCAAAGGAAAATTCCCAAAAAATACTACGGGTCCATTTGTGGTATAAGTTCAGGTGTATCGAGAGATTACAAGTTTTTTCGACGTTTATAAAGCCCACGGATGGTGTGAGAGTCTATCCTGAACCGCTTACAAGCTCTACAAGTGTAAGCAATCCCACCGGAACGCTTTCGGTGAGTTTTTTCCAATAAAACTTTAAAAGTGACAGTGACATATTTTAAAAACTATTTCCGCTGCTTCCGGCATACCGCCGGAAATTCTTCCGGCAACATAACCTAAAAATAGTACTACATAACCTAAAAACAATTTAAGACATTGGTACCAACCAAAACATTTTTCAAAAACCAAATTCCCCAGAGAATCATTGGAACCAAAAATTTGACAGCTATCACTTCCCCGACCGATTTAGTGAAAAATTGGTCGAGGCCAAAAGATAAAACAAAATATACCAACTCAAACTTAAACGATCCACCATGAACACTACCCTGGCTACATCTGGCAGGGAAGCTGTCCACCAAGAGTTATATGGTTTTTTCCAAAGATGGCCATCCCTGCCATCCATCCCATTACCAACGAACAGGTTTTTTCGTTTAGTTGTTTCCCGTATCAATAATCAAAATTATTAAGTGCTCTTGCCTACGAACGTTTTTATAGAATTGTGTTTATTTTCATATTAATTTTAGGTCCATGTGGACACATTATAATTTTAACCTAGTCTTTAAGCCTGCCTACAGAAGACAGGAGCTACTTTTCTATTTTTCTCCAAGCCAAACCGGACCTACCCCGTCCAGCTTCACACTCGCCACGGCGGTGTTCACCGTGGTTGTCTGGCTGGCCCCGGGCTAGGATCCGATGAAGCATATATTTGTATTAAAAACATTGAATAACATATTAATGTTGTGCAGACTATAAATTTAACACTCAAGTTCTTAGGTCCAAATCCCACCGAACGCAAGACTTTTTTTCCCATTGTAATACGAAAAAAATATTTCAACTTAATAAATATAATTAAATGAGATCGTTCATATTGTTTAGTGCTCTTTTCGGCTTCAAAGAATCACCGGGTGGGGAGGTTCCAGCCGCTTCCAGTAGCTGCCGATTTTTTAATAATATATAGATATGCGAGCCTCTATTACAATTAGTGGAGTCAATAGAGATTTGCACTTCGGAAAAATTAGGGAAGCGGTAACTTTTGAGAATACATTTCTGAACATGTCAGGAACAACATACCAAAATTTACCAACAATAATCCTTGACAGCCAGTTTCACAATCGTTGGTTAACCAATGGTTAGGATTTGACCATAGGTTTACTATGAAAATCCGTTTCACAATATCTGGTTAACTTCAAGGTCTTGGTTATCTTATGGTTAAGCAAACCAGTAGAATATAAGTATTGGTAAACCAAGAATTCGTGGTTAACTAAAAGTATGTAACATCAATATGCAGATTGCAGCGCTAGTGCAAATACAAATTTTTGTTTAATTTAACTTCGAAGATATATTAGAAACAGAACAAATTAAATGGGCTATTTTTCCAGTTTGGAACATGGATATTTTTAGCAATTTTTTGGTATACCTACCCAAATATCTGATAACATTATGAAGAAAAATAATCACGCTGTGTAAATATACCTATCTTTATAATTACTTCAATTAAACATTAACACTTTATTATTTTCATGTTTTTAATACCCAAAATATGAAACTCTATAAATAAATAAAACAAATTAAGGAAGTTTTATTAAATCGTTGTAAATCTACATATCCAGATTTACCGGGAGATTTACAGTACACATGCAGTAATAATACTTCTTCAGAAGTAAATTTGTTACCTTTCTTATCGATATATATTTAACTTAGTGCTAAGGCTTTCGCGGAGCTGGTGATCTGGCTGCTGGTTTCCGGGTCTTCTTCCGCGTAGACTTGGTTGAGTGCTTGACGTTTTGACCATCTTGTCGTGGTCTTCTTCTGAAGCGAAGTGAGCTCTGCTGGACTGAGCTCCTCTATTTATACAGGTTATCAGGAGGCGTGTTGCGGATCATTGCTCATGCGGAACATTGACTTCCACGTTATTGGTAGTTGTAGTCCGTTGTCACGGTTATAGTTATTCGGATGTTTATTTATTTCAATGGCTTCTCTGTATCTTCTTGGCCAATAGTTCTTGGTGTTGGCTAATTTCTTTGTTTTGTCGAATTTTATCAAATGGCCGGTTTCTTCTGAATGTTCGGCAACTGCTGATTTTGTAGAATTTCCCTTCTTTGTACTTCTAATGTGTTCTCTGAGTCTGGTGTTTATACGTCGTTTGGTCTCTCCGATGTAGACTTGTCCGCAGGAACATGGGATACTATACGTCCTCGTGTTCAAGAAGGATAATGGAGGATTAGGACACAAGGTATACAGAAAACCGACGCACACCGACAGATACCTGCACGCCAATTCTCACCACCACCCAGCACAAAAACAGGCCGTCGTCAACACACTAGTACATAGAGCAAAGCAAATTTGCGAGTCAGAACATCTACAAGAAGAATATCGGACCTTAAAAACATCACTACAGAAAAATGGATACAAACCGAAGGACATAGACAACGCAATAAAGAGACAAGATACAACCAGAACAGAAGAAGAAAAAGAAGAAAAGAAATACACGGCAACAGCTTACCTACCGTATATACAAGGATGTACGGACAGAATCGGAAGAGTTTTGGAGAAAAAGAACGTCAAAGTAATATATAATGCAAAACAGAAGGTGGCACAACATTTTCCCAAATACCAAGGTCCAGAAGAACTAGAAACACCAGGAGTATATAGTATCCCATGTTCCTGCGGACAAGTCTACATCGGAGAGACCAAACGACGTATAAACACCAGACTCAGAGAACACATTAGAAGTACAAAGAAGGGAAATTCTACAAAATCAGCAGTTGCCGAACATTCAGAAGAAACCGGCCATTTGATAAAATTCGACAAAACAAAGAAATTAGCCAACACCAAGAACTATTGGCCAAGAAGATACAGAGAAGCCATTGAAATAAATAAACATCCGAATAACTATAACCGTGACAACGGACTACAACTACCAATAACGTGGAAGTCAATGTTCCGCATGAGCAATGATCCGCAACACGCCTCCTGATAACCTGTATAAATAGAGGAGCTCAGTCCAGCAGAGCTCACTTCGCTTCAGAAGAAGACCACGACAAGATGGTCGAAACGTCAAGCACTCAACCAAGTCTACGCGGAAGAAGACCCGGAAACCAGCAGCCAGATATATATTTAATTTTCATTTGCGAAAATTCGTATAGGTATAACCAAATAGATACATTTGGAAAATAATAGTCTGCGTAAATTCAATAATTATTTCTTTACAAATTTCAGACATACGAATGTAATAACAGATTAATAAACACAATCATATTGAACATATTTTATGAATTACTGAAGTTAGTTTCTCCTTTCTTTTTAAAATATATGTGGAATATCTGTCAAAAACTTCAAAAACTCATACCAACCATTTAAAACATAAACTTAACCGTTAGTTACATTACTAATCATAAAATAAATTTTGTGAAACGCATATATGTATTTATTTTGTGAAACGCATATATGTATTTACCATTTAGTTAACTTTCAGATTCAGGTTAGTCAACCAAAAAGATAACCAACGATTGTGAAACTGGCTGTGAGTGTAATTCGTTATTAAACAAATTAGTTACAAAATACCAGTCTTTGTCAAATATATTTTAAAATATTTTTTTCTTTCAAAAAGTAATAGACTACAAGCCCATCGTAATTTTTAAGGGGGTCGAGTGACCCAGCATGAATTATTTTCAGTACGATGCTAGTATATGAAAACATAACTTTAGGCACTATGCCGACTTTTGGGCAGTACAGCTGAGCACACAGGCAGGGACGTCTTAAGGCATGGCCAAACTGGGTCATGGCCGGGGGCCTCGGCTTCCGAGGGGCCTCATCGTACATGCCCATTTAAAGGTTATTTCTATTTTAATTTAATTATGACACACAATCCAAAAAACAAAAACAAAATATACTTAATAAAATAATTCAAAATATAAATGCGAGGCGACAAATACTATACTATATAAGCTAATTTTTTTTATCGCAAACAAAATTATAAAAGGGTGGCCTACATTTACATACGGGGCCAGGGCCTCAAGAATGCTTAAGACGTCCCTGCACACAGGTAAATTGAATTTTCTATCCGAAAATGCGCTCTTCAGACAAAATATTCTTGTACGGCATTCCTCAATAATAAATATTTATAGCCTAGAGTGTCTAATAGAGTTCATTTGAATTTTAAAATTAGTGGTTTTGCGGCATAGTTACAGTTGTATCTCGTTTATAAAATGTTCAATCTTTTATCGTTTTCAAAATGTAACTTAAATGTGCATTTTTTAAAATCAGTTGCATGGATTGATTTGAAAAATATACAATTTGTTACCATTAAAAAGGAAATAGAAGTTTATGGCAATTTTTAAAATAATTAATTTGAAATAGGAAACCTGTAGGATGCAAACGAAACAAACAGAAACAAAATATTTTGATTCATTACGGAATTATGAGGAGATAAAAATCGCTATTTGAACTCCAAAATTCCAAACTGACATGTCACACAAAGATAATTAAAGTAATTATTAAAAGCTTTTATTTAACTTGCAATGTTTGTATGTTTGTATGTATGTTAGTTTGTTTGTTTAGGTCAAATCTTGCAAGCCGAATTTCGACTAGTTCTAATTAAGCTAGAGCTTTGAAATTTGGCACACGTGGTGACAATGCAACATGGTATAGCCATTATCGGTCTAAATCCCATATGGCGGATCGGCTTTTTAGTCACACCCCCCTTGATATGGGTATCAAATGAAGGGTTTGAAGAGTAAAATACGATAAACAATGTGACGTCATTCTAAATTCAATATGGCGGACGTCCCAAGCTGGCGGATCGCCTTTTTCTTCACAACCCACTTGATATGGGTATCAAATAAAAAGGTTTGATGAGTAAAATACGACAAAGTATGTGACGTCATTCTAAACTCAATATGGTGGACGTTCCAAGATGGCGGATCGCCTTTTTCTTTACAACCCCCTTGATATGGGTATCAAATAATGGGGTTTGACGAGTAAAGTAAGATAAACTGTGTGACGTCATTCTAAATTCAATATGGCGGACGTGGGAGAGGTGGGGATGGGGTGGAAAGAAGTGGGTAGAGATGGAATAGGGGAGGGGGAGAGGTGGGAAAGGGGTGGGATGAAGTGGGAAGTAGTGTTTGAGGGATGAGAAGATGAGAGAGGGAAGGGGTGGATGGCGATGGCAAGTGAAAGGGTTTTGCCTGTCTGTAAAATAAGTAGACTAAAAAGTAAGAAATAAAATTATATAAAAAAAATATTTTTAAGAAAAAGCTTTTATTTGAAAAAACTACTAAAAAGTAAAAATAATTTTTTTAAAATTCATACACCTGGAAACCAAAAGCTTTGGAGGCGGTCAGTTGAGCAAAGTAACTATGCAATAGCGCTATATGACCGTCCCCAAAGCTTTTGGTTTCCAGGTGTATGAATTAAAAAAAATATATTTTTACTTTTACTTCCACGTCCAGTGGAAGTATAGTAACGACAAAAAAAAATTTAAAAATTTTTATTGTCCAAATAGGCTTAAAATGTCATGAAACGTCGAGATTTTAAGTTTGAGCGAAAAAAAAATTTCTGTCTGTCGGTCTGTCTGCCTGTCTGTAACTTTTTTTGTGCACACGTTTACTCTGGAACCGTTTAAGATATTGACTTGAAATTTGGTACACATATGTACTTTAACGAGATCTAGAACTAGATTATATTTTCATCTTGTTCAGTCGAAGGGTTGGGGGGTAAATTGGGGTAAATTTGGGGTAAATGGGTAAATCAAGCAGGTAAGAGTGCATGAAATTGGTATTTAGTATATACAAGAGAAGCTGAAGGTCTCAAAAAATTTTTGGCATTAGCCACCCCCATTACCACCCCCACCTCCTTATTAAAGGGGATGAAAAAAAATGTGATTTAGTGCATGTACAGGAACCAGAAACCTCAAAATACTTTTTTTACTTTATCGACCCCCCCTACCACCCCCCACCCCACTACCGATGTGAGGTATCGTTTTATAGGTTTTTGGGGTAGAGGATTTCAAATATTATATTATTAAAGTTCCATAAACAATTATTTTCACATACAAAGTTTTTTCGTTGTGAGTGATTTGGATAGAGAATCTGGATGTGGAAGTAGTGGCAGCGGTTTTTTTAGTACAGTTTTTTCAAATAAAAACTTTTTCTTAAAAATATTTCTTTTATATAGTTTTATTTTTCTTGTGTTTTGGCGTATTATCTTTTAAACAATTGATTTTTTTATTTACTTATATTAATAAACAATGTCTTTATAGAAAAAAATATCTTTTTTTGTTGTTCTATATGCTACGCCCATATTGTCGCGACAAATTTATATGTAAACTGTAACTATATTAGGTCTGTTTCTACAACGCATATTTTTTTAATTTTAAATTATGAAAGTTCGTTAGAAAATAATACACCCGCATTTTTTATTTTTTCATATTACATCGTTTGATATAAGAAAAAAAAATAATAAAGTTTTCCAACGCTGCTCATAACGTAGTTTATCCCGCGCCAATGAGAAGACTCAGGGCCTTCTCATTGGTTGCCGCTTTTGTCGCCGATAACCTAGAAACTGTAGTCTGCTCAACTATCTATCTGCACTTCGTCGATAAATTCCAGAGACGGCTTTTGCTTGTACGGAGCAATAATAATACACGTACCTAAACATCGCGTGTAAAATAATAATTGAAATTATTTTTGGAATAAGAAATCAAAAGTTTCCCAGAAATGCGATAAAAGTAATTCTCCAAAAATTCTTTTACAAGGTTTTATTTAACTTGCAATATTTGTAACTATGTCTTTCCGGTTAAAAATTTGTGATGGAATTTTATCGCACTTCCTGTCAAGCTTGTATAAGTCCTTTGACAGTGTTATTGAAAAAAAAAATCAAAATCAAAATGGCGACGCAAAGATGGCGGACCATTTTTTCATGAATGATACGACTGAAAATTGATATCTGTGCGTTTTGGGGAACGCAGATTACTATTTTTTTTATCAAAATTGAAAAATAAAAATGGCGGATCATTTTTCATTTATGATCCGAGACAACTGAAAATGGATATCAATGGGTTTTCGGGAACGCAGATTACTATTCTTTTTTTATCAAAATTGAAATGACACATCTCTGAAGACATCCCTGTTGTTGATTAATAAACATCCCGCCATTAACTTCAGACCGACTCGGGCACACTCGTGCACGGATAATATACGTCATCACGCCGGAATTCAAATTTCAAACGTAAAAATAAAATACTAAGAGACGATAAACTAAAATTTTATCGCTTTATTTATTAACTAGAACCTCTGAGCTGTTCACCACATATATTAAAATATCACGATTTACATCTGCGGGATGACCTCATTTACAGACTAGTCAGACATAACACAATTGGTTAAAAACAATTCGTGATTGGTCAGCTGACCACGTTAGACAGAGCTTATTGGCTCTGACTATTTTGTGATTTCTTGTAGAAACAAACCTATTAAAACCCATGTACTTTGTATATTAACTACGTCTTAGTTTTTGCAATCTAAGAAAATTACTGCGAAATTGAATTAGATTCCTAAGTACTTTTAGAATTGTGGATAGATGCAGATAGATGAACGATTTAATTTGAGTGATTGGCGGATGCAATTTTAGACCAGTGGGATGTTATGAATTTCTTGATCCGTAGTATGCTCAGGGGAATTATATCTCTGATGCGAGGGCGAAATGATCCAACCGAGAATTTTTATTTATCCTAATTGATTTTGAATATTATATTTTGTTGCAATCTTTCTTGTGGTATGACACAAAAATTTATCAACGTAAGTTAAGTTTTATTTCTGTTGGTTGTATTTTTTTTTTTTTTTGGAAGGTGTGTTGGCCTCCGAAAACAGGTTCGATTAGCCACAGAAATTTTTACTGTTAGTTTTAATTAAAATCAAGTATTAAATTGTTTTAATTGCAAATAAAACAGTCATTTCAAATGGTCAGTCATACAATGGAACTGTGTAACACTGTTATTTAACTTTCTAACTAACTTAACTTATTTCAGCTGGTGTTTTACGTTTTTTTTTTGTTTTTTATTTTTATTTTATTTTTTTTTATTTTTTTTTTTATTTTTTTTTACTTTTTTTTTTACTTTTTTTTAATTTATTTTAAGGAATTGAGACAGGGACACAATGCGTCTAGGGGTCTGTCATGACTTGCACATTCGCAGGAAAGACCACGGATATCAGGGGTTAAACATGGGGATAAACAGTAGGATTTATAACGTATATAATATAAATAAATGCCTAGTACTAATGAATTTCATAATGGGAAAAAGGAAAATTTTTTATTTTTTTATTTTAGACAATATTACTTAAGTTAAAATGCGTGTAGATTTTATAAAATTATATATTATCAAATTAATATTATCATTTTCGATGGACAAAAGATTTTCTAAATTAGTGGTTGTATTTTAATATCAGTAATCAAAATTAGTTAGTGTTTCGGGGATTAAAGTAAACAGGGTGAAATTAAATGCCAAAATTACTAATTGGATGAAAAGTAATATTGCCGCTTAACGTGGAAGTCTTAGTTGTATTGAGTAGGTATTATACCACGGTTTGTGTTAAATTTCATTGAAATGTAGATACAAACAAGCAATTTTTGGGCATGTTACTAAACAAGAAAAAAAACGAAACCGGTGAATGTGCCTGAAATATATAAATAGCATAGTAATATGTATACTATATTCTCCAAATACCAGCAGCATAACATTAGATATTTAGATCGATTAACTGCAAAGCTTACAATTGTCGCTGCTGGGATACTACGTTAAACTTTATTATTTAAATTAATTTATAGCAAAAGAAAAATAAAAAACGTCGTTAATATATTTGAAATGGTAGTAACTGCGATGAACTAAAAATAAAAAAGTTTATTTTTTTAATTATTCAGATCAAAATTCCGAAAAAGTGTCATATTGAAAATAATGTTCAATCTATCAATTACAACAATCGAGTTTAAAACACCAAAATTTGACTTACGTGACACTTAATACGTGTTCAACTCTTAAAATCATGAATTAATCGTAATGTCTTTCCACATTTCGATTAGTTTTTATTCCAGATATATCTCATTAGTTTTTGGAATTTAAAGAAGTGCTAATACTCTTTTATTGGAGTAAACGGAAATTTTCACTTCGGAAAAATTTGTAACCAGGTAGACTTTGGTGAACAATATTCTTCAAGTATACTAAAATAACGTAGTGAAAAGTCTACCGCAGAAAAGTGTACGCGTCCTATTTTTATTTAACAATTTAAGTGCAAAAATACAGTTTTTTGCGAATAACTTTTTAAATTTTATTTGTACGAAAAAACTGATAGCGCCATTCGAAAGAACGGGAAATTTTACGAAGGAAACATATATGATATGTATTTTGCGCATTAAATTGGAGCGAGTAGAAATTTGTTAACTAAGGTCCCACGTGACGCTCGACCGCCCGCTGACGCTGAAATAGGCTTGCGGTAGCGCACGCGCTGTACGTATGTGGCTATAACTTTTGATTGCAAAAAGCAAATGATATGAAACCAATTGGAGATGAAAAAGTATCATTTTCTCGAAGTATTACACGTTTTTAAATAATTTTTTAAGTACTTTAATTATTACATATGTAGCTTGAAAGCGGACCATTGCATGAATTAACGATTACTTAGTAAAAATCATTGTAAAATGAATAATTTATTTAAAAAACAAAAAAAAAATACTTGGATAGCACATTTAAAGGGATTATCTAAAATAAGTATTCAGCCAAAAAAAATTAAAAAAATTATTTTAGGAAATTCAGACCTTTAAACTTAGTACTTTTCCGAAAAAAGACGTTTTCCGCTGTTGACACCAAAAAATCGTCAATATCAAAGCTTAATATCGTGATATCGGCTTTATAAGTGATCAATTTGAAGATAAAGATGTGTACTAAAAGCTCCAATGATTTATTTTATGATACATACGCGTTTTTATATTAATTTTTTACGAATAAGTCGAACTAGAGTTTTAGAAGAAAAACATTCGAAAATTTAACACTATTAAAAGTATAATACTTAAAAATAAATATTTTTATTTTTATTTCAATGCATAGAGCTGTTAACTAAGGTACTACTAATCTTGAAAAAGATTTCTTGGTTTTATTTTTTTTTGAACGTAATAACAATTAAACAGTAAAAACACGATTTTTGGACAATGCGAAGGTTTTAAATAAAAAAATAAGTTTACCACAACTAATAATTCTACTAAATATTACACATGCATAAATTGTTACTACTATGGCGTGTTTAAGTTGATAAACAATAGTGTGAAATTAATGGATTTGATTAAATCAACATTTTAAAAAAAAATTCTTAAATTATTGAAAAATTCGAGAAGAATACAACAAGATATAATAAATACTACCAAATTCGAACCGAATTTATTTATTTTTTAATTCATCAATGTATACGTAGAGGGCGATAACATATTCCTGACTACTACTAGCAAGTTCACCATCTAGCTCTTAACTAGAGTCGTGAAAGTGGTTCCTTCGCTATGTTTGCTTGGCTGTACTTTATTTTATCGCCTCGTAAAATTAACGTGCACGTGGTGGTGTTCTTTATTTAATTTTGCTTCTTTGTATCTCGTAAGTGATGCTCACCAATTATCAATATTAAAAATCTATTGTACACGTAACAAAGGTATTTATTTATAATAGAATAATTTTTGTTTCAGTGCTAATGTGTGTATGTCCTACATATATGTGTAAACAAAACTCATTGCAATATTTTTATAATACATTGTATTTATTTATATTAAACATTTTACATTTATCTACACAATTTGTATGAATTTGACATCAGATTCGCCATCAGCATACCCGAAAACCCGTAAAAACCCATTAATGCTCATTTTTATGGCGAATTTCGCACACTTAATACATTTCGGTCGGCCATTTTGTATCCGCCATTTTGAATTTTGCAAATCTTACATCAAATTTGTAATCAGTATGCTCAAAAAGCCCTAGTATCTGATTGTCATGATTTCTCCTCGATTAATTTTCGAGATATTTCATTTAACAACTAATTTTGCAGGTTTTTGTTATTAATAAACAAATAGAGATTTAGCGTACAATACCAACCTGTAGACTTTGAACTTAAACTTATTTAGAACACATTTAAAAAGTTTTTATGAATTTTTATGCAGTTACAAATTATTCCGAAATAATGCCTTTTTTGACAACGTTTACTCCACTATTTATGCAATTTCAAGTGTTTAGGTTTATTTTTTCTAATCCGAGATGATTATTATATTATATAATCAAATAGGTATGTTATAACCCAACACACAATTGTAATAATTCTCTTTAAAATAAATTAGAAATCTGTTCCATAATACGCCCGACTACAGCTTCGACTTGTTACATCTTGGTTTCGAGGATAGATATTGATAGATATTGGTTAATTTTTGTTACATGATAGCATTGTTAATCTCTAGCACATCCAACGATTAGATCTAATCCCAAAGTAAGACTGAAACAACAGTGTTGACAACTTGAACTGTTTTGAGTAAGAAATTGTATTTTTATAATAGTTGATTTATTATATGTGTGTACGTACATCAGTCATTAAATTTAATCTCACGTGGACATCATCATCATAATAAGAACTTAGTAATGTATGTATGAATAACTCTGATTCAGGTGGACCATGTTGACGATGTCTATTTTGCTATTAAAGCCAATCGAATTTTACGTGGATATTTGATAGAGGTGAATTTTGATCAAAACGATGATACTACGCTGAAATATTTCATTTCGGTGACAACTCGAATTACTTTAATGACCAACTTTACTCATACTTATTGTATTTTTTACTGCCTTATAATCAGAAGTACAAGTACAGTTTTTTTGACTACAAAATTTTAACTGAATTAATGTGTTGCCAGATGGCAAAACGTTGGGTTGATTAGAAGAGCTTTGGTATTATATAAAACCCTTATTCAAAATGTGAAATCGTGCTAATGCCGTTGGATATTTCCTAAATAATCAGTTATTTTCTTTGATGCAATTAAATTATAAAAATAAGCATTCTTATTAAATGTCTTTTTCTTAACATACTGTGTCCACGGATGAAGTCCGGAAGAGGAAAAACTTGTTACTTCTTGATTTTGCGAAATAAAGTAGTTTTAGATAAAAAAAGTAACAGATCCTTACCTGCTTTACAAGGTTCGCAAAAAAACTTGATTTGATTGTGGATAATTTCCAAATATTTTGAAAATATTTCTGGAAAGATTTTTGAACGAGGTTTTTATATGATAATTATGATATTAGGGAAAAGATAATAATTTATTTTTCTATTGTGATTCTTCTCATAGCAACAGACTCCGAAAATTTAGTTTTCATAATTCGCGATCAAATTAGCAGTCATTGATAATGAAGAAAATCTGACATTTCATTACATAATGAATTGTTATAACTGTCGTTAAATTGGAGATAATCAGATTTTTGTAACAAGCAAAATAAGGTTCGCTCATTTAAACCGACATTCAATCACACCATAGAAGTTAACGATGATTCAAAACGTTTGGACTTTTGTTTATGGATCGGAGAAAATATTCTTACAGATAGACGTTTTGTTAAAACCATAATTTTTCCGATGAGGCAACCTTTTGTACTAATGTGCCAATTAGTATGCCAAATTCTAGATATTGGAACAGCGATAATCCAAATTTTCGTCTACAGCATAGGAGCCAATATTCAAAAAGTCAACATCAATAAAATTTAAATCAACATTTTACATCAACATCTTCACGTTCAATACCATTTTGCAAGTCTATTAAATTGTACTTCCAATAAGGTAAATGCCCACCTTATTCTACTCTCATTGTTCGTCAGTGGTTAAATAATCAATTTGGGAATAAATGGATCGGAATAAGTGGACCGATACCTTGGCCACCTAAGGGCCCTGATCTCACGATTATGGACTTTTATTTGTTAAACCAAAAGTGTATGCGCGCAGGATTCATAATAGGGTGGATCTCTTTAAAAGATAAAATAAGAGAAGCTATTGCAGATATACCACTAAATCAAACTCGAAACAGTTACCGGGAATTAAGAGGACGAGTAGAACTAAGTGCAGAAGTTGGTCGTGATACTTTTGAATGGCTTTTTATAAATATAAATACACCCCATATCATAGAAAACCTCCAAATCCAAAGCCAATGCTTCCTGGAAGGGGGTTACACATTTGGAAATACGCAGATATACATGCATATCCCCCGACATTGTCAGTGCCGGGGCTGAGGTTCGACCCCGATACGTGATAGACAGCCTTAGCCGACTAAGCTCTCTGCCGGTTGCCGATGAGTTGATATTTCTATTTAACAAAATGTGTTATTTTTTATAAAAATTATTCCTCTTATTTCTAATGGAAAGTCTCCATTTTTAATATGGATATATCGATCAGAATAATGTTTTTCGTAATATATAGAACGTCATTTTAAAATCATTTTGAAAATATTTGGAAATTTTCCATAGCCGAATCAAGATTCTTGGTTAGCCCTGTAGAGCTGGTAAGGATCCGATAACCGAAAAGAAGGTTTCTGGTGAAGCAGACTCTTTCAACAAGAATTACTTTGCTTAGTAAAATCAACAATTAAAAAGTCTCTCCTCTTCCGGACTCCATCTCAAAGTCGAAATTCTGATGTAGTGCAGAGGATTTAGAGATTTTCGAGATTGAAGACAGAATTCCGAGATTAATTTAAGTTCTAATTCTTTCACGCAGCTGATGATTATTTATGGACTGGTTTCTGGGTTTTCTCCCGTGCTGTTTGTTTTGATTTCTTGACGTTTCTACCATTTTACCGAGGTCGAGATCGAAGAAAGGCACGACAAGATGGTAGAAACGTCAAACATTCGAATAACGGAGGAGAATACCCAGAATCCATTCTACAAGTAATTCCGAGATCAAAAAACTACATGAAGTATTAATACATTACATTCCCAAATAATAAAGTTATGTGCTGGTGCATTTCAATACGGCAAAACTGTGTAATATATCAAGGCAACTTGATTTTCACCCTGAGGGCCTGTGTTCCATTTCCGACCGTAGCGCTGGAATTTTTTCAGAAAAATAAATTAATCCTAGTATACTTTAGACCAGGGTCGATAATTTTGAAAATGGTAAAAAGTGAAAAAAATTATAGTAGGATGAAACCCATTGGAAAAGGTAGAGAATATAACAAAAATGAAAGGAAAAATAATTTACGGGCGATCTGAGGTCGAGATGGGGAAGGAGGTGACTTTTTAAGGGTAAAAAACGGTTTATCTCGATTTCCGGCTAAGCTACAAGTCCTATGAAAAAAAGTTAAATGGCAAAGTTGTAGGTAATAAAAAGATCTACACTTTTTTCACAGAACCTCAAAATTTATGTGAAAAATTCAAATAACCAAGTTTTTGGTTTTTTATTTTTATCTTTTGCAAAAAAAATTATTTTTTCACGAAATTTGGTGGAAACTTACCTTTTTATGTCCCAAACACACAGTAATTTTTTTTATTTAAAATATTCATTTTTTCACCTTATTTTGACTTAATATCGAAAAAGCACACTAATTTTCAATCGAAAATTCTCACGTCAAAATATCTGCTTTTTTAAAAAAAGTCGGTGGGCTTTTTGTTCGTTGAAATCTCTACTTTCTGGTGGTATAAAAAAATATATACGTTACTATGGTAAATGTTCTCAGAAAATGCAAATAAACGAAAAAAACTCGAATCCGAAAATTTTTTTTTTGAATCATGTACAATTTTGAGCTATTTATTAAAATTTACACTTTAATTACTCGAAAAACGTAAGATTTCATGTTACATTGATAAACAAAAAAATTACAAATCCATAAAACATAAAGATTGCAAAAAACATGGGAAAATAGTTGTTCTAAATATTAAAAATAGGATTTAAAGGGGATTTCATCTAAAAAATGTGACTGCTGCAATTTTTTTCAGTAATAAAGTTGATTTATTAAATTCTAATTACATTTATGTCATAGAAAATCTCATAATATATAAATATACATGTAAATCGTACTATTGAATTTAGATACTTTATACTGATTACGTTATTCATTATAATTTTTTTAAATACCTTATCTTGCATTCTAATCACTTCTCCATTAGTTTTTGATGGCATTTCTTCATCGTTAGATTCGACAAACCTTCCCGATTCTAGTGGATCTTCGAAATCTTCAAGACCATCACCGTCTTCGTCTCCAATATTATTTCCGGTCTGCATTGGTTCTTCATCCACAATTTCATCTGAATCATCAACTTCCTCGTAGGTTTTTTCTTCCACATTGGAGCATGTTTCAGAACCATGACAATTTGAGCATAAATTTGTGCATTTTAAACCATGTTTTCGGCAGCCATATTTTAAACTGTTACATCCAGTTTCACAGCTGCAGCAAATAGTTTTGAGCAATATTTCCGGAATTAATTCCTTTTCTGTAAATTTGGGCACAATGCCCCGTTGATGTTGCTTCCAGCCCCAACCTGTTGCTCTCAGTTCATTACCCAGCCAAGTCTGAAGCTGATAATATGCCCTGTAACAATGTTGTTCTGCTGCACCTTCTGTGGGTGGGAGATTTGCCAATATGAAAGATTTAATTCTTGCCAATTGATATTTTTGAAATCTTAATTGATTCAGTGTTATATTATCATTTTTACATTTATAAATAGATTTGATTAATTGTAATCCTTTTTTTTTATATCTTCTTTGTTTGCATCTATTTTATAAAAAATATTGGCCAAATTTGATAAAAAAAAATTTCGGATTCGAGTTTTTTTCGTTTATTTGCATTTTCTGAGAACATTTATCATAGTAATGTATATATTTTTTTATACCATCAAAAAGTAGAGATTTCAAGGAACAAAAAGCCCACCGACTTTTTTAAAAAAGCAGATATTTTGCAGATAAGGTGAAAAAGTGAATATTTTAAATCAAAAAAATTACTGTGTGTTTAGGACATAAAAAGGTAAGTTTTCACCAAATTTCGTGAAAAAATAAATTTTTTTGCAAAAGATAAAAATAAAAAACCAAAAACTTGGTTATTTGAATTTTTCACATAAATTTTGAGGTTATGTGAAAAAAGTGTAAAAACAAAAGTTGTAGATCTTTTTATTACCTACAACTTTGCTATTTAACTTTTTTTCATGGGACTTGTAGTTTTGCCGGAAATCAAGATAAACCGTTTTTTACCCTTAAAAACTCACCCCCTTCCCCTTCCCGACCTCAGATCGCCCGTAAATTATTTTTCCTTTCATTTTTGTTATATTCTCTACCTTTTCCAATGGGTTTCATCCTACTATAATTTTTTTTGGTCTCAAAAATTATCGACCCTGGTCTACTTGGATAATATGTTGTCTCGAAATGTGTAGCTCCCTTCAGCATAAATAAAAGTTACTTCGGGCCTTCCCATCTTCCGGGATAAAGGGAGTTGTATTATAGTGTTTCTTAGTCATTTGGAAAACTATAAAAATGCTCGACAGATGAATTTACTAATATTTCAGAATTCGGTCCATTCCATGGACACCGACTATAAAGTTTTAGAATAATTCTTTAATTTTTGGAATAAATGTCAACAGGGATCCAAAAAATCATATAATAAGAATTTTATTATTAAAACAAATATTACTACAGAGACCTAAGAAATTGTATATCATGTCGCAATAATTTACTAACAGAAAATATTTTTTTCATTAAATATTACTGCATCAAACTGCCATTCATAAATGAGTGAACTCGGAGATTTTATACCTGAGCTCGCCCCTAATTGCAGGTTAATATATTAATATCATTAAAGGCTCACCATGCCCCTAGAATATAACACATGTCGACTGTAGTCCTTATGAGTCCCGTCCGTAATATTGAAGTACGATTTTCGTGTTATTGCAGCGTAGACAGGTCTTGTAATGAGATACCCTGATAGCAACAGTTCAGACTGACTGTTCCATCTGACATTAGAAATACTATACCTGCGATGTTTAATAAATTTAAAAAAGAATAACCTGTTAATGGAAAGAAAGTTACATTTATGAATATCTTTATTTTGACGCTGGACACATTCATTCAGTGACGTAGCCAGGGGGGGGGGGTCCTGGGGGTCCGGACCCCCGAAATTTATTGACATTTGTATAATTGATAGACATGATATTTATATAAAATTATTATATTGATTTTATTTTCGGTTTTAGTCAAAAATTTTTTTGGCCGATTACAAATCTTCATTCCATGCAACCAGTCCCGTCGCAAATCGTAATCTCTTGCAATTTATTGCCGCAATATTGACAGGGCGGAGCTTTAATTCAGTATAAAACCTTGTGGAATCATGAGTAAATTCGATTTATTTTTATTACTAGCCAAGCGAAATCCACGTTACATTGCGCATAGTCGTCATCAGTTACGTGGAATATAAGTTGTTGAATAGTTCAACTAAAGGACCCCGCACAATTCTTATGCAAATTGGCGTACCTACAACAGTCAAATTGGCTGAATTTTTAATATGTTGTATATGTATGTGACTTATTTCCGATCAAAAACCCTCATGGACCCATCTCGATCTATATAGTCTAGTCTCGTCAAGTATTCGAGATACAACTATAAGTAAATTCTTGTAAAATTCTGTATATCTTGTCGAACTTTTAATTTATTGATGGGGTGTTTGTTGTTAGAGGTCAAAGAAGCAATTTCCGAAAGTTTTTCAATTAAAGTTTTTTGATCAGGAAGACACATACTTACTTACTTACTTACTTTATGTAAAAAATGTTTTAGCCAATATGACCAAATATTTTCACTTGTTATTTTTCTACAGATATCCCGGCGCCTTCGCCAACATTTTTCAAACTTTAATTTTTTCTACGCTATTTTTATTAAGTAAAACAAAAAATGCTTTTAGTGCAAAATATTATAAAGAATATTAGAACGAATTACGCACCACAATATAATGAAAAAAATCATGAATTCGAAATTATTTAAATTGTACAAAAGGTCATTCTTGTACATTTCTTGAGCAGTAGTATCTCGGAAACTAGATATAGGATCGAGTTGGGCCCATGAGAGTTTTTGATCAGAAAGTCGAAATCTACATATTAAAAATTTAAGCAATTTGACTGTACGCCAATTTACATAAGAATTGTGCGAAAGCTACATAACAATACCTACATAATATACTTACAAAAAAATTTTCGGACCCCCCCCCGAATAAAAATCCTGGCTACGTCATTGATTCATTGCAATTTGGAAGAGCCTATGGAACAACACGTTTTTCTATAATGATGGATAAGCTTGCTGTTAGGCTTCTAAAATTGTAAATACGTAATTAAATACGTAAATTTTCGGACCCCCCCCCCCGAATAAAAATCCTGGCTACGTCACTGATTCATTGCAATTTGGAAGAGCCTATGGAACAACACGTTTTTCTATAATGATGGATAAGCTTGCTGTTAGGCTTCTAAAATTGTAAATACGTAATTAATCCAGTAACCCCCGTTTTCAAGGTTCACTTCATAATCGTATTATTTCCGATTGAAGAGATTTTGTTCTAAAAACTGGATTTATTTGTCCTGTTCTCGGCATTTATATTAAAAATAATCTCGCATATTATATGTATAGTCTCTCTTATTAAACCAGGCGCAAAGTATTTTGGAACAGAAGTAATTCAAACAAAAGCTTTCTTCATGTAAATTGGTTTCATCTTGTTATCCTTAAGAAATTTATCCCACTCAAATGAGGCCCGGAACCCCCCCCTGCAGGTGAGTAAAGTCACGAAAATATGGCTTTTCGAGATTTCCAGCTTTCTCATTGAATTTACGATAAAAATAGTTCTATATAAAATTAAAGCTTATAAAATTCTCTACAAAACAGATTTTACACATTTTTATCGCCAGATGCATATTTCTACCAGTAATTAGCATGCAAACTTGTAGCCCGTCGGGCAGAGCGCGAAAAGCCTTCTCTTTCTTGACCTACCCAATACTGAAGTATAACCAGATGGGACCTTCACTACTTATTAAAGCATGTTATTTTACATAGGAAATCAAAATTGACGACACTCTCCATTGGTCGAGACCGAAGATATAAGAAAAAAACTAAAAAAAAAAGAAATTTAGAAATTTAAGATTTAATCAAATATAACTTTAGAACTAAAACAGATAAAAATAAAATTTTTGTTTGGTTTTGACACAAGTAAACATTGCTGTTTAATTTGAAGTATAATTTATTGCAATAATTAAAAAATTAACATAAAAAACTGGCAAAATTCAAAAGGATACACAAATCAGCAACATTTTTCAAATTTTTAACTCGCTATAACTCGCTTATATAACGAGCTATTCAATTTTTTCTTTCACCAAAAACTGCCAAATTTAATAGGCTTCATTTTGTCTCGATTCATGCTAGGTCTAATTTTTTAACTAAAAGCGCTACAGCCCTTGAAACACAACGAAGCGCACTACGGCGACGAAGACACGAGGCTTCCTCTCTCGCCCCCGCTACTCTCTCGGCCCATCAAGAAACGTATCGGCTGCTGGCCTCATTATTGTCTGGATATGAATTAATATAAATATATACTATTTTATTTACATTTAGGCTATTACAGTTTATGTATATTGTAGAAAAACTGCATGTTTCCTTTGCGAAACTGCTGAAAGCAGAGAAAATCTAATGGTAAAAAACCAATTGTTACTGGCATCGGGTCTATTATACATTGTGCAAATGAAAGAAAAAAATCTATTTCATTAAAATTCTTATAAAATAAAGTGATGGCACTTATTTGCACACTCTTCGATACTGATTTCATTATTCTTGTCTTTTTTAGTAGAGACAATACATATTGCCTCTGATATTAGTAACGTGATTAAAAATGTAAGTGAGCCTTCATGTGGTTATAATGAAGATAAAAATCAGATTAAAATAATATAGCATTGTCTGATCTGTGGAAAATCCAGAAAAATTAAGAATAAATTAAAAACATTTTTAAGTAGCAACTTGTACAGGAACGAGGGCGAAAACTAGAAAAAAATATATATTAAAGCTGCAGTGACTAATTGTGATATAGAAATAAAAGGCAGGTTTTACTTTTATTCAGATTTATTTGGGGATGACGGAATTTATCATATAATTTGTTATGCAAAATATATTAACAAAAAAAAAATTAAATGTGTACAAACTAAACCACTGAAAGAAAAAATGAATTTAAGGTAGCATTAAACATTTTATTTAGGGAGATTGAACTTGCTGTTTTGGAAAAAAAGAATCCTTAACTTTAACATTTCTAAAAACACTTCTTAATGATATATTTGAAGAAATCACGGAAGAAGAATTAGATTATTATATCAGCGGAAATATAAGAAAAAGACTAGAAAGCATCTAAACAAAGTGTTTTGGGAACACAAAGGAAATACAACAACACTTCATTCAAGTGATAATAAAGCTAAAAAGAGTAACGAATTTTTGTTGTCAGACACAAGTGCTGCCAGTATCTTAAATGAAGCTATAGCTGGACATTTTAAAACTATAAAAAAACACGACTACTAATCAGAATAATCATCAATGTAAACAAGAAGCTTCAGATTTGTTATAAACATTTATGTCGTGGATACTAAATATGTCAGCACAGACAAATTTGATTTAAACGTTATTTCTATAGTAATGCAATTTATATTAATAACTATGGAAAAAAAAAAAACCAACCAGCTTAGGCCACTTTTTTAATCCTTTACATATAATTACATGTGTATCGTGCCATCAGAAGAAAAAAAAACTTATTGATATGCTTTATTCTTTTGGCTATGGTTATTCCTACGATGAAATACGGATATTTAACATCTTTAGCTAGTCACGTATTAGTAAAAACTACGACATTTTTATTTCACCTGGAGTTCCTCCAGTAAGTTCTGAAGAAAACAATTACATTCATCGACAACGACAATTTTGATCAAAACTAAGACAGGCTAGATGGTAAAAATCCCACTCCCATCACTGCTTGGAATGGTATTATTTAAAAAAAGATCGGCCTATTTACACAAGAATATCTATCCAATAAATTTTAACTGATTTTAACCCTTCCAGTTTACATGAAAACAAAAATATAGATGTACAAAAATCCAACTAATCGTTCAGATCCTCTACGAGTTAGTGAAAGCGTGCCAAATAACTGTTTTGATTATGTGGTTACCTCTGACACTTTATGGAAAATATTAAAATATACGAAGCAAAGTAAAAACTTTACTAGCTGGCATGAGTTTAACAATGATATATCTGAAAATCAGTTATCTCTTTCTGATACCTATTATTTTCCATTTAATATGCACCACCCACATTGCACGACACAATAATACCGGATTATTACAACTAATATTGTATTATTCAATTTGATTTGTTAGTTTTATCATCTTACAATAAAGGAATATTAATCTAAAACTTTTGTTACGGCCGCTGGGTGTATCATTGCGCGCTTTATGGCGAACGCGGGAACGAGAGGGGAAGCCTTTCGACTCCGTCGCCGTAGTGCGCTTCTTGTGTTTAAAAGGCTGTACCGCTTTTATTTACAGAGCTAGACCCAGCATTAATTGAGACAAAATGAAGTTTATGAAATTTTGCAGTTTTTGGTGAAAAAAACATTCGAATAGCTCAATACATAAGCGAGTTACAACGAGTTAGAGCTTTTAAAAAAATTGACAATTTGTGTACCATCTAAATTAACGTCAATTTTCTAGTGTTAAAGTTATTATTTTTGTAATAAAGTATACATCAAATTAAAGAGAATCGTTTATACTATAAAACTAAAAAAAATATATATAATTCTATCTTTTTTCGTTTGAAAGTTATTCGTTGTTGAATTTGAATTTTGTTATTTTCATTTTTTTTTGTTTTCTTCTTGTAACTTCAGTCTCGACCAATGGAGAGTGTCGTCAAAAGTGATTTCCTAGGTAAAAAAACCTGCTGAATAAAATGAAATAGGTTTTGTTTGGTTATACCTCGGTATTGGGTTAGTGAACGCTAGAGCCCGCCATCCGACGTACTATTGAGTTAAGTTGCGCGGCCTAAATTCTCTAAAGTATTTACTTTGTAACGGCCCTAACAGGGTATAATGTGAGTCAGTTGCTTGTCCCCTGCTTGTGATAGTTATTTAACACCTGATACAAACTGAAACGATCCTGCTTCACAAAATTCCTGCAAATGCACAAAAGGCTGTCAAGAAGCTGCAGTTGTCGAAAAGCTTGACTTTATTTCTCATCTTCTCAATAATCTGCGGAAGTTGAAAATCGTGTACCTAATAATATTAATGTTGAAGAGAAAGACTCGCTTGACTATGACGAACCAATTTGAAATTGAACTTCAACCTTTTAATATTGATGATGATGATGATGATGACGGTGAAGACAATAATTATGATAATAGTAGTCAAACTGTAAATACTGAGGGACCAGAAATTTAAGACAACACCAGAAATACACATACACAACCGACAACTTCAAATAAATCATGTACAGAACATCGTATAACGCGGAAGATACCAGGACTTGATTAAATAAAACATAGGTACTCATAAAAAAATGAATCCAGATCTTTTCAAATAAACATTAATTTTTATTTTTTAATATTTTGTAAATGTTAGTTTTACACATTTTTAATTTTATCATACGAACTTAGTTGGTGAAACACTCAGTATAAAATAAAGTAAAAAAAAAAAGTCCATAATCTACGTGGGTTTCTAAAAAAAGAGAACTGCATCCAAAACATACGTGATGTTCGAACCCGCGACCTTTAGGTTCTGAGTCAATTCAGTTCAACTTAATTCAAAAAGGATTGATTAACAATTGGGTGTACAGTGCGCCTCGCCGGAACCTAGCCCGGAGCCAGTCAGACAACCACGGTGCGCAGCGCCGGGGTGTGTGCAAGGCTGGGTGGGGTAGGACCTGTTTGGCTTAACGACAATGGTTTGTGATTAGAGCTCCTCTCTGTCATTAGGCAAACTTATTACTAGTAATAATACCACATGGACCTAAAACTAATTAATATTACTCTATAAATAACTAAACTCGCTGGGCGAATCACGCTCTTAATACATTTTGGTTGCTGATACGGGAAAAGACAATTAAACGAGAAAACCCGTTTAAACAAATGACAACCTTGCGGTCTGACCGCCGACAAGGAAGATAGGGTAGGTTAAAAGCTGAGATTTAAAAAATTGGGTGTTCTAAGAAGTTTTCGGCCTAGAGGATTTGGAAAAAACAAATAAGGGGACAAAAAGAACAAAAAGGATGATAAAAGTACAAAAATGTACAAACATAAAGCCCAGATAGCATTTTTACATTCAGAGCATGTACTCGGAACGTACTTTATGTACCCATGGAACTAAGAATGAATATTCATTTTATATTCCGTGTAGAAAATCTGAATGTCAGAGAGACGTACAGATGACCGCCTCTCGATATACGAGTAAGATTCCTACAACGTACCCATAGACCAAAACGGAACTTGATATGAACCAGAAACGTATATTGACATACTGATAGATACATGAGGTATATAGAAGGAAGGTCCATCCTACATTCACAATGTACACTGCATGTTCATGGTATATGAGTACTACCTTCGCAGGAATTAAGCCGTAGGTGCCTGGTATGTTACACATGGATCATAAATCTATGATGCATGTATATTGTAGGAATGAACATTAAGTATCAGTGGCAGCTATAAGTACTTCACTCATGTCATGTATTTTCTTCAAAGTTTAATTATTATAAAAATTTATTACTTATTGTAATCATTGATGAGTCGCTGCTTCATTCTGAATATGTTCAGTATGACGCAGCGACTCATCTATGATTATAGCAAATAATAAATTATTATAATAATTAAACTCAAGAGAATACATGATGAGTGAAGTACTTGCATATAATAAATCCAATATCTAATTTTAAAGTTTAATTGTTACAGTCAATTATTAGGTACTTACTCTAATTTTCCACATTTCATATTCCTTGTGAAGAATATTATGTAAGTAAATGTGGAATATATGCACAGAAAATTTGTTTTTACTATCAGTTTTCCACTAAAGTCAAATGTTTTATTCATCAAATTTTATTGAATGGAGCACACAAATGCTAAATAAACTTAAATAAAACTGTATTTGCTATAACAATACTTTACAAAGGTTAACGAATATATGTAAAAAAAATAGTTTTACGTTAATAAGATCTGTTACAAACCATTTTAAAATGGATCAAACATTTATCACTCTAAAACTTCAGCTTAAAAATCATATTTAACGTGTTATTTATGAAAAAATCTAATGATCATATTACACTACCTTAAAGTTTTATCTATTTCAAATCGTGTTTTAAATTGCCAAGAACAAAACATGATTTTATTTTATTAATTACTTTACATTGTTGTAACAATTAAGTATGCATCTTAAATTATAAAATAGGAAGAGGTATAAATAAAACAGTTGTGTTACTTTAAATATATTTTTATTTTTTGTTACAAAAATGAATTGTAATAATAAAAAACAATTGTGACAAAAATTTCAATTCAGATTTTTTTTTTAACAAAAAAATTTTCTTTGCAACTTATGAACTGTCATATTTTACTATAACGAATTTTTTGTCAGTAAGTAAAAAATAATAAAAATTGGAGGGCTTACATTTTCAAAACCAAGTGTCCAGGTGTTGCCGATGGTGATACTTGTAATTGCGAAAGTCCACTTTTCATTCTCAACACATCATCTGTGACTGATCCTATTGGCTGAATACTTTCTTTTGGCTTTTCCAATTTTTAAGAAGGTATTTCCTTCCTGTCCAGAGGAGGAGATACACGTGCTAGTCCAACTACAAAAGAAAATACATTGTATTATATTTGAATAGGTACTTATTTCTCTTTAAAAACTGGCCATAATATAAAAACATCTTACAAAGATCTTACAGAAAAAATAAAACTGATCAAACATAAATTAAACAAATTGATATTATCATAGATAGATAGATAGATAGATACATTTATTTGTTCCTTTTTACATACAATTCCTCATTGGATGTAGAACAAGTCAAAAACATTAAGAGAATACAACAGAAAAAAAGAATATAGTTAATATTAATGTAAAAAATACATATCATAATAAAATTGAAACACTAACAAATGGTAACAGTGAAAATAAATAGAGGACGACAACAGTAATTAAAGTTAATTTTAAAATAGATAATATGCCTAGTTTGGATAAAAATGTGTTTGGTTAAAATATTAAAATGGTATAACAATACAATACAATGATAAATTTGAGAACAGCCTAGTTTGAGAGTACAAAAGTAAGTTTTTTATTAATGTATTAAAACATCAGTGAAATATTCGTCCACCGTATAGTAAGCCTTTTTTATTAGTATCCGTTTGAGTTCTAGTTTTAATGTTTTTAAAGTGAGATTTTTTATGTTGTCCGGCAATTTGTTAAAAATGTTAATTATAGAATACTCAACATTTTTTTGTATATACGAGAAAGGACACAGCAGGCACAAAATAAATGGAAAAGAAGGTACAGTCAAATGGGCTGAAAATGTAGTATGTTGTACTTCATAATATCCTGATCAAAAGTTTTCATGGGCACAATATCTGAAAATCGCCAGTTTTTGAGATATGAAAGGTCAAAGATCAGGAATATCGGTACCCGCTGTCATAGTTGAGAGTATCATATTATGACGAGGATTTGTTTAACGTGTGATTTTATATGTACCTGAAGTTTCGAACGTTCACTTGAATGAATTTTAGATGAAAAAGAAAAGTTAATAAAAACCACATATCGATTTAGGCATAAACACTCCATTGCCACATTTGCTGACAATAAATATCCACAATACTTAAGTTTTTACACCTAAATCGAAGTGTGGCTTTTATTAATTTTTCTTTTTCATATGAAATTCGTTCAAGTGAACGTTCGAAATTTCAGGTACTTGATTTTAAATGCCTACCAGAGTTATTAAAAGAACAACATATCTATCTTCTTTCAACTTCTAGTAAAGACAAATTTCCTTGGGAAGTCGACGGCTTCCAATATGTTCTTCGATATCATCTGACGTGCTTTTTGTACATAGTCCTTTGATTTGTTTTCATTCACTCTGTACATCAGATCTCTGCCCTTTTCAATTAATTACAGCTCTTCTATAATCCTCTGAAATAGGTATAAAGCAAATTACTACAAATAGGTAAATACCTATCACAACTCGTATGTTGTAATCAAATCCAATGGTTGTGATTTAAATAAACAAAAGCTCCTTAATATTGAAACAGATCGAACCTACCTTCTTGAAAATAAGATTTAAACACCCTGTAAAGTGTTCACATTTCATCTGCATTTTCACCTGTTTTTCAATGATCAGTCAATTGTTTGAATGGTGACCACCAAGCTTCCTTTTCGTGGACCGAGACCATTACAAAGACACCTCAGTTTCTTTTCTAAAAATCGATACCTACAAACGCCGTAATTATTATAACTAATATAGGTGGTATGCTTAGTATAATATGTACAAAGGGATACACATTAAACTTTAGTGTCTAAATATAAAATATCTGCAAATGACAACAAAACTATGTGGTAGTTATATTGTATACAATAATTGTAAAATACTTACTGCAATGCAATTAATGTATACTTGGACTAATTAATAAATCACGGGAAAACAAAAACAAAACACAAATTGAAGAAATCGACATTTGCATTTGATAGCAGAATCGTGACTGACCGTGGAGCATGCGCACTAACCTAAGGACCGTGGTGCGCATTTAAAAAATTCTACAAAGGGATTGTAATGACATGGAAAACGGAAATCTAAATATAAAAGATAAAAAGTAATTAAATACCCATTCTAAGTCTGAACTATCTGCTTAAGAAATGCCGATAGTTACCGAGATAGTTACTAATTAATTGAACACAGTACATAAATTAAAAAAGGGTTATTATTCATTATTATTTAATATTTCATTCATTATTATTTAATATTTCATATTCATTATTATTCAATATTCGATCACAAATCTAAAATCTGGATTCAAAATTTAAAACATATTTCATATATACAATAATATTGACGAACGATTTAAAATTTATTAAACGTCATACACCGCACAGGGGATGATTATAAATGTACTTAAATCAAATCTATATAGATAGAGAAATATCATTATTATTTTTGTAGGTAGGTAGGTAGATAGGTACTATAAAACTAGCATTGCTGTCTCATCAGTTGTGATGCAGGTTTATTTTTATTAGTTCAAAAATCGAACCAATCAGCGTTCGCGTTAAAAGTGCTGAACTTTTGATGATATTATTGTCGGCGCAGCGCTCGGGCGATGCAAATATTTCTACAAAAAATATACCTGTATTATACAGATAAAATCATTGACGAATGTTTATATGATGTACATGAACACATATACGAAGAACGTTCCCTGATACGTGTACACAGTATATGCGACTGTGAATATAAACTTTTCTGTATATTCCATTTATATCGTATGTATAATCATATTGTATATGTGAAAATATTATTTATATGGGAATGTTGAGGGAACATACATGGCAAGTACAGAATGCAATTAGAACATTGGGAATGCAAAATGTACATTCGTGGAATAATAAATGCTATCTGGGAGAGAGGTATGTGGAGGGGATGGATTGGAAAGATGTAAAGTTGGAGAAAGATAAAGAGTAAGGCTAGAGGTAAGTTGTCGTAGAAGGAAGTGTGACTAGGGGAGTTGCCGGAAAATAGGCAACGCCTGGTATGAAGGGGTGCTTTATGTCAAAAAGTATGGCATTATACTGTCTGATTCGGGTAATATTGCGGGTTAGCGGACTATCGCCCAGTTTGAATTGGTAGAATTTTTGAGTGGTTTCTTAGACGTAGTCCGCTAGTGGCTTTATGTCGTGGCAATGTGCATAAAGTTCTCTGAAATGAGGCGCATAAATTTGTATTCTAATACTGTTAATTTCTGCATTGTCGTGGCCAGGATGCTGCACCACACCGGCGTCGCATATGTTATGGCCGGCCTGATTACCATCGTCTACAACAACTTTTTATTAGTCCTGTTGAGTCCGCTACCCCGCGCCAGGAGCAGATGCAGACTCCTGGACATGGAGTAGACCTTACGTACAGTCTCGTTGATGTGTATATTGAACGTCAGTCGCTTGCCCAAATACTTCACGCACCGCTTAATAGGAATTTATCTACTCCCGATCGAAAATGGCATTAAAATTCGGTTTTCGGTGAAGCGGCGCGTGAATAGAATCGACTCAGGGCGTTGATCCGAATCTTCCACTTGTCGTAATACGCCGTGGCACGGGCCATGTACGCTTTCAGCAGCATGTTAGCTGCTTGCGCGTTGTGCAAGTGTACGTACATGGCCGTGTCGCTGACGTACTTGGCAAGGTTTGAATTCGGGAACTCTGGGACGTCGGAGACGTACAATTTGTACAACTTTAGAAACGTAAGATCTACACCACAACCTACCACGTGAAAAATTGTAAATATTTACATTATAAGCGATGAGTCGAAATCATATTTCCACGGTTGGATCTTATATTATGAAATGTATATTAGTAAAATATATAAAAAGATTCATTCAAAATACCATTTCACCAGATTTCTATTTAGTTACATAAACAAAAACATAAAAATAAAAAAAAAGTCAAATTTAAATAATTAATAACTTTTTTATTTACTGATCGATGTTGGTTCTTCCTCTAGCTAACACTAATTTACTGTCCAATTTTCAATGCAATCGGACTTTTCTTTTTACGTTATCGTGTTTACAAGAAACATGACGGACGGACAGACGGATATTTTGATAGTTGTTCAGAATTCCTTCATTAACATAATGATATGAATTTTTTTTGTCTACGAGCGACATTTCTGATTTTAGAAATGTGCCGATCAAATGCAATATACTCCAAAACAAATTATTATGTAAATTTACACGCCAGTGTGTCTACTGTCTACACTTATTGCTCACATTGTAGTATTTGACAGGCATTTTGCTTAAATTGTTAATATTGGCTGAAGTATAACAAATTGTATACCTACTAGTTTGTTATAAATTTGTGCACAACTTTTAAAATATGCGTCCGACCATATTGAAATTTGGACATGACACACCACATATATTAGACAACCCGCAAATTCAAATCCAAAGCCATTAAGAAGGTTACATATTTGCAAAAATGCAGACAATCCATGACCCACCGAAGTTGGGATCGAACTCAGTACGCGATAGACAATGTAACCAAGCGTGCTGGTCATCATACAACACGGTTTAGCCCGCAGCGAGTTAGTTTTCCTAAAAATCGGGCTTCTTGATTTTTTACATCTGAATCGGTCAAAGTGCCGAGAAAAATTCAGTAGAGCCGTCTATGTGTTAGTGTGGAATAACTGAGTGATCCAGATTAGCTGAATCTGCTCGAATTCTCATTACCTATAGCACGACTGAACCGTCAAATTCAATTACGAATCTGCACGATGTGAGACAAATAAAATTGGGAAAGCCTTATTTCGGCAATATTTAATCGTAAAAATCCAATTTCAGGTGTATAGTCTGTTATTTGATTTCCTTAATTTTATTTAAACGGCGTTCGACTGATAAATTGTTTCACAATTTAATTTCCCATTAAATCAAATATGCATGCAACATGTTTGCGTCCTGTTCTGTATACACGGAAGCAAGGCATTAATAATAATAGACATTCTGTTAGACAAAATGAACTGCTTTTCTGTTTTTAAATTAAATTTCCTAATTCTCTTGGTTTATATACCTTTTGTTGAAGGAAACATTGTTAACGTATTTCCTCGTTTAACCTTTTCATTAAAAAGTTCGGTTCAGTGAATATTTCCCCGAGGAAAACGTATAGGCTATCATTTCATTATGCTAAGAAAACACGATAACATGTAATATTCACTTCCTCTTTGTTATATTAACGGAATATAGAAAAAAATATCCAAGCTGAACTCTATTCATTAATTTACATTTTATATAAGAATTTCATTGTGTTTAAAGAACAACCCCTATTCAAATTAACCTCATTAATATACTAAGAAAACACTGAAAATCTGATACTTTCACTTTTTTGCCCGGGAAGAAAGCGAAAGTAAACGCTTAATTTTTATTCTACGTAAAGGTTTGACATTGTATATTATAAAGGCATGCCTTGAAGCTAACTTTGTTAAAATACATATATTTAATTTGTATATGACGTAGTTAAATACTTTTAGAGGCGAAATTACCTATATTTGTGCATATTCTGATATTATTTACGTAAAAAGTATTGAAAGTGATACTTTGAGTAGGCAAGTTCTACTAGGAAGCCTAATAGTTCTGATGCAAAGACACTTTTGAAACGCGCTGCGTACAATATTTTTTTGTTAAATCGTGAGAAAATGTACAATTTTTCTTCAAGAAAGTTTCCTACAACTCAGGAGGATTCAATAACATACGAATATCAAGCAATTATTAGGTAAAAAGCGACGAAAACACTGTGAAGTAGTGCGGATAAAACAAAAAAAATATTGCTTTAAAAAAGAAAAAATAGGGAGTCAATGAAAATTTGGGGGTTTGTAGGTTTCACCTAATAGAGGTCCCTAACTCCAAAGATTGCAGAAGAGTCTTTTTTAGGGTTGTAAGTGGTTGAAGAAGAATGTAACTTGCTGACCCATATAATATGCTTCCATAATCGATGGTGGATCGAAACTACGATCTATGAAAAATTATAGCAGTTTGTGGGTCAGCTCCTCACCAAGTTCGCATGATCATTCTTAAAAAATTTAATCCCTTGTTACATTTTGTTAATCTGTGATTTAAAAAATGTTTCCAGGTTAGTTTTTGATCCAAAATTGTGCCTAGATAAGTGACCAGCCTTTGCACAGGGAAGGAAACATTGTCCAGTTGTATATAATCCATATTGGTATTATGTTTTGTAAAAAATACAATGGATGATTTTTCTTTTGATAATTGAAATCCAAGGCCATACCTGTATCAAGAAGTTTAATGCATTTTTCATTGATGATAGAAAGAGAAATCGTCTTCATATCGTTGTCAGCTTTGTAGGTATATTACCAAAGGAACGCCTTAGTTACATACCATTTACATTAAATACAATGCAGTGCCAGACTTCTTATATTCACCAAACGCTGAACTAGACTCGATCTGCGCTAGAAATAGACACAAAACACACCACACGTAATGGACAATCCCCAAATGCAAAACCAAGGTTGTCCAGAAAGGGTTAGACAATAGAATCATAACGACTTCTCTACAGTGAGAAATTGTTAGTTTTAGGGACGCAAGGGGATGCCAACAAGCCGGGGTTTTTGCCCCTTCTATGGTCGCTACTCTGACCTGCCGGCCATTCTTACTCTGTGGAAAGTCGAGATTCAAGTATATGCGAACGACCTTAGTTATTCTATTTAGAGGGAATTCCGAAGCGGCACTTTCTTATACCTCTCAAGAGCTGCTGGATGCAGTACACATCTGGTATAAGAGGGAGGTAATAGTATCTCTAAAAATAACTGGATAACTTGGAACGTCCTTCCTCATCAGGTGTAACTATTCCATTTGTGGAAAAAGTGAAATATCTAGGTGTTACACTCCGATATAAAAAAAGTTCTTTGATCTGAGGTGTTACACTAGAGAGATCACGTAACTGACACTACCACTATCAAAATGTAATCCACAAAGAAAGACTATTCTTGTGGACATATCGAAAAATATGTGGAAAATCCTAGGATATTGGGCCAAAGCCAAATTCTCTGGATAACAGAGGCAAGCATACCTGTCAATTACTGGTGCAATGAATACCGCACTGGCACAGATTTGATCTGGAAATTCTTCTGAATCTACTCTCTCTTCACATCTACCAGTAGAGAGAGGCCAGCTGGGCAACATAAGCCTCCGACATAATTAATATGCAGTAATGCAACTCTCTTGAAACTAAAATTTATGCCACTGAACTCTGCATGTACGAAGGCATTGTGGACATAGTTCAATAAAAATCTTCTCAGGCAGCGAAGCAGTTCTTAAAGTACTTGAATCCTATCGCTGAAACCCTAAAACGGTTTGGAACTGCCAAGAGCTCTAACTCCCGTTGGCAGAAATCCTGATCAATCCTGATCTGGCTACAGAGAAACTTTAGCACTGAAGGCAATGATATAACCTACTATTTAGTCAGGGAAGATGGGGTATCGAAATTTATCGGTTTAGAAGTTGGATATCTTAAGCACAGCCAAAACAACTATTTTAACCAGCAGTAGTAGTGTTTTCCAAAATGTGGGTCGCGACTCCCCCATTGGGTCACGCAGCAATTCTAGGGGAGGGGGGGGTCACGAGTGCATCGGTGTTAGGTACTACTAACTACCTAAAGCAACAAGGCCCTTTGATTGATGACTAAAAATATCCTGAAGAGATTAATTAGTAATCTATTTAAACAAAAAATATAATTTCAATCTTAAGTTTAATAAATCGGTGCGAATGGTAAGTAAGTAAGTATTTACAAAAAAGTATTTACATAAGTCAATAATACAAGGTAAAAAATATATATACAGTCTGTCCCACCCTTCATGATGTCCCTGTTTTGTCTTTATTAGTCTTTCAAATCGTGTTCCCAAATTTGAGACGCAAACAATCAGATCGTTTTCTAATTGTATTCTATTTCTCTTTATCGTTTTTAGGTCCACCATTGTAGAGAACATTTCAGCTCACACAAATAGGATGTAGCGAATGGCATCAACAACTTTCTCTTGCAAGTTCAGGATATTCTATTTTTCTTTGAATGTCAACTTGCTGCTACAGAAATTCCAATTTGAGCATATTGTCAGCCGCAAGCTCCAAAATTTTTTCTTTCATAGCCGTGTTAAGATCAGTCAGTTCCACTGAGATATCAAGAAAAGAATTTAGTATCCAGCTTTTGCTGTTGTCAGCTTGAGTTTCTTCTGGAAACTAACTCAATAGTTGCTCTTTTAAATTTTGCAATCATTCAATAATGCAAGAAATGTGAACGCCAACGACTTCCAATTGATCGGTGAAATCTCTTCAATAATCTTTTGAATGCAAGGAAATGACTCAAACCCAAACCACAGCGTTCATTAAGATGGAGTTACAGGCTCTGAGGTCGCGAGAGTTTTTTTGAGTCGAGTCGTTTTGTGGTCGCGGTTTCAAGTTTGAAAAACATTGCAGTGGAGGGTCTGATTATTAGTCCACTCACATATCAACCTAATCTAATCTAACCTAATGTACATACCAATTTCTTAAATTTTCTGTAAAACAACTGTTGATTACACAAAGTCATTGAAGTATTCTCCAGAAAAAAATATGAAAATAGCAAAAGTTTTCCGAAACCGAAGTCACAGATTGCATTGGCTCACTATAATAATTTCTTACATTACTGACTTACGTTCGGCAGAAATACATTACAATACTGGTAATAAGCACAATTAATATAACCGATACAGGTACTACATAACATAACATAAACACACCACACATAGTGGAATCAAATCCAAAGCCGAGGCTGTCCGGAAGGGATTACACATTTGAAAAACGCAGACAACATCCATTACCCACCGACATTGCTAGTGCCAGAGCTGGAGATTGAGCCCAGCACACGATAGACAGTGTGGTCAAGCTTTCTCACCACATAATATTCTAGTCCGCGCGCCACCGTGCACACGGGTACATATATCAGTGTCATTTGTTAAATGTTGTTCCACTTATATCGCAACAATTGGAAAAATACTAGATAATGGGCGGTTCTTTGCTTGAAATGTTTTACACAGAATTGAGGTAGAGTTGAGCGATCTAGGAGTTAAAAAACATCTCTGGGTGCAAGTGACCACTGACCATTTGACTCGTATGAGTAAGACTTCGGAAGCTATTTTGTGAGTGTGTTTACTGTTTATATCGGAATTATTTATTAGAATGAACCATCATCGGCACTTTTCATGCTTTTCTACAAACTCCAAAATAATACATTTGTTGAAAACATCCTACTGCGTTTTAAACGGGTATTTAAAACATCGCATTATGTATAAAATATGTTTTAAACATTTGTTTAAAACACAGTGCGATGTTTTAAATAGTTTGTTTAAAATGTTTTGTTTTAAACATGCCAACCCTGACTTATTGGTCATAGGAAATACTGCTAGTTAAAAGCTATATTTACAGGAGACTAAAAAATATCTAAACAACTTTATTGGGAACATACCTGATGGCTACTAAGTGGAAAGTGATGGAATATCTATATATTTGTAGAAACGACCAAAAAATGCGGTAAGAGTACTCGTTACTAACACGATTTCATGCTTTTATGGTCATTGTTGCTAACTCACCAACTTCACTGACTTTTTTTTATAAAAAAAAAGCACTAATAAAATTAAAACAACTTGGGTTTTTTAAATTTTGTTATTGGAAGGCAGCAGGTATTTTTATCAAACTTAGCTGTTATTACGCACATTACCAGAGTAATACGAGTCAATAATGTATTTATTCAGAGCCAAATCATGGTATATGAATAAATACAATACTAACTGATTATTTTAATTATTCTGTACTTTGAATATTGCATTACTGGTTGTCTAGAAATCAAACCTGTTTAAAAACATTTACTTCTCACATACGTCGCCATCTATGGTATGATTAATATAGTAATATCTCTAAAATGTATAGGATGGATAAAATCTATTTTTATGTATTCAGCAATTTTCGGTGGATGGCGCTGAATGTATTGCCAGGGAATTAATTCAGTAGTTATTATATAGCTATTTAAAAACCCACACTTTTAGAATATAAAGTTATAATTTATTTTGTAAATACATTTATGACTGTATGTATCTCTAATTTTATTCCAGTACATTATATTTTTCATTTTTCTTATATCAGATGACAGTCTAATCACGAAAAATTGTAATCTGTATAATTTTTTTAAAATAAATACATTTTTAAACGTGTACAAAAAATGGCATACGTCTAATTTCACAGGCCTTCAACAATATGGTCAAAAACAACTATCGTTTTGACTTAATTTTGATGTGTAGAATATGAAATAGCCCAGTCACTTTATACATGAACCTCTAAAAAAATCAAACTGAAGATTTTTAAGAGGGATTCTCTTTACTTTGACGTCACAAATAATTTCTCAAAAGTCCATAAAGCCAACTGGACGGCTACAAAAGTTACAGAAGGAGAAAGGTCACGAAAATCAGTTCTTTCTCAAATATCTCGTAAATTATCGGTTTTACGTTAATTTTGGTTGTTATAAAATTTGTTCGCGAAATAAATCTGCATACAAAATTTACGTAGAACCAATAGTTTTTGAGATATAGGGCTGAGAAAACTCATTGCGCTGCATTCGTTTTCGCACCACCTTCGAGATAGAATGCAAGGCGCGTTTTTTTTACATAGTGTCCCCTGTAGGCCTAATCTATGGGTTACAAGTTATATTATAATTTCGTTGATTATTGTTCGTCTTTGCTGACTTCTTCTTCGTCTCGGTCTATTTCTTCTATTTCCACTTCTTCAATATTTTCGTCTTCATCAATTATCATCTCAGCGGAAAGTAACAAAATGTGGTCGGCTTCAACTTCGTTGAACTCAGATTCAACGGTTGTATCCTCGGACATCGTATTGAGACACGACTAGCCCCGACAAGAGCCACACACTACGGAACATGGCAATCCTATTTTTCTGCATCCACAATTGATGCCACAAATTTTTGTGCAATTTCAGAAAATATAATTGAGAAGTTCATCTGATGCGGGAGGAATCAGAGTAGTTGTTGGTTCTAATAAATTATTGTTTATAGTCCTAAAGTCCAACCCCATTGCTGAGGGTCTAAATCTTTTCCCAGCCAAGTTTGAACCTGGTAATATACCCTGAATAGATTTTGTTGAGTAGCTGCAGCTGCTTTGCACAGGCTTATTTAGTTTAGTGCATTGAAAAAAATATTTTCGTAATATTAATGAATAAAGGTTCATTGGCTGAGAATTTATGAATCTGTTTATTGATATAATGTACGTTCATTAATACAATGTACACATTTATTAATACTATGTACTTAAATGTAGATTCATCAATTTTCAGCCGATGAACCGATTCATTAATATTACGAACATATTTTTTTCAGTGTGCATTTTGCAAAACTAAAATATCTATAATTATCAATTGAAGTCTCTTTTTTGGAGCTCCGTACATAGCTAAAATAAACAATGTCCCACTAGTTATTAGCAAATTTTTCGAACAGTTTTCTATTTTGAATGCCGCCAATTATTCCTGTAAATCTGTTTTTTTGTGTGATGTTCTAAATGCCTGTATTTTTCCCTTTCGAAATAAAGCACTAGTGGTATTGCAACCACTAACATTTTTTGTTTTCCCTTAATTTCTTATGTTTTTGTTATCTATTTAATATTAAATCAGACTATATAATTACATAAAAAAAATTCAATAACAACTTCTTAAAAATTGCTTTAGTATATTTTTAGTAGATTCGCACGAAAAAATGTAGTAACGCTGCTTACTATTATTATTATGAAGATTACTGTTACTGATTGACTGATCTTTTCCATTACGTATAATATAATTTCTTTTGCAAAATATAAGGAGCATGTGCGGCACTACAAGAGCAGTGAAAGGCACCCTTGTCACTACATTTTTAGTAATTTTTTATGACAGTGACTAGTAAACAGTAAACAGTAGTAAAAGAGACAAATATTTCTTATATTTTTAACAGACTTCATAAAATTTAAAAAAGGAGGAAGTTGTCATTCGACCAGTATGTACTTTTCTTTTATTACTTCCACGTCCAGTGGAAGTATAGTAACGACAAAAAAATTTTTTAAAATTTTTATTGTCCAAATAGACTTAAAATGTCATGAAACGTCGAGATTTTAAGTTTGAGCGAAAAAAAAATTTCTGTCTGTCTGTCGGTCTGTCGGTCTGTCTGTAACTTTTTTTTGTGCGCACGTTTACTCTGGAACCGTTTAAGATATTGACTTGAAACTTGGTACACATATGTACTTTAACGAGATCTAGAACTAGATTATCATGATAGATCATCAACAAGATTTTCATCTTGTTCCGTCGAAGGGTTGGGGGGTAAATTTTGGTAAATTTGGGGTAAATGGGTCAATCAAGCAGGTAAGAGTCCATAAAATTGGTATTTAGTATATACAAGAGAAGCTAAGGTCTCAAAAAAATTTTTGGCATTAGCCACCCCCATTACCACCCCCACCCCCTTATTAAAGGGGATGAAAAAAAATGTGATTTAGTGTATGTACAGGAACCAGAAACCTCAAAATATTTTTTACTTCACCCACCCCCCACTATCACCCCCCCTATCACCACCCCCCACCCCACTACGTATGTCGGGTATCTTTTTATGGGTTTTTGGGGTAGAGGATTTCAAATATTATATTATTAAAGTTCCATAAACAATTATTTTCACATACAAAGTTTTTTCGTTGTGAGTGACTTGGATAGATAATCTGGATGTGGAAGTAGTGATTCCTTGGGCAGCGGTTTTTTTTTATAGGTATACAAACATTACTCGGGACTTCTGTGTAATCTTTCTCAAACTGTAAAGTATGTCTCGACGGTGGTCCAATATGAATTTCATCTAGCTAGGTCTAGTAAAAGGTGAGTAAAAATCGGAAATTAAATTATTCGTCAGCCATAATTTAATTTCATTAATTTTGAGATAAAAAACTCAAAATCCGTCGGAATTGAATCAAAATTGGCAGTTAGATATTTTAGAAGCAGCGAATAACGAATCTGATGTCAAAAGTTACGAATTCAAAATGGCGAATCCAATATGACTATGATAACTGCAATATTTTTGCAGAATTTATTTTTCAATACTCCAAGAGAACCGTATGTATTAGAAGAAAGCTGTAATTATATTTGAATTCAGTGAATTATGTTGGTACACACCATGACCGTAAAAATTGAGAAGCGGCTATAAAATTTATTTCTTTGCAAGCCAGTGTTTTTAACCCGCTCAAATCGATTGTAAAATTAACACGTTAACCCTCCAAAGACGGAGTTTAGACTTGAATGATTAATAAGCTTTTTTTACCAATGATGTGCAGGAGAGACTTAAAGGGATGAAAGAAAAAGACCTTTTTGAAAAATTTTGTTTACTTTGCAACAAAAACAGGGTAGGTATTCCAGGCGTTTTAGACTTTTGCTGCTAAATTCGTGCCCTACGAAAATTTTTTTTTTATTATGTTTATGTGGACGTCTTGAATAACACTTGATAATTACGCCACGATACACCCGGAGGAGTTCGTGAAAACCGCGTCGGAAGGTCACTGAAACCGCGGATTAGCGATTAACTCAGTTTTTATGGCCCAAACGGGAACAACACCTATTATTAAAGTTGTATATCTGTAAATTCTCTACCTTAAAGGGCCTATACGTTTTTTTTCGTGCTCCGAACCGTTTTGGAGATACGACGCGGATTCAGTGAAAAATGCATTTAGTTCCGCCGAACCTTCTGTACCATATATTTCGCAATTGTCTTGCTTTCTATGTCTGAGAATGAAAATTAAATATTGCTGTTATAGAGCTCGATGATCTTTATTCTCTACCAAAATGTCTCATACATTTTATTTAGAGTGAATAAGTCAAAAAATGCATTCATTTCCGCACCAGAGGTAGAATGCTCGGTGCACTTTTTTTAAAATGGCTTCCCCAGGAGGCTTAATCCACATTAAATTAGTCAATATTTCCGACTCCTTCGGTATCTGAAACGTTATCGTCCAATGACAAATCGTTGTCATTACTTTCATTCTGATAAGATTCTACGTCGTCCATTTCGTCATTCATAGCAATTATATGTGCGGTATTCAAGCAGGAGTGACCGTGGCAATGGCCACAAGCTGTTGAACAATTTAGTCCTACTTTCTTACGGCTACATTTTCCTGCACAACCCTTCGTACAGTTGCAAAAAATTGAATTTAACAATATGCCTGGTGCTGGTGGTAACTGCGTTGGTACTGGCTGCAAAATATCATTTTTTCTAATCCAGTCTCACTGCTCAGGATCAATGTCTTTTCCCAACCAGGAACTTGATAATATTTAATTTTCATTCTGAGACATAGAAAGCAAGATATTTGCGAAATATGTAGTGCGAAAGAGGTTTGGCGGAACTAAATGAATTTTTCACTTAGTCTGCGTCGTATCTCCAAAACGGTTAGGGGTACGAAAAAAATGTATAGGACCTTTAAGGTAGAGAGTACATATGTACATAATGTTCCCGTTTGGGCCATAAAAACTGAGTTAATCGCGAATCTGCGATTTCCGCGACCTTCCGACGCGGCTTTCACGAAATCCTTCAAGTGTATCGTGGCGTAACTACCAAGTGTTATTCAAGACGTCCAAATAAATATAATAAAAAATTTTTTTCGTAGGGCACGAATTTAGCACAGAGTTCAATTTTACAACTAAAACGCCTGGATTAAGGTGTGAACATATTATGTTCACACAGGTCCTATATGGGAGAAATACAATGAACTGGTTGATATGAAATATTTGATAACATTAAACAAAAAAGATTAAATTACATTTTTTACACATTGTACGGCCCACAGATGAACAGCTTTCCAGAACACATATTTTGTTGTTTGGAGCAGCGATCATTATTTGCAAGTTGTTGCAGTTGGTTTGGGATCTGCCGATCTTATGTAATTTTTTTCTGTTCTTTTATAAGATGTGGATGCCACCTCTTTTCAGGAAGTGGCACTCAAAAAAACTATTGAAACTGAAAGACAATAAATTTTTGTTCTGTACAATTTTTCACATAAATTGATAGTAGTTTTTAAGTTATAACTACTTGAAAATTGGGATAGTAGCTTGAGAAAAGCATCGTACAAATTATGTATGGAGCGGAAGTGTGGGATTTAAAGAAAGCAAACAGAAGAAAAATGTTGGCCACAGAAATGGACTATTTAAGAAGAAGTTGTGGGATATCCAGAACAGAATGAATCAGAAATGAAATAATCAGGCAAAATTCTGGCATAGAAAAAGATATTATAAATGAAGTTGAAAATAAACAGTTGATATGGTTCGGACATACAAAAAGAATGGGGCAACATAGGTGGCCAAGAAAAATACTAGAATGGACTCCGCCAGAAAAAAGAAAGAGGGGAAGACCTAGAAGAAGCTGCAGGAATGACGTGGATGATGCAATGAGATCAAGGAACTTAAACGAGGAAATGAGTCATGAAAGAAAAACGTGGAAACTGGGTACGGAGAGACGGCGACAGCCATAGAAATCCGTATATTAATTAAAGCTTGAGAAAATCTCAAAAGGGTTTCAGTGGAATAACTCGAAAAATATCACATTTAGCGAAAACATGTTAGGAGTCAAAGGGAAAGTTTGTCAACTGAGGATGAATTCGTCTTTAATTTTTTCTGTAGAATGAATACTTTCGAAAATATGGAGGCCTAAAGATGACGACCGAACGTTATAAGACGAAGAATTTACTTTAAATGTTAAATCTCAGTGACTATGACACTTGTGTTAACAAGCAAAATTAATAATGTACGTCTTAATGTACCTACGTCTTTAAAACTAATTAAAACATTTGTAATAAAGGGTTTTTTAAATGCTTTAACGTAGACTTTAAGAAATCTACAGGAATAACTGGAAGTTTGTTTAAAATGTTTATGAACAATTTGACGAGTACAAATTGTTTAGATGTAGGCCTGTCCTATATCAACCTAAGAAATATGTGCTTGACATTATATGAATTTAATAAAATTAATTCAAGTTGGATGCTCGAACTTGAAATCTGGTTTATGTTTAAATGTCTAAATTTAACTATAATTAGCATTCAAAATTATTCTTTATAGTCTGTAATTTTAAATAAATACATTTTATGAGAGTTGTAAATATTTAAATATTCGTTATCTCTAATATTTTAATAATATTTGTGTTCAATAAAAATGTCGTATGATGTTTAAGTAATTATTAAACTAAACTTACCAGAAGAGACAAAAATAGATTCTATTAATAACTAGTTTGATTGAGATTCCTACAATAATTTATAATTACTGATGAAATCCAAATAATATTAAACAGACAGTTAGGAAAAATTGATTGTAATCTGCATGATATGGCTATTGTTATATTTTTTGGCGCATTTGGACGTGAAGGACTCCGCACACCACAAATGGAAATTCGATATGTGTTAATTTCTCCAATTTTTGATATTTTGTTCTACTGATCCAGTAGATCAAAAGTCTCAATGAGCACGAGTCACAAAAACACACCCTTCTACCCATTTTTATCCTTTATGGGGGTGAAAATGGCTTGTATACATTTAACAACTACATTTCTACAAAATAATATTTGTATTTCTCAGCAGGGTAAAAAAACCTCAGTCGAAGGATCTGACTTACATTTAGATACCTTTCCACCCCTTCCGGCAGGTGAAAATCGCTTTCACGTCTGCACGCGGTAGTTTTGTTCCAAAAAAATTATGAAACTGCTTAGTTGAGCGGAAAACTAAAAGACGGTGCATAAATCACTCTGGAATACCCCCTAACGCTTTTACATCCCTTTAGAGGGTGATTCTCAGTAAAGCAGCAGCACATCGGAATCTTGTTCCAAAAAAATTATGGAACTACTCAGATGAGTAGTACATCTCAAAAAAGGTGCAGTAATGACTCTGATCCAATTCCTGACTATTTTACAAACCTTCCGGGAGTGAAAATCTATTAAACGGCTGATACAAAGATAGAAAGCATCTAGACACCCTTATATATTTTTTGACAATAGCCTAGTAAAATAGAGTATTGTCTTCATTGTCTTCATTCAAAAAATTATAAGTATACCAATGGTGGCAAAATCACAGTAGAATATTTGTTTTATTTCCTGAGTTCCATAGTGCTTTTCGTCTTCAGAAAGTTGATTCCTCCAACTCTATTCTAGAACAAGGAAAACTAGAAAGTCCAGTCAAACGCAAACTTGTTTCTGCAGCAAACAACAATTTTTTTTTAGGATAATTTTGCACTATAGGTAAAACTTTTCGTTTTTTTGACGATGCCGCCAGTTCTTGAAACTCTTTTAGCGGTCGTCCCATTTTGATGCTAGATGGTCCCGGTACTGAATCGTCAGATTAATGCCGAGAAGAAAATGAGACATTTTCATCTAACCATTTAGATTCAGGCGCTAACATTATTTGAATTGAACGACGGGATTCTGTCCATTTTTTGGAAATCTTGCCGTTAAAATTAACTTGTCGCTTAAAATTTCTCTGTGCAGTACTAATTTATTACAAACATACGATAATACTGCTGAATTTTTCGCATATATTGTCTTTTCGCTACGCCAAACATCAAACAACTCTCTCTACGAGGTAGGGACACTGCACCTGAAATAATTCAATATTTTACATGCTTGCACTCTCTTGCAGTTAATCGTATTTTAGTTGTACACTAAAATGTATGACAATTTTATAAAAAAATGTTTCAGTTCGAATACATGCGAATATATATACTTTGGGCCCAATAAAATACAAAATATCTTAAATTAATTAGAAAAATTACACCCAAACTTTGTATCAACAATATTTCTACTAAAAAAAAATACCATTGTTAAATCAATGTCTTGTAAAAATAATACATACCTGTAGATGAAATCTTCATAGTTTTAAAACACAAAATACACCAAGGAACTTTGAGAACCGTGGGTTTACTTTAACACATAACACAAGACTAATTCAGGTAATAAACATTTCCCTCATAAAACTCTTATTTTATTAGTGCATCCCCACTTATCTAAAGAGACCGCAATTTTTATATTGCTTTCTCAGTATTCACTGCTTCATTCAGTGTTAGAAAATGATAAAATTATTGGAATTTCTAACTACTTAATTTTGGACTTATGCACAGATAGATTATTAATTTCTACCAGTGTGCGCCGTGCGGAGGTTAAAGCCATTTTGATCCTCCGTAAGAGGTGGAAAAGCGTTATGAGGTAGCTCATAATACTCGCTACACTATCTTTTGAGGCAGCGGCGGCTGGTGAAATTTCAATATTTTTTTTCTCGTCTGTGGCGCATGGGACCCATACGAAATTTGGGAAATAACATCTAGAGAAGCACTTCTCTAATGACCCCTAAAAAATTTTGAAAAAGCAGTTTGCGAAAAAATTTTTGAAAATTTGCTAGCCTCCCCTGGGTCTAAGTTTACTTTTATTTTTTTTTGTCATATGCATTTGACTTTTCATAAAAATGCATCGACAGATTTTAGAGTTTGTGAAAATATTTTCATTACTAACTGAAATACAATGAACTGAAATTTTGTAATTTACAATTTAACAAATTACAATATTTCAATTCGTTGTATCTCAGTTAGTAATGAAAATATTTTCACAAACTCCAAAATCTGTCGATGCATTTTTATGAAAAGTCAAATGCATATGACAAAAAAAAATAAAAGTAAACAGGGATCCCTAGACCCAGGGGAGGCTAGCGAATTTTCAAAAATTTTTTCGCAAACTGCTTTTTCAAAATTTTTTAGGGGTCATTAGAGAAGTGCTTCTCTAGATGTTATTTCCCAAGTTTCGTATGGGTCCCATGCGCCACAGACGAGAAAAAAAATATTGAAATTTCACCAGCCGCCACTGTTTTGAGGCCTGCTGCTTAACTGAGCAGTTCCATAATGTTTTTTCCAGAAAGATACCACTGTCCAGCAGTTAAAGTGATTTTCACCCCTCGGAATTTTTGAAAAATAGTCAGGGATTGGTTCAGATTGGGGGTTCATATAGTCAGGGATTGGTGCACCTTTTTTTTTTTTTTTTTGAGATGCACCGCTTATCTGAGTGGTTCCATAATTTCTTTGAAACAAAAATACCGCTGTGGAGTCGCTTTATGGAGAATCATCCTCTAAAGGGGTGGAAAGGCAGAGAGATTTCGCACCGACTTTTAAAGTTTTCTGTTCAACTGAACAATTTAATAATTTATTTGGAATAAAGATACCGCTGTGCAGCCGTGAAAGCGATTTTCATCCTCCGGGGTGGAAAAGGGTGGAAGGGTGTCTAAATATAAGTCGGATCCTTCGACTGACGGTTCTTATCGTGCTGAAAGATACAAATATTTTTTTATAGAAATGTGGTTGTTAAATATACACGAGCGCTTTTCACCGCCATAAACGGTAAAAAAGGTAGAAGAAAGGTGTGTTTTTGGGACCCGCGCCCATTGAGACTTTTGATTTACTGGATCAGTAAAGCCACATATAAAAAAAACCGCTGCCCAAGGAATCACTACTTCCACATCCAGATTCTTTTCCAAGTCACTCACAACGAGAAAATTTTTGTATGTGGAAATAATTGTTTATGGAACTTTAATAATATAATATTTGAAATCCTCTACCCCAAAAACCCATAAAACGATACCCCACATCGGTAGCGGGGTGGGGGTGGTGATAAGGGGTGGTAGTGGGGGTGGATGAAGTAAAAAAACATTTTGAGGTTTCTGGTTCTTGTACACACTAAATCACAATTTTTTTTCATCCTCTTTAATAATGGGGTGGGGGTGGTAAGGCGGGTGGCTAATGCCAAAATTTTTTTTGAGACCTTAGCTTCTCTTGTATATACTAAATACCAATTTTATGGACTCTTACCTGCTTGATTTACCTATTTTCCCCAAATTTACCCCAATTTACCCCCCAACCCTTCGATGGAACAAGATGAAAATATAATCTAGTTCTAGATCTCGTTAAAGTACATATGTGTACCAAATTTCAAGTCAATATCTCAAACGGTTCCAGAGTAAACGTGCGCACAAAAAAGTTACAGACAGGCAGACCGACAGACAGACAGACAGACAGAAATTTTTTTTTTCGCTCAAACTTAAAATCTCGACATTTCGTGACATTCCAAGCCTATTTGAACAATAAAAATTTTTAAATTTTTTTTTGTCGTTACTATACTTCCACTGGATGTGGAAGTAATTGGAGAAATTTAACGGATACCGGTTTTCTATTTGTGGTGTGTGGTGTCCTTTTATGTATTTTATTTTGTGGAAACGAATTTAAAAGAAAATATAATAATAATGAGACTTTCTAACGCTTTAGTTTTCTCCATGTTTATTTACAGGCAACCGCGATAGATTGCGTGGTGCCGTCAGACATATTACACAGCAAACGGAGGCCAACTAGAATAATACATAGACCACAAAACGTGTGGCAAAACATGAATAAGAAGAAGAATCAAAAAAGTCACGCCTAGTCTTAATAATAACACAGGTTCACAAAAAAAATGTGGATCTGGGTAATTATGCTACAACTTCATAAACAATCTAAAATATTTCAAATTTCGAAGAAATTATATGGAAAATAGCAAAATGCTTGAGTTATTTTAGATATTGATACCATCTTATATTTTAAAAACCATTAATATTTCCTCATCTCAACTGTCAGCCCCTAACATAAAAAGTGCTTAGAAATAAATATTAAATGTTAATACTCGTATAAATCATTATTAATGAACACTATGATTTAAATTGATATGTAAAAAAATAATAATTTGCTTTTTTGGCACAAATAACACTGTTTTCATAATTTTAAAAGACAATTAATTATATTGTTTATTACTGTCATGAGCTATCAGTCATTTAACTTTTCAATTCAATACTCTGTCATAAATCAAAATCATCGTTGAAATATATATGGGCATCTTGTGTGAAATGTACACAGAACTTGGAATTATCTAAGTGAATGATTTAGATTTTAATAATTTATTTAATTTAAAAACAACTTGCAGCTATCGGTTCAGTAGAAATTGGTTAGTAGGTTGACTAATAATAGCGTATTTAACAACAGATTTTATTTTCGAAATTTGCTTTTAGAGATATTCGAGTAATGTCAACGAAAGCAAGTTAAAAAACCGCTCCGCAACGAATCACTATTTCCACATCAAGTTTCCGGTGGGGCTGGTAATGGGCTGATGCCAAAAAACATATTTAGGCTTTTGGTTCTTGTACACACACTAAATCACAATTTTATTTTTTTCACACCCTTTTACAACGGGATCAGAGAATAATGGGAGTGATAGTGATAGATTACTATACTTCCACTATGTGGAAATGAAAGTGTCCTAACAATGTACTCACTTATTAAAATATAACTAGTCATCAAATTAAGTGGATACGGAATGTCCCCATTTAACCGTTTCTTTATCTCTAATGATAAAATAGCAATACATGCACCCCAATTTCGGAGACAGTGTATATAAATAAAAACATACGATACGGGTCAAATTGACAATGTAATTCTTAAAAAAAAATTAATCTTATTTAACAAGTGATCCGAGTAGAAATTGGCAGAAGAGTTGGCTGAATCACCTGCTCTGGTGCTGTTTTATTTTGGTTTTCTTTTTTACGGACATAACTGCCTACATGGCCTTGGTAACAGAATTAGATCGAAGTTAAATATTAAATAAAATTAAAAATTAATTTAAAAAATGTGTATATTAAAAATAATTTGGAACACCTCTGTTGGGTTTTTCTGCTATTTCTGACACAATTCAGCTACTCATCGAACACTCTGAAGGCTGAAGTTCAGAAGTGCAACAAATATGCAACATTATAAAATGACATATTAATAACATCTATAAATTATATAATTTTATTCCACTGAATAATAAGTGGGTGTATTCATTTCGCAACTTTATCTCGAATGACGTTATTTGATTTTTTTTTGAATTTGATTGTTTTGTTTACCAATTTCGATCATTTATAATATCTGGTAAATGTAAAATATGTAAAATATAATACACTATATTAATGTTGTTTGTTAGAGGAAAAGTAATTTTTGATTAACATTAATTTATTTATATTATACAGTTAAAATTTATTTGTTGTCCACTAATGAACGACATATTGTGCTTTTATCTACTTAACTACATTAGTGACATTATTTACGTTTTTATGTTATTTTATGCAACTCCTATTAAATATAGGAATATACACGTATAATACACATTATAATAAAATTTTCAAATATTTTCATTTTAAGATATTTCCTACTGATTTACAGTTTTATTTGTAAAGTGACAATGGACCTTTCTCGCATACCCGAGTTTTCCTCGATTTCGTCATGACCAGATAATAGTATTTTTTTTTTTTTAATTTCATTTGTTACAACTTTTTGGATTTTACTTTTTCACTTCTATTGAAATCATTATTCAAACATGTATATTATAACGGGACATTTTTAATAATCATCATAGAAAACTAATGTTTGTAGAGAAATTCGTTTATAAATACAGCGTTCTCGTCCCACCTTCTAGCGGCTTGTATATCAGTGTATACGCGGAAGTTACGTAATTTCAGACGAGGATTACGTAGTGGATATACCATCCTTCGGAGGGGATGTAAAGCAGGCGGTCCCTTGTCTATTAAATGTTAGGCAAGTAAAAGATCCCTACTCTTCTTAAGGGGCAAAATTTCCAGGTTGGGGGTAGCTCGTCTCCTGGCGTCGGTGATAGGCCTTGGTAGCGGAAATAGGCCGACGTTAAATAGTTAAAAAAAAAAAAAAAAAAACATGCTCAACTTCAATATCAAATAAAAAGTCTGCGTGTGTTAGGCCGTTCTTGTAAACACAGTAACTTATTATACTCTTCGCAAACACGAAAACGAAGAGTATATTGCATTTGATCGGTACTTTCCTAAAACCGAAAATGTCGCTCGTAGCGGAAAAGTTTTCATATCACAATGTTAGTGAACGAATTCTGCATAACTTTCAAAATGTCCGCCTGTCTGTTCCGTCCGTCTATCCGTCCGTCACGTTTCTTTTAAGCACGATAACTTAAGAAAGAAAAGTCCGATTATATTGAAAGTTGGACAGTGAGTTAGTGTTAGCTAGAGGAAGAACCCTATTGTTTTTGAACAAAGTCGCTCAGTAAATAAAAAAGTTATTAATTATTTAAATTTAAAAAAAAAAGTTTTTGATTTTTATGTTTTTGTGATTTAATAGATATCTGGTGAACTGATATTTTGAATGATTTTAATATTTATTTATATATTTTACTAATATACTTATATATACTATACTGTACTTATATATACTTTTACTAATATATTTCATAATATAATATCCTACCGTGGAAATATGATTTCAACTCATCGCTTATAATGTAAAAATTTACATTTTTTTCACGTGGCAGGTGGTGGTGTAATTCTTATGTTTCTGACTCGGAGCCCATAGGTGAATAACAAACTATCAACTCGGTGGGATATTTCCGCGGGCGTCCCCCAGGGGTCGTGCCTGTCGCCAAAGTTGTACAACTTATACGTCTCCGACCTCCCGGAGTTCCCGGATACGAATCTTGCCAAATACGCCGACGACACAGCCATGTATGCGCATTCGCATAACGTACATGCGGAAAATATGCTGCTGAAAGTGCACATGGCCCATGCCACGGTGTATTACGACAAGTGGAAAATTCGAATCAACGCCGAGAAGTCCAAGTCGATTATCTTCACGCGCCAGTTCACAGAGAACCGAATATTAGCACCAATCGCGATCGGGTGTCAAGAAATTCCAAACAAACAGTGCGTGAAGTATCTGGGGGTTAACTTTGACAAACGACTGACGTTCAACAACCATGTTGACGACACCGTACGGAAGGTCTGCTCCATGTCCAGGAGTCTCTATTCGCTTCTGGCAAGGGGCAGCAGACTCAACGGGACAAATAAAAAATTGTTGTACACGATGGTGATCAGGCCAGCCATCACATACGCGGCACCAGTGTGGTGCAGCATACCGGCCACGACAATGAGAATGAGTTCTCGAACATAAATTTATGCTCCTCATCTCTGGTTCGGACAGATACACCTCCCTCAGACATTTATACGATCGCTGCCACGACATAACTCCACTAGCGGACTACGTTCAAAAATTTTCTGAAAAATTCTACGAATTCAAACTGAGCGATAGTCTGCTAACCCGCAACATAACCCGAATCAGACAGCATAATGCAATCCTTTTCGATATCTTACACTCACCCCCCGCCCCCCCCCTTACCAGGCGTTGCCTATTTTCCGGCAACCTCTCTAGCCTTACTTTCCTATACGACAACTTCTTATTTCCCCACCTTTAATCTTTACTAGAACCTATAACCAACCTTCTACAGTATCGGAAAGCGTTTGATTTGGTACGGCAATAAGAGCAAGTGAGAGCGAAGCAAGCAATAGGGGCGTCTACCAGTACTCTACTAGAGTACTGGTAGACGTCTTTATTGTGGGCGGTCGGTTAATAGCGCAATGTCAAACGCAGGACTTCAATTCTGTATATCCCCTTTATATGTTCTATTTGTTTTATCCTTTCTGTTCTTTTGTCCTAAAATTCCATCTTGATCTATAAATTCTTAAAAACCAAAATATTTCGTACCATATGTTTTTAAATTTCCACAGCATTTTCCTGGCACCAGGATGGAGTTGTTTCAAACGGGTTTTTTCGTTGAGTTCTGTTTTTCCGTGCCAGCAATCAAAATTAAATAAGTACCTAGTGCCTAGTGAGTGATAATTTTTTACAGTTTTCTTTTTAGTTTAGCTTTAGGCCCATGTGGACACATTTTTAATTTTAATTTTGTTTTTAAGCCTGCCTGCGACAAACAGGAGTTTAGTAATAATAAGACATCCGTTGTTAAGCTAAACCGGACCTGCCTCGCCCAGCCCTACAATCACCAGGGCACTGAGCGCCGTGGTTGTCTGGCTGGCTCCGGACAGGTTCCGGCGAGGCGCATAAATGTATATAAAACCGTTAATAAATTGTTATTGATTGATTGGAACCATAGGTTCGAAACCCAAGTAGGTTTTGGATGTATTTCTTTTTTTTTTTACTTTATTTTGTACTGTTTCACCAAATAAGTTCGTATGATAAAATTAAAAATGTCTAAAACTAAAATTTACAAAAAACTGCGAAGAGTATCCTATAGAAAGTGTAACAATTCATTATATAAAAAGTCCAGTAAATCGGCGAAGAATATAATACTTTCTCTAGTTTTTTTTTACTTCAAAGGAACGTATACAAATTAGCATGGTAAAATACTTCCTGTTAAAATTGTGCCATATCCAACATACAGGGTGATCACCAGAGGTGTGCAAACTGTCATGTTTTATATGAAAAATGTTTTATTATAATTTTAAAGCAAAACAATACTAAGGTTTTTGATTAAGCACACGTAACTGAAGATACAAAATATCGTAACTGCAATATACTGCAATTAGGTGATATATCAGTTTTACTTTAAAATGTTAATTAAAGTATTTTTTTGGGAGAGGGGGGGGGTTGAAATTAGAAAAAATTCTTTCCCACAGAATAATAAAGTATTTTTAATAAGGCTGTTATGAAACGAATGTAAGTTGAATTCCGCGTTGCCGACTGCTAATATATAGTGTGTCCTCGGATGTTGCACCATGCTCCTATAAACTTTGTATGTTATTTTGCTAAAGATTTTTATCATTAGCAGACTGTAATTTCTAAAATCTAAGTATTTGACTATAATAATAAAACTCACCGTTCAGTCGAAATCCTGGTGGTTGCAATTTGATAAATGCCGGAGATTGAAGGAAATCAGGAAAAGGAAACTTTAAGGTAAAGACGAGGAATCGGCAATATTCGAAGAATTATCGCACGGCACAATACTATTCAAGGAATTGCTGTGTTTAACTATATTTAACTAAATGAGAAAATGGCTTTACTTATATCAAAAAATTAAATTTTGTCTAACACCTTTTAGAAACTTCTTTTAACTATCTAATGGCTCACTGGTAGCAGTATCAGTAGTCCACTTTTTGTTGCCCTTTTTGTATGGGAGAATAAAATTCCTGTATAAATGATAGAGTTTATCATCTATTCACTGCTAGGTAATTTGGGTTGCCTATATCAATTTAAGTTCAAATAAAATAAAGAGCGGCGCAGACAAACTTTTTTTCTTGTTGATTTGGCGAAAAAAGTCATTCTGTAAGAAAAAAGTTTTGCTTGTCTTTGGAAGTCATAAGCAGTTGTTAAACTTGTCACAGACTATACAGGTTATTAGAAAAAATAATTTCAAACTTTTATTTCCAATTTTGAACTTATAAAACGATTTGTAAATTATGGTAGAATACTTCCTACTGAAATTGAGCCAAACCGCTTACAGAATGAATGCCAGAGACACGAGAACTGTTTTGTTTTATATATTATGAGCTATATTTGATTTTAGTTTTAGAGCAAAATGTTACGGTTAAGGTTTTTCGATTAAGCACACAAAACAGACAAATAAGAGAACGTGCATGATATCGAAATTCAAATTCTAACAAACTTTACGTAGATTAGGTGATATATCAATTTTACTTTAAAATGTTTATGTTTAATGTGCTTTTCCCAAGCGAATGAAAGTTGCAGTCGGGCGTTGCCAAATACTTATTCGAAAAATGAAAATAGAAATAAATAAATTTGTAAAAGTATTTACGCAAAACTTGCTTCTCTATTTAGCAGTTTTCATTTATTCATTATCTTTTCTGTTGGATGATTACTCTGTATACTTCTTTTAACTGAAAGTATGTCAGGTTTTCTTCCTGGCAATAGCGACAACTACATTTCAAATATTATTTTCCCCTGCCGTTCCTATAATTAGTTATTTTTTAGAGTGTCAGATTTCATCCTCGGTAATTGTGTCAACTGTAGCCCAAATATTTTATCCACCTTTATTTTTCACAGTGACCACCTTGTATATTTTTCTTCCCTGACAGTTTGCTAACTACATGCGAACTATTATCCGTCACATTTTTTCATAATATTTTTATTAGGAGTACTTATTGACCATACTGTAATTTTTTTTTTATATTCCCTTTGACAGTTGTGTTAACTTCATGCCAAAATATTGCCATCCGTCGCATTATTTCCATATTTTTTTTTTAGAGGGACCATCATGTATATTTTTCATATTTGTGTCCACCCAGTATGTTTTTTGTATATTTTTTCTTTGACAGTTTGTTAACTGCATGAGGAATATTATTATCCCCCGTCACGTTTTCTTTTATATTTTAGAGTACCCACCCTGTATAATTTTTTCATATTATTCTTCTTTGACAGTTGTGTAAATTGCATGCGGAATATTATTGTCCACCGTCACATTAAAATTTTTTTTTTAGGATGACCACCTGTATTTTTTTTTATATTTTTCTTCTTTGGTAGTTGTGTTAATTGCATGCGAAGAATTATCGTCCTCCACCACATTTTTTTTGAGGTATATTTTGTGATATTTTGCTTCCTTGACAGTAGTTGTATCAACCAGATGCCAAATATTATTGCCTCTGTCATATTTTTTTTATTAATTATATATTTTATGAGCTCTACCCTGTATGTTTTTCAATGGAAGTGTATCCCAATTCTTCGTTGGCATCAGCGTCATTTATCTACCAAATATTATTGTTTTCCGTCAAGTGGTTTTGTGAATATAGCGCCAACGGACAGACAGCAGACCGGCAGACAGACAGACTGAATTAAATGGCTTTAATTTTCTTAATCTAAATCTACGTACTCTGAAACATGAAGATCCGGAGAAATCTCGGAGGGTGATTTTTTCACGATTATACCCTTCGGTAAGCGAGTGAAGTAAAAAGACATCGACTGTGTGCTTAATTTCACTGACATCACGTAAAAGTGATTTGTGCCGTATTCAAACAAAATATTAGTCAAATGGGTATTCGTAGTCGGTCACGCTTGTCTGCAACTTCTATTCGTTTTAAATGCTAGAACTCTGGTTCCCTGCTTACAACGTCACCCTGTCTGGACCAATAAAAGTTGTGTTTTTAAAGCTATTCCTTTATTGCCGGGTGTACGTCTTTGTATGTAAATATCATATTTCCTGACAATAACTAACCTTCAAATCAAACGTATTGATTCCTCATTTTAACAGCAAATATCTCAAAAAAAAAGAGCAATAGAAAATTAAAAAATTATGTGTTCGTTGTGTCTATGTCTATGTAAACCACTCAAAACGTTATGAAGATTATTTAATTTATGCCATAAAATGTAACCATTTTTAACGAGACTCCTTTCGTTAAATTTTAAGTGGTTATTTTACGAGAATCTCTCAATTTTTATGTAAAATTTTGTAGTGCTATACTGCTATGAAGGCCTATCCTTTTTATATTTGGTAGTTTTTCTTTTTTTTTTTTTTTTGTACAAACTCGTTATTATTTACAAACATATGCCATCATATCTATGGTGTTATCTTTGGAGATAAGGCGACATTTTTCAATATAACTTAGCCCTTAGCCAATCTTCAAAACTGTTCAACGTTCAAATTTCAGCTAGTGATTTTCAATAAAGGTATAATGAACATATGCCTTTTTCAATTTGTGTTGCTCCTTCGTTTTTGATATATTCACTGTTAAAATGCGATTTTTTTTTCGATACTACATAACTCTTCCTTAATATGATGAATTGTTTAAATACAAACCAAAATTGTATAAGCTTTCTCTAACTTTTTCCATTTCAGGTCTATAGTGTATAGCTTCTGTTTGATTGAATCTCTTCTTATACAATCTCAGGTTTATTTTATAAACTACTGTACTGTCAGTATTATTCTATAACCAATTTGTTTTGTATTAGTGTGTTCAAATACTTGTGAAAATTATTTGTAGCCTGAGAATCGGCAATATAAAGGTACGTTCTTTGCCGAGGATTTGATTATTTGCCTTCCGAGATTTTATTGGTGGTTCCTCTTGTACTTCACACACCAATAGAATTGCAAAACACTAAAAGCAAATCAGATTAATTGGGAAAGAACTTACATAGTAAACTCTGGCTACGTTTTTAAAGCTAGAACTAATTGGCTTCTCTATGATGATGTCGAAACAATAATTAAAGAAAAATGCCTATTTTAACACCCTTTTTAACACGCTTTTATTAGGTCGACCTGTAACTAACTATGTATGTATGTATGTAAAAAGTCTAAGGAACTGAATTTCACCCACTTTTAATTGTTGTATTATCATGAAACTTGGCAAGTGTGTGTAGCTCTAATACCCCAGTAAATAAAGACAAATTTGAGGCCAAAATAGGAAAAAATTACGAGAAAGCTGGTTTTTGTGGAGACCTTCATTAAGGTGCCCTTAGTACATCCTGAGAAGTTCGAGTAATTTGAGCCTTGGGTTTTTTTTGGGGGGGTTAAAGGTTTTTTGCGGCGCTTTTCATTCAATGTAATGATGTCTTCAGCGTTTTAATTATCGAACCTGTTCGAAATAGCGTTCCAAAAGCGCCCCACGCTTTTATACTCAAATATTATACTTAATTACAAACACGGCTTACACCAAGGCCCTTACGGGGTAGACAGAGAGAACAGGTTCGATGATTATTTTTTACTTTTTAGTGCAGTATTAATAAAACCGTGTTTTTTTTAGCTTTTTTAAGCTATTAATTTATTTACTACTATATTCATGGACTATCTTTAATAAAACTAATATTGTATTCTTTGTTTCAGCTACCGCCTTTGGGCACCTACAATGAAAAGGTAAGATTTTTAACGTGTTATTTTCTTTTTATACTGATTAAAATTTGTTTAAAAGTGAAGAGGTCATTCTTATACATTTCTTGAGCTGTATCTCGGAAACTAGACATAGGATCGAGTTGGGCTCATGAGAGCTTTTGATCAGAAAATCGAAATCTACAACTTATTAAAAATTCAGCCGATTTCCTCGGGGCACAGTGGGCCAGAATCCGAAAAAGCTGGCCAAAAAGCCAAAATTCGAAAGAGGTTTAATTGTATTCAAAGTAATATTTTTGTAGTCAGAAATGTTCAGTTCATTACGTACCGCAAATTCCAGCCGTATTGTTGTCCATTTTTACCTGATACACCCTGAGAAACACAACGTTCTGTTAGCGTACAGTTGTGAATATTTGCTTGCCACATTCGAACGTACTATTCGATATTGCTGTAGTTTGTGTAATTTCAACAAAAACATAGTAAAATTTTAGGAAGATAATCTATAAACTAAGTATTTTATTTTGCATACATTTATTGCTTGTGAAATGTGATACATTCGGTCATAAAATTGTGTTAAACGGGGTTCTACAAAGATAAAGAAATAAAAATTAATAGGTACCTTTTGTTTGAGCTACAAAAAAAGCGCAACGTGTTCCAAGCATGATTCTTTCACTGGTCGATTTCTTATAGTTTTTTCAAATTATAGTATAAAAATTAGAACCCGGTTCATCCCGGTTTGGAAGTAATGAGTAATAATTTGGTCAAGTACGAGGTCTTAAATTGAAAATATACGTACGACGCGACGACAGGCCCTCGCTCGGTAACTGCTTCGAATTACTATTTTAATTTAAAAATGTAAAAAAATGTAAAAATTGGCTGCCTCTAGGAGCCACTATTGTTTTTGTGATTGTTTTTCTGACACGGTGCAAAATACAGCGACGCGTGAACATTAGTTTATAGTGTTGTTTTAGCATAAAAATTCCATTTAAACGTAACAATTTATAATATTTATGTGTTATAAACAATTTTTGAAAAAATTAAAGCATTTTGTTATGTCAAAAATAATTATAGAAAAATTATTTATTTTTTGGTTGGAATTTATAAAATGCCTAATAAAAGTATGTAAAATTGAAAATTTAAATTAATTAGTTCATTTAATTTTTTAAATTTGAATTGACATTCGTAATCAGCGACCTCGAAAACCCCCGAATACCAATTTTCAATTAAAATGATTGACTTTTCTCAAATGTTTGTCGCCATATTGGAGCCGCCATTTTGCTTTTGAAAAAACTATTACCAAATTCGTATTCAGCGGCCTCGAAACCCCCCGAATACCAATTTCCAATTAAAATGCCTTACTTTTTTCAAACGTTTGTCGCCATATTGGAGCCGCCATTTTGTTCTTGGAGAAATTATTATCAAATTCGTAATCAGCGACCTCGAAAACCCCCGAATACCAATTTTCAATTGAAATGACTAACTTTTCTTAAACGTTTGTCACCATATTGGAGCTGCCATTTTGTTCTTGAAAAAACTATTACCAAATTCGTAATCAGCGACCTCAAAAACCCCCAAGTGAAAATTTTCAAAACCATTACTCCATTTTTCGACTTTTGGTCAGCTTTTTCAGATTCTGGCCCACTGTGCGGGGGCCATTCCCATAAGAAATGAGGCATTAATATGAATTCATGATTGGCCATAAATAGAATGAAAAGTTTGGTGTTCCATCGCTATATATTTTGTTTTTCCTAAAAATTTTACTCTTGTAAATGTAAGAAAGGCTATAAACATAAACAGGGTAGCTGTAGAAAACTGAATATAAAATGTTCTATTCTATGTGTCTATTGTACAGGAAATAATTGGGCCAATGCTTCTTCTACCTTTGATGAATCGGCTATCGATGAGGAATGCGATGAAATTATGGCATATGACGGTAATGAAACTAATAGTGAAAGGAGAAATGAGAGTGCAAATGAAGATGAGAGTGAAATTGTATATGATAATGAGAATAAAGAGTGATGATGTTATGCAATTATGCAATGATATGGGAGAGGAAAATATCGAATAAAATATAAGTGACGATGAAGATGATATTAATGACATTTGTAATTCTGAAACCGACAGTGAATTATCGGAATAAATATTTTTAAAATAAATAGTTTCCAACCTAACCTAACCTACAGTTTACAGAAGATTTCATAGAAATCTAAGCCAATCTAAAGTAATAATTGACGATATATAAAAAGACATACGGGTCGAACTGAGACCTCCTTTTTTATTTTTTTCAGTCAGTTAAAAAATTAAGCGTAAGCGTTTGCATTATCTAGAAATTATATTTTTGCCTTTTTGAAAAAAATTCCCAGTGTTTACTCCATCTTAGAATTGACGATATAAATTTAATAATCCGTGGGATCTTCTTTTAAAATGAATTTGGTCAATAAACTTGCTGTGCTCTAGTTTTAAAGTCTAAACGATAATCTGCAATTTGTATGAGACCTTATGATATGACATAATTCGTCATGCCTTTGCAAATTACACACATTTAATCAACATACATACAACGGTTGATAACCCTCAGATCACAGTGTCTGCAATTTTGTAAACAAAGTTGTTTTCATCGAGCATATTCTTAAAATTTAATTTAAATGCATTAAAAACGACATGAGGCATCACAAACAACTTCTATAAATATCGGAAAATGTAGTACATAATAAAGTCGTGTTAGGTATGAGTGGAAACCATAGATACAGAGGGAAGAGGTCCCTTAGCATATGTAAACATAATAAAATCATGGAAGTTTTACAGCAAGTTCCGAAAAAAATTTGTTTGCTCAGTTATTCCAGTACAATATAATATGCGTTTGTGGGTCACACCGAATTACTTTTCGAGTTCTGTATGATAAAACTTTTTTAATTCTGCTTATATTAAAATCTTTTTATTTGAACTTGTACGTGTTTTCTTCGCATTTATGTAAAAAGTCAAATATACATACATACTTCTTAAAACCCGAAACTTCTCAATGTTATTTCAGAAACTTTTACTTTAATATAACCAGAGTTCAGATGGATGATCTACAGTATAGAGACGGATTTTATACAGTTATAATATTATATTACAAATACCAAATGAAACATTCCCAAAAAAGTTAAAAACGACGAAATGATGAATGTAATATTTCATAATGATGTTTCAGTAATATTTTATCACCTTGTAGTATCTTGTCCATCTTGCAATGTACAATATGAATAAACTGGTATTTGTAATGCTGTACCTTTTTTTTGTGCGCAAGATTACTCTGGAACCATTTAAGGTATTGACTTGAAAGGTACACTTATGTATTTTAACGAGGTCTGGAACTAGATTATATTTTGATCTTATTCCATTAGGGGTAAATAGAGGTAAATGGGGGTAAATAGGTAATATTTTCTTCCTATGTATTATAGTTTACGAGATATTCGCCAGCGAAAATCGATAATTAATAAAAAAAAATGAATTATGTACCTTAAATATTTCTATCAAAGCGGTTTACCGTGGTCCGCTAATAAATCACAGTCACAAAACAGTCTTTATTTTACAACACTGGACGTATTTACTAACGTAATATTTTGCCGGAATCTATACAGTTCCTTAAATATACAGTGTGACTCACTTAAAATGAAGATACCCTTATAACTTTTTCATTTTGTTTCCGATCTGAATCAAATTTTACTCAAGTATAGAACAAATTTGGATCTACTTATGACCAGAAAATCAATCACCTGCTATAAAGGCAAAATCACTTGCGGTATCAAAATATGAGGAAAAAGATTAAAAATCATATTGATGGGTCGAATTTCACGTAGCCACCACAAATTGCGGAAGGATCCCCTTTGCCAGATGAGCTTATGTATGAGAAATCCCCCATCAATAACCAAATCAAATTTTGATGCATTACGTTTGTGGCGTCGATCGGATGCATTTTTAGAATTCCTAACATTTATTTTTTTCAGCATATTTTGGTACCGCAGGTGGCTTTGCTTTTGTAGCAGCCGAATGTTTTTCTGGTCATAAGTAGATTCTAATTTGTTCCATATTTGAGTAAAATTTGATTCAAATCGGAAATAAAATAAAAAAGTTATAAGGGTATCTTCATTCTAAATGAGTCACATTGTATATTTAAGAAAATGTATAGATTTCGACAAAATATTACTTTAGTAAATACCTCGAGTGTTGTAAAATAAAGATTGTTTTGTGACTGTGATTTATTAGCAGACCACGGTAAACCGCTTTGATAGAAATATTCAAAGTACATAATTGATTTTTTTTTATTAATCATCGATTTTCGCTGGCGAGTAACTCGTAAACTATAACACATAGGAAGAAAATGAATATAAACATTCTTATGGAAAATTTAATTACGTTTAATTTTGCATAGATTACCTTTTTTCCATACGACGCATCGTTTCCGAGTTATAAGCGAAGAATCGAAAAAAGGAACTTTTCCAGCCCCCTCCTCCCTTGAAGCGACGGGGCTAGGGGCGGGGACTTTTAGTGTTTTTACCTCCTAATTACCCCCAACACATCCCTGAAGAGGAAAATTCTCCCCTCCTAAATGTTCTCTACAATCCCCTTTTAGGCATTCATTGATTGAACTATATTAGTAACCACCTTCTAAGAGCAAGTCTTTTACTGCGTTTTTATAACTATTATATTGTGAAATTATTCTGATTTCTTACGGTAGGTTATTAAACAATACTATACAGTTGTAACGTGGAGAGTGTTTAAATGTTGTCGTGAAGTGATTTGGTATGCTCAACAAATCACCAAGCCTTGGCATTTAAACAGAGGCATTTAAACATAAAAATGCATGGTGCCGTGAGGTTTTTTTTGTTTTTGTATTTTACTCTGCAACTCTCATTATAACCCACATTAAATATTAACCTTATGATCTTCTTTTGACAGATAAAGACTCTCTGCATATTTTTAGCACTTCTCCAGCATAATATGTTGTAGGATATATGTGTATAAGCTAGTGCATAGTAAATGTTTGAAAGTCCGGATTCACTTTGTGTACTTTTCAGTTGCAGAATGGCGAAATAAGCTTTATTGTACTGGCTACAGACATGTTCAATATGTAGATCCCATGACCATTTACTATCTAGATGAGTGCTGAGCAATTTAGTGCTGCTAGATAAGCTAATGTCTTCAATAAATTGTATATTATGCGGCAACGGTCTCTGTAAATAGAAATTAATAAACACAGTTTTATTATTATTAAGTATCAGTTTGTCTCTTTGGGACCATAAACTAACTTCTTCTAATGTAAGGTTAATCCTTGTAGTTTCTTAGGCGTTTGTGCTGATACGGTTACCGTAAGGTCGTCAGCAAACATAGTTAGATGACCTTTGGTGAGATAGTTAGGAAGATCGTTCACATATAACAAAAATAATAAGGGCCCAAGAACAGAGCCTTGAGGTACCCCCATTGCTACATCGTGTGACTCTGACTCCACCCCACTTAATCTTACTTTAAATGATCTGCCTTCCATATAACTTAATAAATATCCCCTCAAACCAATATAATACATTTTTTGTTTTAATTGTTCTTGTCAACTGTATCAAATGCCTTCGATAGGTCGAATAGTAACGCCACGACGTACTTACTCTTGTCTAAGTTTGTGTAGACATATTCTGACAAATGAGACGAGGCCATTTCTGTGGATTTATTTCATCTAGAACCGTGTTGGGAAATGGTGAGTATATTATTTTTTTCAATGAAAGACACTAGTTAGCTTGTTATAAATAATCCTTTCAAATATTTTAGAAAAGACACTTAACATAAAGATTTGCCTATAATTTTCAATTCCTATAGTAGGCCCACTTTTTTAAACTGGTATTGAAATTGCTTACTTGAGTATTGTTTGGGGTTGTACAAATGTACGAGATCTTGTGGTACCTCGATTATGGACTGTATGGGTGGTTTATGTTAAAATTAATAATTCATTTTAAATAAATCACCTTCAAGACTTTGGGAACAGTAACTATATTAATATTTGATATATTACAAGACAAAGGTAAAGTTTTCATTAACTGTTGTAAATTGTTTGACATTACAATATATATTCGGCGCGTGTCGTCAGTAGCATACTATGAAGAAGTAAATAAAATATAATTAAATCTCAACAAGTATGTTGGAAATAGTATATTGTGTATTTAGGTGTGAAAGCAATACATTCCCGGACGACGATGCAAATTGTTGGCCGAGGCCAACAAGCATCGAAGTCCGGGAATGTGCTTTCATACCGAAGTACACATACTATTTTTTCTGAAATCACAATCAATATTAGTATAAATTAAGGAATTTGTATTAATGCATAACATTTCTTCATTACAATCTAACTGCTTACCAATAAATGCAATTTTAATGTGAGTTGGTTTGTCTGCATGTATTTATTTACTGTCTAAAATATACACAAAAAACCGTACGGGAATGTTGATCGTTGCTTGGCAACGGATCTTTTCCGGTCTGTTTTGTAATAGTTTCTTAGCAACGGACTAAAATATTGGAATTGTGCATTTTTCGATCTGAAATCGTGCCGAAAATGTAGACATTGCCGATCGATTTCAGAAAAAATATATGTTTCGACCTGTATGTATGTTTTTTTTCTTTGCATGTGTACAACCATTACTCTGAATTAGCTTAAGAGATTTATACGAATTATTTCTCAAATTGCAAGGTATTACTCGGCGGTGCGGTGATCCCATATTAATTGGGTGGACAAAATTGGAAGCAGAACTTTTTTAGTTGAGAATTTTGCGCAGTCGCTAGTGATAATTTAATTTCATTAAATTTAATACTGTCATGAAAAATTCAAATTCCGTCGGAATTACATTACTGATAACGAATCTTCACAAAAACAATAGGAAGTCGGAAGTTAAAAATTCAAAATGACGAATCTAATGTGGCTGCGATAATCGCAATATTTTTGCAGATTTATATATAATTTGATACATAGTGATTTCAGTGTTCTCTGTTAACGAGCCTAATGTTAAAGCTTAAAAAATCACAACTACGGATGTTTTACTGTGTAGAAGCTAAACAAGGGATCACTAAAAAGGCGAAAAAAAAAAAACGAATTTAGAGAAAAATTAAACCCCGTTCAAAAAAGATCGCTAAAAATTATGAAACGCAATTTCACCGTCGCCCAGTTCATTGAATCTTATTACCTAGTATCGATATAAAAATGACCAAATAATAATGTCAACATTGATGCTAAGTAATAAGGTTCAATTAACTGGGCAATGGTGACATTTTATTTCATAATTTTTGACGATCTTTATTGAAATCGGTTCAGATTTTTTTTTCAATTTTTTTTTACGAAAATACTCGCTTATTTGCCTCTATCATAAAACGCCACCATGCTTTGAGATAATAAATATATTATTTTGTGCAATCATCACACGTTGTGTATAAGCAGTATGTATTCATATTCATATTGTGAATTTATGTTTTCATTGCATTTCTCAACGGACACACTCTGAATATAAATTGGTCAAATTGAAGTCGCATTGAAATGGGCGAAACAGAAGTGGTCTGAAAAGTTATCGACTTTCTTATAAATATATCGCATATTCGTGACAGAATCTCATTCACAGTTTCTCTCTACCACCATATGATTTACTAATGAAGTGAAAATATTGCTGTTGCGCCCAGTATATGTAGAACTAAAATATTATTTATGGTCATAAACTGACTAACTAACAATTTTCTTAAAGTATTTCAATTTACACTTAACCTGATTAAGTTTCATGTAAGCAGCAACTATAACATTGATTTTGCAGCAACATACAGGGTGCATCACGGCTAGTGGCCTATTAGATGTTGGAAATCAACATTCGCTATGGTAAATTCCGATATCCATTTTTTCTCCCATATGTCTATGTGGTATGGGGCTTACGTGGGCTTACGTGGGCTCAAGCTACAAATGCCCTAAAATATACGGGGTGTCCGGAAAATGAGGTCCAACTTCGACAATTTCGACCTCCATTAAATTGATTATTTTAAATGGAACATACTATTGGCTTTCTTCTGTTATTACCTTTCAACCTATAAGTACATTACCTATAGCTAAAATGGACGGTTATTGGGCTATTTAAAGTTAATTCGAAAAATGGTTAAATTAACATCAATATCGACAATAGTTTGCCATGAGAATAGAGTAATTTACAATAATTTTGTAAATAATCACAGTAGATTCATTAAAATTGCTTTAAGTTCATCAGGGATGGTAAAAAATTTGAATTATTTGTGTTTTGTACTCTCTCTCTTTGGAAAAAAATTAAATGTACAGAAAATAATGTATATCAAAATAATTTTCTACTGAGAGAAGATGATTCCATAACCTCAACTCAGAAGGTTCTCAGCGTTTTGTTGCATTGTTTTTGTTGAAGATATTAACAAATTTCATACTGTTTTTTTATACTGCTTTCAATAGCTCACTTAGACAGAAAAATAATTGAATTTTTTCCCTTTAAGTAGTTGGCTTTGGATCACTGCCTTCTGAGTCGAGGTTATTTAATCATCTCCTTCTTCTCCCAGTAGGAAATGATTTGATATTATACATGTATTTTCTGCACATTTAATTTTTTTTCCAGAAAGTACAAAACACAAACAAATCGAACTTTTTACCATCCCTGACGAACTTTAAGCAACTTTAATGAAGCTACTGTGATTCCTTTACAAAATGATTGTAAATTACTGTATTCTCATAGCATATTATTATCGATACTGTTGTTAATTTAACCATTTTTATAAATAACTTTAAATAACCTAATAACCTTGTATTCTAGCTATAGGGAATGTAGATATTGGTTGAAAGATAATAAAAGAGGGAAGCGAACAGGCTTATAAAATATACTATGTTCCATTTGAAATAAGCGATTTAATGGAGGTGGAAGTTGAACCTCATTTTCCGGACACCCTGTATATCTTGGGGCATTTGTAGTTTGAGACCCCATCTCTCATAGATATATGGGAGAAAAATTGGTGATCAGGATTATAAAGCAACCCTGAAACCCCCTCTTCCTAAATTTTCAGCTTCAAATTATCTGTAGTTTTTTTAAATCTATTTAAACAACTGGGTTGCGAAGTTTAGTGGATTGTACGAAAATATGTAATTTAAATACAATTTGAACAGCTTAGCTCTGATTATCACGGCAGATGCACTTACTGTTCAGACACAGATTTTCAAATCCGGCGATTTTGGGATTGTTCATGTACGCTCTCCATGCGTGAAAGTACAGATTTCACTACACGATTGAAGAACCGGTCGATTGTAAAATCATCCATGCGCGCCTGACCTTAGAATCTCTATCTTCGTATCACTATATAAAAAAGGAATGGCAAACAACTGTTGTATAGTAGACGCAAAAGATATAAGAGAATTCTGTATCAAATATCAGAAGCGCCAGGTATGCTGACAAAGGAATTAGCTGGCGCGTATAAACGGTCGACAATAAAACAAATATCTTATATCTATTTCGCTTACTATACACGATCATGGTCAAACCGGCCATCACATACGCGGTTTCGGTGTAGTGCAGCATACCGGCTACGACAATGAGAAAACTTAGAGTTTTGGGGCACAAAATGCGCCTCACTTCAGACTCTAATAGGTACGCCTCTCTCAGAGGTCTATACGTACGTTGTCACGACATCTTCCACTAGCGGACTACGTAAAAGGAATCGCCCAAATATTTTACCAATTCAAACTATGCGATAGTCCGCTAACCCGTGACATAACCTGAATTAGGCAACATAGTGCAATACTTTTTGATATCAGACCATACCAGGCGTTGCCTATTCTCCGGCAGCCTCTTCCCTAGACAAACTTTTCTATATCACTTACTTCCCTACATTTTACCTTTACCTTAGCTATGCATACCATAAACTTTCTATACTCTTTCTGTTCTTTTTGTTCTAATTTTGATTTCTTTTTAAACCTTGTTTATACTTTTGTTATTTTTGTTCCCTTTTTATTTTTTAAAATTTCCCTCGACCGATAACTTTAAAAATTCTAATTTTTTAAACATAATTTTTTATACCCTGTTTTCCTGGAGGTGGGGGACCACCAGATGGCAGTTGTTCAAACTGATTTTTTCGTTTAGTTTTTTTTCCGTATCAATAGCCAAAATTTATTAGTCATTTGCCAAGTGTTAGTTTTTAAGTTGCTTAGTTTTTAAGTGCTCCATTATTTTTAGATCTCTCTATTATTTGTTTAAATTCGCCTGCGGCGAACAAGAGAACTGATCCTCCAGACCCATTCTTGGTAAGCCGAACCGGACCTGCCCACAGTGGGTCAAAACGAAAAAAAAGTGGCCAAAAATCGATTTTTATGAAAGTACAAATATTTATTTCACATTCCTTTGGCATTTAAATAGATAACTAATACATCTTTTCCTGGAAGCCCATCCTTATTAAGCGAATTTTCTAACTGCTAGAGCCCTCCAAACAAGACACTTTATTGTGGACTTACTCATTGCGCCGCCACCTCATTCAATAACCAGACTTTGACTAGTGATTGTGTTTAGCACACGTTTGTGTTTAAAGTGTAATTTTTCAATATATGTCAATTATTCTTGTATATATGGCAATTATTTACCTAAATCATAGTGCTGATGAATTTGTTTTTTTTTTGCGTGTTGGTCAAGTTTGCATGGAAAAACAAAAAAGTCCTACGAGGTCCTGCTCCAAAAAAATATTAGAAAAATACCTTGCATATTGCTAAATACTATACTCAAAAACGGTAGACCCATTCAGCCCCATTTACAAATTATTGTTAATTCTCTCAGACGCTGCAGGGTGGAGCGTAAATTTTTTTTTTAATTTTGTTAGCGGCTAGTCTGGAAAAGTTGTCTCTTGGTACAAAAACTTTTTTAAAAAATTTTCAAAAAATGTTTTAGGGCTCCCCGAGCCCCTAAAATTCGAAAATATATATTTTTTAAATTTTCAAAATGGCTACTGTTAAAAAGTTTTTTGTCAAGCCCTAGATTAACCACATTTTTTTTGAATTTAAAAAAAAATATTTAATGGTTCCCCCGAGTCCTCAAAAATTTAAATTTTCACTTTTTTAAAATTTTCCAAACGACTAATGTCGAAAAGCTTTCCAACGAGTTGTATAGTAACTACAATTTTTTTCAAAATACAAAAGAAATGTTTAAGCGTTCCTCCTAACCCTTAAAATTTGCCACTTTTTCATATATGGTCCGTGTAATCTGTTGAATTAAAGTTGAGGGCAGGTATTGCAAAAGTACGAATACCGTTTGTTGCTTTCATTCTTGCGCGCAATATACGTCTAAGGCCTAAGTGATGACATTAAAACTGTTATTGATCCTGTTATACAAAGAAATGGTTACTTCGGGCACCCTGAGTATATCCTTCTTGCGATGGTTACGAACGAACGTAATCACATAAGGGAATTAGGCCTTAGACGTATATTGCGCTCAAGAATGAAAGCAACAGACGGTATTCGTACTTTTGCAGTACTTTAATTCAACTGATTACACGAACCTGATTAACTGGCAAACTACCATCATTACTGAACCACCTATTTTGACTCACATTTCAACAGCAGATCTAACAAAAATGGTACGTGGTGGTAAAAATTCCTACACTACCAAAGTTCCCGTATCATACCCAAGGTGTTGAGATGTGTGTTCGCCTGGTAACGGAAGCATCAAAGTCGGTATGTGGGATGGTAAATAGAGATGACTTTATTAGAAGAAGGATTGACTCACGGCAACTAATGCCTACCTTTAAAACCAAAAAGGACTATAAATTTAAATAAATGTAGTAAAATGTAAGTAAAACTTATATGACAATAAAAAGGGGCAAATTTTCTTTTGCATTTTGAAAAAAATTGTAGTTAGAAATCTTTTCCACTTTAGCCGTTTCAAAAATTAAAAAAATGTGAAAATGTACATTTTTGAGGGCTCGGGGGAACCATTAAACATTTTTTTAAAAATTCAAAAAAAAAACGTGGTTAACCTAGGGCTTGACAGAAAACTTTTTAACAGTAGCCATTTTCAAGATTTAAAAAAAACATGTTTTCGAATTTTAGGAGCCCTAAAACATTTTTTGAAAATTTTTTAAAAAAATATCACAGAGTTTTTGTACCAAGAGACAACTTTTCCAGACTAGCCCCTAACAAAATTCAAAAAAAAAAATTACGCTCCACCCTAGGTGCATGTAGTCAGAAACAAAGCGCATTCCGCTATTTCCAAAATAAATAAATTCACAATTTCTCCAATTACAAAAATGTTGTATTAAATTTTGTGTTATTTATTGATATAGCAATTTAGTACACATTAAGGTGGTCCAAAAAATACGAACTTTTGAAAAGTTTATGCGTATGCATCTAAAATTGAAAAGCAGGCTTTCTGGATAATTTCCGAATTTTAACAGAACTTACGCACATTTTTCCTAGAAATCTACTTTTTGCTATCAGTTATAGGATATGTGAGGACAATTTAACCTTTAAAATTTGTAAGTGTCTGGTTAAAATTTTAAGTATTTTTGTGATTATAATATTTTCTAACTTCAGTTTCCTTTTGTGTATTTGATTTATTTACACACCATATTTCCGAATTTGTTTTCCATTTTTATAGAAACGCAGTTATTCAGTTTCAATTGTCTAAAAACCACCATTTTCCATCAATGGGATTTTCTTTACTATTTTTCTGTTAATTTGCAGGTTGAATTCTACACGAATTCAAAGTTTTAGAATTTTATCCAGTTTTTGCGATTATCACTCCCTAAGAACCACGCTATTTTATCATTGAAATTTTTCTACCCTACTCTGTCCATTTGTTGGTCGAATTATATACATATCTGAAGTTTTAGGATGTTACTCAGTTTTTTTCGTTTTGCACCGCCTAAAAACCACCCTATTTCATCAAAAGGGTTTTTTTAAATATTTATCCATTAATTTACATTCTGAATTCTGTAAGATTTCAATGTTTCAGAATTTTACTCAGTTATGTCGATTTGCATCCCCTAAAAACCACCCCAATTTACAATAAAATGTTTAAATTATTTTTCCTGTAATTATGAGATTATTTTGGACCAGTTCTGTAAATATCTGAATTTTGGCAACTTTTCTTTTGTTTCGGCCCACTGTGCTGCCCTATCCAGCTTACTACGACGCACGGTGGGAAAAATATGCCCTTTTTTGGGCAAAAATCTGCCGATAGTAGTCAATCTCTACTGTCGAATTAAATAAAAAAAATGGCAAATACCCTTAAGACATTGTACTTTAGAGTAGTGCTGCGGCAAAGTGGCTTTGGTTTAACCTGACCTAAAAATCTAAAAATTACTTCCACATCCAGTGGAAGTATAGAAATGACAAAATTTTTTATTGTTCAAATAAACTTAAAGTGTCATGAAACGTCGAGATTTTAAGTTTGAGTTTGTCTGTCTGTCGGTCTGAACTTTAATAAAGTAATATTTGAAATCGTCTACCCCAAAAACCCATAAAACGATATGCCACATCTGTAGTGGGGGTCGGGGTGATGGAAGGGGGAGTAGTGGGGGTGGAAGAAGTAAAAAAATATTGAGGCCTTTGGTTCTTGTACAATGTGTACAAATTTTTTTTTTTTTCACCCCCCTTTTATAATGGATGGGGGTTAGGGTGGCCCATCTCTATAGGGGGTGAATTTTTTTTGCGTATTTTTTAAGTCTCACCCCACGAAAATATACTATTATACTACGAATAATTTATGTCAAAGTTTCAGATAATTCGGTGAACGGTAACCCGTGCCGCATTCAGGTAGAAATTTGTAGATAAGATTTTATTACGGTAACCCGTGCCGCATTCAGGTAGAAATTTATAGATAAGAATTTATTACGGTAATACACTTAAATTTTACTTAAAATACAAATATCTACCTCTTTTCTCATAATGTTTTATTGGTGTAATTATTTCCTAGAAATTATTTGTTTTGGAAGTTTGGAAATATAATGCACCTACGGTAGGTTTTTATGTCAGTTTGCAATTGTGTTTTACAGTGGGTGACATTATAAGTTCTAGCATACGTTCCTTTTTGAAAAAACATTTAACGATGGCTGATGTTAGATCCTTACGAAAGGATACTTTCATTTACTTAGTTGGACACTATTCGTCACAAATCATTGGCAATAAATTGCCGTCTAATAGACAAGTATTACAAGTGCTCTTTTATAACATTCGTGAAGTGAAGCTAAGTGTACATGAAAGTGCTAAATTAACAATAAAAGAGGTGTCAGTTTTTTGGGATAAAGCTCGCATTCCGACACGTCAGGATTTTCATTGTGTTAAACAACTAGATAAACTTTATGCAGAGTGGAGGAACTTAAAAAAATCGGCTAAAAGGGCCAGTGCGGGAGGTAAAGAAAAAAATTTCGTTGAAAAATTGGACGATCTTTTTGACATTTCTCATGCAAATGCATTGGAGTTGATGAAAATAGATGAAGATAAGCAGTTTTTAATTCACCAAAGAAAAAAGGGACGTCCTGGATTTATGCATGGTATTGACTACCAACTTGCTTCTCAAGAAAAATTAGCTGAGGAGAAATTACAGAAATATCTCAAGCCGCAAGTAGGAAAATAGTGAACCATTTGTGGTACCTTAATTCAGTAAATGTTGGCTTATCTTTCTTTGATGACGATATTTCAGTTACCACTAAAAGAGAAATGGTTAAAGCTTTGAATAGGAAAGCACCAAATCAAGAGGGTATTAAACGACTTATGATTAGTAACATTACTGACGTTGAAAACAAGGAAATTCAGGACTTCATATGCGAGAACACTAAACAGTTTTTTCAAAAATTAGGTTTGTCTATGGAATTTTTGGAAAATGATCCAACAACATGGAGGGAAAATGAAAGTTATACCCGATGTTTCAATATTGTAAACAAAATTAAAGTTGTAAATGATGCCGCTGAGAGAGGAATCAAACTTATCACTGACTATAATGACATTTTAACAAAAAATGAAGACCAAAAACAGTTTTTACTCCAAGTTGTAAATGATTATAAATCACAGTTTCCAAATGTAAAAAAAGAAACCCTGTCGCATGCTTTGGCCTAGTGCAAAAAATATTGTTTTTATTACTATATGTCTTGTAGATTTAGGATAATATTTGGTACTATGTATGAAAAAAACGTTTCATAATAAAATACACAAGGATAAAACGAGAGTTTTATTTCAAAAACTTCTAGTCTAGTTTTCTTAGACTACGAATTTACAGTTGTATGACACATGTCATAGTCACAACAGATAATGTCTTTGATATTTGTATGACTTGATTAGTCATTCTAAAGATAAATGTTGCTGATTAAAAAAAAACAATGCATCAACCAAAGAATGTAAATAATTCCATTTACTTTTATTATTGCATAATAATGCATTCTGCGGCACCCCTTGCCTTCAATTTGCCTCAATAATATTTTGAGGGGACTGTTTTTTTCTTCAAATGGAACCATTTGCAGGGGTGAGAAATAAAAAATTTCGATTTCGAAAAAGATGGGCCACCCTAATGGGGGTAGTAATGGAGGTGGCTAATGCCAAAATTTTTTTGAGACATTAGCTTCTCTTGTATATACTAAATACCAATTTTATGGATTCTTACCTGCTTGATTTACCTATATACCCCCATTTACCCCAATTTACCCCCCAACCCTTCAACGGAATAAGACGAAAATATCCAGATCTCATTAAAATACATATGTGTACCAAATTTCAAGTCGATATCTTAAACGGTTCCAGAGTAATCGTGGACACAAAAAAGTTAGACAGATCGACAGACAGACAGACATTTTTTTTTGCTCAAACTTAAAATGTCTACATTTCATGACATTCTAAGCTTATTTGAACAATAAAAATTTTTTAAAATTTTTGTCATTTCTATACCTCCACTGGATGTGGAAGTAATAATATCTGCGATTTTTAGGTTAGGTTAGGTTAACCCAAAGCCACTTTTCCGCAGCACTACTCTAAAGTAAAATGTCTAAACGGTATTTGCCATTTTTTAAATTTTATTTGATTGAAATATATTATATTTTTCCCACTGTGCGACGCTGCGCGCGTTGTCTGGTTGGCTCCGGACCAAGCTCCGGGAAGCACATATATTCTTAATTGTAATAAAGTATTGTTCGATTCGATTTGATGTATTTCGATACATCGAGTCAAGCAACGTTCCTCGTGGTTAGTACTTAGATGGGTAACTGTCTGAGGAAACACAGCGATGTCGTCCCACCTTCTAGCGGCTTGTATATTAGCGTATACGTAGAAGTTATGCAATTTGAAGCGAGGATTGCATGCTTGCATAGTGGATATACCATGCTTCGGAGGGGATGTAAAACAGTCAGTCCCTTGTCTATTAAATGTTAGGCGAGTAAAGCACAAAGACGTGATTCGACAAAATTTCCAGATTGGGAGCAGTTCGTCGCCTGGCGTCTGTGATAGGCCTTGGTAGCAGAAATAGGCCGACGTTAAATAAATTAATTAATTAATAAAAAAAGTCTTGGAGTGCTGTCCCCTCCTGGACTTATTGTGTGTATCTCTCATTTTCTTTAATATACATATTCCAGTAATATGGTGCCTTGTACATTGACCATTGTTGGTGTCATACTCCTCTGGATGCAATTTTGGTTGTTCATGTAGAAACTATCTTTTCTGTGTGCTACTTTAGTCCAATGGACTAAAATTTAACCAGGAACTAGTTGTTTTCATTTTAACGCACCTTTGACCAATCAGGAACTAGCAATATTCATAAGAAAACGGCGAATCCATTTTTCCATGTTTTCGTGCATATTTTCGTGTTTCAGGTTTAACACGTCAACGTTTTACTGTAAATGAACTTTATTTTTTCAGTTTTAAACGATTAAAACAGTTAAAATATGCGATAATCGTGGATAAATTATAGTATTCAGTTCGCGTATAATGGCTATTACACACTCGGATGATTTACGACACGCCTTCGTCTCGTGCCGTAAACATCACCCCCGCGAGTAAGAGCCATCATTATACGCTCACTGAATAATCTACTATTCCAAAGAACAGTTTTTTATTACTCGTCAAGACATATACTACTCGGAAAATATAATGACATACAACATGGCCGATGGGCGGAAAAAGGCCCTTATCTACCCTTGTCCTTTTTAGGAAAAGCATTACTTTCACTTATAACATCAGGCATTAAGCCATTCTCAGTTTAGGGCCACCCAAATTGGAATGGATCTTTCCCAGAACCTAACAATTTTTGGACTTGGAAATAGACTCTTAAATAGTGTTTTTTTTTTACCTCTTCAGTAGGTGGAATTGCAGAAAATTCTATTTTCATCATAATGCTTGTCAATTATTTTATTAATCTTGGGTTTGTAAAAATAGATTTCTTTATGACCCTCAGCTGCCCTTGTAGTCAGGACTGGGCGTGTGTAAATATTTGGTGAGGTCTTTGTTGTACTTAATTATCTTAAAATATCTCCTGATCTATGCCTGAGATCAACTGAAGGTCGAAGAAGGCCATCCCTTTTGTAATAAGTCGCATTTTTTCGAAAACCGCTGCCCAAGGAATCACTACTTCCACATCCAGATTCTCTATCCAAGTCACTCACATCGAAAAAAACTTTGTATGTGGAAATAATTGTTTATGGAACTTTAATAACATAATATTTGAAATCCTCCACCCCAAAAACCCACATCGGTAGTGTGGTGGGGGTGGTGATAGGGGGGTGGTAGGGGGGTGGTAGTGGGGGTGGATGAAGTAAAAAAATATTTTGAGGCTTCTGGTTCTTGTACATACACGAAATCACAATTTTTTTTTCATCTCCTTTAATAATGGGGTGGGGGTGGTAATGGGGGTGGCTAATGCCAAAATTTTTTTTGAAACGGTTCCGGAGTAAACGTGCTCACAAAAAAAAGTTACAGACAGACAGACATAAAAAATTTTTTTCGCTAAAACTTAAAATCTCGACGTTTCATGACATTTTAAGCCTATTTGAACAATAAAAATTAAAAAAAAATTTTTTGTCGTTACTATACTTCCACTGGATGTGGAAGTAATAAGTGGAAACTACCGATTTCGTGTGCTCGAAGTCTATGTTGTGATCAGTGCTGGGTGAGTAAGCGGATACTTTACTCGTATTTTGCACGCGAGTACTAAAAGTACTCTTTTAATTATTCGTAATTACGTTTTGATTTGGCGGATTTAATATTCGTACTTTCAGCATATTAAAAAATAGTCGTACAAAGTATTCCTCAAATTGTTACTTTTCACGAGTATTTCTCTTTGTATATTCCCGTCAAACGATAAAGGAAAATGAAAACATGTCAAATACTACATTTTTCGATTTCAATGAAATCGAAGCTATACTTCCTGGACCTGGGACTAGTAGTTCTAATTCAAATTAAGTTGACTTTAACAGTTTTTGTAAATTTGCAAATTTGATCAAACATAGGATTGAGTTGGAATAGCAGTTGCGAAAAACTAGTGCTTTTAAAAAACTACATGCAGCTGTAGTATGTAGTGTCGTGTGACGATGTGATGTTCTGCTTTTTATTAACATGCTTCTATTAACTGGACCTGTAACATTGTAAGCAAATCTTACAACTCACTTTTCACCAATTTCTGACATGTTATCATTGACCTTGTATGATGACAGAGATGGGAGGTAGTGACAGGCTCCTTATGGGCGTATCACCGGCGACTCCGCCATAAACTCGAATTACAGAAAATACATTATTGTTTAAAAACTAAAACACACTTTTATGAGTAACGCACTAAAAAGTTAAAAATAATTATTAAGTAATTACATTTAAAAGCGTTGGGCACAGTTATACTACTGATAGGAAGTACTTAAAATTCTACAATTTAATAAATTCGTTTTATTTCCAGGACACTATCTCTGAAAATACAAGAAAAAAAATTGCTTAGGTAATATTCTAATTAATTTAAGTGATAAATATAGGACGGAAGTATTTGACCCTGGTTTATCGGATCATAAGGCAGTTGATATTATTTTGAAAATTGAGAACAATATTCAGCCTGAAAATTCTTGTACATTTAGAAAAATTACTGACGAAGGTATGTTTCTACTATATAATAACTTGGATGAAGTTGATTGGAGTTGGGTGAGCACAGGAAACAATAATATTAATCTTAATGTAGTTGAAAAATTTAGTCTTTTCCTGGAAATTTTAAATGAAAATATAGATAAGGCTCTTCTGCAAACTGAAATAAAAATAAACAAGAGAAGGTTTTTAAAAATATGGTTTACCTCAGATTTGCATAAAATGAGGGAAAGTGTATGTTTACTCAGTGAATTATATAACAACTTCCCAGATGTGAACTTAAAAGAACACCTAAAAAAGTACAAGGCGGAATATAGACGTAAAATAACTATAACTAGGAGTAATTACTATGATAACATCTTATGCAAAAATGGAAACACTCCAAAGACTTTCTGGAATATCATAAACTAAAATAGGCAACAAAATAAAACAAATCTTAAATGCCGAGTTAAATGTAGAAGACACGAATCATTATTTTATAAACGTAGCTGAAAATATTACCTATGTAAATAGTGTTTATACAGATTTTCTTTCAAACAATGAAATTTCTGAAGCAAATGTGCCAAATTTTAAATTCAATGCAGTTAGTATAAATACAGTACGTGATGTAATTAATAAAATGAAGAATACAAGGAGTAAAGATCACTACAATATGTCAATAAATATAATAAAAAACATTAAAAACCTTATAGTTGTCCACCTTACCAGTCTAATCAATCAATGCATTAACGCAGGTATTTTTACGGATGTCCTAAAGGTCACAAAGGTGGTACCAATTCACAAAGGAGGTTCTTTAAATAACAATAACTTTCTTATAATATCAAAAATTTTCGAAACATGTCTAAAAAACCAAGTATGTCGGTCTGCAACATTAGTAAAATCGTGTTCCACGCTTTATTTCCAAGAGAAAAAAACGAAAATAGGTTGTTACTAATGAGAAAAGTGTTATCGTGGAACTGACAATTTCCGAGCGTAGGACTGGAAAAACATACCATTCAATTTGTAGGGCAATGTGGTCATTTCATTTTAAAAACATTTATTAAGAAATAGTAAAAAAATCAGCTGGTTACTAATCATTTTTTTGACCTCGTTATTTGGATATGTTGGGGGTGGGGACGCTTCGGTCAAACCATCGATTTTGTAGGACAAACGTTTTTTCGTGTTTCTTATCTAATTATCTCAAGATCTAACTAAAAAACTAACTGTTACTAATAAAATTTTAACAATCACCCAATTGACATATATACACCCAAGCGCAGCTATTAGCTACCACTACCGAGAATTTTCGCAGAGAGAAAAGTTGAGCGTCTCGTCAAAACGAAGCTACTCACGAAAATTCAGCCTGTTACTAATCATTAAAAAAAGGCGCTGTACTGTGGACTATTACTAATATATTTTTCATTAATAATATTTATCTTATTTATAATGAATATACAGTGTGTCCCCGGATTAGGTACCGCTTAAACTTTCTTATTTTTAATTTGCCGAGAAAAAGTCATTCTTTATCAAAAGTTTTGCTTGTCTTAGGAAGTCATAGACGGTTGTCAAACTTAAGATAAATAATTATACATTGTATTCTAAAAATTACAAAATATGAAATCTACTTTAAGCAAACTACCTTTTTTTACATTTTTATTGAAAATTTTGTTTAATAAAGTTTTTCTATTATGAGGAAAAGCTTGAATAAGGAATTTAATTGCAAAATAAAATAATAACAATTTGTGTCCCCGGATGGGGTACCGCACTCTTGTAAACTTTCTTATATTTGAGTTGGCCAGAAAAAGTCATTGAGTAATTGAAAAAACTTTGTTAAATTAAATTTTTAATAAAAATGTAAAAAAGGTAGTTGGCTTAAAGTCGAAGTGGGAGTTATAGTTTTCAAGATATATTAAAAACACTGTTTACACCCTCATTTTCAAGATAGCGCCCAAATGGGTGCACCCCCGTCTCCGGAAACTCAAATTTAAACTTATATTGGACCCTCCCCCCACATAAGAAAAAAATAAAATAGCACCCTACCCAAAATATACGATTGACACCCCAATTAACTATATACTATTGGACTATATACATAAATGTAAAATGTTAAATTTTTCGCTTTTTTATTTCTTTTCACTATTACCATAAGCATATGTTTTACGCACTAAGAATAATGAAAGAAAGTATTTTTTTAACAGTCGTAGAAAAACATATTCTATTAATTTTCTAGCGATTTTTATTTGTAATTCTCCAAACATACTTTATGTCTTATGAATAAAAGTTTGTTCGGAAATGTAAGGCATTCTGTTAGTGGAAGAAAAATACGTGATATTTTTTGTAATAGATGTAAATCCGAGGCAAATCACGAATACTAAATGCTTAAAATTACCATAACTAGACAATATTTTGGGACATTACCTAATACAAATCTGATTGAATCCTCGAGGCAAGCGTACCATGCATCAGCGGATATAAAAGTGATAGGAAATTATGGAAGGAAACGAAACAGAAAAGGGGTTGTAAGATTACTGATTTTAACGATTTACTCCCATCCTTTAGTAAGCTTTATACTATTGGCAGGAAGTAAAATGAGAGCGAGGTTCTGGATATTTTAATATAACTTTCCCTTCTCGTATTTATTTAGGTACGTCAAATAATTTTCCGTTTTTCTAATATGCGAAAAAAGCCACAAAAGCCGAAAATGTAGATAATTAGCTTAATGCTTTGAAACAATTACCATTTTCGCTGCTCTTTTCAGAATATTTAAATTAATTTTTAATATTTTCTGCTTTTTCCATTTCATCGGAAAACTGCTCATCGTACGAGAAAAACGAATTTTGATGTAAATCTTGCTAAACAAAAGTTTTTTTTTTGTAATTACTCATACATAGACCCTGGTCTTGCAGCAAACTTTAATTGTTGTCAAAATATGTCCCCTTAATTATTATAAAATTGCAACAAATTTCTTAAAAAGATTTTAAGCACGTTCCAATTCCAATTCTTAAATAATAATAAGTAATAAACTAGTCACGAGACAAAATAGGTACCCTCATTGAAATAGCTGTAATTTCTTTCATTTTTAATCGACATGAGAATATTTACAAAAGGAGAATGTTCTCAGTTCTACCCGCATGTATGTTTTTTTTTCCTTTATATATGTACAATCATTACTCTGAATTGGCTTAAGCGATTTCTATGAAATCTTTCTCAAACTGTAAGGTACAGCTCGGCGATGGATCCATATTAATGTCATTAAGGTACATTTAGCACAAGGTGAGCAAAAATTGGAGACAAAATTTTTTTAGTTTAGCAAATTTCGGAAATTGGTAGCTGGTAGATATTTTTGGAATAAGTAGCTGATACCGAATTTTATCTAAAAATTAAGAATTCCGATACGGCTCCCATAATGCAACATTATTGCAGATTTACATGAAACGACCCCGCGCACCACAAATGGAAATCCAATATCCGTCAAATTTCTCAAATGATAAGTTGATCTACTGATCCAGTAGATCAAAAGTCTCAATGGGCACGAGTCCCAAAAACCCCTCCATAGGGGTGAAAAGCGCTCGTATATATTTAACAACTACATTTCTTTTGGGGGGTGAAGATCGCTTTCACGGCTGCGCAGCGGTATCTTTGTTCCAAAAAAATATGAAACTGCTCAGTTGAACAGAGAACTTTAAGAGACGATGCAAAAATCACTCTGAAGTACCCCCTAATGTTTTCCTACCCCTTTAGGGGCTATTTCTCAATAAAGCGGCTGCACAGCAGTACCCTTGTTCCAAAAAAAAGGTGCAGCAATGACTCTAAGCCAATCTCTGACTATTTTCCAACACTTCCGAGAGGTGAAAATCACTTTCACTGCTGCACAGTGGTATCTTTCTGGAAAAAGTTATGAAACTGCTCAGTCGAGCAGCAGGCCTGAAAAGATGGTGTATCAATTATTATGAGCTACCCCATAACGCTTTTCCACCCCTTACGGGAAATGAAATTGACTTTCACCTCTGCACAGCGGTATTTTTCTGGAAAAAAAGTGATGGAACCACTCAGATGAGTATTACATCTCAAAAAAGGTGTGGCAATTACTCTAAGCCTCCCCCTAACTCTTTTACGCCCCTCGCAGAGGTAAAAGTAACTAGAAGGACGTCTATTCAGAGTAATTGCTACTACACCTTTTTTTGAGATGTAGTACTCATCTGAGTGGTTCCATTACTTTCTTTCCAGAAAGATACCGCTGTGAAGAGATGAAAACCATTTTCATCCCCCGTTAGGTAGCCCAGTCATATAGGGATTCCACCTCGGAATGAAAGATAATAAGCTGTAAACTTGTATAAATCTTTGTTTTGGCATTTTATAAGTTGGCTCAAAAGTTTTATAGAATCTCGTGTACGCGACTCAATATATTCAAGGTCAAAGGTAGCAAGAATCGTTTTTTTTTTTGTAAATATCTCGTTTTCTAGGCTCTAAATGACATTTCGATCTATTACAAAAGTTGTAGCGCATAAAATTCTCTACAAATTTTGTATCAAGCAATATTTTATACATTCAACCGTTCTTGAGATAGAGCACGAAGAATGGGGGAGCGCTTAGCCGTATATATCATAACGCAAGGTCAACTGTAGAATACAATAAATAATACTGTAAAACTGTATCTTGGCAACGACGGACATACGATTTTAAAGGTTATAGCTGATGTGTGTTTTATATGTGATAAGTCACTTTCAGAAGGTGATTTTGTAAATGTTGTGCGCGGCTTACAAACTTTAAAAACTGCAAGTATTGCAAGAAATGACGGATACATAAAATATTTAAATACCTTAACTTCTGTAAATGTGCATATCGAGTGTCGAAAAGTGTACTCTCTTGGTGTCATCGTATGTCGTTGTCCCCCCATGGTCTCCACTGAAGCATCTTAGCGTTTCATCTGTTGTCCTTGATGCGAGATATGTGTCCGGCATAGTCCCATTTCAACTGTGTTATTCTTTTTTTTATGCCAGTTACTTTAGTTCTCTGCTTGATCCATTCGTTTTTCCTCCTTTGTCTTAATTAGATACCGATTGTCCTTTCCATAGCCCTTTGTGAAAGCCCTTTGTGTAGCCCTTTGTGTCACTTCCAGTTTCGTTATTATTTGTTTTGTAAGGGTTCAGGTTTAAGCTCCATAGATTATGACAGGGAGAATACACTGGTCAAATAATTTGGATGGCAAATGCTGAGGTACCTTTTTATTTTTCAAAATGAAAGCTAATTTTCTGAAGGCTACCCATCCCAATCGACGCCTTCTCTCTATTTGCATATCTTTATTTTTCTTTCCCAGAGTTACATTTTGTCCCAAGTATATATATTCTCTAACATAATATGTTAAATAGTGAATAATCAAGGTTTTTTCATACTTATAATATTTTTAATAAATAATTAACTTTATAAATCGTATTATTTATTGGATTCCACAGTTGACCTTGCGTTATGATATATACGGCTAAGCGCTCCCCACTCTTCGCGCTCTATCTCAAGAACGGTTGAATGTATAAAATATTACTTGATACAAAATTTGTAGCGAATTTTATTCTCTACAACTTTTATAATAGATCAAAATGTCATTTAGTGCATATAAAACGAGATATTTACAAAAAACCGATTCTTGCGACCTTTGACCTTGAATATCTTGACTCGCGTACACGAGATTCTATGAGACTTTTGAGCCAACTTATAAAATGCCAAAACAAAGATATGTACAAGTTTACAGCTTATTATCTTTCATTCCGAGGTTTACCATTTTTTTTTTACCTTATATGACTGGATTAAGAGGTGGAAAAGCGTTATGGGATAGCTCATAATAATGAGGTCGTTGCACGTATTTTTTTATGGCATATTCTGAAAATATAATGAAAAATATTAGACCTGTGTTTTTTGTTTTTTTTTTGTTGCGTGCGTTTTAAGGGTGTAAATTAACATAAAATTTGAAATGATGACGTATAGTGGGCAACGCCGAATGCCTCGGTCGGAACTTACCGATCTATCCGTGCCCGTCCCTGTCATTCAGGCGCATCAGCGTTTTCAATTTATGACGTAGCAGGGGTACAGGAATTCTGCTGACGGCGGCCTTTATTTTAAAGTGGTGTAGTTTAAATTTTGGGCAATAGTTTGGTCAATTCATGTAACACAGGGCATTACAAATCCACAGTTGCATTTTCCATACAAAATCAGACTCAATTTCGATATAGTGCAACGACCCTATTGCTACACCTTATTGTCAGGCCTACTGCTCAACTGAGCAGTTCCATAACTTTCTTTCCAGAAAGATACCACTGTGCAGCAGTGAAAGTGATTTTCACTTCTCGGAAATGTTGGAAATGGTCAGGCATTGACTAGAGTCATTGCTACACCTTTTTTTTTTTTTTTGAGATATACTACTCATAATTTTTTTTGGAACAAAGATACCGCTGTGCGGCCGCTTTATTGGGAATCAGCCCCTAAAGGTAGAAAAGCGTTATGGAGTACTTCAGAGTGATTTTTGCACCGTCTTTTAAAATTATCTGTGCAACTGAGCAGTTCATACTTTTTTGGAATAAAGATACCGCTGTGCAGCGGTGAAAGCGATCTTCACCCCCCGGAAGGGGTGGAAGTCAGATGCTTCTACTGAGGTTTTTTACCGTTCTGAAAGTTACAAATATATATTTTTTGAAAATGTAGTTGTTAAATATATATGAGCACTTTTCACCCCAATAAAGGGTAAAAAAGGGTAGGTATGTTTTTGGGGCCCGTACCCATTTAGGCTTTTGACCTACTGGATCAGTAGAATGATATATAAAAAATTGGAGAAATTTGATGGATACCGGATTTCCATTTGTGGTTTGCGCGGTCCTTTGATATATGGATATGGATATGTTAGTTTACTGTATAGAAGCTAAATGAAGAGATCACTAAAAAGAGTGAAGAAAAATTTTTGAAAAGAAATTGAACCGCCTTCAAAAAGATCGCTAAAAATTGTGAAATAAAATTTCGCAATTTCTAGCGATCTTTTTTGAAACGATTCAATTTTTTTAAGCTCTTCACTTAGAACGCACCCTGTTTAATGTTCAAACAACGAGCTTTAAAAAATACAGTACATTAAAAAATACTCCATTCATAATCACGGAAAAAGTAAACTCATAACCCACAAAAAAACCGCTGCCCAAGGAATCACTACTTCCACATCCAGATTTTCTATCCAAGTCACTCACAACGAAAAAATTTTGTATATGGAAATAATTGCTTATGAAACTTTAATAATATAATATTTGAAATCCTCTACCCCTAAAATCTATAAAACGATACCCCACATCGGTAGTGGGGTGGGGGGTGGTGATAGGGGGTGGTAGTGGGGGTGGATGAAGTAAAAAAATATTTTGAGGTTTCTGGTCCTTGTACACACACTAAATCACATTTTTTTTTCATCCCCTTTAATAATGGGGTGGGGGTGGTAATGGGGGTGGCTAATGCCAAAAATTTTTTTGAGACCTTGAATTTTATACCATAGATGGTATTATTTGGACTTTTGCATTTTGTTGATTGAATCATGAACTTTATGTTTAACCTCTCGTGCGTTTTTATGTGTTATGTGGACAAATGGAACTTCATAAGGTACCTCAAGTGAGGACATCGATCAGATCACAGAGACTAATGGGACGAACTCTATAATAATAATTAGAAAATTAAGAAGTAATTAAAACAATAAAAAGTGATCAGAGATAAGATAAATTCATCATAAGAAGGCAAATTGGAGGGAGCAGTAAGCAATTCACGCGAACTTTTACTTTTCTCGTCTATTACAGGACTCCAGTCCTAGATTGTCTCTAAAAATACAAATAAGCCATAATTCATTGAAGAAGGCACGACAGGTGCCTACTAATAACACTACATCTAAACTTTTTAGAAACATGACTACAGTGTTTTTCCAAATTTCATTTTTTGCCAAGATATAAACAAAATCGAACAGTTTTTCTTGATTGACAAGGTACATGGAAGTGTCTGAATGATAAGTATAAAAATGTACGAAGGTTTCTCAAAAATTAAAGAAAGTACTACTATTTAAATGAGTCATAAGTATTTTGTTGTGACTAGGACAATTGATAGATAATATGGCCTTTTTACAATATATTCGATTATCGTATGAGTCTTGAGGATGTCAACAAATTGTGACGAAACGTCGACTATTTAAAAAAGCTGTTTTCCTACCACCTTTCTGGTCTATACCCTTACCAGCACTATTTTTTAAATATTTCTTAGGTTATATTTCACAATATTGTTTTTCGGCACAATATTAAGAAATATTTTTTTTTAATAAATGGCAATTAACCAAACAAGGAAAGTACAAAAATATTAGTCCTTAATATAAAAGTTATTGTTTACGATTTTTTAAATACTTATTGTTAAATTAAGCAGTGAAATAGTAATAGTTACTGTCATTGAAAAGGCAAAAAAGGTGAATGCATTTATTTTATCAAGTGACCCTGTATTGGTTCAATACCCCCATAGATTTCAGAATTATCAAGGTATGTATCATTTAAACGTAATAATTATTAGGCTATTGCGTCAATATTTCGGATTTCTATGTGGTTTTATATGGTAATCAGGAACTAATTTGATGATTACTCTGAAAGCGAAAAAATAAGTTAATTTAAACATTCGATTTACATACGGTCTTACATTCAACTTATAAAATGGATTTCTGTTGAAAATGTTTTTTACTTTCCTCGCTTACGGAAGGGAAGTATTGTAATCGTGAAAAAATCACCCTCCGAGATTTTTCCGGATTTTCACGTTTCAAAGTATTTAAAAAAGCTATTTAATTCCGTCAGTCTGTCTGTCTGTCTGTTTGTCTATCTGTTGGTGCTATATCTACAAAACCACTTGACGGAGAAGGATAATGGTAGGCAGTTGATGCGATAAATTTTACCCAGTTATCATATGTCTATCCGATTAAATGAAATGGGTATAATAATAATAAATAGAAAATATATCCAAAAAACGTAAGTAACATGACTTGTATTGAAATAAACATACGTAAATTCAACAGAGAACTCCATTCGTTGTAAACTTGTATAGTAATTTGAATAATCAATTTTGAACACCGATTATACAGATATTTTAAAGAGCATAGAAGATAATTTCGGCAAAAATGTTCTGTCCTAATGCCTCTGGTGGCAGAGGAAAAAATTTTTATTCAGTTCAATACTCGCAAAAATTATATGTTCTGGTCAAATCTCTGTAGCTGTTGCATCCTCAGGAATTGCTGCAACACTTCGAGACACATTACTTTTATGGGTAAATATCAGAGTTCATTTAAAAGATAATGGCATCAGCGGGTGATTTTGCTGACTTTTTTAACAATTGGCGAAGAAATCATATTGGAAGTAGCCGGTGAAATTAAGTTAACCATTGACATGAGACAAGACAAGAAATTAACTTCAAATGTATGTTCAAACATGGACAATTTTAATGAAAGAGCATTCGTTGGGTTCTATAAATGTGCGAGTCTTACACCAAAAAATTCTATATGTTTAAAGATGAAAAGCAGGCTGGATTAGTTTTCAATATGGCTAAAAATTTTCTCGGTAATAAAAGAATGTGAAAATTGTAAAGAAATTGTCGTATGTAATATCACTAGTGCTTAAAATTGTATCGAAAATTTTTCCGAAAGCGTTGTTGTCTGGTAATATAAAGAGTGCAAGTTGGCAGTTTATTATCTGATTAAACCCTGACCGCGGGAGGGATTTAATCTTTGATAATAAACTACCAATTTGCACGAGTTATATTAACTTTTGGCAACTTCTCTTGAGCAAAAATTTTTAGATAAAATTTAAAAGCACGAGTGGTAATTTGGGGAGAATATTTCACGAATGAATAAAGTACATAAAACATCTTTAATATTAAGGTTTGCTATTTACTGCCTCCAGACGTTTTCTTATAATTTTTTATTGTTTACTGACCTTCATTATTTACGTCACATAAAAATGTATTTCCAAACCGACTCATCTAATAAAGAACAAAGTAGGTATTATGATTTAACAATCGCAGCTGTAGAAACTTAACAGTCCACGAAATTTGCCACATTTGAAATGTAATGACAATCAATAAACCAATATACCTTGAACCATAATGCATAATGCATAGATTGGTAACTGATCCAAAACTGTTTTGACTCTGAGACTTATCGTTGTAAACAGTTCTTAAGCATGTTTCGGCCAATCACATTATGCACAAAGACAGAGAGAGCACTACCAATGTTTCGCTTTATGTTCTATTTTTAGTTGATCAAGGAGACGAATATGGTTCTAGTACCGCCATCTAGTAACGGTAACGCTAAACGCTAAATACCTTCGGCAGACAGTGTAATATACAAGAATTATTACCTAACGTGTTTATTGATATATATTTACTTATTTAATTCCTTAAAGCGGGTAAAGATTAAGTTACGAGTAAGTTACGGGTATTTATTCTGTGAGAATTGAATTGAGAAAAGTGTTATTAGTGATGGATTACCATACGTAAATACATATGTGTTTAACATGAAATAATTGTGTGGACATAGGGTACACACCGGTACCAGACCGGAGCTCTGAGGACGTTTTTTCATGCGAGGACCTTTTTTAGGTCCTCTAAACGTTCTGTTCTTATAACGAGAATCTACATGAGAAATCCAATATGTGGGTACCTATATAGCGAAAAACTAATTTTTTCTCACAACGCCCGTAGCCAAAGGATGCTTAGTTCGCCGTTTTCGTCGTGTTTTACAAAGAGGGCGCTGATCCAGTGTATATCGGTCGGACCTTACTAACTTTGTGAGATCATAAAGAGGTGTGTATACAAAATTTGAATTTCCAAACTTCTAGATGTTGTGTGTGAAGTGAGCGGAGTTCCTCGCTTATATGAGGACACAGACTAACAGGTCTTCGTGCTCATAAAGTAAATGTGTTATTGGCACATACTGTATCTCGCCTTATATAGAAGCTATTGATTTCATTTAACTACGAAATAATGAGGTAAATTTTTATCCATTATACAGCATTTAGCAGAATTCAAGTACATATTATTGCAGCAGTCTTATTAAAAATACCTTAATAATATTTTAAGAAAAAATCGATATATCGAAAGTAAAAGATGCACTATATATTGTAGTTTAGATATTTTAAATGTTAATTATTTACAAAAGACACTGCGGAGTATTCCATAGAATGTGCAACAACTATATCAAAAGTTCAATAAATCGACCTAAGAGTAAAGTGTAATGATGTTTACTTATTAAGTATATTATTTGTTAAATTTTTGGTTTAGTAAATTTGTTGTTATAAACAATTTACTAAAAGTGACGGAATGGTATTATTGAAGATTGGAGGCAAAGAAAAACGAAGGAGGAAATATATGTATATAATATATAAAAACTTATGACGAGGAACGTGGAAATAGTAGCACGTAGGAAATAGTAGCAACTAATAGCGGTATTGAAATACCGAAAGCGAGATATACAGGCCGCGAAAATTTGTGACGGTGTTAAATATTTATTAATTATAATTAAACTTCTTATAATGGACGAAGCCTTTAAAAAAACAATCAAATCGATCCGTTAAAGATTGCAACCTGTATAAAATTTTCATTTTATTTACCACTTCGTGGATGTGTTGCAGCCCATATGTAAATAAATTATAAAGTAATTCTTTCGTAAATTGAGGACTACAATATTTTATTTGCGTACCATCTCTGCGAACTCATCAAATGGTGGGAAAATCATGTCCTAAAAGCGTAAATTCTCGAATGGTATATATGGCTTGGGGTCCTTATAGTGTACTTTAAATGCCCAAGTTATTACATTTTTAAATGAAATATTTTCAAACTGACAAATGTGCTGAGCTATAGTAGTAATGAACTTAACGTACAAAGCAAAGACACACGCCGGTACCTCAGCGGCGGCGCTGCGAAGACATTTTTTTATGCGAGGGTCTATTATATGTCCACTAAACGTTTTGTCCACGACAATCTACATGGGAAATTCAATAGATGTGTACCTATATGGCGAAAAACTAATTTGTCCTCACAACATCCGTAGCCAACGGATGCTTAGTTCACTGTTTCTGTCGTATTTAACGAAGAGGGCGGGGGGGCGCTGATCCAATGTATAACGGTCGGACTTTACTAACTTTGTGGGGCCATCCGAGAAGTGCATATCCAGAGTTCTAGGTCTTGTGTATGAAGTAAGCGGAGTTCCTCGTTTACATGAAGAATTAATAGGTCTCTGTCCTCATAATGTAAATATGTTAGTGGCACAGACTTCTGTATCTCGCTTCCTATCGAGGCTATTGATTTCATTTAACTAAGAAATTACGTAGGTAAACTTTTATCTAAGCAGAATAAAGTATGTAACCTAAAAGAAGATACATAGGTATATTACAGTTCATATCTTATGGTACCTATAGTTATAACTGGTTTATATATTTATATGAGAATTGTAAAATTGTCAAACCAAAAATATCACATTTAAATTTTCAGTCTCGTTCCGTTAAATGACCATAATTTTACTTCCATATCCAGTGGAAGTATAGTAACGACAAAAATAATTTAAGAATTTTTATTATTCAAATAGAGGCTTAAAATGTCATGAAAGTCGAGATTTTAACTTTGAGCGTAAAAAATTTCTGGGTCTGTAACTCTTTTTTGCGCACGATTACTCTGGAATTGTTTAAGATATTGACTTCAAATTTGGTACACGTATGTACATTAAAGGGATCTGGAACTAGATTATGTTTTCATCTTACTCCGTCGAAGGGTTGGTGGGTAAATAGGTAAATCAACTAGGTAAGAGACTATAAAATTGGTATTTAGTATATACAAGAGAAGCTAAAAGAAAAATGTTGGCATTAGCCACCCCCATTACCACACTCATTCCATTACTAAAGGGGATGAAAAAAAATATGATTTGTATAAAAGAACCAAGAACCTCAGAATAATCTTTTACTTAAAATCTTGACGTTTCATGACATTCTAAACCTATTTGAACAATGAAAATTTTCAAAATTTTTTTTGCGATAGTATACTTCCACTGATTGTGGAAGTAATACGCAGAAAATGGCATGACAATGATATAAGAAATTGTGTGCTGTGGACTACACGATAGAAGTAAAGCTCCTACTGTAAGCATTTTCTTCAAGAAAACCTTTCTACGCATCCACACTACTCGAGGTAACCCACTGTCCACCTAATTTACTCGAGAAAAGCCACTGCGCATCCATGATTCTTGAGGATCCATACTACTTGAGGCAACCTACTGCGCATCTAAGGTACTCGGAAAAAGCCACTGCGCATCCAAAATACTCGAGAAAACCTACTGCGCATTACTAATACTCGGGGAAAACTACTGCGCATCAATGGTACTCGAGGAAACCCACTGCGCATCCATACTACTTGAGGCAACCTACTGCGCATCTATAGTAGTCGAGGAGAGCCACTGCGCATCCAAAATCTTTGAGGAAACCTACTGCGCATCCATACTACTTGAGGTAACCCACTTATTATAGAATCAAGAAAATAATAGAATATCTATAAACACCGTACAGGACTACAATATTTTATTTGCATGGTATTCTAATTTGAAATCGTAGAAACTAAACACACACGCGATGACACGTATCTGACCTTGAAATATTGGTGTCAATTTAGCAACTTGCTTAAATAATCTTAAAAGGTAGGCACGCTGATGTTCGTTTGTTCATAGGACTCGAATTACAGTACAACCTATAGGGTGTTGATAAATCTTAAAATTCCGCACCTAGATTTTCTATCCAAGTCTCTGACAACGAAAAAATTGTTGATACTATATTTGCACTTCACTAGGTGGAGATTATTGTAGAGAGGTGTTAGAGGGGGTAGATATAGTAAAAAAAAATGTTTGAGGCCTGTAGGTTCTTGTATACACGCTAAATTACAATTTTATTTTTTTCACCCCCATTTAATAACGGGGTGGGGGTAGTAATGGGGGATCGCTAATGCCAAAAATTTCTTGATACCTTAATTTTATATATACTAAATACTAATTATACGGACTCTTATTGCTTGATTTACCTATTTACCCCAATTTACCCCCCAACCCTTCAACGGAATAAGATGAAAATATAATCCAGTTCCAGATATCATTAAAATACTTAATACTGTACCAAATTTCAAGTCAATATCTTAAACGGTTCCAGAGTAATCGTGCGAACAAAAAACTTACGGACAGACCGACAGACAGAATTTTTTTTGCTCAATCTTAAAATCTCGACGTTTCATGACATTCTAATCCTATCTGAAAAATAAAAATTTAAATTTTTTTCTTCGTTAAGTAAAAATAAGTTGATAGTTATCTATTAAAATTTCGCTAACACAATTTTGCTCAAAAATGTACATCAATTATGTTTGTCTTGTGATTAATCTTCTTGAGAGTTGGATATTCTGTACGATAAAACAGATTTCATGAAACCAAACTAACTTATATTGGGTTGGTTTCATTTTGTTTCATTGACTTATTTTAAAAATAAAAATCAAATCATTGCCAAAAAAATTCCATCCAATAGAATTTCGAAACTAATCTCATGCAATATTTCGTTAACCGAAACAGCAAAACTGTTCCTTAAATTCCCGTCCTCATTCAAACGGTGTATAGACTTTGGTCGTCACTACACAATTAGAAATCACTCAGCTGGAGTCGTCACTAACATTTTATTTTATCAGGCCATCTCTGCGGGGTCATTAAAAGGCGGGAAAATCGTGTTCTCAAAGTCCTCGGATCGCATGTAAGGTTTGGGGTTCTTATAGTGTACCTTAAATACGAAATAGATGTGTACAAATTTTTAAATGAAATATTTTCAACCTAACAAATATACTGGGCTATAGTAGCAATGAACCTGAAATGAGTTCCATATATGTATTTAAGAAAATCACTGACAGAGGCTAAGTTCCCATAACGCACATATAGTTCTGATGTCCTCGTTTTGTACCCTATGTACGTATGTATGACTTGCTTTATGTTATGTTATATTATGTTGTGTTTATATTATTAGATAATATATAATACAATAATACAATAATACAATAATACAATAATACAATAATACAATAATACAATAATACAATAATACAATAATACAATAATACAATAATACAATAATACAATAATACAATAATACAATAATACAATAATACAATAATACAATAATACAATAATACAATAATACAATAATACAATAATACAATAATACAATAATACAATAATACAATAATACAATAATGCAATAATACAATTTATGTTAACAATTAGCAACAAGCTAGAGAAAAATGTATAGAAAAAATTTAAAAGCAAGAGTGAATGTATTTGCGGAAAAATTTCACGGAACAAAACATGACATATATGTCAAAAAATTATAGCAATATTTGCCGCTGCAGCGGCACAAAAAATTAGAGCGATAAATTTTGCATGTTGGTGGTGTCAAAAGCCGATCTAGGTTGAATTACCACTAATAATGACATTTAATTGGTGCAATGTTGTAAAAAAAAAAACGGGCTCTCATTGGCTATCGTGTTAATGAGTAAAATAATCAGTGTAATATTGTAGTGATTGGTTGCTTCCGAACACGTCATTAGAAATGGGCGAATTTAATAGGATTTCTATTTATGCAAAAAAAAATTTCTCAAAAATTTCTTATTTATAAATAATGTTTATAAATTATCTTGGGTATCGTACACGAGATCTTATGAGACTTTTCACTCCGTTTTTAGAACGTTAAAACAAAGGTCTATGCAAATTTTCAGCTTGCCGACTTTCATTCGGAGGTTTAAGGTGGGCGGTGCGTAGTGAACGTAATTCGACAATTTCTCCTACATCCCTGAACCGATTAAAAAAATTTTTTGATGGGCTTTTAGAAACAACTTTATAGAATGGTACTTGGTTCATGGATATAGGAGAAAGTGTCGAATTACGAAAACATTTTCTTAAGAACGGCACCGCCCCCCTTAATCCTTATATGACTGGAGTAAAATAATAAACTAAACTTGTTATAATTGCTTTGAGAAAGTGGCCATTAGCTCTCCGACTGTTAAATCATAAGACTCTGATAAGTGATAATCTATATCAACATTAAGGCGAGTTTGGTTCAACCGCCCTTGTTTGTAATTATATCCTTCACAAAGAACATGGGAAATGTTTATATAGGCTTCCACAAGTATAATATGTATATATATAACTGCAGGGCTTTCTTAGTTAGCGCTTAAATGAGATGAGGACTATCTTCTCTTTTGGGTTTACTGACCCGTGATATTAAATAGTTAATAGGAGCACTACATAGTTTATAAAGGGTAACTTATGTATGTGTTTGGCCATTATAGGGGTTGGTTTAGTTGTTCGGTGTTTATGTATCTGTAGTGGTATCTACATAATAGTTTAAAGATCTCTCTCGGCATATTCAGTGTGACCAACTTGCTTGGCTGGAAAGATCGATGCCTCAAGGCCCCGGAAAAACATCCTAGTTTGGTGTGTGAATTGCTTAATAATTTATGCTTTAAAACTTTAGGGTAAAGGGAAGACACCCCAAATTAGCAAAGTTTGCGTAAATTTATATTGATAATTACTTTCTGAAAGTCACAAAACCGTTATCTTTGTAGTGATTCTATAACACAAATGCGCTTATTTTCATTTAAGATTTATAGCAAACTTAATTAGATTCGTTTTAAAACAAAATTTAATAATTAAAAAATGTTCATTTTAGAATAATCTTATTTACAACGTCTTAACACACGTTTTGTGATCCAAGAATTATTCTAGTTGGTCTCATTTTGCTGCTGTATGGTACAGCTGATACCATAACACTCTGTCATGGTTGCTTGTTGGTCGCACGCTCTTACCAAAGGTAAGTTTCTTGGTAATATCAACGCAATGTTTTGGAAGGCGTCCCTGTCACCGCATACCTTCTGGTTTTCCCTTAACCATTAATAAATCAAAATTGTTTTCTTTCCAGTTGATATAATAAAAAAAAATCGGCAGAATCTGGAAATCGAGTTGCTGATGCAATGGGTTGTTCACGGAATTCGTGTCAAACGTCTCCATATTCACATCTCGAAAGAATCAATACGCCGGGTGTTTGCCTCTCTAACTGACCATGCCTCAGATACGCAAAAGAAAGGTGCGTTGGTAAGCGTACTCTCTGTGCGATTGGGGATATTCCTGTCACGCTAAAATTTTTCTCAGCTGGCAAGTTGCTTTGTTTTCCGTATTCTCTGTCGAATCTCACACACACTTACCTATCCTTAATTTGTTTCAATGATTTTCATTTATTATACTTTACATCTAAAGCGTACGACAAGCTTATTGTTTGAAAATTTTCAACTGGGTCTATGAACCCCTCTTCACTTGCTGCAATTAGGGTGGTCATCTGCAAATCTAAAGAAATCTTAGTTCCACCTGAAGCTATTCCATCCTTCTAATCATCCAACACACGTCACACCACGTATTGACTGTATGCGACTAGATTTGATACCGGTGCGGTAGCTCAATCGGTTAAGATGTATTGAATGGCGAATATGCTGATCGACTGTCTACCGCGCTCTGGGTTGGACCCCCAGCCCCGGTATTGACAACACCGGTGGGTATGGACGTATGTCTGCGTTTTTCCAAATGTGTAATCCCCTTCCGCACAGCCTTGGATTTGTCTACTATCTGTGGTAATAGAGTTAGAGCGTTATCGACTTTGATTAAACCAGAGTTTTCTTCATGTAATCGGTGAATATTGAAGCCCATAATATGTCCGGTTGTTCTCATCCCCAGTAATATAGTCCTGAGTAAGTCCCATTCTACATTGACAGAAAACTTATGGTAGTTTACGAAGCAAAGATACATAGGCACTTAATAACAATGGACACAATGAAAAACTAAGCCTAAGAAATATAAAATAAAAATTAAAAAGACAAATTTTAAAGAACGTGGTAAACCATAAAAAATACACTAAGAAATTGAAAATAATTGTTCCAACTATCACAGTATTTACAGGTTTATAATACTAAGTGCCTGGGGTCACTGAGCATAAAACCCAACTATCCAAGTAACTTTTATAAAGGCTATTAGAACTGCTATACAGCATATCTTATAGAAACGTGTAAATCATATAAGCCAGTAAATAAAATGCCTATACAACCAATAAGGCCCCAATTTCATACAGCATTTCGGTATTATAGGCATTTTATTAGAAAAGTATACAACCTTATAAAATAATTTTAGGTGATGATTATGAAACTGTCCTATAGTAATTGTATACAGCGGTTTAATTATATTAAGAGCGTTTATAGAACTTTTAAGAAACTATTTTATAAGTGTGTTATAATCCGGAAGGTATCGCAGTAAAACCATCATTTTGTTTTCTAGTGCTGAGATTTTTTAACAAAATTATTGCAATAATGCTATATAATGCAAATATATTGTGTGATTACTAGTTCAAATAACAAACTCAATAAAGGCGCGTTTGAACGCATCCAGTAATTTAGTCGAGACGTTTAATAATTTAGTACTCGACCAATGCGGACAGCGTGTTTTAGTCGAGTAATTTAGTGGAAAGCAATGGTAAGCATTTACTAAATTACTCGACTAAATTACTGGATGCGTGCAAACGTGCCTTAATGGCGCTCAAGATCCACTAAACATGGTAAAGTGTATCATTAAACAGTATCTACCTATGCTATACACTGGTAGCGAGAAAATATTTTTGCGCTGCGTCTGACAAAATATGTATACATTTTTAGCATAAAACTGAAGCGCATCAGTTTAGTTATACATGCTTGTTTGTTAAAAATTAAAGTATACTTTTCTAAAGGTTGAATTTTTAATTTAAACTAAATATTTATTAAATTGACAAGAGAATAATCATCGGCTTTCTGAAAAATTGATTTTTAATTGGCATTCTTACGTTTCTAAGGGCGAGTTGTACGAACTAAGTTCAACTGAAGTTCAGTTTTTTCCAAGATCAAAATCCATGGTTACGATTGTTGTAACAATCGTAACATTGGCTTTTGAGCTATTAAAATGGGACACCCGGTATGCGACATAACCTATTGAATGGCATAGATTTCACCCCCTCCCTCCTAAAATTACTCACAAATGTTGATTGATTTTGGTTTAATTTGCCTGGTATAATGGTTAATGCATTTCTGTACCTTTTAATTAATTTATTATTTATCCAGAAATCCTTAAATATATATTGTTCGTAGTGAGATTATCGCAGTTTGTTTATTTTACATAAATCGACTTCAAAAAAATAAAAAGAGAAGAGGGTTCCCAATCCGACAAGTATGTTTTTTTTATTTCGCGCTATCTTGCTTGTGATATGCGAGGAAATGGATGAATAATACATATAATCTTCAAAAATATTCTTATATATCACATATTTAATTAGCTACATTAATCACATTAATGTGTTTATTTCCTGCGGCATAAGACACCTCTAACCGCCCCTGGTTATTTACTTCATATTCTACATAATAATATGACTCACGCACATTGTATTATAATTTTATTAATAATTTTCCATTATATATTTCTCTTTTCACTTCCCTCATAAATTTTAAATCAGTGCGACAAGGACAATGGTATATTTGTAAATGGAATGAATTATTATTATTAGTGCGATAAATAAAAATGACCTTCTTGCCTCGTGTGCGAATTTACCATTATTTTAGTGTTGTTGTGGTATAATTGTTGTTTTCTTTCAAATTAATGTTATATGCATCAGCTTGGTAATGATCTGTCTTAATATTAATGCTTAGGGTTCACGGCAACTGTTATTATTTAATTTAATTTTCCATTGATTGAGTTTTAATAAAGTATACTCTACGCCATAGAAAATGTATCACTCAGTAACCTCTGTAATGAAAAAATCTTAATCCAATTTTTTGAAAACAATTTTTCTGGATATTATTTCTGAGTTTATGATTGGTGTGAATTCATTTATTTCCCACCCTGGTGGGTGCGCGCTCTATTCTCGTTGAGCGCGCCAGTGCTGGTAAAAGTCGTTTTTAACTGGTTAATTCTGCAAGGAATCGATTTTAGTTATAGCCTTTTAAAAATGGTACAGTTTTTATAATGATTCAAACCTTTATTAAGTTTTAAAGTTGGGACGAGCATAGAGGCGACTTCAGTGTGAATGTCAGTCGATATTCCGTTGAAGCAACGTCGAGCGCGGTTAGTACTTGGATGGGTGACCCTTCTTGGGAAATACAGCGTTCTCGTCCCACCTTTTAGCAGCTTGTATATCAGTGTATACGCAGAAGATGCGTAATTTCAGACGAGGATTACGTAGTGGATATACCATCCTTCGGAGGGGATGTAAAGCAGGCGGTCCCTTGTCTATTAAATGTTAGGCAAGTAAAAGATCCCTACTCTTCTTAAGGGAAGAGGTTCAGCAAAATTTCCAGGTTAAGGGTAGCTCGTCTCCTGGCGTCGGTGTTAGGCCCTGGTAGTGGAAATAGGCCGACGTTAAATAGACCAAAAAAAAAAAAGTTTTAAAGTTACTATTGACAATTGCCGTATACTCCAGTCAATTTATCGATTTTTGGGCCCTGAAAACACATTAAATATAGAGAAATTTTTTTTTGGTAGTATTGTAGAGGGGAGAGCCCTCTACAATAAAATTCTAGTTTTTGACCTACTTTAGCCGCGATCTTGTTATAAATGGGGCAAAATTAGTTTTTTTGTAATAACTCGTTCCCTGTTGATTCTACGAAAGAATTTCGTGTTATAAATTTTGCAGAGGGTATATATTGACTGAAGCCATAAGTTAGTTATAGCGACTATAGCGACTCACTCACTGGAAATCGAGAAGTTCCAAAAGCGAGAAGTTTCCATGGAGTCGCTAAGAAACAAAAAGGAAAACTCGATCCATAATGGAGAAGTTTCCATGGAGTCGCTAGGAAAAATAAAAACATTCGATATAAAAAATACAATATCAATATACTAAAAAATACCAAAACACACATAAAATATGAACATGTATTTAAAACAAATATACGAATATTAACTTCGATTTTAATTTTATTTATAGCGATAACGCTATAAATTTGGTGACCCCGACGTGATAAATATATACAAGAAGAGATTCAATATATCAACTACCGTTATAAATTGACCATTTTATGAAGAGAAGAATTTTCCCGATGAATTTTGAATAGAGGTTCCAAATTTGAATAGACGTTCCTATAATTTATGGTAATTTCCTAATTCAATCAACTGAAGTTGTACATTACAAGTACTGTCATCTGTCGGTGAGTGAGTTAAAGTACATTCCCTTTTTTATCTAAGAGAGTAATCAATCAATCAATCAATCACAATCGATTAGTTATGCAAAGACAACCTTCAGACGAGGATTTTCCTCAAACCCATTATGTCACCTCTGTCAAATTACCCCCATTCTGGAAATCAAAACCAGAAATTTGGTTTACCCAGATCGAATCACAGTTTTCTGTTGCAAAAATTGTCAATGACAAGAAAAAGTATGATCAGGTTATAGCTAATTTGCCATTAGATGTGATAGATAATATATACGATATAATATCTAATCCCCCGGAAACGGATCTCTATATAAATTTAAAGAAAGTTTTAATTTCACGTTTATCATCGAGTGAGGAAAAACGTCTGAATGATCTGTTATCAGGTTCCCAAATGGGCGATCTGAAACCTTCAGATTTCTATAGATCCATGCTGAATATGGTTGGAGGATTCAGCATGGTTAGTCAAGATTTATTGATAAAGCTATGGAAAAGACGTTTACCTCAAACAGTATATATTGCCATTACAGCTTCAGGGAAAACAGACACAAAAGAGATTCTAGATATTGCAGATCAGATCTGGGAGTCCTGTCAAAATTCAATGGTTGCATCGTACTCCAAAAATCCTCTTGACTCTGAGTCCACCCCGTTATCAGATTTAACTACCACTATCAAAAATTTTTCAATCACTTTCCATGATTCAATTAATCAAGTATTACAAAAACAAGAAATTTTTAATTCTCGATTAAACTCTTTAGAATCCAGACTTTCCAATCAATCTTTCGAGCCTCAACCTTCTACTTCATGCTGCAACAATTGCAAAAGTAGAAGCAATTCACAAACTCGTACCACTAATCGCAATCGTTCACCCAGCCGTAATAATGTTTCCAATAAATTTGATCGTACAGACAATACTATTTGTTACTACCATCAACTTTATGGTGCCAATGCCTATCGTTGTGGAGGTGAATGGTGCAAATTCAGTAAGAATTGTAAAAAATCTGATAATTCTCAAAGATGACTGAAGTTTGATAATTTAATGACGTCTGATTTTGACATTTCTAACAGCAAACGTCGTCGACTTTTTATTTACGATAGATCTAACAACCTGAACTTCCTAATTGACACTGGTGCCGATTTATCTGTGGTGCCACGCAATGCTTTCACAGATTTAAAAAAGAATTTCGATACGATATTAACCACGGCTAACGGTTCAACCATTTTTACATACGGTAAGAAATTGTTAAAAGTCAATCTAAACTTACGTAGATTATTTCCTTTTGTTTTCAATATAGCAGACGTTGACATACCGATAGTCGGAGCAGATTTCTTGTCTCATTTTGGTTTAGTTGTTGATCTTAAAGGAGCTCGAATAATTGATAACAAGACTAATTTGTCAGTTAATTGTTTTATTAAAAATAGTCCTTTAGACAATTGTAGATTAGATTCACTTAAATTATTTCCTTTGACAGATAAATATAACAAATTACTTTTACAATTTCCTAATTTAATTATTTCCCCAGATTACAATTTACCTATTAAACATTCTATTGTACATCATATAGTTACTGAAGGTCATTTACCTTTTTCACGACCTCGTAGATTAGACAATCTTAAATTTAAAATAGCTCAAACAGAATTTAATAACATGGTAGAATTAGGTATCTGCAAACCATCATCTTCTCAAGTTTCCTCTCCACTCCATCTAGTGGCGAAAAAAGAGAATGACTGGAGACCTTGTGGAGATTATCGACAACTAAATACGATTACCATTCCAGACAGATATCCATTACCTCATATCCACGACTTTAGCTCTCAGTTGCACGGCTGCACTATTTTCTCCAAGATTGATTTAGTGCGAGCGTACCATCAGATACCTGTCGCTGAAAATGACGTTTATAAGACAGCTATAACAACTCCATTCGGACTGTTTGAATTTTCCCGCATGCCTTTTGGTCTACGCAATGCCGGTCAAACTTTCCAACGTTTTATGAATGAAGTACTTGTCAATTTACCTTTCGTTTTCGTCTATTTGGATGATATATTAATCGCAAGTCAATCAGATGTACAACATTTGGAACATTTGGAAAAGGTTTTCAAGAGATTAGACACATACGGAATTAACATTAAACCATCTAAATGTATCTTGGGAGTTGACAATTTAACCTTTTTAGGTCATCACATCTCTTCATCAGGTATTTTACCATCAACTGAGAGAGTCGAAGTCATTAATAATTTCCCTTTACCGACAACTCTCAAACAACTACAACGTTTCATAGGTATAGTGAATTTTTATCATCGTTTCATACCTCATTTTGCTGAAATATTACTTCCCCTATATTCTCTTTGTAACAGTTTATCTCATGATAAAATTACAAAGATAAATAGTTGGCCTGATCAATGTTTAGACGGATTTTCGAAAGCCAAAGACGCAATAAGTAATGCAGTCGTTTTAGCTCATCCTTGCAATAATGACGATACTATCTTATCTCTCTCAGTCGATTGTTCTAACCTTGCCATGGGTGCAGTTTTAGAGCAAAAAGATAATAAAGGATTTCTTGCTCCTTTAGCATTCTTTTCCCGTAAATTAACCACAGCACAAACCAATTATTTGGTTTTTGACAAAGAACTTTTAGCATTATATACTGCAATTAAACATTTTAAGTTTATACTTGAAGGTCGAAAGTTTAATTGTTTTACAGATCACAAACCTTTAATCAACGCTTTATTCACAAAAGCAGAAAGATCTCCTCGTCAAATACGTCATTTAGAATACATAGCTCAATTTTCTTGTAAAATACAACATGTTAAAGGAAAACATAATGTAATAGCTGACAGCTTGTCACGTATTTACGACACTTCTTCCTTAAAACAAGATATTTTACCACTTCAACTTAAAAATTCTCCCTTCCTTAATGTTAACTTTGACCTAAAGTTGCTTAGTGAAGCTCAGGAGAAAGATTCAAATCTCAACTATTTATTGTCAGATAAATCATCACTAACTAAAACCAATTTCATTTTAAAAAAGATACAAATTCCAGATTCAAATGATTTTATTTGGTGTGATGTTTCTCGTGCAAAAGTTAGACCTTTTGTCCCACTTGTTTACAGACGAACGATATTCGATATTTTTCACAACTTATCTCATCCTGGTATTAAAGCCACTAGACTGTTGATTTCAAATAACTATTTTTGGCCGAAAATGAACACAGATTGCAATTTATGGTCAAAATCGTGCATTAATTGTCAAACTGTCAAAGTCAGTCGACATACGCGAAGTGCTCTCGGGAACTTTTCCATTCCGAAAATCAGATTCGACCACATCCACATAGATTTGGTAGGACCATTACCTCCATCCAAAGGTAACTCTTACTTCTTACGGTGATTGAACGATTCACTAGGTGGCCGGAAGCATACCCTCTTCGCGACATCACAGCAGAAACAGTTGCACGTACTTTATTTCAAAACTTTGTTTGTCGTTTCGGTGTTCCCTTGTCAGTAACGACTGATCAAGGAGTACAATTCGAGTCAAGATTATTTAATGAATTTGCAAAGTTTTTAGGTTTTCATAGAATACGTACAACTCCATATCACCCAGAAGGCAACTCTTTAATTGAAAGATTTCATCGCTCACTTAAAACTTCCTTGTTAGCTAGAGCCAATACATCACATTGGACAGATGAATTACCCATCATTTTATTAGCATTTAGGACAACTCCCAAGGAAGATCTGCAATGTTCACCTGCTGAACTCATATATGGTCAAACCCTTCGTTTACCTGGCGAATTTTTCGTTGAATCGTATAATTCCCCAGATATTCCTTATTTCATTGACAAATTACGCATTTATTTTAATAATTTAAAATTTGTTCCTCCAACTTCGCATGGCAATTACAAAACTTTTGTTAGTTCAGATCTTGCCTCTTGCGATTTTATTTTCGTTCGCATTGAACGTTTAAAACGTTCATTTACTCCTTTATATGAAGGACCGTTTAAAGTTTTATCTCGTTCAGATAAGTTATTTACCTTTAAGAAAGGAACCAAAGTCATAACTGTCAATATTGATAGGGTTAAACCTGCTTTTGTATTAGTTGACAGATGTGACACTTTGCCTACCCCGATTAAAAAAGTACGTTTTGCAATCGACACGTTGATTGATTGACTATTTTCTTTTTTAACGAGGGGGTGTATATAGCGACTATAGCGACTCACTCACTGGAAATCGAGAAGTTCCAAAAGCGAGAAGTTTCCATGGAGTCGCTAAGAAACAAAAAGGAAAACTCGATCCATAATGGAGAAGTTTCCATGGAGTCGCTAGGAAAAATAAAAACATTCGATATAAAAAATACAATATCAATATACTAAAAAATACCAAAACACACATAAAATATGAACATGTATTTAAAACAAATATACGAATATTAACTTCGATTTTAATTTTATTTATAGCGATAACGCTATATTAGTCTATACAATCCTTTGCGGATTCACTTGAATTTTTTTTATCGTTTTGTCTACTATGAGAATAGAACCCTATTCAATTTCGTAATGATCCGTCTAGTAGCTCAACTATTCTGGATAATTATTTAGCAACGTCACGAGTTTTCGCAGACCATTCCTCTCTTTTTCGGGGTCTATTGGATAAATACTTAAAAATAAAACAACTATTATTTTTTTTACTCGCTCTAACTCAAAATGAAACAATTAATTGGTCTCAAATTTTTACTGTGTTCTTGTAGAGGAACTCACTTATTTGCTGAGGGCGTTTGCTGAGAGCGCCAGTTCTTCAACGTATCTATTAACGTATTCTATCATACATACATACATACATACAATACGCGGAAGCTACGTAATTTCAGACGAGGATTACGTAGTGGATATACCATCCTTTGGAGGGGATGTAAAGCAGGCGGTCCCTTGTCTATTAAATGTTAGGCAAGTAAAAGATCCCTACTCTTCTTAAGGGAAGAGGTTCGGCAAAATTTCCAGGTGGGGGTAGCTCGTCTTCTGGCGTCGGTGATAGGCCCTGGTAGTGGAAATAGGCCGACGTTAAATAAACAAATAAAAAAAAACACACAGAATCACACAAGAGGTTAAACTTCAAGTTAATCATTCAATCAAATGCCATGATTCAAGTAATATCATTTATTGTATCAAAGTTTACTGGGTATGCATGTAAATATTGCCTATCTAATTATACATAAGAATTATCAGATCACCATACCAAACATAGCAAGGATGGACATATTTCATAGAGAATATTTAATCACAACTATATGCAATGAGAAAATTCAATCGTATCAATCGACTGACACGAATAGATTAAATTATTTCTTAGCGAAATGTTTTACAATTAGACTGAAAGGTTTAATGGCTGACGGTAATAATATGTTCACAATGATAATTCTGGTTCACTTGTGGCTAGGCTAGGCTATTAGGTTGTTCAGTTTTTTTTTCAAAAACGTATTGGCGGCATATAATTCAATAAGGGTAATGTAACTTAGTGCCGCTTTCTTATGACAAAATCCGTGTGCTGATTTAATTAAGCATTTTTATATTTTCAATAATTTTAATAGAAATCAATACTAGGTCTTCCGCCATGTAATAATCTTTGTATAATTTGTAAAATAACTGTTAAAAACGATCCTTTGCAAAAATAGCATTTTTTGCATAAAAAATCAATTTTGACTTTACTTTCTAATCGAACGTTTATTTATGGTTGCTATAAAATTATAATAAAATATAGTTTTAATAAAATATGACAGTTTGCACGCCTTTATCAGCCACCCTGTATGGCGGATATGGCCCAGTTCCAATAAGAAGTATTTTACTACTCTATTTTATAGATGTTCCTAATTTGAAATAAAAATTTTAAGTCTAACAGACTTAGTTATCGTATTTACAAGAAACGGTCTACACATACATGTTATATAATATTACACGCTATCTTATTAAGACTTAGCCATAACAAACCTTCACAGGTATATCGTATTACACGATAACAGCTTCTCTTATTAATCGCTTATCTTCAAGATATCATATTACACCTTTGTTTCTCATAACTTGTGCTGACTGCAGAACTGCAATTCCTTTGTTCTATATTTTGTTTACTCAGGTTCTGTATATTATAAATATGACTAAACACGCTTTGTTGATTCAGTTATTAAACTCACTCAGAATGAAAAACTTCTAATTATTATTATATTCCTTCTCCAAGAGCCAACGTTGGCTCTATTTAATTAAATAAAAGTTTTTAAAAAGTCATTCATGTGAACCGCAATCTAACATTGGCGCAGTCGGTAGGATCCGTAAACATCATCAGAACAAGAAGCCTAACTGGTGGTGAAGCGCAGAAGAACAAGGGCAGCATCTGCAGAAAGTGCCTAACTAGTGCGTGTACATCTGCGAGAACAAGGAGACCTTCCTCAATGTTGGTGTCGGATCCCTATCCCTTGACGGACGAACTTACCCATAGAGATGAAATTAACGTAAGTCATTTTAAGAATCATCTCGTACCATTTTACTATTTTATAATTTTTCGCAACTTATTTTATTATAAGTGTATTATACTGCTAATACACTCGGTGCACAAAGCCAGTTCTACTGTTAAAGTGAAATCCATTCCTTTACAAACGCAACGCAACAAGTTCATTTAATTTTAAGTTATTTATTTTCGTATTTACGAAACATTGTGTATTATACAGCTAATATACAAACCATTTACTCACGCAACGTAACACGCTAATTTAATTTAAGTTCGTATCATATTGCTGATACGCAACCAATGTCTCTTTGCAATCTAAATAATTCAAATACAAAGCAAAATGCCAGATAGAGCTCAACCAGAGACAGCTCAACCAATAGTACCGGCACCAGCCGAACAACAACAACAACAAATTGAGCCTTACAAGCTCTCTGAAATATTTTCGCTAATACCAGAATTTGATGGCAACGCCATAAATCTACAGACATTCTTAAACTCGTGTTCCTGTGCACAAAGTATGGCAATTCATGACCAAAAAATTCTATTAACCATGCACATCAAAAATAAATTAAAAGGCAGGGCCGCCGAACTTATAAATTCACGCAACCTAAGCACATGGCCAGAAATAAGGGCACTATTAGAAACTCACTTCGGATCATACGTGCTAGCAATCTTCCTAGTATACTAAAAGCTGTTAGTAGAATTCGTAGAGAGCTACAATTCTCTTACTTCTAGCAACAAAAATTTCCCAAAAATAGTACGGTCAAAAATCCCACTTAACAACAAAAACGACCAACTTCAAATTTCCAACAAAAATTCTGTTCATTTTGCAAGCGCAATGGACATGTAATAAGCGAATGCCGCACGAGGCAACAATCGCAAACGATGCCAACAATGTCACAAAATTTTCAAAGAACGAATTACCAACGAAATCCGAATTTCCAAAATTTCTCTCAAAATAATCAGTTTGGCCAGAGGACATTCCCTCAAAACAATCAGCCAATTCATGTAGCAAAACAGACACTCAGCCATAAGGCCGAACCCGAATTTCAATCAACAAAGATCCTCTGCTATTCAACCAACTTCAAATTTCAATCGTTTTAATAAAAAAAAACGCATAATTTAAATTACGAACCTTATGAAAACCAATGCGATTTTAATCAATTCAGTGACTATTCTTCCGATTACCAAACTGCAAAGGATAGTTACGAAAATTATAACTTTGAAACTAACCAAAATTTCCAAGAGAATTATACAGCTAATTCTCAATACGAACAGTACGAGGATTATACTGCTAGTCGTCAGGATTTTCGTTTAGATCCGGAGTACCCCACGGATACTCCAACACAGCAAACAGACCAATTCGACCAAATAACAAATCAAATACGAACAATGAATCTCGTCGACAGTTTCGACCCGTCCCTGAACTTCCCGGAACAAGGATTCATGTAGAAACGCTATCACACTTATTGTTGACTGTAAATTTAAAAAATCTATACTACATTAAAGACATCACAAACAAATTCAAAATTCTAATCGATACTGGCGCAGGTATCTCTATCTTGTAATTATACAAAATTACTATTAGTGAATCTGTTCTTATACCCTTTACGGATAACGACCCACATAAAGTTTACATCTACGACCTAGATATCAATTTTGATGGACTGATAGGAGCTGACTTCCTAGAGCACTATCATTGTATCGTCGACATAAGGAATAAACGATTAATAACCAATTTTAAAACAGTTCCACTTTTCAAAGTAACCGACGATTCGTCGAAACCCGAATGTGACAAAATCCAATCAAACCACAGCCCTAATCAAAATAAGATTCAAATTGACGGCCGTACCGAAAAAATTTATAAACTAAAATGTAACCTCAGAAATACTGACGCTATTTTACAAGCGCAGGAAAACGAAAAAGTCCGTTTACCTAATGCTCTTGTTAGAGTAAACGAAAACGGAGAATTTTTAACAACGATAATCAATGCTAATGTCATCCCGAAGACTGCCGATTTTTCTAATTTAAATATAGAACCTTTACAAAAATTTAAGACAATTTTTAACTTAAACACGCAAAACTCTGACCAACACCTAACGACGGACAGATCCTTTGAAATCAGGAACGAATTGCGCTTGGATCATCTAAACGAAGAAGAGGCCGAAATAGTAACGCAGCTTTGTTTAGATTTTCAAGATATATTCTATTTAGAAGGAAACAATTTGACCTTTACCAGTGAAATCAAACACCCTATTGACACCGACAATTCCCGACCGATATTTACGAAATCGTATCGCTATCCCCAGGTCCATAAAGAAGAAGTTAAGTCCCAAGTATCGAAAATGTTAAGTCAAGGTATTATTCAACCTTCAATCTCACCTTGGTCCTCCCCTGTCTGGGTAGTTCCCAAAAAACTGGACGCTTCTGGTAAACAGAAATGGTGCATTGTAGTCGACTACCGTAAACTCAACGAGGTTACAATCGGTGACAAATATCCCCTGCCCAACATTTCCGATCTTTTAGACCAACTTGGCAAATGCGAATATTTCACAACCCTAGATTTGGCTTCTGGTTTTCACCAAATCGAAATTAATCCCGCAGACATTCAAAAGGCTGCTTTCATAGTTGAGAACGGTCATTATGAATTCGTGCGAATGCCATTTGGACTCAAAAATGCCTCATCAACGTTTCAAAGAGTGCTGCACAATATTTTATTAATCATCCAAAACGAACGGTGTCTCGTCTATATGGACGATATCATTATTTACTCTCGTACCATTCACGAACACATTTCCCGTCTAACAAAAGTTTTTAAACGCCTTCAAAAAGCCAACCTCAAAATTCAACCCGGCAAATGCGAGTTTCTCCGCAAGGAAGTCGCTTATTTAGGACATCTCATTACAAAAGACGGCGTAAAACCAAACCCTTCGAAAGTTGACGCTATTCTAAATTTCCCTCAACCAAAAAATCCAAAAGAAATTAAATCGTTTCTAGGCTTAGCCGGATATTATAGACGCTTTATCCCTAATTTCTCCAAGATAACCAATCCCCTATCAAAACTACTACAAAAAGACATGCCATTTCTTTTCGACAATGACTGTATAAGTTCTTTTCAAAATTTGAAACAAACATTAACAACAACTCCGATATTAATTTACCCTAATTTTGATGAATCTTGCGTTCTAACCACTGATGCGAGCGAATTTGCCGTCGGCTCAGTGCTGAGCCAGGGGCCTATTGGCAAAGATTTACCCATTGCCTATGCTTCTAGAACCTTGTGCAGTGCAGAAACTAAGTATTCAACCATTGAATGCGAGCTGCCATAGTATGGTCAGTAAAGCACTTTAGATCATATCTGTACGGTAGAAAGTTCAAGCTTGTAACTGACCACAGACCACTCACCTGGCTGTTCTCTATAAAAGATTCAGGAAGTAGAATTGCCCGTTGGCGACTCAAATTAGAAGAGTACAATTACGAAATAATTTATAAACCTGGCAAAATCAATAAGAACGCGGACGCACTTTCCAGAATCAAAATTAATCATTTTTCCGAATGTTCCGAATTCTATTCAAAGGTTCTAGCCGCGAATGACGAAGAGTCAGACGACGACGAAAACCCGGACAATAACGAGATTACTGAAGAACAAATTTCCTAAGAATTTGAAACTTTCACCAACCTATATAAAACAACATCTTTGATTGTCTATTCGAAAATCAAAGCCTCGAACAAACAACTTTTGTATCGAGAACATAAAGATATTAAAACCTTTTTCCAACAAAATAACTTACAAGACCTCCATCACGAAATCATTGAAGACATATTCGAAGAAAACCCCGAATTTTATAACGACAAGATAAACATTGTATCGAGCAAAACAGTTAGACATAGGAGATATTTTATCATCCCTCTACCTTTTGATATTGAATCCGTAATTGAACATCTATTTTTAGTATTATTCAAAAATCAAGATGTTTTGGATCTTTCTAAGACATACTTTGTCGAAAATAATCTAGACCTCCCTATACTTGAAATTTTATCATTCATTTTTGCAGAAAAAGACTTAAAGATAACAATTTGTCAAAACATTGTTCAAACACCTGAAGAAGACCAAATCCCAATAATCCTAGAACAATATCATAGTGGTAAAAATAATGTACACCGCGGAATAAATGAAACGATTCGAAGAATTAGAGAAAAATACACTTGGCAATTTCTAACTAAAGATGTCGAAAATTTCATCAAAAATTGCGAAACTTGTCAAAAGGCTAAGGTATGCCGAAAAAACCTTAATAACCCTCTAGTAATTACGGAAACCCCAAGAACATCATTCGAAAGAATCAATATCGATTTATTTGAATTCCCCACTCGAAATTACGCTTTAACCATTCGCGATGAATTAACTAATTTCACGCAAGCCTATGCAGTCCCGGATAATTCCACAAAATCTGTCGTAAACACTTTGCTGTTATATTTTCAACATTATGGTACCCCACTAAGAATCCATTGCGATTACGGTGGCCAATTTGACAACTGTTTACTCAAAGATCTCTGTACCCTCTACGACATAAAATTAACATATTCAAGGGTAGGACATCTCTAATCCAACGGATCCATAGAAAGATTTCATGCTACTTTAACCGAAATGATAAGCATTCATAAAACCGAGAATCCGAACCAACATCCCTTCACAATTTTACCATATGCGGTAATATGCTATAACAATTCGGTAAATAAAATACGCGGTTTCACCCCATACGAACTTGTATTTGGACATACGTCCAACAGACTACCCGAAAATTTATATAACCAAAAAGAATTAATAACTAAATACGTTAGAGATTTAAATAACAGAATATCTCACTACTATGAAATCGCCCGCAGTCGAACGCAAGCTCAAAAAGAAATAGCGAAAGTTCGCTTTGACAGAAATGTTCCCCTAAAACGACCCGAATAAAATAGGTGACTTAGTTTACGTAAAAGAATCGCAAATCAAAAACAAATTGCAAAACAAATTTAACGGACCTTTTAAAATAAAAGAAATTTTTCAAAATTCTGCTACCCTATTAAATCTCGAAACAAAACAAGAAACTAAAGTAAATTTTGATAGAATGAAACCATATACTGAAAATTAAATTTATTTTCAGGTTTCTCCTGGTGTTCGGATCAGCACTCTGTCAATACAAAATTACCCCGATCAATAACACTGTTGGTGTATACTACCACCAAGACACAGACATCGAGGTGACAAATGACAAATGGACTCTGCTAGTGCATAAAAATATTGCATCTCAAACTAGCTTTTGACAAAAATCAAAATATCTTAGACAAAATCTTGTACACTCTCAATAATGGTGATCATAAGTCAATTATTTTTACGTGAAATTAAAACAGACTTTAACCTTTTAACACAAATATCCAACTCTATAAAAACGAAATTTGACGAAATCTTTTCAGATACAAAAAGATATAAACGAGGAATACTTAACGGTATCGGTACAATATTCAAATCCATAACTGGAAACCTAGATGCTGAAGATGGCCAGTACTATACTATTTGTATAAATAAACTAAATAACGACGAACATCAATTGGAAAACTTAATCAAAAATCAAATTTCTGTTACAACTTCTGTTATTAAAAACTTCAACTCGACTATACAAAAATTACAAATTGGCGAGGAAACGTTTAACAAAGATGTCGAGGAAATCGAACACACAATTCAAACCATGACTCAAGCTATTGAGGCTGCTCACATAAAACTAAAATTTTTATACATTTCCGAACAATTAATGGCAAGCTATTTGTATATCGAAGATAATTTGAACGACATTCTGAATTCAATAACACTTGCCAGATTAGGAATCATTCACACGTCAATCATAACCCTTAATCATTTAGTGACAGCACTACAAGAAGTTTCACAGAGCTTACGAAGGAACAATTTGCCTCTCTCCGGTAAATTATCGGCAGTTGCTAAGTATTTGGATATGATTGAATTACAAGCATTTCACATGGATTCTAACTTAGTATTTGTTTTAACAATACCACTTGTTGAACCCTATACCCTATCCCGATATTTGATAACAGAACTGGTCTACATCACATTTTATTTATCTCACAAAAGTTTATCGCGAGAGACGATGATTCTTTAATGTACATACCTATACAAAATTTGAAAGAATGCAAACCACTTTATTTTGGAACCATACTATGTTCGAACTTGTTTGCATATCCTATCGACCAAAATGCCATATGTGAAGTCAGAATATTAAAGCCATTACCGAAACTTCCAGAGAACTGTCAAACTTCCTTCATTATTAGTCAGGGATACAACGTCCAAGAACTTGAAGACAACACATGGCTAGTAATTAATTCCGAACCACTTCACATCACCATCAACTGTCCAAAGAGAGAATCCACGACAAAGTTAATCAACAAAAATTCCATCATCAAACTACAACCAGGATGTTACGCCTATGCAGGCATTACTAGAATACAAGCCAGTGCCAAAGACTTTTCCGAAATTAAGGACAATTCACATCCTATCCAAATTCCTTTTGAATGTTGTAATCACATGCCCGACAAAATACAAGTTCCAAAATTAAAACCGCTCAAATTAAACAGTCTCGACGTAGAAAATCTAGATATTGCTAAAAACCAATTGGACCAATATTCCAAAGACCTGGATGACCTCATAAACGAACCTTTTGTGACCAAACACGTATCTTGGTTCACATATTTCATAATCACTCTCATCATTCTATTAGTTCTACTTTACATAACTTGTAAATGCAGAAGAAGAAGATGTGGAGCATTGCGAATCCAATCCTCGACGGATAACCCTCCTTCGCCTCCTTCAGAGCGAAACAGAGTATTCACCAAATTTCCCCGGTATTAAACCTCAAGAAGAAGAGGACATCGAATTAACATAGACTTTCATATGTGGAGTTTTACCCTTGTCTTTTAATTTAGACCATTGTATTTTATTCTTATTACATTTATGTAATGTATTACTCACTTATTATTATTATCATTTACCAATTTTAACTTTTACGTATTTTATTATTTTGCTTTGTATTCATTCAACATTGTTTCAATTTATTTTGCATTATATTCATTTAACCCTTTTAACAATTTTCAAAAGTTGCTGCATAACATCAACTTTTTTATTAAGGGGGAAGTTGTTATATAATATTACACGCTATCTTATTAAGACTTAGCCATAATAAACCTTCACAGGTATATCGTATTACACGATAACAGCTTCTCTTATTAATCGCTTATCTTCAAGATATCATATTACACCTTTGTTTCTCATAACTTGTGCTGACTGCAGAACTGCAATTCCCTTGTTCTATATTTTGCTTACTCAGGTTCTGTATGTTATAAATATGACTAAACACGCTTTGTTGAATCAGTTATTAAACTCACTTAGAATGGAAACACTTCTAATTATTATTATATTCCTTCTCCAAGAGCCAACGTTGGCTCCATTTAATTAAATAAAAGTTTTTAAAAAGTCATTCATGTGAACCGTGATCTAACATACATACATATACACATACATTTTTTATTCGATAGGTATTTAAGTTCAGTGTGAGTTATGAAATGGATTTCTGTACACATTTTTTTTCTCCGATGATTGCTAAAAATGTTTGCCAGGTTATAATACTGATGAAATCAAATCGCTATAATAATACAACTGAAGGTTACTTTTTAGCGAATGCGAGGATTGCTATAGCAAGACGAGAACATTGAAGACGATATTCTTACCTGGCCAATTTCTTTAATTATTTGGCTAAGAAAACGACTTCGAGCTTGGAAAACATCAAACGAAAAATAATTATGCCAGCTAGGGAAGAAAGGGAGCTGAATGTTTTACTTTAATAGGTACTTTAAAATACAAAGTCTACAAAAATAGATTTAATAACTTGGAACGGTTACAAGAACGTATAATTAACGGAATAATCAAGCCAAACGAGAATCCTGAAACATTTTTTTAAATTAAAATAGAATTTTGTAATAGAATAACGTTTTTGGAGAAAAAATGGGAATATTTTTGAACATTTAAATTAGGGAGTTAAATAAAATATTTTGTTATTCTTAAAGACTGTATTTTGTTTAGTAGAATCTTTAAATACTATTTCACAACGTATATTTTTTAGGAAATCGATAAAATGGGTAAAACTAAATTTAAAAAAAATTACATTCTCGATTTTTTTTTGTCCCCATATTCTTAAGGTGTTATTATATACATATCACATCTTTTTTTTATCATATTTTTTTTTATAAATCTTTAAGCACCAGTTTACAAAATATAATTTTTTTTACTGAGGATAGAAGAAAAATTAATACGAAATATGTTAATTGGTCATTTTATGTTCTATTAAAGTATTAAAACATAATATCCAAATACATACATATTTCATAAAAGTTAATCACAATCAATATAATTTCAATGTTTTATTCAATAACCACTGTCATATTTTCCCTTATGAATAGTCAGCTGGACGTGGCATTTTAGATAATTTTCATGTATGTGATACGTGGTACGTAAATAATAGTGGCCAACTGTGCACAATATCTTACGGTTCGACGTTTATTAGAACAAAAATATCTATTAACTCCTTCGCATCCATTTTTTCGGATATATACGCAATAAAACACCAATACGACTTTCCTGTTACGTGCCTGGATCTTATCTACAGCATTGTTTGATTTTTCTTTAACAAATCCTAATGATTGATTGATTTAATGATCCATCCTCACTCAATTTTAACTCCTGTTTAAAATTATTCTTTTTTGTCATTTACATTTTACTTTTCATCAAAATCCAACAATAGGTTTTGGAGTTTATGAAAATATTATCATTATTAACTGAAATACAACGAACAGAAATTTTGTAATTTACAATTTAACAAATTACAAAATTTCAATTCGTTGTATCTCAGTTAGTAATAAAAATATTTTCATAAACTCCAAAACCTACCGTTGGATTTTGATGAAAAGTAAAATGTATATGACAAAAAAGAATAATTTTAAACGGGAGTCCTTTGGCTCGGGGGGGGGGGCACTCGAATTTTGAAAAAATTTTTCGCAAACTGCTTTTTCAAAACTTTTTAGGGGCCGTTAGAGGAGTAGGACAGGAGGAGTAGGAGTAGGACAAGAAAAAAATTATTGAAATTTCTAGATGCACCCTTGCATGTATTCCTAGACTAATCGGGATTTTTATTTTAGATTTTATCCCGTAAACCCCGACTTCGACTCCCTGTTCCGTTTCTCCAGTCCTCAGTGTCTAGTATCTTAATTTGAACATCTTTGTTGAAGTTATACTTTAGGACTATAGTATCCATGGGCATTGCTAAAATGGTATCTGCCTTTAGCTCTTGGTATACCTTTTCCTGCACCACCAGGGTCGATAAAAATCATAATTAAAAAAATCGCTGATTTATTTTAAAAATATCATGAATTTTTTTGATTTTTTTCAGTCGAGGCCGTTGGAGGGCAATCCGTTCTTCCATTTTGGAATTGGCACCCGAGCATATCCTTAACCGAAACCGATTCAGAGCTCGAATACCAAAGTGACGCTTCTACTTATTTGATGCACAAAGCAGCTGGAAGAAAAAGCGTCACAAATTTGGCAACATTTTGTCAAAAAAAAAAAAAAAATTATGGACAATCTTGGATGGCGTGCAATATGTAAAAAATGAAATAAGAAAATTCAGTGGCTAGTCGACGGCTTAAAAACCACTGGGGAAACATGTAAAAATCAGTCAAGGTGAAAAAATTAATGAGTGCCAAGCCAGTACAAGCCAAAGTGAAAATTCCCAACGAACAGCAAGCGGGAATTTGAGAGCATTGCAGTAGCACTAGTTTAAGCGTCTTTGTTGTAAGAACAATTAAGACAAACAAAGAAAGACAAACAGGTATCTAGAGCCATTTGCATAACAATTTTTTCTTTTAAGTCCATTGAACATATAGAAGTTCGGAGAGCGATTGACATGTTAAGAGCAAAGCATCTCCCGCCTCTTAGGTTTCAGTTATTATCAACCCTTTTAAATGAAATTTTTGAGGAAGAGAAATCAAATTGTTTTGAAAATTTATCAGGTCAGTCAGTTTGTATGTCTCTTGGTCAAATGTTCATAATGAACCGATAATATGTTTTGATACTAGAAAATGGAAACAGTTTTCTTTTGAAAAGTATAGATATATCAGGATATGTACACACTGGTGATTATCTTGCAAACCTGGCCATTAATTTAATATGTAAGTACAAAAATGAATATAACTGCAAAGTTATTAGTTTGGTAACAGATAATGCGGCAGACATGAACAATATAAGAGAAAATTGCTGAAGCCCCGGATTACCTCATTATAACATGCAGGTGTTCTGCCCATATACTGAATTTGCATTTTAAGATTTGGAAGTTATAAAAGTAAAATCACACTTAGTTCAAATTGATACAAAGGAAAAGAGGTCAAGAAACTAACATTACCACAAGATGTTAGATGGAATACAGTTTCCGACTGCCTTGAAGTTTATGTCACTTGAATGACATTGATCCATTGTTTTTTGAAAAATGTCGAATATTTAAATTAAAAGAATGGCCAAAGACTTTAAAATTTCTAAAACCAATTTCTGTGACACTTGCTCCTTGCAGTTGAGGAATGGAAAAAATTGAGTGTCGCTTTGTATAGTTTGGAAGATGAGGACAGAAATTCAAAGGAATGTCAGATATTTAAAAGGAGATATGATCAAACTTTAACGCCATTTCATTTTTTGGCGAATTAGCTGGATCCTAGCAAAAATGAAACAAATACCTACTGTCGAAAGTTGGAAGTGAAATTCGATCCGTTCCAGGAAATAATGTTTTCAGAAGAAATATTTCAAAATATTAACGTAGTGCAGTGGTGGAAATCTCAAAAAGATATTCCACAAATTAACAAAGTACTGGATCCGATAATTCCTTTTCTGTGTGCCGTTGCTTCTTCTGCAGACGTGATAAGAAAGAATGTTTTCTTCATATGAACTGGTTCATTCGGATATTAGGAATATATTAGGCAGTTAAATTATATTTTCAATGTTATACGTTCATATGTTTGTTAAGTTAATGTGTTAAGGCTTTAAATGACAAGCTTTTTGAATTTTTATTATTGCAAATAAATATTTTTACTAATAAAGTCTGTATTTTTTCTTTATAACATTTAAACTTGAAAAAAAAATCCCCATTTTCTGAAATAAAAATCGATTGAATAAAATTAAAATCATTATTTTAATCATGCGATTTAAATCAGCTCAACCTTGTGTACCACTGAACGAGCTTCCTCTTGGATAAATATGTGTAGTGGTGACAGGTCTAAAAGGATTTCCAATTTAGCTGTGGGAGCAGTTTTATGGCCCCCCGTGGCGCACAATCAAGCAAGCTTTTGCATGCCATTTAAGAGCCTTATTGCTCCCAGTTCCAGTGTCTTGGTCCACCATACCACCAATCCGTAGGTTATCATGGGTCTTACGGCCCAGGTATATAACAATAGGGTCATCTTGGGGTTTAACTCACAGTTTTTTCCACATATCTGCCTATACCTTCCCAGGGCAATTGTTGCTTTCTGTGTGACTTTTTGGATGTAGGTATACCATGTCAGTTTTTGGTCGAAAATGACTCCTAGATATTTTATCTCGCTAGCAAATGGAATTCCTACTGCATTAAGCCTTTGGAATTTTAGGTCTCCAAAGCCTATTTTTCGTGTAAAAGTGACGACTGTAGTTTTGTGAGGATTTATGGAAAGTCCTTCCTCATTGCATGACCTGTCGACAATATTTGGGGTTCTAGACTAACGCGCGCCACCCTTAAGAGGCGATGGCGGTACCATGCTTAAGAAAATGATTTCGTAATTAGACAATTCCTCCTGCATCCCTGAACCGATTGAAAAAATTGTTTGATAGGCTTTTGGAGAAAACGATAAAATGATACCAGACTATTAAAATCAACAAAAAAAAAATTTAGGAGAAATTGTCGAATTACGATCACAATACTATCACTAGATCGTCAACGTATCCTAGGCACTAAAATCCTCCACAGAACTGTTCAGGGGGAGTCCGCCAACAAGGGAAGTAGCATGACAGAATACTCTGTTAAAATTGGACCATATCCACCATACAGAATGAATCGCCAAATTATTAAATTATCTATAAACTATGCTTTATTGTAATTTTAGAGCAAGATATTACTATAAGGCTTTTGATTAAACACATAGAAATGGAAGATATACAAGATATCGAAACTGCAAAAGTGAAAAATACCCCGTTTGGAAATTTTTGGCTGATTTGTGGTCCACATGATACCTTATGATAAGACATTAATCACACGAAAATTTGAGGTTGAGCAAGAAAGGTTTCAGAGATATAGAAGGTCAATAGATTAGATTTGGTTGTATTATTATTATCGTAAAATATAATAAGGAAAATAATAACAATGATAATAATATATAATAACAATAAAAATAATACTTCACGGCACTAATATACAAAGAGGTTTTTTAATTTTCTTTTCTTTTTGTATTGTTTTTCGATTTTCTGTTTTTTTTCTTTTTGATTAGTTTTTAATTTATATTTCATGAGTTATTGTTTCTGTATGGTCAATGATATATTACATATATCTATAAGAATGAATATATGGTGATGCTTACTGCTGCGAAAACGAGACTTAATATAGGCTTTAATTAACAAGGGCTTTTTGATTGTGATACCATATTTAGCATAATCTAAAGCTGCAATTGGATGGATTGAATTTTTGCACAAGAAAAATTCCTTCATGTTTATACTCAGCGTAATATGAAGTTTCTCCCACCTTGCCCACCTTGCCTGTAGTCGTAGAGAGAGAGAGATGTCTATTGTGGAACTCATCAATGTATGTACACATTCTTTAACTGATTATTGCTAATTACAGCATTTGAAAATATAACGTAATAAATAGGTTATAACCGTCTTTCATAAAGAGCGCCCTTAAATAATGGTTATAACCGCATCGAAATCGTTTTTGACTTTATCGCGTTCAAATATAAAAATCAACGAGAGATAGTTAAAGAAAAAGAAAAAAGAGAAATATACAAAAGAACAAGAGATTTTATTAAGAAATTGATATTTTTCATTGAATTATCATCTTCACTCACTGTGCTATATAAATCGATTTTGATCACTTTGGTCCTCTATATCTTTAGAACCATTCTTATACTCAACTCCAAATTTTGTTACGATTAATGTCTCATCATTAAGACTACAAATCAATAAAAAATTTGCGGACCCCCCAAACGGGCTAAAAATCCCCTGTTTTTGGGGTCACCCTTTAGTATTTGTTAATGTTGACTCTATAACTATGTTAATTGAATTTTTAACAAGTCAACAAGAACATTAATGAGTCTCAACAAACAGTTGCATATTTATTCATGATATGATAACATAATTTTATGGCTTTCTTTTGAACAATAAATAAAAGAGGACCCTGATAAGCCAATAAAGCGGTTTAAAAATTTAATTGTCTATAGTGAAATTTCACAAATTGTTGCGTAAGATGATTATTTGTTTTCCTGATCGTTCGCAAACATCTTCGATTTTATTATCTTACTATGTTTATTTTATATGTATGCAATACACATTGTTTAACAGACTAAACCTATTTTTGTGGTACAAAGTTTAATTGGGCTTAAAACGCCGATTCATATCTCTTACCTATTTTATAAAAATATAATAATTTTATTTCAACAAAAAGAAAAATGTACTAGGTTTCAAAAAAATAATATATATGTATTATTATTTTTTTGAAGGAAAGAAAATATTGAATAATTCTTGTTTAAAACTTTTTTGTTGAAATACCTCGTATCTAGGTCGCGTGTTTACAAATTAATTTTCTAAATTTTTTAATAGAATTTACGTATTTCAGAACATTGAAATAATTGAAATCAAAATTAAATATTTTACGATAACAATTAAACAGATTTCATTCATAATTTCTTCGAATAGAGAAATATTATTTTACTATAATATCTCGTACAGTATTTTACTAGGGTTAAAACGACGTGGAAATCCGAGTTTCATACGCAGTGCATTTCCTGAGGAATTCGCTACGTAAATAAGTAAAGTCAGAAACATAATCAATAAAGAACCATATTCATAATATTGTTAAAGTCGAAATTTTCTTATTAAAGTATAATTTAGATAAGCAAAGAGTTGTTCAAGTGTTAGAGGCCTACGTGAGAAACTCCGAGGAACCAACTGCTAGCTATTCCACTCACTCTTTCAGTTCGGGAACTTCTGTCTCTTTTTAAGAGTCCCTATAAAAGTTGTGGTTTCTTAGAACAAAAATTGTCTTTATTTGACCGAACTCCAACACGTCCCGTGTCTCAGTCAGATTTTTTCGTAGTTCTTTTAGAACACTGAGATACACAAGAATCACTTGTGGGCCGTGAACGCTTTACAGACATTCAGTTATTCTGGCGGATACTTTGTTCAAGTTCAGCCAGCGACCACCATTTGTGGCTTCGTAGCACATACATTTTACAAATTTGTGTTCGCTGAACGACAGAGTATTTGCCGTTATAGTTGTCAAGTTTTCTAGCGTTTTGTTTCCTTACAGCTTGCCGAGAGCCCTTCGTAGGTACCTCTGAGGTAGCTATTGTGTAGACATCGGGGTGCCTATTGAAGCCGCTCGACCGCCCTACTGGAGATTGCAAGCTCGGACGTCTTCACCGGCGAAGTTCACGTTACAAAAACATGAACCTACATGAGATTATTATATTACCTGGGGGAGAGGACTCCGCCAACCTAGCTTTATATAAACTTTACTTAACTACTAATTCTCGGTTGTCATTTTTGTCTTAACTTTAAATCATAATAAAATAACAAAATGAGATTACTTTTCCAAATTCACCTCTAATAAAATGAAAACGTTAAATGAAATTCTATCTCACGAAATTACAACTCTATATTTGCTATATTTAACTCGACTTTATGTTCCACTGTGGTACCTTGATTATAGCTTACCTATTTAAAAGTTAGTATTTATTTTCAGTATTTTCAGCATTTTCAATATTTTCAGTATTCTCCGTCAACCTAGCTTTATAATTATTTATTATAATTTTTGCAAATGTCAGTTCACGTCAGTTGTAAAAATGTGCGAGAATAGGCGTCTGAAAATAAGGAGTACGTCACCTGGTAGTCTATAGTCAAACTAATTATGGACTTTTCTGTCATTGTCTCTTTAGTGTACGATGATATCAACAATAAGTAAAATGATAAACTGAGATGCTAAGTTATTAAAAATATGATAGCGTGTAAAGGGGCTATACAAGATATAATTTGCTGGAGCCAACCTAGTCGGTATCCTTTGTAGATTGCAGGGACAACTCTTGAAAGTTGAGTTGCATTGCAATGTTCAAAGCATACCCTCTTTAATGTAGACACCTTTAACCAGGCATTGAGAGGGGAAAAGTTGGTGCAAATAACCGTGGTCCGAGTAGAAATAATAATAATCTGGACAATCACACACTGTAAGTGAAATTTTTGAAATACGTAAATATATGTAATTTCAGTATATTTATGAAATATATACTATTGCACCATGCACTATTATGTTTTACCTCTGAATATTTCTATTTCATATTTTACAAAATACTGTTTCATTTATTTTACTTAAAGAATTAATAAATGTCTTTTCAGTTATATTCACTGTACCACTAATTTCATAGGTAGGTATTTGAATCTGAGACACTTGTTTGTGAACATAGAGCATACACCTTTATTAAGTTTTGTGTTGAATATGGGTTGTACCACACAAAATAATATGTCCTGCATTTAAAACATATTCCCCTTCATACACACACTTAGAATTTTTACATTTTTAGTGCTTCCCAAATGTTCCATACGTTGCAATATGCTTAACCTAAATGTCACCCATGTTTCCAGAAAGAAAAGTGATTTAAACTACAACTGTACATAAATTTAAAGAAATATTTTAGTTTATTAATATTTAACTAGCCAGACACCGTTTATGTCGAAGAAACTGTACTTTTCAAGGGAAAAACTAGATAACCTAAAAAAATATGAATTTTGCTGAATAATGCCATTAACATATTGCAAATCACTTACAACAAAATCTTGCAAACCTTTAGGTCATATATTATTAATGTTATTATTTTTAATGCCAAAAATAACAATAAACAGAAAGAAATCAATATGAGTATTCGCCACATAAATAAACAAAAAGCATATAATTAGTTCACGAGTTCTCCACTTTGGCGCTGGCATATTAAATTCAGACGCCTATAGGGCATCTGCACGTGACGTCACAGCTAACCTCAAAAATATGTGTTTCTTAAGACTTAAGAGTATTACGCAGTTATTATTAAAATTTCTGCCTGGTTCCCGTATTTTCAACTAAAATCTAGTTCCGTGTAATGTTTAGGAAGTTCTAAATACTTTGTCCCAATAAAATAGGACTCTTTTTGTAGGTTGGAAATCTAACCCGTAATTAGCAGTCAATTGTTATTAATCAACAATATTGAAAAATTATTTACGTGAATTGTTAAATATTTGCATGAAGCCAGTACGGCTCCAAGCTAAACATGCGTATACAAACATTAAATATGAGAATAAACTTGAAAAATTTAAAATCTAAGGTTATGTTGGTTACATGATGCAGATGCCCTATCAAAAATCAAAATCAAACAATACTTTATTGAAATTAAATTATAAATATGTGTTTCCCCGGAAACTGTACCGGTGCCAGCCAGACAACCATGGCGCGCAGCGTCGTGATCAGTGTAGGGGCGGGGCAGGTCCGGTTCGACTAAACAATAATTAATGAGGGGGTTAGAGTTCCTGTTTAAAGGGCATAAACTTAAACTAAGAATAACTTTTAAAAAACATGATATATGAAAATATCTAAAGATAGTTAAAATAACACAATAAAATTATCGATTTCGCGCCCTATAATGGGCCCAAGTGTTCAAGATTTGGTGATTTATGTATTTATTTATTTTAATTTAGTTCCTATATCTAATAAATTTGTTTTCTTTTGCCTACATTTTTATTCATGAAATAGTCATGACGAATACCATTCGTGATATAATTTCGTCTGGGAATATTTAATGATTATTCTACTCGAGTTTGTTGCTTTGGCAATTTCGCTCTTGACATTGACAAAAATACCTCGCCTGACGGCTCGTTATTTTTATCTGTCAATGTCAATCGCGAAATTGCCAAGCAACAAACTCTCTTAATAATCACTAAATTTTGCCGACAAAATTATATCACTTATGATATTATATATGATAAAAGACTAACAAACGGACTTACTCACCAGAACGGGGAGACAGTCAAACAAATCTTTAAGCGTAGAAAAATACAGAATTTTGCAATTCATGGCTAATTTAATATGATTTATATTATTTCACATTATTAAAACGCTTAGTTATCATTGTCAAAAAAATGTTCTCTTTTTAAGTAGCCTGGTGGGTTAAGGTAAGTTAAGTTAGATTATTTTTTACTTACGTGAATACAAGTTCTCTTAACGATAAAATTATCTGTCCAATCGTTAACAATGATATCCGAAGTCTGGGATACCACGGAAGCCTGAAATCGTATTAATTTGGGTAAAAGGGGAAGGATATAGTGACATTTATGTGCACGTGAAAATTTGCTTAACTATCACATCGTTCTGGCGAGTATTTATGTTTGTTAAAAGGAGTTTTGTCAAGGTAACAAAGAAGAGCCAGAATATTTAATAATGATATCTGGACTCTAACATACAAGAGAAGCTCAAAATAACATTTGGCTGATTTGAATGGGATGGGTTATCTTTTACCTGCGGGTAAAAATTTGTTTGACGGATATCTCGTTCTGGGGAGTATATTTTTTTGGTAAAGGGACTTTCATTAACATAACGAAAGAGAGACAGAACGTTTAACAATGATATCCGAAGTCTGAGATACTACGGAAGCTGGAGATCGCATTCATTTGGGTGAAATGGGAAGGATACAGTGCCTTTTATATGCCCCTGAAAAATTGTTTGATGGTCACCTTGAACCCAATACAGATGCTATAATTCAACATTAATGAAGATTTACATTAAATTTTGATATATGGAGATTTCAGAATTCTTTGAGCCTGATGTTAAAGTTTAAACTTTTTATTTATTGGATACTATAGTTTACTGTGTTGAAGTTAAATAAAGAGGTCACTAAAGGGTGAAAAAAAATTTTTGAATAAATATTTTAGAAAAATTGAACCGGAAAAAAATTCACCGTTATTTTTAATCGACTTCAATATCGATTTTACAATTTTTAGCGATCTTTTTTTTTGATGGCGGTTCAATTGTTTTTTCATCAATTTTTTTTTATAGAAAATTCAGTGCAGTGCAGTGTGCCAAAAAGGTTCAGTGTTTTTTCATATTAAGTCAAGAAACACCATCTTCGGAATTTCAACATTTTTAAAATTTTTTAAACAATTTGGTAGGCCTTGAAAATACTCACAAATACTATTAAACACTATAGCATCAAAAAATATTTTTTTTGAGTGCAGGAAATCAATGTAAGCAGATCGTCTAATTACACTAGCCTGTTAAAAGTAAATAAGATTAGATGATTTGCCTCTATGGGCGTGTACAGATATACAGGATGGCCCGCGAGATTTTACTGCATTTCTGTCAAGGCCTTTCTAATACAACTTCAACGATACCATACCGTTTTTGTGTGAAACCGTGACAATATTAGCCGTTAAATGAATGGACAGTAATTAATAGTATATTATGCAACGATCATTATTTAATCATTAAACTAAGATACGGGCATGAGAATTATGATATGAGCAGTAGGCGAATGTCATAATGAATGCGAGTGTCTTAATAGCCATTAAATGTGAGTTGCATACACTATTTTTTCTACGATCAATCATAATAAAATAGAAAATTGGCACACTATTTGTGAAATTTATTAGTTATAGATTACAATTTAGAAAATATTATGAAAACTAAACTTAGGAAATATTATGAATTATTAATTCAATTTAACTTTCACTATCACACCTGTTCACAGATTTTAATTGCAAGAAGCGCAAAGTTTGAAAATTTGCTAGTAAGTATGACTTGTTAAAATTGATAAATCTTAGATCTGTCAGATGTTCAAAGCAATAGGTGATATTGACAGAATATTGCTGTGCGTCGCGTTTCTATTGGTTATAAACTTGTATCTTAATGGAAAATTTGTATCTTAATGAATCTCATTAAAGTACAAGTAGGGAATGTCTAATAAAATTAAAGTATGGGACTAGAAAAAAAAATAAAACAAAATAAGTAGTAGAAAAGCATTACAATTGATGCTTAAATTGATATCCACCTTCAGTAATGCAATACTCAAATCGTGTTAAAAGATTTCTAGTGCATGCTGCTGTAATCATTTCTGGTGTAACACTTTGACACGCTGTTCTCATTTTGTTTTGCAAATTGTCTAAATTGTCGAACAAAACAAACCTTTTAAATATCCCCGGAGGAAGAAATCTAAAGGTGTCATATCTGTATCTGGGGAACGAGCCGACCAATGTATTGTACTATTTCGCCCAATTCGTCTTTCACGGAAAGTAGCATCAAGATATGTCGTAACTTGCCGGGCATAGTGAGCACCATCCTACCGCCATCACATCGTCTCTCTTTCGTTTTCGGAAATATCTTTAAGTATAGCGGGAAATATGTTCTGGAAAATATCTAACGCCGCGCCAGTCAAAGTCCCTTCATAGAAATATGGCCCAATCAAGCGGCCATTGAATAAACCACACTAGACATTAATGCTCCATATTGTCTGGAAATTAGTTTCTCGCATCCATTTTGGATTTTCAACCGACTGGTAATGACCCTTGTGTCGATTAACGGTACCGTTGTTGTGAAGACTACTTAAAGTACAGTAAGTGAAGCTTTTAAATCCCAGCCCGAAAACGATGTAATGAATTTCCAAATTTATTTGTTCAATATGCTTCATAAAGGATGTACAAGGTTATTCACTATATATTGACCCCCCCTTTATTTCTGTTATTATTGAAAATAGAAAAAAAGTTTCGTATACAAGTTGTAGGATCTTACCTATATTTTAACGAAACGTGATAAAAAAAACAATATTATGTATAGGTCACGTGATACGAAATAAATATATGTTTTTTTTAAATGGAACACCCTATATATTATTGCATTTTCGAGAAGGCCTTTTTCTCCTGATTTCAAATATGTAACATTGTATAGGTTTATCTTGGATACTTTTTGACATATTTGACATTCAAAATTCAAATAAACTGCTTTATTGACATGCGTGTCAAAACACAAGGGAAAGAAAAATAACAAGGTAGGCCACGAAAATAATTATTTTATTGTTTATTCAATTTTGACATTTCAAACCGTCATTATTAACATTTATTTAATCAAAATGGGTTATAGTAAGGCTGAAAAGGTCGAAGTATTTTCTCTTTATGTGAAAAATAATAGAAATAAGTGTGCCGCAAGAGAATACTTTTTATTTTACTAGTGAATAAACAACTATTTACGGTTGTTGCTATGGAGTTGCTATGGAATGACGGTTTGAAATGTCAAAATTGAATAAACAATAATATAGTTATTTTCGTGGCCTACCTTATTATTTTTGTTTCACTTGTGTTTTGACAGGCATGGCTCAATCATCTTGCAATAAAGCAGCTTTTTTGCATTTTGAATGTCAAATATGTCAAAAAGTATTTAAATGTATTTTTGACATATTTGACATTCAAAATGCAAATAAGTTGCTTTATTGCAAGATGATTGAGCCATGCCTGTCAAAACACAAGTGAAACAAAAATAACAAGGTAGGCCACGAAAATAATTATTTTATTGTTTATTCAATTTTGACATTTCAAACCGTCATTCCATAGCACCTCCATAGCAACAACCGTAAATAGTTGTTTATTCACTAGTAAAATAAAAAGTATTCTATTCTTGCGGCACACTTATTACTTCCACGTCCAGTGGAAGTATAGTAATGACAAAAAAATTTTTAAAAATTTTTATTGTTCAAATAGGCTTAGAAAGTCACGAAAAGTCGAGATTTTAAGTTTGAGCGAAAAAAAAATTTCTGTCTGTCGGTCTGTCTGTCGGTCTGTCTGTCGGTCTGTCTGTAACTTTTTTTTGTGCGCACGTTTACTCTGGAACCGTTTGAGATATTGACTTGAAATTTGGTACACATATGTACTTTAACGAGATCTAGAACTAGATTATATTTTCATCTTGTTCCGTCGAAGGGTTGGGCGGAAAATTGGGGTAAATTTGGGGAAAACAGGTAGATCAAGCAGGTAAGAGCCCATAAAATTGGTATTTAGTATATACGAGAGAAGCTGAGGTCTCAAAAAAAATTTTGGCATTAGCCACCCCCATTACCACCCCCACCCCATTATTAAAGGGGATGAAAAAAATGTGATTTAGGGTGTGTACAAGAACCAGAAACCTCAAAATGTTTTTTTACTTCATCCAACCCCACTACCACCCCCTATCACCACCCCCACCCCGCTACCGATGTGGGGTATCGTTTTATGGGTTTTTGGGGTAGAGGATTTCAAATATTATATTATTAAAGTTCCATAAACAATTATTTCCACATACAAAATTTTTTCGTTGTGAGTGACAGATAAAAAATCTGGATGTGGAAGTAGTGATTCCTTGGGCAGCGGTTTTTTTTATTATTTTTCACATAAAGGGAAAATATTTCGACCTTTTCAGCCTCACTGTAACCCATTTTGATTGAATAAATGTTAATAATGACGGCTTGAAATGTCAAAATTGAATAAACAATAAAATAATTATTTTCGTGGCCTACCTTGTTATTTTTCTTTTATTTGTGTTTTGACACGTATGTCTCAATCATCTGTCAATAAAGCAGTTTATTTGAATTTTGAATGTCAAATATGTCAAAAAGTATTTAAGATAGACCTATACAATGTTATATATTTTAAATCAGGAGAAAAAGGGCTTATCGAAAATGCAATAATATATAGGGTGTTCCATTTAAAAAAACATATATTTATTTCGTATCACGTGACCTATACATGATATTGTTTTTTATATCACGTTTACTTAAAATATAGGTAAGATCCTACAACTTTTATACGAAACTTTTTTTCCTATTTTCAACAATAACAGAAATAAAGGGGGGGGGGGGGGGTCAATATATAGTGAATAACCCTGTACATAAGAATCTATATTGTCACTTTTCCTGCATTTTGGTTAGACTTGGTTCCCTTCTTAGGGGCTGTCGCAAAAAAAAACAAAAAATACACATAATCTGATAGGGAATAAAATTATAAGAAACGTCTTATACACTTTTGTGCTAAAATGCATATTTTTTCGAGGTATTGCGAAATGAAAATTGCAATCTTCGCCCCCTAAAGTCAGTATTCCTCAACTTTTTTTTTTAATTATTCTAAAAATGCAAGGGTACAAAATTAAAGCTTTTACGAAAACAAATTGAATGGTTTTTTTTTTTTTTTTCTCCAATGTCTAGTTTTGGAAATATGGCATTTTCAAAATGGCGACGAAACGTTCAAAAAAAAAAATATACGATGTTAAAATCTAAAATTACTCAAAATAAATAATTATGAGAAAAAATTTTATTCTTGTAAATATTGAAGGTACCTATTCAAATTTCCTTCCCATTGAGATGTACTACGACCTTTTATAATGAAAACTAAAAAAGTTAAGTTACAAACAAAAAAGTAGCCCATTTAAAAATTTAGGCGCCATTCTTTTTTAGTCTTATTGCTCTAATTTCTTATTAATTCAATTTTTTTGAAATCCTTCTAGATATTGTTAATGCATATTATTACTAACATGCTCAAATTTTTTAGAATTTTTAAAATAATTATTTTTCATTCTGTACCCATTTTCAATAATGAAAATTTTCATATATATTTTTTTTAAATCTGGTTTTTGGAAATTACTCAGAAAATATTTTTTTTATAACAAATGGTAAGAGTACAAAAATGAAGCTTATAAAAAAACGAATAGTTTTTTTTTAATTTTCCTACGACAAACTGTAATATAAAGGTTTAAAAATGGCGCTTGAGCGCATACACAAGAAAAGTATGTATTTAAAATTGAAATATATCAAAAAGTATAAGATTGATAAAAACATGATAGAAGAATGAAATGAAGCTTATAAAGAAACGAAGAGTTTGGGTTTTTATTTTTTTTTCGTACGACAAACTGTTCCAGAAATATGATAGTTTTTATGACACTTTAGCATGTTTTTAGAGTGCAGATTAAAAATGTTATTTAATTAGCCTACGTAATTGTATTAATTTGATTTATTTATAACAATCTCTATTTTTAATAAATCTAGATGTATTACTATAGTCTTTTGTGGTCATTTTTAATCCACCATTTTTTTTTTTTTATGAATTTAAACCTCATAATCATACTCAGCGACATATAAAAACATAAATATATGGATTTTCGTGAATTTATTTGTAACATTAGAAGAATTATTAATTTTTCAGTATATAAGGGTGGTTTCAACCCTTAATATGTCGTCTTTCTATGTTTTGACCTCATAATCATATTCAGCGACCTCAAAAACATAAATATATTATGGATTTTCGTGATTTTATTCGTAAAATTAGAAGTCATTAATTTTTCAGTATTTAAGGGTGATTTCAACCCTCAATATTTTCGTCTCATAAGTTTTGACCTCAGTCATATTCAGCGGCCTCAAAAACGTGAGTATAAGGATTTTCGTTAATTTATTCAATTTTGTGAATGTCTACTTTGGTTATTAATTTTTCAGTTTTTAGAGGTGGTTTCCACCCTTAATAGTATATTACGTAATGAGTTGTAAGAAGCATATTACGCACGAATGGAAAAGTTACGCATGATGCCGCGTAGCGGCGAGTGCGTATTTCCATGAGTGTGTAATTGCCTTACAACTCGAATTATGTACTATACTTTACCTACGATCACTACTGTAAATGGTAAAAAACACACTACCTGCCATCTATGTAAGTTGAACTTTACATATTGTAAACAAATCGCACTGTAAACAAATCGCATGGTAAACAAAACGCACGGGACACGCAATTATAGGTGGCTTATATCGCTGACGCGGGGTTTAAAAAAACAAATGCGTCTACGTAATTTTCAAACGTTGTCAAAACTGACATAATATTTGTTGAATAATATTGTTGACAAGTAAACTAAATCCAGATTTTACTAAATAAATAAATAAATATGATCGTAGGTAAAGTATAGTACATAATTCGAGTTGTAAAGCAATTACGCACTCATAACTTTTCCATTCGTGCGTAATATGCTTCTTGCAACACTCATTACGTAATATACTATTACCTACGATCATATTTATTTAGTTATTTAGTAAAATCTGGATTTAGTTTACTAATCAACAATATTATTCAACAAATATTATGTCAGTTTTGACAGCGTTTGAAAATTACGTAGGCGCATTTGTTTTTTTAAAACGGCGATATAAGCCACCTATAATTGCGTGTCCCGTGCGATTTGTTTACAGTGCTCTTTGTTTACAATACGTAAAATTCAACTTACATAGATGGCAGGTAGTGTGTTTTTTACTATTTACAGTAGTGATTGTAGGTAAAAATAATAAAAAGCAGGTAATAAGACAATATAGATTTTGATGTACGTATTTTATAAAGCATACTGCAAAAAAAAATTAAGGAAATTCCTTTCATCGTTTTCGAGGCGGGAATTTTACCATTTTTTTACTGCTTCACTTACTGTACTATTTCATCAGTCCACAATATTTTATTTAAAAATATAATGGGTCACCTGCAAGTTTTACTGTCATTTCAGCAATAAAATTTAGTCTTCTTTCAGAGGGTCTGCAAACCTTGCGTTAAAACTATTTTGACAGAATGATATTTATGATTTTTTAATACTCTCTGGATTGTAGTTTTACTTACTCTACCTTCTTGATAAAGACTTCGAGTTGAAATATGGGGATTTACTTGCAGATAAGTCAGAATATTAATTTAATTACGTTTGGATAGGCTTTTTGCGAGGAATTTGCTGTTTTCCACTAGGAAAAGAACCATGTCCTAATTTTTGTTCCACATAAACGAAAGTATTTCTACTTGGATATAATATAAAAGTTGTCCCATTTAAAAAACTGAAGTTGATGTCACGTGATCGGAAATGCGATGTTGCAATAAAGTCCTTTTATATCAAAAGTAGACCAGCATTCCACTGTTTAAAATCACCAAATTTCAAAATTGTAGTTCAAATAATTTTCGAGAATTTGACTGACCAAAACCTCGTGGACCTCCCGGTATAGTTACATATTCTCCATTAGCAAGGCTGCAAGATGGAATTATTAAAATTTGCTTTAAATTTGAACCCATACCATTCATGTATAATCTTTAATAATAATACAGATACCCCAAATTACAACGAAAATAGAACATACTGTACATTAAGAAAGCAATACTGGTCACTAATATTTATTATCCGGTTAAAGCTAGTATAATCCAAATCCAATAACAATGTAAGGGTATCAGTAGGTTTTCTAATGCATTTATACAAATTTAAATAGATATGATAATGCGTGATGTAGTTATTTTCTGACTCATATTTTAAAAGTTAGACGCTCTTTGTTCCTTTTCACTTGTATGTTATTTTAGTTTTAGATTATTTGAGTAAACAAGGACATGTTGTAGATAATTTGTGTATCATTACAACACTGCACTCCTGTTTTGTTGTAAAACGTTTATATTTATGACCAATTTGTTTTTGTTAAACATTAAACAAGCGCATATTATCTTATTTTTTTTTTTTGAATTGCAGATACATAAGTAAATATTCACATATTTTTATGTGTTTCCTGGATCAACTTTTGATTAAATTATAAACTGACAATAGATGCATTCTTTCTGCCTGTAATTAAACGGTTCCTATAATTAAACGTTTTTTTAGTGCAGAGTATATGTCAATCGTGCGAGAAATTTCGGGGGTTAATTTCTTGCCCAGAAGCAGATGGCAGAACTTGATTTAACTTTTGTTCTAAATTTTTTACTAAAAGAATGACAGCTCTTTATAGAGCCTGAAATTCTACTCAAAGTACATTTCACCAATTGAGTTAACATCGTGTGGGAATGGTTAAAACTATTTTAATTACATCCAAATAATACCAGTCCCAACTATTATGTATACGCTCAAATTTTTGTGACATCTAAAAGATTTTACATTTAACGTATTTTGAAAAAATGACTTTCTTGGGCTTAAGGTTAAATAACTTAGCAGGGAAGCATCTTAGGTGAATGTTACTAGAAGCGAAATATTATGGGAATAAACTAAGGAAAACGTTGCTTCTTTTATCTTTTTTTGATAAAGATAATAGCTTAGGAGATCGAACTGTTTGAAGTTAAAGTTTTTTTTTTAATTGACGCATTTAAGATGAATATAGAAAAATTGACAACCTCTGTACTTCCTGACCTTAAAGATGATTAAGAGACCTTCAAAAATCCTTTTTTGAATGATTTTTAGCGTTAATTGCAAAGGAGATATGATCGAAATAAGGAGTGGGCTTCGTTTTAGCAAATTATGATATAGCGTTTGGCGGTAAAATCTCACGATATTTTCAATTATAAAGGAATAATAATATTTTTTATACTTTTTTGATAGTCACGCACATTTCTTAAGTTGTTGGACATGGCATGCATGTATGTATTTGTGTAAATATGTATAAAAATGAAAATGACTCGAACATTGATGAAGATGAATAGTTATAATAAATTTAGGATACATTTCTATACAGTTAATAAAATTAGAAAATATTAATTATTGTTTTATTAATTTGTTAAGGTGTAGTTAACACAAAAACACGATCCAAATTCGTAATCAGCAACCCCAAAATCATAAATAATATTAGTTTCATTTATAAATTCCCAGTACTTTCTTTATACTTATTTTTTAACTTGAGGGTGGTTTTCACCCTCTTAGAAGTGAGAGCCATTAATTTTCTTATTAGGGGATGAGTTGTATGTCTTAAAATGTAACAATCTGCTAAGAAAGTCCTAATTTCTCAAAATAAACACAAAATTATTAATTCGTCCTTTTATATCGGCCATATTGCAACATAAAATTTTTAATTTCTGACTTCACATTCGTAATTAGCGACCCCAAAAACGTAAACAATACAAGTTTCAATAATTTATTCCCAGTACTTCGTTAATTATTGATTTTTTGATTTTGGGGGTGGTTTTCACCCTCTTAAGGGGAAAAGCACATTTATTCATTTTTACTACTTGAAGTTGATACCCTAAAGTTAGGGGAATCCACAAAAAGAAAAAAATTCCAAGCCGCCATAGAATTAGTCCGAAGTTTGGATACTTTTTGACACCAACTGACTGCACTACATGAAAATACTGTGGTACGCTTGATTTTTTTGGTCTAACAACAAACATTCTGTTATTTTAAAAAGCTCCCAATTCCGCAAATTTTGAAATATTAGTTTTATCTTTAGTGTTGTTGGCATTGTATTTGTAGCCAACAAAGCGGTGCTTTTTTAACCGATTTCAAAGAAATTAAAAAAGGACGAGTTACTTAGTTCGACCCGAGCATATTGTTTTTCTATATGTATAAAATGTATAATCAATATTCTGGATTGGCTTTCTACGAAATCTTTCTCAAACTGCAAGGTGTGGATCGACTATATGATCCCATAAAAGCTTCATCAAGCTACGTCTAGTGGAAGGTGCACTAAAATTGAAAACGAGAATTTTTTTAATCTCAAATTCGGCGAGGGCGCTAGTAAATCTAATATAGCTGCCTAGTCCAATTAAATAAGTCGGCAAATCAAAATTTTGAGGTAAATACTTGAATTTTTGATATAACTTACTTTGATGTATTAGAACACGATTAATGAAAGAATTTTTTTTCTGAACCCCCGGGGAGGGGTGAAAAAAAATAAAATAAAGTGTTTTTTCAAAATTACTCAAAATGTGTTAAAGCTAGTAAAAAAAGTTTCAAACAAAAATTGTAAAGCATGAAATTTTATATAAAAATGATCTCTAGACTTTTTTTGGTATTACTAAAATTAACGGAGTTAAGCTGGTTAGAAATTAAGGGCTGATACGTACAACTTTAAAAAATCATAGCGTGCTGAAAAGTTAATGAATTTAAATTTTTTTTTTTATTTACTCAGAAAAATATGAACATTCGTTTCAGAGAAAGGGATTTTTTTTTAAATTGTTAATAAAAAAGTTATAAAAATTTTAATTTTTTTTATTTTCAATTAAAACCACTTTGAACGGTGAAACGACTTTTTCTTTATACCATTCTGTTCATTATTCAATATATTGAACATTTGCTTTTGAAATTTTTTTTTACCCATCATTTTCGAGCAGGTATGAATTTATTTACTTGCTTAGTTTTTTTCCAAACGTAAGACACTGCTCTTGTGACGTCACGATAACTGAAAAGAAATAAAGAATGCATACGACAAAAATAAAATGGTTTCGTAGCAGCTGCGTTGCCTACAAGACGCGCATGCGTCACATCTATTAGGCAATCCAACGACCTGTCAAAATTATTTTTCAATATGGCGCTGAGGGCAAACATGGGGTTTATTTTAATTAACTCGCGGAAACGTAGCCAAGGCAACCGAAAAAAAACTCATTTAACGAATGAAAATAAAGGATTGCCGGATGTTTGCCCTCAGCGCCATGTTGGAAGTCACGTGGTTTGGATTGCCTAATAGGGCATCTGCACGTGACGTCACAGCTAACCTCAAAAATATGTGTTTCTTAAGATTTAAGAGTCTTTCGCAGCTATTATTAAAATTTCTGCCTGGTTCCCGTATTTTCAACTAAAATCTAGTTCAGTGTAATGTTTATGAAGTTCTAAACACTTTGTACTAATAAAATAGGCCTCTTTTTGTAGGTTGGAAATCTAACCTGTAATTAGCAGTCTATTTCTATTAATCAAGAATATTGAAAAATTATTCATGTGAATTTTTAAATATTTGCTTGGAGCCAGTACCGGCTCCAAGCTAAAAATGTGTACACAAACATTAAAAATGAGAATAAACTTGAAAAACTTGAAATTTAAGGTTATGTTAGGTACATGATGCAGATGCAGACTAGTTTACAAGTTCATGGCCGTGTTAATGCTTGGTGAAGCTCGTAAACATATTAGTGAGGGCTCATTGAATTCGGAATGACGTCTAGAAAAAGTGTAAAAGTTTCACACCCGCACATAAACAGTTGCAAAAGTTATAAACAAATGAATATTGAAAATATAACGAGTTTCGTCTATTGCAAATAACTCGAAAACTATTAATATTTAAGAAAATTGTAAGAACGATTCTTAAAGAGGAATGAATTTGCAATAAAAAAGCCGAACTCCCGAAACTCTGTCTCTCAGCGCTCTGCGCGGCGAACACTAAGCCGTTACGATGCTCTGAAATCGGCCGTAATAAGTAAAAATATTTTTTTATGTTATTAAATATTAATTCAAAAATTTTAAAAAATTATGGTATTATTTAGACACTTAATGGAACAATATCCCGTTGAAAAAAAATTGTTTCACCGATTTTTCATAAAATGAGCCTATTGTAAATTAACAAATTTTTTTACGTTAATATTTCAAGTCGGATAATTGTTAAACAAAAGCCACTAAAATTATTTCGCTTCATGGAGACCTTATAAAAATTCTTTTGCCATTTTATTATAAAATATTATGATTAAAAATTTAAAAATTTCTTAATTTTTTTTTTAATTGTTCATAATGTTTTTTTTTATTATTTAAACAAATTATTAAAAAAGAAATGTATTCTTAAAATTTATTATTTGCAATTCTCTACAAGACGAAAAACAGAAAAATTGTTGTTGTTAATTTATTTGTTTATTTAATAAACAATTTGTTATTAACAATCGCCGAATGTTTTTAGACAGAAAAAAAAACAAAAACAACCGTATACATAAACATGTAAAAAGAAAAATAAATTTAACATGTTTATGTATACAGTTGTTCTTGTTATTTTTTTTTCTATCTAAAAAGAATATAAACACATTCGGCGATTGTTAATAACAAATTGTTTATTAAATAAAAAAATAAATTAACAACAAAATTTTTTTTCTTTCTTCCATCTTGTAAAGAATTGCAAATAATAAAGTTTAGGAATAAATTTTTTTCTTAATAATTTGTTTAAATAATGAAACAATGGAACAAAATATTATAAACAATAAAAAAAATTTTTAAAGAAGATTTTTTAATTTTTAATTACAATATTTTTAGTCTATGTCCAAAAAAGGGAACTAAAACGTTAAAGGGTTTTTATTGTTTCTTATGTTCAATTGACCCTAAAATATGAGAAAACCGCTGAGTGCTACCATTTAAAGGGGTGCGTTTTTGAGATCGAAGTAAAAAGGTCCACTTTTCACATTTTTGAGTTTTACTGGAAAAATATGCATTTTTCCTATAAACACGTCAATAGAAAAGTTGTAGAGAATTAAATTTCCAATCGAAATGGTACCTTCAGAAGTCAATTTTTTTTTTTACAAAAATACGCTCAGAAAACAAAACAAAAAAAAACGGAAAAATGCATTTTTTTTAAATTTAAGCCTGTAACTTTTTTTCGGGTACATTTAGGCATAGATATTCTGCATAAAAAAAGCTGACGTTTTACCCGTTAATAATCATTTTAACGGTAAAACGCCAGCTTTTTTATGCAGCAATGTCTATGCCTAAATGTACCCGAAAAAAGTTACAGGCTAAAATTTAAAAAAATAAAAAATTGCATTTTTTCGTTTTTTTTGTTTTGTTTTCTGGGTGTATTTTTGTAAAAAAAAAATTATGACTTCTGAAGGTGCCATTTCGATTGGAAATTTATAACTCAACAACTTTTCTATTGACGTGTTTATAGGAAAAATGCATATTTTTCGAGCAAAACTCAAAACATCAATAGGCTCATTTTATGAAAAATCGGTAAAACAATTTTTTTCCAACGGGATATTGTTCCTTTAAGTGTCTAAATAATACCATAATTTTTTAAAATTTTTAAATTAATATTTAATAACATAAAAAATATTTTTACTTATTACGGCCGGTTTCAGAGCATCGTAACGGCTTAGTGTTCGCTGCGAAGAGCTCCATTTTCAACATTAAATTATTAGTAATAGACATAGAGTTTCGGGAGTTCGGACTTTTTTATTTGAAATTCATTCCTCTTTAAAAATCTTCCTTTGAATTTTCTTAAATGTTAATAGTTTTCGAGTTATTTGCAAAAAACGAAACTCGTTATTTTTTCAATCTTCATTTGTTTATAACTTTTGCAATTGTTTATATGCGGGTTTGAAACTTTTGCACATTTTTCTAGGTGTCATTCCGAATCCTCATATTTTCACGAGCTTTATTAAGCATTAACGGCTTTGAACTTGTGAACTAGTCTATATATCTTAATGCAGCGGTGGTGTATGTTTTGGTGAACATCCTCCTAAAAATTGTTAACAAATTTGTTTTTAATAATTCTTATTTTAACTTCTCATAAGATTAATTTAATATAGAATAGATCATACATTTTGTTTTAAGAATGAATTATTTTCTTCTAATTATTATTATCCATCCATCCAAAAAATGGTTCAATTATTTATTATTTAATTTATCCAATTTTATTTTTTAAACTGTTTATTTTTATTTAGATTAGGAATAGAATAATATCAATGATCTATTTTAATGGAAATGTATCGATCATTTTTTTTTAAATGTCATTTTTTTTTCATTCAAAATTGAAATTAATGATCCAAAAAAATAAGTAATGTAAATATTTGTAATTGTCAATTTTTTTGAAATTAAGAAGAAAAATTATTTCAATTGTTAATGTGGAAAAAAAATAATTTTCACTTATGCAAATATTCATTTTTGCAAATAATTTTTTACTTCTAAATTACGGATTAGTTTATTAATTTAATCGAAAATGCATAAAAAAAACATTTTTTGCAACCTTGGTTAAAATACGCGAATTTCGACTAATTTAAAACGATGTTTCAAACAATTATTTCCAATACTCCAATAAATCGTCTGCAAAATTTTCTCGCAAAAAAAATTATATTGTGTACTTTATTTTTAATTTATATCAATAATGTCTAAGAAATAATTCTAAATTTAGTAGAAATCAGCAAGTATTGGCAGTAATAATAATTTCTTTCATTACAATTCAAAGATTAATTTTAAAAATATTTAGATATGAAAACAAAATTCCACGTGTCTAATACCTATAACCAAAATGTACATAAAACGAAGCGTGTATAAGTATGTAGATTTCGCAAAACAATTTTCTTATACTTGACCACAATTAACAATTTGTAGGAGCATTTATTCACCAAAACATTCACAACTGCTGCATTGAGATATCGGGCCTCTGCATCATGTAACCAACATAACCTTAAATTTTAAGTTTTTCAAGTTTATTCTCATTTTTAATGTTTGTATACGCATTTTTAGCTTGGAGCCGGTATTGGCTCTAAGCAAATATTTAAAAATTCGCGTAAATAATTTTTCAATATTGTTGATTAATAGAAATAGACTGCTAATTACAGGTTAGATTTCCAACCTACAAAAAGAGTCCTATTTTATTGGGACAAAGTATTTAGAACTTCATAAACATTACACTGAACTAGATTTTAGTTGAAAATACGGGAACCAGGCAGACATTTTAATAATAGTTGCGTAATACTCTTAAATCTTAAGAAACACATATTTTTGAGGTTAGTTGTGACATCACGCGCGGATGCCCTTACTGCCGTCATAAGGTGAAAAGCCGCATCTAGATATTTGTCATAAATGAGATTCTAATGATATATGACCACCCAAGAGTTCTGCATTTAAAAATATTATTAAAAATTATAAAGTACAAAAACATAAGTGGATAAAAAGCAGCTATATGATTTTCTTAATTAATATTTACTAGTTGGGAAAAAAAAACAAACGCCTTTGTTACTTTCCTCACCAACCGACAATTTACAGATGGGCTATTCTCCTTATGACTTATGACGGCAGTAGATGTGACGTATACGCGTCTTGTAGGCAACGCAGCAGCTACGAAACCATTTTATCTTTGTCGTACGCATTCTTTATTTCTTTTCAGTTATCGTGACGTCACACGAACAGTATTTTACATTTGGAAAAAAATTAAACAGGTAAATAAATTCATACCTGCTCGAAAATGATGGGTAAAAAAAAATTTCAAAAGCAAATGTTCAATATATTGAATAATGAACAGAATGGTATAAAGAAAAAATCGTTTCACCGTTCAAAGTGGTTTTAATTGAAAATTAAAAAAATAAAATGTTTATAACTTTTTTATTAACAATTTAAAAAAAAAATCCCTTTCTCTGAAACGAATGTTCATAGTTTTCTGAGTAAATAGAAAAAAAAAATTAAATTCATTAACTTTTCAGCACGCTATGATTTTTTAAAATTGTACATATCAGCCCTTAATTTCTAACCAGCCTAACTCCGTTAATTTTAGTAATACCAAAAAAAGTCTATTTCATGCTTTACAATTTTTGTTTGAAACTTTTTTTACTAGCTTTAACACATTTTGAGTAATTTTGAAAAAACACAAATAAAAAGACCAAAAAAGAGGGAAAAAAATTAAACAGAAATTGAACCACCTTCAAAACTAGTCGCTAAAAATAATGAAATAAAATTTCACCGTCGCGTCGACCAGTTAATTGATCGTATTACCTAATATCGATGTTGAAGTCGGTGTAAAAATGAACAAATAACGAATTCAAACGTATTTTTAACCAACTTGAAAATAGATATAAGATAATAAAGGTTCAATTACTGAGCGACGCACAGTGGGACGAAACCCTACTGTGTCACCAAAATCACTCTACAGGTCGTCAAGTTACAGTTATCAGAAACTTTTTTTTTAAATGTTCGTTTTAAAATTCTCTATCAATCTGTCGAGCCGGATTTTTTATTTTTAGCTGCATTTTTTATAATTTTGAACTAAAATTGAATTTATACTAGGAAATATCGGTGTTTTTTTTCAATTAAAATTAGTCTACAAATCACAAGTATATAAAAAATCGCTTAACTTTAGTTTTAAATATTTAGTTTACAAATACATAATCGATCTGCAAACGTAGATTTTTCATTTCTTTTTTTTTTCTTGACAGCTGCCAAAATCGCTGTCAAATTTAAAAATTTACAAGTGTGTCTTTCGTAATTTTGAAAATAGTGTAAGATTTCATAGAAGAAGAGATATAAAGTGTTTTAAATTTCTAGTTCCATAATTGATATTAAAATAAAGTTTTCACTTTTGGCAGCTGTCAAAATTTCTGTCAATTTAATGAAAATGCCATTTAGTAAGACAGTGTGACAGTTCAGAATTTACCCATAAAATTACAGTAAGGAAAAGATACATTTTAATAAGGATACGGCAGGTGAATAATGTTATCATTGCTTAGTTTCACTGACATGCAGCGTACAGATCTCGACACAGTAGCGGTAGTTTTTCAGATACATTTGCCTCATCATATTTGTTAAGCTCGCTATGTCTGGTTGCCTATTGCATCTCTATGTCTTGCATTAAATTATATATTATTTCCAATGGCACTTTATGAAATCTCTGGGACCCAATTGTTTATATTGCTTCCTATAATAAATACAAGGTTATGTTGTAATCTCATTATCAAGTAATTAATTAATAAAGGACTAATAATAGGTTACCTAAATATTATAAGGTATAATAAATATATGAAAAATTAAATTCGTAAATGTTATTCAGATGTGTTTTGATTTTGATTGACAAATGTCAAAATTTAAGTTAGAGATTTTAATATTAATGGACAGCCTGATTTGCGGATTGGCCCAATTTTTGCTTTCAAAAACTAAAAAAAATCGAACCGCCTTCAAAGGTTATCTCTAAAAAGTAAGAAATAAAATTTCACTCAGTTTTACAAATACCTGTCTACCTATTAGTGGAAAGTAGCAAGGAACTGTACCTTATTACCAAATATCAATTTGATATTTGGTAATAAATTACAATTCCTTGCTACTTTCCACTAATAGGTAGACTCTAAAAAGTACGAAATAAAATTTCACTCAGTTTTACAAATACCTGTCTACCTATTAGTGGAGTTCCTTGCTACTTTCCACTAATAAGTAGACAGGTATTTGTAAAACTGAATGAAATTTTATTTCTTACTTTTAGAGATATTTTTGAAGGCGGGTCGATTTAAAAAAACCCCTTTTTAGTAGCTTCTTTTATTTATTTAACTTCTACATAGGAAACTATTGTGAGAAAATCTGTACTCTTGTCTTGGTGCGAAATGGAAAACCGTTACCTATCACTAATCACTACTTCCACATCCAAATTTCCGGTGGGGGTGGTAGTGGGGGCGCTGATGCCAAATTTGCTGGCATTATCGCATCTCAATTAAAAACCATTATGCAATGAAATCTTCCTCATTAACAGCATTGAAAACAACGCCATGAGCGAGATCATGCTGTATAATTTGTTTGTAGAAGAAAATTGTTCAACGGGCGCGTTTCTCAATAAAAGTCTCAGTTTATACTGTTGTAGAAAACATTCTTCAGCTGATTCGCCTCCATGCAAGGCTCTTGTTAGTTGCGAAATGGTATATGATATGATAGGAAGTTATAAGAATACCCTATTGTTTGTGAAAAATTATCGTTATTATAAATCGAGAACTAAGTTTTTAATTCATATCACCGGCGACTCCGCCAAATCTTCGAATATGGTCGTAATATAAAAATTGTTTCTAATTTTTGTTCACCTTACACTAGTTGTAGCTTGATAAATTTACTGTGGGACCATCGCCGGACCAAAGTCTACAGTTTGCAACAGGTTTGACAGAAATCGCTTAAGCTACGCCAGAGTAATCAGAGCGTACATACGTCCTTTTTTAATGAAGTTGGTCAAAAAGACAAAAAACGAGGAGGCATTTTTTATTTGGCTGGTTGAACATTGAGATGTTCTCCAGGGGTAATATTTTTTAGGTTTTTATTGCATGCCCATAAAATACCACCCTTCTGAGCTGTTTATGGGCCGTTTAAAATCATTATCCAAATATATTTATAGCAGATTGGTGCCAGGTGGCTTAATAAAAATTTCTCGCCCTGGGTGCAGAGTTTACTTAGTATCGCAATCAGTCATAGAGGATTTGCGTATGATTTTCCCTTTTTTGAACCTGTAAGAGCAGTGCCATTGCGATTGAAAAAAGCAAGTGTACATTTGCCTGTGTATTAGGGATTGCAATTTACCGGAAGTTTTAATAACCGGTAAATCGGTAAATAAAAATGTAAATAACCGGTTAACCGGTATTTACCGGTAATTTTTAGAATGAATGATTAGGGTGGCGAAAATGGCAATTGTCTTTTTCCATGTACAAAATTATCTAAATTTAACAAAAAACATTTTTATATACGTATAATTAATATAATTAGGCTTTGAGAAACATATTTTTTCCAAATTGAAATTCGCTTACAGTCGATTGAAAAAATTATACAGTTTTGCGAAAGGCATATCTAGAGAGTGTAAATAAAAATTTTGTGATTCACTCGTATTATCTTTAGTTGATTATGTTGATGTTGTATATAGAAAGTTACTATCGGCGACAACAAAATAGAAAATTAAAAAACTTCAAAATTCATGTATGCGTTATATTTACAGTATCCCATATAGACAACATATATCACCACATCTAAATAAACATAGCATATTAAACATGGAAAGTCGCAGACGTTTACACATGCTCACACTTATTTGGCGAAAAATTCATAATGACGAACCTCAGTACTTAAGAAATAAGTTAATTTCACGAGATCACTTGCATAATACAAGATACGTACAAAATTGTTTGGTGCCTCAGCATGAAACTGCGATTTTTCAAAGATCATTTACGTATTTTGCATCTCATCTTTGGAATGAACTTCCAAATTAATATAAAAAATATAAATCAAAAATTTTTTTATTAAAGTTGTCAAAAATTACATTTTGGCTGATCAGAAGCAGGAGACTTGATGCTGCGTTGTGGATGCGCGTATATTTCTTTTTCTTTTTCCGATATAATTTTATTTACTTTTAACCTTTTTGCTTCGCTTCGCCTCGCGGGTCTGCCCCTTCCCCTTGTCTGCTCGCATGTCTGAGTGCTGCTGTTGTTATTATTGTTATTATTATTATAAAATATAATATTTGTTAGATTATTACAATTCATTACTGAATATTAACAAATAAAATAATTATAATTTTTTTCTTGTATTTGGGCAAATGGAAGAAGAGCTCTTCAGTTCAATTTGTACAATTTTTGCTTTGAGTAAAATAAATATATTATTATTATTATTATTATAATGAACAAACAAAAGTTTTTTTTATCAAAAGGAAAAAATATAAATGAAATAAATTTAAATAAATAATTATTCTGTAAATAACAAAAATTACAAACATAAACTCAAATAGGGCATTTACTGAATACCTAATCTAAAAATACAATATTTTTTATAAATAGCCCGTTAAAAGGGCTAGTTTTTCAAAGCTGTATCTGTTAGTCGTCTGATATTTGTACAATAGAATACCACCAACTGAAAATGCCCTTCCTCTATCGATATTGGTAGGTCGATAAGTTAATAAGAATTGGTAATAACATTCTTCTAAATGTTTTCCACGGATATTTGAGACAGTGAAATATTCAATTTCCTGTCGCAAGATATTGTCAATGTCTCTCTTACTTGCATTTCTTAGGGCTTGGTGTTTGGGTTTTACTTTTTATAATATTATTTATTTATTGTTAAAAGTGCTCAGTTTTGGGACAGTCACTCTATATTTAGTGAATACTAGTCACTGACATAAATAGAAACGTTGAATATGTGACATATCGTAAATTCAGAATTTACCGAAATAACCGGTAAAAAATTAAAATAACCGGTAATTATCGTCATGTGTTTTTTGTCCTGTTTACCGGTTAACCGGTTAACCGGTTAACCGGTTAACCGGTAATGCAATCCCTACTGTGTATTGGTCGCTTACCATTTGTTCATTTATTTAGTGTATACTTATGCCACATTAATTTCCATACTTAATCCTGATACAAATTCTTATTCTTCATTTTGCATTCGCAGGAGTACTGTTAGCCAGAAACAACTGTTTGCAGTCCTGAAATTAAACAGTCCATAGAGCTATTTAACTTTTGAATAGATATATGTATATCGTTAAGCAGGGCATATAATTTTTATTTAAATACTTACCCATATACATATGTAGTTGCATTTGTGTTTTTTTTTGCTACTATTGACTGTGATAACTGGAATACCTCCACTTGCATCGCGATATAATTTTGTTTATACTTTTGTTTACACTTCTATTATACTTTCTCTTTACATTTTGTGTTTAGTCTGATTTTGCCTTGCCTCTGCCCGTTAACCTTGGCTGGCGCCCAGAAGTTTAAATAATTTTCCATCTACTTATTTAATTTACACAGGTTATCTTGTAAAAATGTATGATTGACATAAGATTCTTTGCCCGCGGCCCACGTTGGACCATTTAAATTTTGTCGTGTCTCTTGACGTCACAACAGGTCTACGAAAGAAAAAAGAAAGATCTTGTCTCATCTAACTTTTCTAAAGAATTTTGACGCGCTGAAGTGAAATTTTGGACAAAAAAATATTTTCTATCTCGTCACTTTTTGTCTACCATCCCTTTTATCCTCTTAAAAAGGTTTTGTCCTAAGGTTCTCATCTCAACTTTTCTAAAGTATATTGACACGCTGAAGCCAATTTTGGACACAATTTTTTTTTCTATCTTGTCAGTTTCCCTATACCACCACTTTTTATCCTCTAAATTTTTTTTGTGCAAAATTGGTTTCAACGCGTCGAAATACTTCAGAAAAGTTAGGTCAAGACCTTTTCTTTCGCCCTTTTTTAGGGGATAAAAGGGAGGGAAACTGACACGATAGAAAAATTTGTTTATGCAAAATTGGCTTCAGCGCGTCATAATACTTTAGAAAAGTTAGATCGGAACCTTTCTATTTGTTTTGTCCAAAATTTCACTTCAGCACGTCACAGTACTTTTAAATTTAGATGATAACCTTAGAACAAGACGTTTTTTTCTTTTGTAGACCTGTGCTATTAAATGGCATTTTTATTAAGTTGACAAAAATTTTGACATGTGTCAAAAGCGAAAACTTTATTTTAATATCAATTATGGAACTAGAAAGTTTTAATTAGTATTTTACGTAATGAGCGATGTAAGAAGCATATTACGCACGAATGGAAAAGTTACGCAGGATGCCGCGTAGCGGCGAGTGCGTATTTCCATGAGTGCATAATTGCTTTACAACTCGAATTATGTACTATACTTTACCTACTATCGTATTTATTTAGTTATTTAGTAAAATCTGGATTTAGTTTACTAGTCAACAATATTATTCAACAAATAGTGTCAGTTTTGACAGCGTTTGAAAATTAAATAGGCGTATTTGTTTTTTTAAACCCCGCGTCAGCGATACAAGCCACCTATAGTTGCGTGTCCCGTGCGTTTTGTTTACCGTGCGATTTATTTACAGTGCGTTTTGTTTACAATATGTAAAACTCAACTTACATAGATGGCAGGTAGTGTATTTTTTACTATTTACAGTAGTAATCGTAGGTAATAGTATATTACGTAATGAGTGATGTAAGAAGCATTTTACGCACGAATGGAAAAGTTACGCACGATGCCGCATAGCGGCGAGTGCGTATTTCCATGAATGCGTAATTGCCTTACAACTCGAATTATGTACTATACTTTACCTACGATCATATTTATTTAGTTATTTAGTGAAATCTGGATTTAGTTTACTAGTCAACAATATTATTCAACAAATATTATGTCAGTTTTGACAGCGTTTGAAAATTAAGTAGGGGCATTTGTTTTTTTAAACCCCGCGTCAGCGATACAAGCCACCTATATAATTGCGTGTCCCGTGCGTTGTGTTTACCGTGCGATTTGTTTACAGTGCGTTTTGTTTACAATATGTAAAATTCAACTTACATAGATGGCAGGTAGTGTGTTTTTTTTACTATTTACAGTAGTGATCGTAGGTAAAATACTTTACATCTCTTCTTCTATGAAAATTCACATTATTTTCAAAATTAAGAAAGACACACTTGCAAATTTTTAAATTTGAGAGCTATTTCGGCAGCTGTTAAGAATAAAAAAAAGGAAATGAAAAATCTACTTTGGCAGATCGATTACGTATTTGTAAAGTAAATATTTAAAACTAAAATTGTGCAAAGTTCTATATATTTGTGACCTGTAGACTGATTTAATTGGAAAAAAAAAAGAAATTTTCTAGTAAAAATTCAATTTTAGATCAAAATTATGAAAAATTACAGCTAAAAATAAAAAATCCGGTTCGACAGATTGATAGAGAATTTCAAAACAAACAATGAAAGAAATAATTTCTGATAACTTTAACTTGACGGGTGGCACGGTAGGGTTTCGTCCCACTGTGCGACGGTGAAACTTTATTTCACAATTTTTAACTATCTCTTCTGAAGGCGGTTCATTTTTTTTTCAAAAATGTTTTGGCATTTTGCGAGTGGCCATGTAGCCGCACCATATATTAGAAATATAAATAGATTCTTGCACTTTTCTAACTTTAACCATTTCACTAAGTGCAAACATAATACTTTCTGGTTAAATAAATATTCTGGACTCCTTTAGTGTCACATCAATCCTTGTATACTTTATGAGTCATTTAGAATCTGCATTTACTTTATAGTAGCAAATTTCCAACCGTTTTCCGCAGTTTCTCGCAGTTCTGACGGAGTACACTCTACTCACTGTCAGACGTCTTCGAGGAGTTATATTATCAACAAACAGTTAAATATCAAAAAAACGCTTGTTAATTTGATAAACATATTTGTCAATTCGATAGAAACACAAGGGAGATATAGTCGAATGAAACCATGTTTTTTTTCAAAGATTGTTTGTGGAAAGGTAATCTGTGTGTTATCAGAATGCCTCAGTAAAATTTTGTCCAATCTGGGAGTGGGGCGTTTTTTGGAAATTGTGTTTTAATTTTTAAAAACGTGTTTTGTCTCGTTTTTCTTTAATATATCGGATTATGTTCTTGGGTCAGGCCGAACAAAAAATCAAAATGTTTGAAAATAAATTATGAACTGCATGGGTCCAAATTCTATCTGTTATTTTATTTTTTTTTTACAAAAAAATAAAAACCACGAAAATTTCTAATTTTACAAATAACTTTAATTGCCAAACAAATAATTAATCTTTTCTAATGAAACTTATGAAATTATAGGTCCTGTAGTTGTAAACTAGTATGTAAAATTATAAATACAAATATTCATTATTGTTCTTAAAAACGAGGTTTTTTTAAAAATTTTGAAGTTTCAAAAAAATCTGCCATTTGGTTACACTAAGACCTTGTTTTTCTTAAATTGTAGGTTTTTAGACGTCCTGTACAATGGTAAGAAAAAATTATTTTTTAAGTATTATTTTAAAGTTAAAGAAGGGTATTTTTTTTCAATTGTTCGTTTTTGGAAGCACCTTTACACATTAATTAGAAGCTGATATATCGTATATTTTGCGATTCATGCATTTATTTCTGTACACATATATTTTGAACTGAAACTGGTACTGCTTATGTGAGAATTTTAGTGAATTCATTAAATAAATTTTAATCGTTAATACACCTACAATTACTCAGATATACGCGCTCTCGTTCATCAAAACCGCGAATACCACGACAAAAACATTTTCCCCATTTTCGTTACCAAGACTTCGAGATACTAAGGAAACTTACGGAGATGATATCCATGCATTCTACTTACTCATCTAGAGTGCGCAGACAAAATCAAACGCGTCTTGCGAAACATCAGAGAACGTCATTTTGTGTACGTTTCTGATGGATCTAATTATCGATTTGGAGTATGCAGCCTACGATGAGGTTAAAACACCATTCTTGCTCTTTCGATATGTACATCTTTGTAACAATGTGGTTGAGAAAAAAAAACAAATAAAGATTATTATATCGTACTAGTCAACCATCCTAAGTTGGCAAGTAGCCACGCAGAGAAAGAGGAAATATCGTCAGTGTTGGACAGAGACAAACAACCTTCTTCTAGCTATGAAAGTACAGTCGGAGGAAGAAGTTTCAGTAAAACGTGCAGCGTGCCCTCTATTCATCGAGAACCCCAGTGTGTCACAGGCCAATTGGTATTTTCGAATGAATACATGAGCAGTCCTTTGTTTTTATATTTGATATATTTAATCACAATATTTAATTGTTTTAGTTTGAAGTAAACAATACGATATAGCGAATATACAAAACAAATACACTTTAAATTAAATATAACGGGACTAAAATTATAAAGATTGAGATAAGCGCTACTTTATTTCCCGCTCAACCCAACTTCCGAGGATTAATTAGTTTTTCTTAATTTGTGATAAAGTAATAAAATTTCTAATGTAAATATAACTGGGATTTAACCCGTTTTAGAATAAAATACAAACACGAATGTCAATACAAAATTTTAAACTGATAATAGATTTGTACACTTATTGGTATAATAGGGGCTCCAGCTATACACTAGTGGCAGCTAGAAATCTTGAGTCGATCCCTATAATTAAGATAGAGTAAAATATAAATAGCAAAATAATGTACGTGAAAGAAAGCGGTATATTAACATTGATGCCAGGCACTTGCATGTTAAGAGTTCCGCGGAAGACTAAAAGTGGCTATAGAGAAAAGTGGCAACAGCGTAAGTTAAATCTGTTTCTTTTCAGCATATTATTTGTCCATTTCTCTTCTCTTCTACCTTACATTGGCATCGACTCAATATTTTAACATGCCACTACTGTAGATTCCTGCTTCATAAATTTTAAGATACAACTTATAATTTCTCGGCTTTGACCAGACAAAGCCTTATGTTTTACTTTGCTTTCAAACACCATGATATTTTCTACTAGTGATAATAAACATAACAATGCTTATAAGTGGGTACTAATAATAAGTACCTAAGTATGTGTTAAATCTAAGTTATATACTGTGGGCACTTTTCTCGAGACCAGTGTTGCCAATTGCCGGAGAATTCTCCGCTTTTCGGAGAATTTGACTGCCTGCGGAGAATCTGGCGAAGAATGCCTTTTTGACGGAGAATTGGCGGAGAATATAGGGTGACATAATTTATAATTATTTCTTTATGAAAACAAATAACAAAATAATGTAGCTCTCTGTTTTCTTGCAGTTTAGTAGTTTATGTAAATGATAACAGATGGCGATATGTGCATATTCAGTTTCATTAAGGGTCAGCAGAGGCCATGGAGGAAGAATATAAATATTTAACCTCCTTGGCAGAGGCTAGCTGGAGCTAGAAGAAGCTTTAAAGAGAGAAAGCCATATTTGAAGGTTATCTGTCTCAGTTTCCTGAATAATTAGTTTACAATAAGTGAGAGGGAGCCAGAGTACCTCCAAATTTAGCTTATCTCTAAAGTTTCTTTGAAAGGGAACAATAGGTTCCTATTGTTCATACCTCCGATTAAAGAACTTATATCTAGATACATAACAGGCTATCTTTTCACTATATACCTTATTTGCTCCTAACATAGTCACATTATATGTCCATTAAAATAGATAGATGGACATCACATCCCATAGGCAACAGTAGCGTTGTGTGTGTAGAAAATGTGTAGAATGGTAAATATTTTCATTAAAATGAATTATTGCAATTCCTGCATTACCGGCTCTTTATATAACGTGATGTAGGCATACGATATTACAGTAAGATAAAACAGTAAGATAAATATGTATTGAAAGGATATTAAAATTTAATTGCTATTTACTTAATGAACTGAACTTCATCATGTTACGACTATGGAACGATCGATTTTCTTCTTTTCTAAACTGCTTTCTGCAAACGGCACGGCACTTCACTATTTATTTGCACAAAATATATTGTCACTAAACTGTGTAAATATGAATAGAGAATATTATTTAGGTATTAAGCAAATCACAACTTAAAATAAAATTACTTTTTCACCAGTTTTTGGTCGGAAAACACGAAAAACATTTATTGACATTAATGGCCGAACTGTCAACTGAGATTATGATAATCGAACTGAAGCCGATCGTGCACGAGCGGCCGCGAATACGCCGATGGGCCAATCAGCAACTTATGGGAAGAAGTGCCTTAGATTGTGAGTCTTTCAGCGACAAATAAATCAATGCCATTATGTATCTAGATATAAGTTCTTTAATCAGAGGTTCATACTCATTCCAGTATGTATATAGAGATTGTAGAGTTCACTAATATCAAACGCCAGGAGGACGAGAGCCCTAATCTACCCGATGACGGGTAGACAGAGCAGACTCAATCTGAGGAACAAGCTCACGCTTATCAGGTCCCTCATCCGGCCTCAGCTGACGTACGCTTCGGTAGCTTGGGGCTACCAAGCAAAGAGCTACCTCCAACAGATCCAGAGAGTGGAGAACGTCGCCCTCAGAACAGCAGTCGACGCACCCTGGTTCGTCCGCAACGAGGACATCTTCAAGGACCTGGACTACACCCCGGTCACGGAGATCATCAAGGAGAGAGCCAGAAAGATGTACGCCCTTGCCGAGGAGCATGGGAACCCACTAGTCAGGGAGGCAACTGACTATGACCCAGCAGATGCTCCAAGGCACAAGCGGCCGAAGGTGCAGCTTCTGGATAACGGGTGAGTATGAGAGACATACCACCATCCGACGATACACCCCCACGGAAGAGACATGACGACACCCAACCACCCACCCAAGACCCTGCGGGTACCGGACAAACAACCGTCCAGTACCTGTAGTCCCCCTAGCTCCGGGCAGACCAAAAATGCTACCAAAGCAGTTAGGTCTGCCCTTCCTCGAGCTACACAGCTCATCCTTACTCTACCGACGATCCGGATGACAGGATGCCTCTTGGCATCTTGTGTACCGGCAGTCACTCCCGCCACAAAACCCAACACACCTAACAGACCGATGACTACCCCCCGGGGGGCAAACAAGCTGGCGAAGAGCAGAAGACGAAGAAAGAAGAACGCCAGAAGAGGCCTTAGCCAGCAAAGTCCAACGAGCCAGGACCCAGGGAGGTGGACCGAAATCGTCTGCACCGCTCACATTTGTGAGTGGGGCCGACGTAAAGTAAGTTCGCCCGCGCTGCACGAGGCTGGTCCCCGGTCTACAGCGATGCATTGGGGTAAAGGGCAATAGTCCTGCCCGGCCCCAGTCATCCGAGACCGACATCTTTAGCCAAGAATATTGACGTAATATCAAACGTGCTCCAAACCTGGTTGTGGTGATTCATCACACATCAACCTGGTGTTGATGAATTAAAATATCAATTTGTGCAAATTAGTAATGGACTAATGGATTACATATTGAGAAGCAAATAAAGATCAATATATTTTTTGTTGTACAGAAGATCTTGATATTTTATTTTTGGCGGAGAATTTCTTCGATTTGCGGAGAATTTTAAGGCAGTATTCGGAGAATTTTAGAAAGCTCTGTTGGCAACACTGCTCGAGACTGTACCGATCTTTACATAGAGAAGGAAGATAAACAAATGAGCTCCGTATCGGCGGACTAGTCGTCGAGACTAGTGCGCATCCTAATCTCATCTGCCAGTTTAGGATGGTAGACTTTCCTCTAACGTATTAATGAAGTTTAAGATCAAATCCTAAACATATAAAGTTTTAAGTTTAAAGTTTTTTGTTTTATTTCTAAAATTATGTAAAAAATTAATTTTTATCACTGTTGTAAAGCACGTTCAAAAAACTACAATTTAGAAAAGAAAAAGTCTTAGCGTAAACAAATGGTAGTTTTTTACAGAGCTTCAAAAACCTCGTTCTTCAGGATAATAATAAATATTTGTTTGAAATTTTCCATAATGGTTAATACCTACAGGACTTATTAGTTCACCAAGTTTCATTAAAAAAGTTTAATTATTTAGTAATTTCGGTTTACGTAAAATTAGAAATTGTTTTAGTTTTATTTTCTTTTGCAAAAAACAGAATGGCGGATAGGATTTGGATCTTGCAGTTTTATTCATAAATAATTTACAAACATTTTGATTTCTAGTTTGGCCTGATTCGATGAACAGAATCCGAGATATTAAAAGTAAACCGTACAAAAACACGTTTTTCAAAATTAAAAATTAATTTCCAAGAAACGCTCACCTCCCAGAAAGTGCAATTGCCTGATAGCATACAGATTGCCCCCCTTCCGCAAAATAGTTTAAAACGTATTTTTAATGTTTGCTTTTATTCACTAATGGTAAAATTATATTTTCTAATCATTCTGTCAAAAAAAAATTATAAAAAAAGATTTCAAATAAAATTTCACCGTCGCTCAGTCAAATTATTACCTTACTTAATATTTATATTATTACTTATTACATAATATTCAGAAAGTTAAAAGTTAATCTTTTATGAAATGCTGACCACAGTAATGAATTCTATATTAATTATGTTAAAATGTGTGCTCTGAGTGACGATCGCTCCGTATAAATTTTATTTTTCATTGACATTAAGTTATTAATGATCTTGCATATCACTTCTTGGAAAAATGAGAACAAACCTGTTTACAACTCGAACAACAGTTATGGTTATGTTTATTGTTTACGTTTATTAATTTCATTATGTAAAAAAATAACGCACATGAGTATTAATATAAATTAAGATTCAAGATTTAATTATTGTTTACAATTACCGTACAAGGTCTTTACCTTTGAAGTTCATAAATGGTAAATAAATGTCTTGTGGATACAAGAGAACTTACATGATTTTACGGAAGATTTTTTTAAATTCATAATCTTCATTGAAGTCAATTTGAAATATAAAAAAATGAAAAAGAAAATTTATATACGTTGAAAATTTATTTCTTACAGGGCCAGTAGTCCAAAATTATTATAAAATTCTTAAGGGATGATTCCTTCCTGGACTTAATCTAAAATAAATAGTTTATGTATAAACCATTGAATTTTGAAAAATATAGATTATTTTTTAAAAACCTAAAAAATCGCGATATTTTTTGAAATATGTTATGATTTTCTTCAGGATTCAGGAGACACCTTTTGGTTAGTTTTAAACTTCTCACGGTGCCAGTAGCGTACGTATGAAACTTAAAGGAACCAAATTTGATTTTTTTTTATATAAAAATGCCTACTAAGTGAGTTGACACAGTGTCTGGCAGATAAGTCATAATAAAATATTACAGTATTCCCTGATTTCAATACAGTTCAAAATAATAAACGAAATATTCACCCCAATCGGGTATTTTCCTATTTATTTTTTATTGTATATTATCATAGAATATGTAGCCTTGCAATACAGATTTCCGCGAAAATAGATATCAATTTTTTGAGAAAACAGAAGTTAAAATAAGTGGCGCAATAGGTGTTTTAAATTGGTGACGTAGGTAATCTGCCGATGACGTAGGTAGTCTGTATGGATTTGTTAATAGAATGGTTTTATACAAAACAGTGTGGTGTTGCCAAGTTGAAATTCCTTCTCTAGTTCTAGTAAGGATAATTAAAGAAAACAGGAGTGTAAAGCTTATTTATTAAATCAATTTTAATATATTTATCCAAGAAATTTAATTTTGTGATGTAAAAAATAATAATAGGCGTGAATTATTAAATATTTTAAATATTTTTTAATGCCGATTAGATTTTTAAAAACATATTTAGCAATATATGGCAACAATGTCAATGGCTAGTCAAATGACAGATGTGTTGATTTGACGGATTTCAGTTTCTTTTATACAGGTATTTGCTGTAATTTACAAATAATAGATAATGTCGTTTAAAAGATTTTTTTTAAAAAATTGTGGAAATTTTTTTTTAACTGCTCCGAAAAATATGGATATTCGAAGAACTTGTTTTCTGAACCAACTGATTGCAATCACTAAACAGCCAATCAAATAGAGATATTTTTGAAATCCTTAATAGCTATTGATTACTTACTGATTGTATTCACTTTGTTCGGCACGAAAGAAAAGAGCTCTTGGTGGCAAGTTTCCAACATTTCTGATCCCATCTCTCCCAAAATCCAAATTTTGTTTTAGAAAGAATATATCATGTCATAATCAACTTTGCGCAAATTGGATGAATCTCCTTTCACAAAATTCAATTCCATCTTAATAGTTTATTGATAAAATATAAAATAACGAAATCAAACGTCACATAAACAAACAACAAATAAATCTAATCAAATATGCCTCTTTCACTTGTATTGTGACAAAAAGTGACAATTGACAGCATGCAAGCAAAGGTGGAAGAGGGTAGAGCTGTTTTTGTACAATGATGCCACATAATGCTGCGTTGTGGATGCGCGTATATTCCTTTTTTTTCTGATATAATTTTATCTACTTTTAACCTTTTTGCTTTGCTTCGTGGGGTCTGCCCGTCCCCCTTGTCTGCTCGAATGTCTGAGTGCTGCTGTTGTTATTATTGTTGTTATTATTATAAAATATAACTTTGTTAGATTACAATTCATTACTGAATATTAAAAATAAAATAATAATTTTTTTTTTTTTTAAATTTTAGATTTATATGTATTAATATTTTTTTATAATCTTAGATTTAGGTTATTTGTATTTGGGCAAATGGAAGAAGAGCTCTACAGTTCAATTTGATCCATTTTTACTTTGAGTAAAATAAATGTACTATTATTATTATTATAATCCTCGCCGTGAGTTTTGTTTACATGACAACTTCTAAATAATAACAAACATAAATACCTTTTAATTCCTTCTAAATATATGAATATAATATTTATTGATTTTTAAGATATTGAGCAAAATAAAAGTGTTATAGGTAAAATAATGTAAAGTAAATACACAATTTGGCATTCTATAAGATAGTTACAGTTTAAGCGAAAGCTGTCTATTATTAGTTAAATTATTTCCCGCCAAATAAAGTCATTTGAAATCTGTGTCTAGACGGGTGTATTCTTGTTTCTTATTTTTATTTAAGAAATTATCGTTCTGGTTTCAATTGATTATGCAGTAATTGTTAAAATAATAATATTACTTGATATATATCACCAAAACTGAATTTAAAAAAAATTATAAATACCCCATTACGCAGGGCGTAGGGCCATATCATTCATCAACATCAAAAGGAAACGGAGAGAACAGTTTTATTGAAAAAAAATTATATGTATTACGAAAAAAATATTTGCGCCCAAAAATTCCTGGTGCACTAAAAGTTATATGCACTTTTTGCCGCGCTTTCACGGATTTTGTACTTATCTGCTTAATATATCTTGTACTAGTAATCGAATGAGAATTTTGAAAATACTGGCTTATTTGAAATAAAATTTTAAAAAAATATAGACCTGTCCGATATATATAGGCCAATCCGCCATCTTGGAAAAAAATAGAAAACACCAGAAGTGGCCGAAAAAATCAAAATTGAATATATTTTCGATAAGAAGGAGTAATTTCACCAAAGTTGGCAAAAATAAAACTCATCTATAGTCAAATATAATACACCAAACCCGGACGCTGTAAGTCAAATAGAACGGTCTACGATGCCGGACGAAATAAATTTTTTTAATTCATGGTCAAGTATCAAGAAGGTATTGTGCGTCACTTTTTTTTCTTCGGTTGTAGATTCTTTCAGGTACTTTAAGGCAATAAAGCTCAATTTTTTTATTTTCAAAAAAGTGCATTTTTTACAATTTCCAAAAATCCATTTTCTTTGACCTTCCTTTTTTTCACCCAATTTTTATTGAAACAAAACGAAATATACTATAGAAAGTCTCGTATAACTTTATAAATTTCTACCGTCACCTTTCCAAGGATGCCTTGAATTAGAAAAGGATGTATACAGCAAGAATGTGTCACTATTTTCTTGGTTGTCCCTGCTTAAGGAATCAATTTGAGCAAGCAGTTGAACACCTCTGGTTATCTCTGATAATACAGTATTCAAATGACTTCCAATAAAAAGAAACTGTAATATCTTGAGACAATCAGTACTATAAGTATTGATTGTCTAAAAATATTATATTTTTCTTATGTTTAGTATTCCTAATTATAAAGCCAAGCATTTTTAGACAATGAGTAGGTACTGATGTAGTGATAATGAGAAATAAAAGATAATTCATGATCATTATAACATCATTCTAATATAAAGTTACCCATTTTGTAATTGTACGCATTTAGGATCTTGAGAACATCGTAGTATCACAGTTACTAATATTCAATCTTAATGGATAAACAATGTAAAGGTTCCGAAAGTTTTATTTCTTTGACAGTTTAACAAAAGACAAGGAGTTATTTTTTGTGTAATGTACTGAATATTCTAGAGAAAAAATGCAAAATGGGTGCATCAAGAAAGTTTTAAGTTCATCAAAGATGTCTCCTCAAATATTATAAAAATCAGATACATTTTCAGAAAGATATCTTGAAGCATTTTCTAAATTTTTGTAATGAACATTTTTTTTACACCCTGTACCTTGAAAAATAGATCATTTTATCCTACATTAAGTCTAAGAATCGCCCCTTTCAATTGCTTGCGCATATTTAGGACTACCCTGTATATTTATTTATGTTTTTTATAAAATGGTTTTGGAAGACATTATAACGCTTTTCGTTCCATTGTCCCAGGGAAAGATTTTGTTGAACGTAAACTAAGAACGTTGTACCCAGTGACATTTGAGTTCGTAATAGAAATAAATATTCAGTTGTTTGCCGAGATATATAAGCACTTTAAAGGCTTAACAGATACGACGGTGCCCGGATAAAATTTACTATAAACAGAGCCGTAGTATATTAGGACTCGCACAATTTACTTTTATCTATTAGATATTCCGGGCGTCGAGCATCGTTTCTCCTTGAGCGTCTATTAATTTGATTATCTAGCGTAAAAGATTGTATCTGATCGAGTACCTGTCCGTGGCCATGTATATCTATCTCCTCTAGCGAGTTAGTTGAACTTTAACCTTTTACGAGCCGAAAAATGCTAAACCGATTTATTGGCTTTTGCAGGAATTGTTTGAACAGAGAGTATCACTCTTGGTTGGTTTCCAATTGTCGTGTAGTTCAAATAAAAAGTCCCAATTAACTTAAAAAATAAAGGACAATGTTAAAAATAGCTGATTTTTGGCCCCTATCCCGGAACGCATAAAACCCAGAGAAAATGGTTGGAAAAGGCTCAAGGTTAATAAAAATATATCTTCGTGGTACCAAAACCCTGGGGAAAATTTTATTTCACCCCCAAAACATAAAAACAACCACTAAAATGCTATAAATAATAGCTTATACTGAATGTGAAAATTATATTTATTTTATGATAACTATTATGTCGACTCAATAGACATAACAAAAAAGTAAAAACTACCACTATCCACACCCTATTCGGGGGATGAAACGAGATACACAGCATCTAATATTAATAAAATAGGTACCAAGCTGATTAAAAATGTACAAAATAATTTTTTAATATTAGTTGAGCCAGACCTTCAACTGTTCCTGACCTCAGCATCTCTGTTTTCAAAAACAACCCCTATAAGGGTATGAAATAATATTCGCAGCAAGTATTATTACAAAAAAGCGCTTTAGTTATCGACCCTGGGAACCACCAAACTACCCTATTCGGGGTGCAATTCTATTCACAGTATCGGATACTAAAAAAATGCGGCGGCACTTAGTAATGCACCATATTATTTTCTACTAGTAAGAGGGACAGACATTCACTTTGTCTTGACGTGATTATTACGAAAACCTTCCTCTATATCAATATGAAAAATATTTACCGCACGTAATATTACAATAGATCTTTATGGTTTTAGTCAACACATTTTTTTTAATAAAGAACAAATAGCGAGTTATTTAGCAACCTCGAAAACAACCAAACTACCCTATTCAGGTGGTAGAATCGTATTCACCGCTACAAATACTAAAAAATAAGAAACAAGGTGATTAAAATGAATCAACATCAACTCCAGTTTAGGGATGACAGGCACTATAGACAACTAATGTTGGAAAAGATAAGATTACCAATTTATGAAATATATAGAATCATGTGAAAATATTGCAGCAACACTTATACTAATTACCTAATAGTATCCCTATAAAGAAAAACTGCCGTTATTTAGAGAGAACAGCATCTAGTACAGAATATTTGCAGAGCACATTAAAATAAAATGAAAGGTTTCTATTGGTTCTTATGTCTGCATTTAATAGATTATAGACGAAGATAGTTAATCGCTGTAAGGGGTTGAAAATGATATTAGTTTATTCCCTATTATATTATTCCATGTAAAGGTACTTCTGGGTAAGCTTCACTTGTTGGAGAAAAGGGTACAGTAAATATGTAAATGAATATTTGCAAAGACGGATCATTTGGCCACTTATTGTGTTCTCCAGGATGCACCACGAGGAGGCGATCCTTTTTACATTCAACATTTTTTTTGCTATTTTTTTATCTTACTGGTGAACTAACTGTATATAGGTAGCAAAATGTCAACTATAATACTATCTGTATGTGCAGTATTATAGTATATAAGTAAATATTATATATAGATATATATTAAATAATGTAAAAATTAAATGTTCACACACTCAAAATCGCAAATAAGTGTCACTAGAATACCTCTACGAAACCAGAGTGTTTATTTGGTAAACATCTTTATTGTTACATTGTGTAATCTTTTAATTCCAAATAAACATTATTATTATTATTATTATTATTCCCTTATATTTTTCTTTTTTCTTTCATTAGTTACCCGGGGTTCAATTACCCAAGGCTAGCTAAGTCGCACAATTTTGGAGAGACGGATGTTTGACATGTGGGGGGCTTGTATTCTCGCTGTTGTCTCCAGCGGTGGTAGTTGGGGTGAATTTGTTCACTTGAGTGCCAGAAACTTGCGTACAATATTTGCTGTGCCCAGTAGCGCCGCTTTCTGCATCGTCCTCAAGTGCCAGTCCTGCAACTGTAGCTTCTGTTTCGCGTCCATCCAATCTTTGGTGACCAGGCCATTCGCGGAAACCACAACCGGAACGATTTCTACTTCGTTCAGCCGATACATATCTTTTAGCTCTACAGCAAGCGGTTGGTACTTTCTCTTCTTTTCAGCAACTGTCGAAACTAATTTCTGATCTGAGAAATTATTATTATTATTATCATTCTTTTCACCACTTTCAGTGTGTTAAAAAAATATATCATCGGCTTTTATAGCAAGATGATACATTCAAACGGGAATACTAAGGAAGGATCTAACTATAGATGTAGTGCCAAGAATTACTGCTTTCTGCATTTGGTTTCTTATACCAGCTGAGATTCCTAGTTCTTGGAGGTTCTTTGTCAGCGTTTTTGTTACGACTCCTGTAGTAGAGATGATGATTGGTAAGATTACTACTTTTTCTTGTCGCCATAAGTCCTTAATTTCAGCAGCCAATGGGAGGTATTTGCTGATCATTTCGTTGTGGTACTGGTATTATTATTATTGTTATTATTGTTGTATTGTTATTATTATTATTATTATTATTATTATTATTATTATATTATTATAATGCGAAACTATCTGAAAATTTAATAAACATTCTTCTAAAAAGGCAATTATATATATTTACTCCTACATATATGTATATAATAATGTAATAATTATAATATAATAATTTATTATTTATTTTTTATTATACCCCTTATAGGGGTTGTTTTTGAAAATAGAGATGCTGAGGTCCGATCAGTTGAAGGTCGGCTCAACTAATATTAAAAAATCATTTTGTACATTTTTAATCACCTTGGTACCTATTTTTTTAATATTACATGTTGCGCATGGCGTTCCATCCCCCGAATAAGGTGTAGATAGGGGTAGTTTTTACCTTTTTGTTATCTTTATTGAATCGATACCTAATAGTTATCATAAAATAAATATAATTTTCACATTCAGTATAAGCTATTATTTATAGCATTTTAGTGGTTGTTTTTATGTTTTTAGGGGTGAAATAAAATTTTCCCCAGGCTTTTGGTACCACGAAGATGTATTTTTATTAATCTTGAGCCTTTTCCAACCATTTTCTCTGGGTTTTATGCGTTCCGGGATAGGGGCCAAAAATCAGCTATTTTTAACATTGTCCTTTAATTTTAGGAGCAGTACCTAATTATGCCGATTATTTGGTTAGTTGATATGAGAAATATTCTTAATGGAAAATATAATGCGATTAATTAGTACTAATGCATATAAAGAAGTATCTTATAAATATTAAGCAAAGCACCAAAATACAGTGAAAAAGTGACCTACTATTTATAGATATATATTATTCCCCGAATCTAACAACTCAAATATACAAGGTAGAAAACGGAATTGAACAGTCACATTCGAGAATCAAACAAAACAACTAATCTTCTATACCTTGAGCATAAAGTATTGACAGTGGAAGATTGCGACCTGGGGCTGCCAAGAGGGTGAATAAAGAAAAAGAAATGTGAGCTCTTTGGTTCTTGTACACTCATTAAATCACAATTGTATTTTTTTACCTCCTTTAATAGTGGGGGTGGGGGTGGTAATGGAGGCTAATGCCAAAATATGCTAACTACCAATTTTATGGACTCTTACTTGCTTGATTTACCCTCCAACCCGTTAACGGGATAAGATCAAAATATAATTTAGTTCCAGATCTCGTTAACATACATACGTGTACCAAATTTCAAGTCAATATCTTGAACGGTTCCCGAGTAATCGTGCGCACAAAAAAGTTACTGACACAAACCAACAGACAGATGTTTTTCTCAAACTTAAAATCTCGACGTTTCATGACATTCTAAGCTTTATCATTCAGATAGAATGATAATGATTTTCAATTTTTTTTTTTTTGTTACAATACTTCCACTGGATGTGGAAGTAAATGTTTACCTATTAAAAAGTCACATTTTAGCGCGCGTTTTTGGTGACTAACTCAAAAACTAAGCCTTTACAAAAAAAAAAAATGTTAATCACAATGTTGAAAAATATTTTTTCCGTTTTTAGCATAACGCTCTGCGCTAAAAATTGGCCAAGTTATAGGGGATTTGTTTTTAAAAAAGTGCATTTTTATAAAAATAGAAATTGCGAATTTATTCCTTTAAATTGAGTTATAACAAAACACTTCATTTAAGCTTTTTTGGGGCCATTCAAACAATTAAACAAATGGCATATATTATTTTCCTCGAAAATAATTTGTCTAAAAAATACAATTTTTTTCTAGAAAAACGTGTTTTTACCCGAATTTGTTATAAACAATCATTTTTAAACAAACACAATATTACTTTCTGCTGCAACATAAAGCGTGTTCAATTTTCTTTGAAATGGTGTTCATTTAGTCTAAATACAGCAGTCTTCTGCAGTCACTTAAATCTGACAAAAATTATGGAAAGAAATAAAATTTTATAATTCTTGCCAAAAAAAAATTAAGGCGTACAAAAAAAGTTAATCTGGGTTCTTAGAGTATATTGCTACTGCTAATCATTCACGGAGGAATCTTCTTTTTTACCGTTTAGTTTTATTACTACACGTTTGAAATCAACTTTATTGGAAAAATTTGAGTGATTTTGCATAATTCTGAATTTTTCGCAAATACCTTGATAAATACATATTTTCAGTTTTATATAAACGTAAAAATTCCCACATTTCACTGACCTTGACTTTTATAGACTAATAAACCAATACGAGACTTTTTGCGGGATGGTTCACTTTTCGGGACAGCTCCTCGAAATACGGGACTGACCCGCCTAATGCGACGAATGGTCACTTTACCCAACAAGAAACAGAAAATTTAAGAAAATGTCACAATCAACATTTAGACAATATTTGGAGACAGTGGCGGATTTATACTTCTGCCGCCTAGGGGCTATCGGAAACTTGCCGCCCTCCCACCCCCTTCCCACTCTCTGCTCCTTGCCTCAGCAGTAAAAAATGATATTCCCTCTACACCTCACATCCCCTTTTAAAGGGTCAATTCCCTCCTCGCTCACTCCCATTTACGCTTTCTCCCCATAGTCAATATAGTCTAGGAGTCCGCGTACATAAATGCAGTTTATACATATCCTCGTATAACTTCTTGTACGGCATAATTGCCCCTAGTCTATCACTTTTTTCCTCTGCAAGAATTTTCGTAAACGCGGCGTTCCTCCTCGCCATGAAAAAGACGATTTCCACACGTCGGACTGGAAAATCGGCAAATATATTTTGTCGGACAATTTGAGAATTGGATTCTACATATATATTCTATATATTTCTACAAATTTTGGAACGTTAAGGGGCTCTACCACCCTAAACATAACATAACATAACTTTCGCAGAGGAAAAAAGTGATAGACTAGGCGCAATTATGCCGTACAAGAAGTTATACGAGGATATGTATAAATTGTATTTATGTACGCGGGCACCTAGACTAATAAGCACAAAGCACAAAATCATGAGTACTAGCAACAGTGGTTTTGGGTAAATTAAAAACCAGAACGATATATAATATTGTTTATTTTATCATAATTATTATGAGAACGAGAACAAAATAAAATTTGAAATAAACTTTGGTATGCATTTAAAATGTTATTCATTTAGACATAGGCCAAATAGGCCCAGGCCACATAGGCTTATCAGCAAGCAGCAAAACAGTTCCTACTAATTTAAGTTCTATAACAGATATTGAGAAAATTATATGTACAGGGTGGTCGCACTAACGTTAGAACCTCATTTAACTTCGTTGTTTTTGGAGTTACGTAAAAAAGTACAAAAATAAAAGTTATAGAAAATCACATGTATTTTCCAAAAATAAGAATATTTCAGAATAGCAATTGAAAGTCTCATTTCGGAGATATGAACTTTACTTTGGTTTTTTTAAATGATACACTCCATATATATTTACACCATTTACACCATTTGAAAGGCCATAAAAAAAGTTTTTAATTATATACTTAAACAAATTTTGTATAATTTACTATAAATTTACAATTTATCAAATTTGCCGTGGAAAATAAAAGTATGCAACTTAAAATAAACAATATGTTAGTTCTGTCGAAATACTTGTTAGTATCTAATTTCACTTTATTTTAAATAAAATGGAGAATTTCAATAATTGAAATATATTTTTCGGACTATCATGACTTAGTGTAAGAAAATATAAGACTTAATATCTACTATAGTTTTTAAGAAAAATACTATGTGTCATACACCTTTCAAATGGTGTAAAAATATATTTAAAAAAACCAAAGTAAAGCTTGTATCTCCGAAAATTTAATTGTTCATCTGAAATGATTTTTGAATAAACATGTGATTTCTCAGAACTTTTAATTTTGAACTTTTTTACGTAACTCCAAAAATAACGAAGTTAAATGAGGTTCTAGTTAAAATAAAAAAAAACACGTTCTCTAATAAATTAAAAATGTTCTGATACTTACTACAATAATAATAATTTTTTGTTGTTATGTGCCTTTGGTATTTTTCAAGAAATTTGCCACCCCTGGATTTTGCCGCCCTGGGCTATAGCCCTTATAGCCAGAAATCCTTCACTGTTTGGAAATATGTCAAACAACTGGGGCTACACACATACATTAGCAGCACATCCTCCACAAGAATAGTGCAAAGCAGACCTTCATTTAAGCAGCTTCATGACTGCATTTGTTTCTAAATATTTAAACGTCCGAAAAAAAAACCTGTAATCATTTAATTCTAAATGAAATAAATAAACAATGTCTGTATTTGTGTTTTCACAATGGAGGATTTCAGATTGTTAAAGCTGCTTTTACACAACCAAAAATATTTATATATTATAATTTACATTGTGTTTAAAGGGTCTAGCATGATAACCATATGAAATGTGCCCCTAGAACTACTATTTTGTGATTGTTGACCTGATGACATAACCATTTTCCATAAAAGAATCATTTTAACTGACCCATGTTCCCCAGGAATAATCATTTCTAGACCTTCATCTAAATCAATTCTACAATGTACACTCCAAGTTTTGCTGAATAACTCTTGACGATATCTTCCGGTAACAGGTTTAGATCTTTCACCCTCACCCTTCAGTAAAAAGTACACGCTAGCTTGAAACTGTGAACTATGGTGTATCCAAAATAATTTTTTTTCTTTTGAATTTTTACATTTAAAAAGTGGGCGTTTGTCTTTACATTACATAAGGACTCACACATTAAAACACCCTCTATAGTTAAATAATATAATGTGTAATTTTCTTGTAGAACATTTTTTGCTACGCCATTATTCATTATAGGTTGGCTTCTTCATCGTTTCATTTTTCTTATTGTTAGTGTCGGACCTTTGTTGGCTTTGCTCGTATGTCGGATGTGCAAGTTAATTCAATAATGAAAATTACTAATCCATCCGTGAACTCTGATGGCTCATATTTTCATTTATTTTCTCTTGCTATGCAGTTTCCAACAGTGGCGTGTTCTAATTGATTAATTATTAGCGTTCGGTAGTTTTAGTGTCTCTTCCTAGTTCCACCAAAATTAATGATATGTTCCATTTTTGTTTAACATATTTTTATTTGTTAGTGTCTGTAAAATTGCTGTTCTTTAGGTCTTGTCTCCATCCCAATAATATCCGGCTGATTAAATCATTACGCTCAAGAGAAAATTCGACTATTTTTTTGTAAATGCGTTTATTGTGTTAAAAGATTTACATTTTTTTTCCTTTCGAAACATTTATATACTTGCGTTTGTTTTTTAAACGTATGTTAGAGACCTGATAACAAAGCACCAAAATTGTGTGATTAGGAATTGTTGGTTAATATCGTCAAAAGTTGATTTTATTTTAAAGTGTTTTTTCTTTCAAAATGCCGTGAAGAGCTAAAACCGCTGCCCAAGGAATCACTACTTCCACATCCAGATTTTCTATACAAGTCACTCACAACGAAAAAATTTTGTATGTGGAAATAATAACATAATATTTGAAATCCTCTACCCCAAAAATCTATAAAACGATACATCACATCGGTAGTGGGGTGGGGGTGGTGATAGGGGGTGTCGTGGGGGTGAATGAAGTAAAAAAATATTTTGAGGTTTCTGGTTCTTGGACACACACTAAATCACAATTTTTTTTCATCCCCTTTAATGATGGGGTGGGGGTGGTAATGGGGGTGGCTAATGCCAAAATTTTTTTTGAGACCTTAGCTTCTCTTTAATATACTAAATACCAATTTTTTGGACTCTTACCTGCTTAATTTACTTATTTACCCCAAATTTACCCCACTTTACCCCCAACCCTTCGATGGAACAAGATGAAAATATAATCTAGTTCTAGATCACGTTAAAATACATCGTGTACCAAATTTCAAGTTAATATCTTAAACGGTTCCAGAGTAAACGTGCGCACAAAAAAAAGTTACAGACCGACAGACAGACCGAAATTTTTTTTTCGCTCAAACTTAAAATCTCGACGTTTCATGACATTCTAAGCCTATTTGAACAATAAAACTTTTTAAAAATTTTTTTGTCATTACTATACTTTCACTGGATGTGAAAGTAAAAGTATGTATCTAAGATGTAAATGTGAATGTGAACATTGGAAATTAATATATAATCAAGAAATTTTTTTTAAAAAAATTTAACACACGCCTATATCTTCGACATCTCCGTTACTTTCAACGCTACAGAAACAAAAGAACACTCTTAATAAAAAAGCAAATATCGTTATTTTTTTATGAGAAGCGTTAATAGCACAAGTGTCATTATTTATGTAGTATTTTACATTTAAATCTCCTTCTTTAACTTGTCAACATCGGGACCTTATTTTTAAACTTCCCTATTTATCCCACAGCAATTTATAAAACAATGTTCTTTATTTTTTTAGTAAACTTCATTTTGGGTACTGTATTAGAAACTAAGGCACTTTATAATATTTGAATAAAAAAATTATTTAAAAAAATGAGAGTTTGTTCCATTACCTTCAAAAATAATGTGTGTATCTTTCGTAAAATACAGTTGAAATACATTGATTTGGCTATCCTATTTCTGTTTTCCTTCTGCTCTTCAATAAATTTTGAAGTTTGCATAGAGGGCGTTTCCTGATTCACCCTACTTTTTTTTACCTTTTTTTATTACACACTGGCTTGGAATATAACCACAGCCATCATCACTGGCACGCAATGCATCGTCTTCGCTGGCACTAATGATACACGGAAATATACATTTTTATTGAGTATTTAACCCCAGAAAGGGTGCGTTCCTAATCTGACCCATTTGACAACATGAGGTTTTAAACTAAAGAAAAATTCTATGGTTTTTAGTAAAAAATTGAACAGTTTTTTATTTCCCGCTTTTTATATTTTAAACAAACGTAATAAGAAGTGTAATAAACTACATCTTCTTAATGACGCATCACGTGCTAATATTTCGGGCGGGAATCCTTAGATCATTTTATGAAGAAATTTTATATGAACATATATCCACAACGGCTTAAATTTTTTGCTACAAGGTGTTGAATTTTTTTTAATCATTATTTTTTTATATCTCAAAAAGTACTTTAGATATTATTTTTAGTTTTGGTAGGTGTTAATAAGATATAAAACCATATATTTTGGTTAGAAAAGTTATTTTATCGCTTCACCAGGGGCGTACCTGCAAACATGTCCTATGATATTCTTTACCAAAAAAGTGGTACGCCACTGACATTTTTCCATGTGGATATTTTTTATGATTAGCCTGGTTAATTCTACATAAAAACGGTCTCTTACATTTTTCTAGTCAATTAAATTCAAATTGGATTAATTCTAATTAGTATTAACATTAATAATGATAAATTTTGTTTTATGAAAATTGTTGGAAATGGCCAGCTTCACTTAATAGGCATGCTTCCGTCCGTCTTCGCATCGAACTGCCCACTCGTTCAAATATTCCCGGCGTATTCCGTATTGTTTCACACGAGGCAATTATTCGCTGTCTTAAATCTTCTAAAGTGTTAATGAGAGTTTTATACACCATGGTTTTAAGATGCCCCCACAAAAAAAAAATAATTGAGATCGGGGGATCTTGCTGGCCATTGCTGAGGTCCTCCGTGGACTATCCAACGGTTAGGATAAACCTCATGTACTTAAATGGTCGCGAACAATTACTCAAGAGCTCCATAGTGCATGTACCATATTTGATTCCTTAACGCAATTGGTACATCGTCATGCAACACAGGTAGTTCTTCTTGGAGAAAATGCAGGTAAGATTGTCCATTACGGCATCTTGGCAGAAAAAAGTACCTACAAGATTATTACCAATAATTCCTACCCATACATTAACTGAAAATTGCTCTTGGAAATGGGTTTCCCCCCATACATGATTTTTATGAAAATTTGGATAGCATTTGTAGGGTACTAGCCTACATACATATAGGTATAGTAATATCACTATGGATATAATAACAAAAAACAATTTATTATTATAAAAATTACTTTTTGAAATATAAATTAAAATCTTAAAGTTTATTTATTTTTTATTTAATTAGCATATAATGCTATAATTGGTGACCCCGAATGTCTTCACGCATTGTATACCTCCTGAGAGGTTGAAGACAATTATCAAGAATTAATAGTGAAGATTGAAGTTTGATATCTCTTGACAGTATTTTTAAATAAGTTATGCCATGGACATTCTAGACAGCTGTTCTAGTCCCGACGAGAATATGGGGCCGAACACAACTGGTCGTTCTGCTTACCGCTTTAACAACGAACGACGTCTACAACGAAGACAGCCAGCACAAGGTCGGCCGTTCCATAGATACGGATTCCTCAGTCCCTCCATGAAGATAGTACCGAGAAACGAATCAAACTAGATTTTCAGAAGACTTGTTATTACTTATTTTATTGTGTACATGTGAGGGTAGGTACTCTATATTGCTCCCTACATTTTTTTAAAACCAGATTATCAATGTATCAATTATTTACTATTTTAATTAATTCACGCTCTTTCATATTCACTTAGCATCGTCAAATACATGCTATTTTATTTTATCACTTACCTCAATTTATTTCTTCTATGCACTCAATCAATTCGGAAAGACGCTCAATTTATAGATTGTGAACTTTCATTCACTTAGCACATGCTTGCTATTTTTTCATTTACCTATTAAAGACGCGCAATCCAATTATAATTGCGAACTATTATTCTACTTAGCATCAGTCGTATACATGCTATTTTATTTCAATTCATCAATGACATATAACATACTCGCATTAAGGAAAATGTTAGTACAAAAATAAGTTTCCTTGTGTTACGTTATTTTGTCATCTATCACTCAAATCTGACTTTTATTTTAAATCTGATTTTTAATATTGATACCTTGGTAAGTTGGTTTCTTCGTTATAGGGGGGGTAGTATATGTAGGGTATTAGCCTATGGCTATAATGGCCTAGTTTACACCATGAAATAATTTGGTCTGAGCCGAGGGAACTAATGGAGTGGGGATAGGTCGACTCGAATTTATTTTGTGTTTGTGCCTGTTTACAACACATCACTATACTTGAAAACTTGTGGATTAGTTGAGGAGCACCAGGAGCAAGCAAACCTTACCTCCTTTATGCGGGAACGACGACTCTAACCTCACAAACTTGACATTTCCTAGGTTTGTCTAATATGTCTACGTTTACACCACATTTTACGTTAGATTCGGTATTAAACCGCGAATTGGTCTGGTCTGATACTCCTGCTCAAGAGAATCAGAGACCAAAGGCGGATCAGCTTAGCTCAGACTGTTTACATCGAACGCACTATAGGTTTAATATGGAGTATGGTTCTCAAAAGGTACTTGGTTCGCAGACCAACCTGTCGGTGTAAACTAGGCCAATAATAAAAAACAATTTATTATTATAAAAATGACTTTGAAATCTAAATTAAAATCTTAAAGTTTATTTATATGTTATTTAAATAGCATATAATGCTATAGCATTCCTAGAAAAATTTGCTTTGTCTGTGAACATAATTTGTGACTCAAACTGCGGATTTAGTGTAACATTCTGAAGGTGCCACTGACAGAAGTTCACACGCTGTCGAAAATCTCTGGAAAGTAATGTCTGTACTTTTAGAATATGATACGGAAACAACAAAAAATCAATCAAAATTCGCCAAACAATTTGATGCCAAATATTCAGAGTTATAGCAATCTTCCTCGTACTCGTCTCAGAATGTTCGTCGATTTCCTGCAGCACTGCTTCCTCAATTTCGGGTGCTCTGAGGTCTACCTTCCGAAGTACCTTTTTGGAAACTACCAGTTTCACAAAGACGGCGATGAATAGTCGAAAAGAATGGCTATCTGGCAAGGCACGATTTGAATATGTTTCCTGATACATACTTCTGGCTTTTGTTGCATTACCATCTGCGAGACCATATACTTACTTCATTGTCGCCATTTCCGCTTTCGTATAATTCACCATATTTACTGAGATATTCGAATAAACACAGCGAAAAAATAAAATAAATTCAATGAAACACTAAAAATCGAAGAAATAATACGATGAGATGGATTTAAACACCAACAACTTACTTTATGTCAACAAATATTGTTTTGAAAATGTTTGTAATAACGTAATTTATTCCAAAATAACTAGATTTATGTGTCCAAAAATTATTGGTCAATACTGCTAAATGAAGCAATTTGATTTAACCCTTTCGGGACGGCAATGGTTTTAACACGCCAGGCTGCACAGACGGCAGCGGACTGCACTTGCGGATTTGTCCGTTTGCAGCCGCGAACTTTCAAATATGTACGGCTCCCAAACTCAACATTTTATGAATTTAGGGGAAATATCAATAAAAAAAATGCTAATAATAGAAATAAAACTTGTATTTACCAAACAAAATTGATCTAGCGTTGGAAGGAGTAAGAAAAGGGTCGAACTAATAGTGTGTAATAGGCGGATACGTATATTTTAAGTAATTAAGTGCACCTCTTGTCGTGCGTAGATATCCGATTTCCGGCTGACCATCACGAAAAATTTTTGCGGATTCATCCGTTTCCCGTCGCGAAAGGGTTAATTGTTTTAATCAAGAACTGTGCGTCTGATGAGAAAGACGCAAGAGACCGTTTTCATGTAGAATTGACCAGGCTAATCAGAAAAAAATATCCTGATAGAAAAATATCAGTGGCGTACCACTTTTTTGGTAAAAAAATATCAGAGGTCAAAATAACTTTTCTAACTAAAATATGTGATTTTATATTCTATTAACACATAAAAATTGAAAATGATATCTAAAGTACTTTCTGAGATAAAAATAACGATTTAAAAAAAAATCAACACCCTGTAGCAAAAAATTTAAGCCATTACGGACATATGTTCATATGAACTTTTCTTCATAAAATGACCTAAGAAATCACACTCTGGAATAATAGTACGTCATTAAGGATAATATGTATATATGTATATGTATATAATATGCTTATAATTTTTCTGAACTAACTATAAGAGTAAAATGAAAGCATAAATAGATAATAAGAGAAATAGATGAATTATGTATTCTTACTGAGGTCATTAAGCTATTAAGATATTTTTCAAACCATATTTATAATTTATATTGTATTAATTAGTTGATATAAATGCTATAAAAATTCAAATATTCATATATTTCAAATTTCAAGGCCTAATAACTTAATATAATATTTTACTCGTTAATTAAAATCAAGTATTTATGAAAGCAATGCAATAATTGTCATAATAACGATAATAATACAAAAAATACTTGTTCAGTAAGTATCAAAACTATACCTGCCACAGCCTTAATGCCATATTTGTATAGATATGATGGTATATATTTTTTCACATATTTAAATTTTTGTTAGCATTTGTAAAGAAATTTCGTGGAAATTTAATTATTAGAAAAAATAAAACCATTTTTTGGAATTATTCTTCATTTTTACTTCCACATCCAGTGGAAGTATGGTTGTTGGAATAACAACTTTGCTATGTGATACCTATTGTTATTTTGTTATTTTTAATATTATTATCATGTTATCTTTTACTTGTCAGTCTATGATTGAATTGTAATTTAAACTAAATAAAAGTTTGTGTCTAATTAAAATATATTGAACACATTTCAATATTCAATAGGTTATGAGCCCAGTGTCACCGTTCCTTCTTGATTCAATTGCATTTTGTATTTGGACAGTAATTTTGTGTTCGATTTGAATGAAATGGCGTTTTCAGAAACAGATTCTGTGAAAACTACGTTTACAAAGTTAAACAATGAAAATTATCAAATCTGGAAGTTTAAGATTGAAATGATATTATCTAAGAACGAGTTTTGGGATATTGTCAGTGAAGAGAAGCCTGAACCAGAGCCCTCAAACTGGCGCATGTTGGACCGTAAAGCAAAAGCCACAATTAGTTTGGCTGTAGAAGATGACCAACTGATCCACATAAGGTCAGAAGGAGGTCAAGGGACATGTGGAGGGCACTTCAAAAGGTTCACGAACGATCCAATTTGTGCAGTAAGTTGTTTCTGCTTAGAAAAATTTATAAGTTACGCTTATCAGAAGACGGCGATATGCAAACATACATAAATAATTTGTTGAAACTCAGTTACGAGGTATTGGAGAAGAGTTTAAAGATAGTCACGTTGCTGCTTTGTTATTATGTAGTCTGCCAGAATCTTATTCATCATTAGTAACTGCTTTAGAATCCAGACCGGAAGAAGAACTGACATTTGTCAGAGGAAAATTAACAGACGAGTTCGATAGACGACGGGAACTGTACTTCAAAATCGTTTGCCTACAAAGCCTCGTAATTGTACGCCTCATGAATTATGGCATGGTACAAAATCTAATATCTCACATCTAAGACCATTTGGAAGCAGTCTTATTTCACGTACCTGAAGAAAAACGCACAAAGTGGGATAATAAGGCGGCTGATGGAATTCTTGTAGGATATTGCCTTACAACAAAATCATATCGTATTTTAATCCCAAATACAAACAGAATTGTTGTGTGTCGAACAGTTATATTCATTGATTCAGAAAATAATTCTGATAAACAAAACAAACCTCTTAGATACACCATGGGGTCTTCATTAAAAGGGGATTGTCCTGCTTCTGAAGTTGAAATTGTGGACAATGGAGCCATTATAGAGACAGTATACAATGAAGATAGTTCAAGTATAAGAACATCATCTCGTAAAAACAAGGGAAGATAAAGATAAAAGATTAGGTTACATGATTACAGAATCCTCGGTTTCCGAACCTCAAAGTTTGGAACAGCTTCATAGTCTTCCACAATATGAACAAGCCTTGTGGAAAACTGCAATGGATCAAGAGATGAAAGCCCTGGATGAAGCAAATACGTGGGAACTTTCTACGCTACCCCCCGGAAGAAAAGCCATTGGGTGCAAATGGACTTTCAAAAGGAAACAATATTCAGTTGGGGAAATCGAAAGATATAAGGCGAGACTGGTAGCCAAGGGTTTTGCCCAACATCCAGGAGAAGACTACGATGAAACCTTTGCCCCTGTTTCAAAGCAAACTACCAAAAGAACGCTTCTGACAGTTGCTGCTTCACAAAACATGATAGTACACCATTTTGATGTTAAAACAGCCTTTTTATGTGGAGAGCTAAAAGAAGAAGTTTATATGAAACAGCCGGAGTGTTACGTGATTCCAGGAAAGGAAAACTTCGTATGCAGACTTAAGCACAGCCTATATGGATTAAAACAATCAGCTAATGTATTTTATAACAAAGTGAATGATACATTGACATCACAAAAAGTAAAGCTGATCCTTGTTTATATATAATAATAATAATAATAATAATATGTTTATTAGACCATAGTATTTACATAAATTACTTTCACAAAAAAAATAATACATTTTACTTAAATACACAATGGTAAACAAACATGGAAAGTTGCTCACTTAGGTAATAACCCTGCATGTTAGATTAGAACTTTAGTAAAATAATAATAATAATAATTTGTTTGTATACTAAATACCTGGAAAATTACAATAAAACTTAAATTCTATATTTGTAGTAAAATAGGATACGTTTAACAGAAAATAATAAAAATATACGAAATATAAGAGATTATTTTTGAAGGGCTGTAAATTGAGGTTACTAGTAACATATAATCAAGTATTAACCACTTCACTTAATAATAATCCATACATCAGAGCCATAAGAACCGTTATATTTTAGTGAAATTAATTGTGTAGCATAATTATTCTTAATTTCACAAATTTGATTCAATAATATTATGTATTGATTGTCTGTTGAGAGATAGGGTGTATTGTTTGAGTTGATTTTTAAACGAATTTTGCGATGTTAAGGATTTTAGTAGTACAGGTAGAGTGTTGTATAGTTTAGGGCCAAGGTAAGTATAACTTTTTTGTCCAATAGTTCTTCTCATATATGGGACAACGAAATTGTGTTGTAATGGTGGTTGGGTTGTGTCAGGTTTTGTTTATTTTTGTTTATTTTTGTGCTGATGTATATTACATTGCATAAAGAACAGTTGTCTAGAATCCATTAATGTTGCCTCTTTATACAATTGATCTGAAGGATAAGTAGCTGGTTTTTTGTACATTATCTTTAGTATGGTCTTTTGCACAATTTCAACTCTTTTGACTATAGATTTTGTTACGCCACCCCATCCTAAAATACCGTAGTTGATATGAGACTCTACTAAAGAGTAATAGAGTATTTTTAATTCTTTTAGGTCTAAGATATCTTTAAGTATTTTAAATTTTGGTATGAACATTTGGATTTTTTTTATAATAAAATCCATATGCTTGTCCCACCTCAAGTGGTTGTCTATGAACACTCCAAGATATTTTATGTTGTTTTTTTGTTCGATTTCAAATTCATCATTTATTTTTAGTTTACCAAAGGTGGGTAATGAGGGTCGAGAGTTTGCAATAGGTAGATAGTAAGTTTTACTAAAGTTTATTGTAAGTAATTTGTGGTCAAACCATAATTTTATCTTTTTTATATCTGTTTCTGCTTTTTGTTTAAGAGATTCCCAAGACTTACATGAGTAGAATATTGCCGTATCGTCGGCGTATGTGATGATAGTCCCTTTGCTTTTTATTGAAAATAGTCCATTTAAATATATGTTGAAAAGTACAGGGCCTAGTACAGTTCCTTGTGGAACGCCATATTCACTTGTTTTGTAATCACTGAAGGTGTCCATCAACTTGACGCATTGTTTTCTGTTAGTAATATAGCTTTTAAAAAGTTTTAAAGCATTATTTCTGATGCCGATGTCTTCTAGCGATTCCACAAGTAGCGGATGACTCACAGTGTCAAAGGCCTTTGAAAGATCTATAAAAACACATAGTGATGGGCAACTTTCATTTAAGGCAGAGTACATTTTGGTTGTAAGTTGCAAGATAGCGTCCTGAGTGGACTTTCCCTCTTGGAAGCCATACTGCATTTTTGAAATTATGTTGTATTTCTTCATATAGCTGTTTAGTCTCTGTTTTAGTACTTTTTCAAACACTTTCACAAAATTTGTGATTAGAGATATTGGTCTATAATTATTTATGTTTGTTCTATCACCGGTTTTATAAATAGGGAGGACTATAGAAGACTTGAAAGCAGAAGGGTAGTGTCCAGCATCCATACACTTATTTATAATGTGAGCTAATGGAAGAGATATTAGATGTGCAACCACTTTCAGAGTTTCTGCCTTCAATTCATCCACGCCTACAGCTTTTTTGTTTTTTAGTGTTTTAATAATATTTTCCACTTCTGTGGGGTTAGTGTTGCCTAAAAAGAAAGAATTTAAATGTTGAGTTTTTTCCGGTTTAAAATTAGGGTCTCTTTTTATTTTATTTGCCAATTTCTTTCCTGTCGTTAGAAAGCTATCATTAAATGCATTTGACATTATCTTAGGATCCTCAATTTTTTCTCCGCTATCAGTAAAAATACTTTTTATATTATTTTCATTGTGGTTTGTTTTAGTTTGTTGATTACAAATTTCTTTTACATTTTTCCATAGATTCTTTGTGCATTGTTTGTTCTGATTTATTTTATTTTTATAATAGTTTACTTTTGTCATTTTTATTAGGCTATTTACTTTATTTCTATATATTTTGTAGTTGGCATTTAATTGGATATTGTTAGGTTCTTTGAGTGTCTGTTTATACATTTTATCTCTTGTGTCAATGGATTTAAGTAATCCATTTGTTATCCATGACTTTCTTTTCTTATTTTTTATTTTTTATATACTGTACATTTTGTAACATTATTCTTTACTATTTCCACAAATATATTTGTTGCCGATTCGAGGTCTTCATTAAGCAAGATTGATTCCCATGTTTCTGTACTAAGGTTTTCTATAAGTTTTTTGTGATTAACGTACTTAACTATATTGTATTTTTCTGTGTTATTTACTGCTTTATTTTTAGATATTATTTGTGCTAATGTCATGAAGTGATCAGTAACATTTGTCTCTATTATTAATGGTAAAATATATTCTATGCCTAACCTGGTTTTAATAAACATATGATCTATGCATGATTTTGATGATTCGGTAATTCGCGTATATTCATTAATAATTGAAACAAAGCCAAATTCATATAGTAAATTTAAGTATGATATGGCCTCATCTTTAATTGTTTCATCATTGTTACTAATTATGTTTATGTTTATGTCTCCAAGGAATAAGGTGTAATCAGCATTTTCATGGTTTGTCTCTAAGTATGTTTTTAATTCCCCAATAAATTGGTAGGGACAACTGGAAGGTGACCTATATACTGCCGTTATGATGTATTTTTTGTTTTTGTAATTCAATGTTATTTTTGTAAACTTAAAATTATTTGTTGTTACAATGTCAGAAGTATAGAGAATATTATTTTTTATATAAATTATTACTCCATCATTTTTATTATAATTACCATAGTTGTAAATTAAGTTATAACCCTGTAACTTATATAAATCTATATCTTGTACTTGCCAAGTCTCCGTTAAAACAATACATTCAAAATCAAAAGTGAATTGATGTAAGTAGCATTTAAATTCGTCCAGATTTTTATTTACGCTTCGAATGTTATTGTGTACTATTTTAAAATTTTCATTTCTTAAGTTGACATTTAATACCTCATTACATTCCAAGATATTAGACAAAATTTCTGTTTTTACCGTCTCTAGTTCGTAATCTCTGATATATGGATCCATTTTATCAGAATGTATGAAGGTTGTATAATCCTAATAATATTATAATATTTACTAATAATGTTTGACTATTAATAATGTAATGTGTTACTTCTGATAATGTAATTAATACTAACAATTACAATGTGAAAAAACAAAAGAAAATAATAGTGTCAGCATTAAGGGAGCGTATTTAATGTGTTATGTGCATATGTTAACTATCATTTTCTCCCATTCTTACGTAAGGTACGTTCACCTAGAATCTTCTTATCTTTTGTAGTTATAATGGATCTTCTGCTGTCGTTCCTGCTGTTTGGCGTGCTTGTTGGCAGTATATTCTGTTTTTCTGTTTTCGTGTTCGCTGTTTGGTTTGTTGAGCTGCAACTGGCCTCGTTTGTAGGATTTTTTAATACAATTTGGGTGGATGGACTTGATTTAGGAATGTTATCGTTTTCAACGTTCAAATTGCTGGTCTCCAGATTTTTCTCAGTTGGATTTTTCAATTGTTGGATCGTGAAAGATTTACCATTAACAAATAACTTATTACTTTTTATAAACGCGTCCTGATTTTTCTGTCTGACCTCCTTTAGTTGTTTATACAAAAATTTTCTATCTTCTTGATCTTCCGGGCAGAGATCATCAGCAATAGACACGTTTGTGCCTTTAAGGTTACGTATATTCGTAAATATTGAGCGTTTTTTTATGTAGGATATAAATTCAACAACAATTGTACCCTTTTGGCCTATTCTGTATATGTTATTTATATCAGATTCGTACAGGTTTAAATTTAAAGTATCATTCAGAAAGTTTATTACGTATGTGATAATATCTTGATCACCTAATGAGAGTCCAAATATTACGATGTTATTTCTTCTAATACGTCTCTCGGTCGAGATTACTCTATTTTCAAGCTCCCTGTATTTGCTTTCATATACTGCACATATTTCTCTTTTGAGCTTCTCAGTGTTGTTATTTATCAATAATTCCAACTTTCTATATAATTCATCGGTAGATAAATTTTTAGCATCATTCATTTCACCGTAATTTATTTATTCTACTTGTATAAGTGGTTTAAGAGGGTTGAGTTGTGTGACAGTAGATGAGTTATAATATATATTGTGTACTGGTGGTTTATTGCACTTGCACTTGCATTGAAAATACTTAAGAAGTATATTTGTTATTTAGTTTGGGTTTGACTTATGGTTAACAGATGTTACTATACCTATTACTTGTTTCTTAGGCTGGCTCCCCAGGTCTTCTACACGTGTTAACTGACCCTGTCCACCACTTTGTAGGCTAGCACAACTTTTAAAATACACTACTTTATATCTTCAACTATGCTTGACAAAATTTTGATTGTTTATTGTTTATTTATTGTTAATAATCATTCATTCACTATTCAGTTTTTGTGGGATATGTTTAGGTACGTATAGCGTTCTAGACCGTGGGATGGTGACAGATTTTTTTAAACGTTTGGTTCCTATCTGGCCTTTTGGGAGCCTTTTGTGCCTGATTTGTACTAACCATTTTCGTGTTTATCAAACGGTTATCCAGGGCCCCTCAGCGGAAAACAAAAAAGAAAATTTCATGAAAATGAGCAATTTCAAACGTTTTGTTCCTATCTGGCGTCAAGTTAGACTTACGTTTTAAAGAAAAACATCCGACGGAAGCTTATCGCCAGACAAATTCCGTGGGCCGGAAGGCCCGAAATTTCAATCCGAAGTTGTAAGAAAAAATGGTCAAAATCAAACGATTTGGTTCCTATCTGGGAATTGTATATATAGGTAAATAGATTGTAATTATCGCGATATAACAAACGCCAGACAAATTCCGAGGGCCCAACAGTGAAAAAATTATTGTTCAACTTGTCAACTATTCCGCGAAAATCAAACGATTGGTTCTCATTTGAAATGATTTTTTCTGTAAAAATTAACCAAAACGAAAATGTATTGTATCATTCACAGACATTTTTAGTGGGCCAAACATATTTTAAATCTTAAAAGAAGTGCACGAAAAAAAGCCATTTTTTCAAACGATTTATTCCTGTCTGGCATTTGGATTTTAAAAAGATATGGTAATAACTAAACCATATTTCAAGTCCCAGACAAAAAGCGTGGGCCAAACATATTTTAAATCTTAAAAGAAGTGCACGAAAAAAAACCCATTTTTTCAAACGATTTATTCCTGTCTGGCATTTGGATTTTAAAAAGATATGGTAATAAATAAACCATATTTCAAGTCCCAGACAAAAAGCGTGGGCCAAACATATTTTAAATCTTAAATGAAGTGCACGAAAAAAAAACATTTTTTCAAACGATTTATTCCTGTCTGGCATTTGGATTTTAAAACGATATGGTAATAAATAAACCATATTTCAAGTCCCAGACAAAAAGCTTGGGCCCAGCCGTAGATATGTTGAGTGAAAGTATCGAAAAATCAAAAAACAGTCGTGTAAAAATCGATGCATTTTCAAACGATTCACACTCGTCTGGCATTTCATTAGCTTGTCATTGTAAAAGAGTATTATACACATTTAAACAAATTTGTTTCGCGTCACTACTTAAATGCCGCAAGCGCGGATTTATGGGGGGTAACGGGGTAACAAGATTCCGTAAACAATCAACTTTCATTTTAAAATTTCATAATTTTTATTATTTTATTTTATATTTTTGAATATATTTAGTTGTGTTTATAATTTTTCCCCCCCGCTCATCAATTTTAATTTTCGAGGAAAAACATTTTTGTTATTTTCAACACGCGGCTACGTTACCCCCCCCCCCCAAGCTCAAGGTCCAGATCCACCCTTGAAATGCCGTTTCTATCCTCACTTGAAACTCATTTGGAATTTGATTTTGTTTATTACTGGAATCAATATAACTGTCACTTTCACATTCGTAATCCCTCGATCGAATAATATTTACAATAAATAAGTTACATACTAGCAAAAGGACAAATATAAATTATTACATATTAATATATAATTTACAACTCTGCACTACACCATAGAAACTGAGAGTCCTCGTAAGTCCGTACCTGTTTCATTCTCCCTTGGCGTAGGTAGTCAACCACACGAAAGTGATTTCTTCTCTCATTTTAATGCACGCGACATAAGACACGTAAGATATGATGTGGTAGAAACATATATGGTATGCATTGTTTGCGAGCGACGCTGCTTTTTTTACTCCCCGCTCGTCCCGGGGTGATTTTTATTTATCGTTTGCTAATGGGGAACTTGCCCATTTTTTTTTGTATTTCATTAAAGTGTGTGTTTATGTATAAAAACACGCCACATTGAATATCAGCTCTTAAATCGCAGTACTTACTCTGCAATAAATAATTAAAGTTGAAATCCTCGCTACTCCTCACGAAAAGCACTGTGACGTCAGATCGAGAAACTAGTCTCGCGTGGGGACCCACAGATGGTGTACTTTAGCCGAGCGGTATGTCTTCACCCTAATTAATAGACTGGGTGGCGGTTGGCTTTGAGACGTCCGCATATTTGGTCTTTTGCTCTTTATGTTAGAGAAAAAATAAAAAAAAGTGTCGGAAAACTCAATCAATTCTCTTTACATAAGCTATCTACAAATTTTTCGAAAAAACAATAATTATCGAGATATTCGAGGAAATGTATGAAATTACACGTTTTCCTATAATGTATGTAAATCTAAAAAAAATATTTTTTCTCAGAAACCTTTGTTTCGAAGGACCGAGATTAACGGAACGTCAAAGTAGTACATGATATTAAGTGAACATCATATATGAGATCGATTTCAATTAATTACCGATTAATTACGGTGATTATTTCACTCATTAACGCTATAGCCAATGAGAGCCCGTTTTTTCAAAACATCGCACCAATCAAACGTCATTATTAGTGGTAATTCAAGCTAGATCGGCTTTTGACAGGACCAACATGGAAAATTTATCGCTCTAATTTTTTAGATCGCTGCAGCGGCAAATATGCGAAAATTTTTTGACGTTTTTGTCGTGAAATATTTTTGGCAAATAGGGCAACTCGAGCTTTTAAGTTTTATCTATAAATATCTTCTCTAGCTTATTATTAATTGTTAACGTACTTACCTTGTAAATTGTAATATTGTATTATGTAGTAGCAAACAAAAACACACCTCAATTCCAAAGCGAATCTTGTCTGAAATATATAGGCTGTAACTTTTGCCTATCTGTAACTATTTCAGTTTTCCTAGTGTTAAATCAGGTAACAATTACACACAAAGATTGTACTTAATATACCTAGCTCATAATACAGGAACAAGTCAAGCACAGCTTTCAATAGCTCAATAACGTAGTTACAAAGGTAAGCAAATCATTTATTATAAATGTCAAGTACACATTCGCTCTGGAACAAACTAAAAATGTATAGTACTTACATATTATGGTAATCTACCAAAAAGTAACTCGTTGAACCAAAGCTGTGCATCAAACATTATAATTTGTTGTATTTAAAATTCTCTTTGCTTAACAAAGCAAACCTCAACATAATTCATAAACTTCGTAAGTTAAAAGTGAGGATTAAATACGTAAATATGAGTCGATGAACATTTATTTATTATGGAATATAACTTGTAGCGCTAGATGGCGCTCTCTATGTCAATCTCGGAACCATGGGTGTATATTTTATTTGGGCGAGACATCGGTACTAAAGTAGTGCTCTCTCTATCGTTCCTCGTCGTATTGCACCTCAGAAACGCCTGAAAGGTGTTAAGCCAGTCTATATATTATAATATCTAAGGTTTCAACTCGTTTTATTTACTAGTTGCCATGGAAACGTCACTAGATTATTTTAAAATATAGCGAATCTCCGTTGTTTCTACTGCGTTTGTTTCAGATTTGCTGTTTTGACAATATGAGTCGGTTTGGAAATATTTCTGTATATCAAATTAATGATGAAATTGAAAATAAAGGTCAGTAAACTCCAAAAAGTGACAAGAAAACGTCTGAAGGCAGTTAATGAGAAAACATAAAATTGAAGATGTACTTAATGAATTATTTATTCGTGAAATATTCTCCTCAAATACCACTCGTGCTTTAAATTTTATCTAAAAATTTTTTCTCAAGCTAAGTCGCCCTTAGTTAATATAACTCGTGCAAATTGGCAGTTTATTATCAAAGATTAAATCCCTCCCGCTAAAGTGGTCGGGATTTAATCAGATAATAAACTGCCAATTTGCACTCGTTATATTACCAGGCAACACGCTTTCGAAAAAATTTTCGATAAAATTTTAAGCACTAGTGATATTACATACGACAAAATGGAGAAATTTTACCGAAAAAAAAGTCCAAAATCCCGTCCCCCTCTAATTCCTTCATTTTTGTCGGAATTAAAAAAATTAAAAAAAGAGTTTTAGCAAATTTTATTCTATTTAAATTAGCTAGAGTAGTCTTTTGGCGTAGGAGCCAGGATTAAAAAGTTGCCAACTGTAGAACCTCAAAATTTGCGATATATCTACAGCTGCGCCCCAGATTTTTGTCTGGCACTTGAAATATGGTTTGTTTATTAACATATCTTTTTAAAAAAACAAATCCCAGACTAGTGTAAATCGTTTGAAAACGCATCGATTTTTACACGACTGTTTTTTGATTTTTCGATACTTTCGCTCAACATATCTACGTCTGAGCCCAAGCTTTTTATCTGGGACTAGAAATATGGCTTATTTATTAACATATCTTTTTAAAATCCAAATGCCAGACAGGAATAAATCGTTTGAAAAATGGTATTTTTTTCGCGCTTTTCTTTTTGTCTGGCTATCCAGGGGACCCAGTCAATTCGTCTGAGAATCTTAAATTCAAACTACTTATTGCCTAATATTAACAAAAAAACAAATGCCAGACGAATGTAAATCGTTTGATTTTCGCGGAATAGTTGACAACTTGAACAATAATTTTTTCACTGTTGGGCCCTCGGAATTTGTCTGGCGTTTGTTATATCGCGATAATTATAATCTATTTACCTATATATACAATTCCCAGATAAGAACCAAATCGTTTGATTTTGACCATTTTTTCTTACAACTTCGGATTGAAATTTCGGGCCTTCCGGCCCACGGAATTTGTCTGGCGATAAGCTTCCGTCGGATGTTTTTCTTTAAAACGTAAGTCTAACTTGACGCCAGATAGGAACAAAACGTTTGAAATTGCTCATTTTCATGAAATTTACTTTTTTGTTTTCCGCTGAGGGGCCCTGGATAACCGTTTGATAAACACGAAAATGGTTAGTACAAATCAGGCACAAAAGGCTCCCAAAATGCCAGATAGGAACCAAACGTTTAAAAAAATCTGTCACTATCCCACGGTCTATTATCGCTATAAATAAAATTAAAATGGAAGTAAATATACTTATATTGTTTTTAATACATGTTCATATTTTATGTGATATTAGTATTTTTTAGTATATTGATATTATATTTTTATATCGAATGTTTTTATATTTTTCCTAGCGACTCCATGGAAACTTCTCCATTATGGATCGAGTTTTCCTTTTTGTTTCTTAGCGACTCCATGGAAACTTCTCGCTTTTGGAACTTCTCGATTTCCAGTGAGTGAGTCGCTATAGTCGCTATATACACCCCCTCGTTAAAAAAGAAAATAGTCAATCAATCAACGTGTCGATTGCAAAACGTACTTTTTTAATCGGGGTAGGCAAAGTGTCACATCTGTCAACTAATACAAAAGCAGGTTTAACCCTATCAATATTGACAGTTATGACTTTGGTTCCTTTCTTAAAGGTAAATAACTTATCTAAACGAGATAAAACTTTAAACGGTCCTTCATATAAAGGAGTAAATGAACGTTTTAAACGTTCAATGCGAACGAAAATAAAATCGCAAGAGGCAAGATCTGAACTAACAAAAGTTTTGTAATTGCCATGCGAAGTTGGAGGAACAAATTTTAAATTATTAAAATAAATGCGTAATTTGTCAATGAAATAAGGAATATCTGGGGAATTATACGATTCAACGAAAAATTCGCCAGGTAAACGAAGGGTTTGACCATATATGAGTTCAGCAGGTGAACATTGCAGATCTTCCTTGGGAGTTGTCCTAAATGCTAATAAAATGATGGGTAATTCATCTGTCCAATGTGATGTATTGGCTCTAGCTAACAAGGAAGTTTTAAGTGAGCGATGAAATCTTTCAATTAAAGAGTTGCCTTCTGGGTGATATGGAGTTGTACGTATTCTATGAAAACCTAAAAACTTTGCAAATTCATTAAATAATCTTGACTCGAATTGTACTCCTTGATCAGTCGTTACTGACAAGGGAACACCGAAACGACAAACAAAGTTTTGAAATAAAGTACGTGCAACTGTTTCTGCTGTGATGTCGCGAAGAGGGTATGCTTCCGGCCACCTAGTGAATCGTTCAATCACCGTAAGAATGTAAGAGTTACCTTTGGATGGAGGTAATGGTCCTACTAAATCTATGTGGATGTGGTCGAATCTGATTTTCGGAATGGTGAAGTTCCCGAGAGCACTTCGCGTATGTCGACTGACTTTGACAGCTTGACAGTTAATACACGATTTTGACCATAAATTGCAATCTGTATTCATTTTCGGCCAAAAATAGTTATTTGAAATCAACAGTCTAGTGGCTTTAATACCAGGATGAGATAAGTTGTGAAAAATATCGAATATCGTTCGTCTGTAAACAAGTGGGACAAAAGGTCTGACTTTTGCACGAGAAACATCACACCAAATAAAATCATTTGAATCTGGAATTTGTATCTTTTTTAAAATGAAATTGGTTTTAGTTAGTGATGATTTATCTGACAATAAATAGTTGAAATTTGAATCTTTCTCCTGAGCTTCACTAAGCAACTTTAGGTCAAAGTTAACATTAAGGAAGGGAGAATTTTTAAGTTGAAGTGGTAAAATATCTTGTTTTAAGGAAGAAGTGTCGTAAATACGTGACAAGCTGTCATCTATTACATTATGTTTTCCTTTAACATGTTGTATTTTACAAGAAAATTGAGCTATGTATTCTAAATGACGTATTTGACGAGGAGATCTTTCTGATTTTGTGAATAAAGCGTTGATTAAAGGTTTGTGATCTGTAAAACAATTAAACTTTCTACCTTCAAGTATAAACTTAAAATGTTTAATTGCAGTATATAATGCTAAAAGTTCTTTGTCAAAAACCGAATAATTGGTTTGTGCTGTGGTTAATTTACGGGAAAAGAATGCTAAAGGAGCAAGAAATCCCTTATTATCTTTTTGCTCTAAAACTGCACCCATGGCAAGGTTAGAACAATCGACTGAGAGAGATAAGATAGTATCGTCATTATTGCAAGGATGAGCTAAAACTACTGCATTACTTATTGCGTCTTTGGCTTTCGAAAAGCCGTCTAAACATTGATCAGGCCAACTATTTATCTTTGTAATTTTATCATGAGATAAACTGTTACAAAGAGAATATAGGGGAAGTAATATTTCAGCAAAACGAGGTATGAAACGATGATAAAAATTCACCATACCTATGAAACGTTGTAGTTGTTTGAGAGTTGTCGGTAAAGGGAAATTATTAATGACTTCGACTCTCTCAGTTGATGGTAAAATACCTGATGAAGAGATGTGATGACCTAAAAAGGTTAAATTGTCAACTCCTAAGATACATTTAGATGGTTTAATGTTAATTCCGTATGTGTCTAATCTCTTGAAAACCTTTTCCAAATGTTCCAAATGTTGTACATCTGATTGACTTGCGATTAATATATCATCCAAATAGACGAAAACAAAAGGTAAATTGACAAGTACTTCATTCATAAAACGTTGGAAAGTTTGACCGGCATTGCGTAAACCAAAAGGCATGCGGGAAAATTCAAACAGTCCGAATGGAGTTGTTATAGCTGTCTTATAAACGTCATTTTCAGCGACAGGTATCTGATGGTACGCTCGCACTAAATCAACCTTGGAGAAAATAGTGCAGCCGTGCAACTGAGAGCTAAAGTCGTGGATATGAGGTAATGGATATCTGTCTGGAATGGTAATCGTATTTAGTTGTCGATAATCTCCACAAGATCTCCAGTCATTCTTCTCTTTTTTCGCCACTAGATGGAGTGGAGAGGAAACTTGAGAAGATGATGGTTTGCAGATACCTAATTCTACCATGTTATTAAATTCTGTTTGAGCTATTTTAAATTTAAGATTGTCTAATCTACGAGGTCGTGAAAAAGGTAAATGACCTTCAGTAACTATATGATGTACAATAGAATGTTTAATAGGTAAATTGTAATCTGGTGAACTAATTAGATTAGGAAATTGTAAAAGTAATTTGTTATATTTATCTGTCAAAGGAAATAATTTAAGTGTATCTAATCTATCATTGTCTAAAGGACTATTTTTAATAAAACAATTAACTGACAAATTAGTCTTGTTATCAATTATTCGAGCTCCTTTAAGATCAACAACTAAACCAAAATGAGACAAGAAATCTGCTCCGACTATCGGTATGTCAATGTCTGCTATATTGAAAACGAAAGGAAATAATCTACGTAAGTTTAGATTGACTTTTAACAATTTCTTACCGTATGTAAAAATGGTTGAACCGTTAGCCGCGGTTAATATCGTATCAAAATTCTTTTTTAAATCTGTGAAAGCATTGCGTGGCACCACAGATAAATCGGCACCAGTGTCAATTAGGAAGTTCAGGTTGTTAGATCTATCGTAAATAAAAAGTCGACGACGTTTGCTGTTAGAAATGTCAAAATCAGACGTCATAAAATTATCAAACTTCAGTCATCTTTGAGAAATATCAGATTTTTTACAATTCTTACTGAATTTGCACCATTCACCTCCACAACGATAGGCATTGGCACCATAAAGTTGATGGTAGTAACAAATAGTATTGTCTGTACGATCAAATTTATTGGAAACATTATTACGGCTGGGTGAACGATTGCGATTAGTGGTACGAGTTTGTGAATTGCTTCTACTTTTGCAATTGTTGCAGCATGAAGTAGAAGGTTGAGGCTCGAAGGATTGATTGGAAAGTCTGGATTCTAAAGAGTTTAATCGAGAATTAAAAATTTCTTGTTTTTGTAATACTTGATTAATTGAATCATGGAAAGTGATCGAAAAATTTTTGATAGTGGTAGTTAAATCTGATAACGGGGTTGACTCAGAGTCAAGAGGATTTTTGGAGTACGATGCAACCATTGAATTTTGACAGGACTCCCAGATCTGATCCGCAATATCTAGAATCTCTTTTGTGTCTGTTTTCCCTGAAGCTGTAACGGCAATATATACTGTTTGAGGCAAACGTCTTTTCCATAGCTTTATCTATAAATCTTGACTAACCATGCTGAATCCTCCAACCATATTCAGCATGGATCTATAGAAATCTGAAGGTTTCAGATCGCCCATTTGGGAATCTGATAACAGATCATTCAGACGTTTTTCCTCACTCGATGATAAACGTGAAATTAAAACTTTCTTTAAATTTATATAGAGATCCGTTTCCGGGGGATTAGATATTATATCGTATATATTATCTATCACATCTAATGGCAAATTAGCTATAACCTGATCATACTTTTTCTTGTCATTAACAATTTTTGCAACAGAAAACTGTGATTCGATCTGGGTAAACCAAATTTCTGGTTTTGATTTCCAGAATGGGGGTAGTTTGACAGAGATGACATAATGGGTTTGAGGAAAATCCTCGTCTGAAGGTTGTCTTTGCATAACTAATCGATTGTGATTGATTGATTGATTGATTACTCTCTTAGATAAAAAAGGAATGTACTTTAACTCACTCACCGACAGATGACAGTACTTGTAATGTACAACTTCAGTTGATTGAATTAGGAAATTACCATAAATTATAGGAACATCTATTCAACTTTGGAACCTCTATTCAAAATTCATCGGGAAAATTCTTCTCTTCATAAAATGGTCAATTTATAACGGTAGGTAGTTGATATATTGAATCTCCTCTTGTATATATTTATCACGTTGGACATAAAATTTTCACTTCTGGCATATATTTATGACGTTGGACATAAAATTTTCACTTCTGGCATGTATTTATCACGTTGGACATAAAATGATCACGTCGGGGTCACCAAATTTATAGCGTTATCGCTATAAATAAAATTAAAATCGAAGTTAATATACGTATATTTGTTTTTAATACATGTTCATATTTTATGTGATATTAGTATTTTTTAGTATATTGATATTATATTTTTATATCGAATGTTTTTATATTTTTCCTAGCGACTCCATGGAAACTTCTCCATTATGGATCGAGTTTTCCTTTTTGTTTCTTAGCGACTCCATGGAAACTTCTCGCTTTTGGAACTTCTCGATTTCCAGTGAGTGAGTCGCTATAGTCGCTATAGTACGCTCCAGTTAATTTTAGACAAATTTGATAGCGTTTTTACCGTTTATTTTGGATATTTACTGGAGCGACACTTCACTTCACTTCACACAGATCGGCCACCCACACCCTCATGAAAGTAAATGACGAAAAACTATGCTATATTTCAATTTATGTGGATGACGCCCTTATTTGTGTGAATGATGAAAAGGATCTTGATTATATCAAACAGATATTTCAAAATATTGCAGAAACAGTTGATTTAGGACCAGTGAAATTTTACTTAGGACTTCAAATTGAACGTACTGAACATGGTTTCTATATTTTTCAACAAACAAAAATTGACAATCTTGTAGAAAAATATGGGCTAAGTAACGCAAAGCCCTCATATATTCCAATGGAACCCTATTTTCATAAGCATCCGGAAGCTGAGAACCAATTACCAAATAACATAAAACTTCGAGAATTAATTGGAGCTTTACTATATTTATCAACACATTCAAGACCAGACATATCCCTTGCAGTCAACCTACTCTGTCGAAAAATGGAACAACCAAGCTCATCAGATTGGGAAGCTGCAAAGAAGATACTACTATATTTAAAAACCACCAATTGTTTAAAACTCTGCTTATACCCTCAAAATCCAGTGGAACTAATTGGATACGTAGACGCCGATTCGGCGAGTAGTCGAAGGGACCGAAAGTCAACATACCGCTTGCATCTCATGGTCGAGTAAGAAGCAGGTTTCGGTGGCACTATCCTCTACCGAGGCTGAGTACGTTGCAGCGTCTGCCGCTTGTCAAGAAATAATTTGGATAAGACAACTACTTGCTGATATGCGATATTTTCAGGATTATCCTACAATACTTAATGAAGACAATCAAAGTTGTATTTTATTGTCTCAGTCAGAAAAATATAGTTCAAGAACTAAACACGTTGATGTCAGACATCATTTTATAAGAGACCTAGTTAAGAATGAGACAGTGGAATTGAAATATTGTCCAACAAAAGATATGATCGCAGACACTATGACAAAGCCACAACCAAGACCATTATTTGAGGACTTGCGTGAAAAGCTTTTCCTTAAAGATTAAGATGAGGCATCGTTGAGTGGGGGTGTTGGAATAACAACTCTGCTATGATACCTATTGTTATTTTGTTATTTTTATATTATTGTCATCTTTTACTTGTCAGCCTATGATTGAATTGTAATTTAAACTAAATAAAAGTTTGTGTCTAATTAAAATAGATCGAACACATTTCAATATTCAATAATAGTAACGACAAAAAAAAATTTTTAAATTTTTATTGTTCAAATAGGCTTAGAATGTCATGAAACGTCGAGATTTCAAGTTTGAGCGAAAAAAAAATTTCTGTCTGTCGGTCTGTTAACTTTTTTTGTGCGCACGTTTACTCTGGAACCGTTTGAGATATTGACTTGAAATTTGGTACACATGTACTTTAACGAGATCTAGAACTAGATTATATTTTCATCTTGTTCCGTCGAAGGGTTGGGGGGTAAATTGGGGTAAATTTGGAGTAAATAGGTAAATCACGCAGGTAAGAGTTCATAAAATTGATATTTAGTTTAGACAAGAGAAGCTAAGGTCTCAAAAAAAATTTTGGCATTAGCCACCCCCATTACTACCCCCACCCCATTATTAAAGGGGATGAAAAAAAAATGTGATTTAGTGTGTGTACAAGAACCAGAAACCTCAAAATATTTTTTTACTTTATCCACTACCCACTCCCACCCTCTGTCACCACCCCCACCCCACTACCGATGTGGGGTATCGTTTTATGGGTTTTTGGGGTAGAGGATTTCAACTATTATATTATTAAAGTTCCATAAACAATTATTTCCAGATACAAAATTTTTTCGTTGTGTGACTTGGATAGAAAATCCGGATGTGGAAGCAGTGATTCCTTGGGCAGCGATTTTTTTGTGTGTAGCGCTATATTTTTACTAAGGATTCTGGATGTCTAAAAATGTAACTCGATCAGTTCCCGGATATAAATATCAGTGAAAATGTTTTGATAGTTCTAACAACCAATTAAATTTCGTGATTTCTTGTCATGTGACACAAATCACCCAATCATTTTAACATTACACTGATAACACCATACAAGGAAATTTTCAATCACTATGACAATATAATTATTTAACTTTGACAACTTCATAATAACTGCTAAATAAATTTCAAAAGTCACGTTTTGGCAATGCCAATTCTCAATCTATAAACGCGCTAATCAAAGAAAAATGTTTTGTTGTGTTGCAATTTTTTGATTTTCTTTTTTCAAAAAATTTTCTGACCGAATATCCCTCTGACTCATAATTTTGTGACAACCTCAAGCACGTTGCTTGGTAATAGCCCTCCGCCTTCGGCGTCGGTCTATTACCAAGCAACGTGCTTTCGATTGTCATAAAATGATCTCGTACATTATCAATGGATATTATAGCTGATAATTTCCCTAATGATGAACTCCAAAACATTAGTAGTGGAATCAAAATAAATTTCGAATGGAATTATTTTGCTGCAGCGATTTTATGGTTTTAATTTGTTTAAACGTACCCATTCACATACAGTTCGCCTGCAGTCCAGAACTGCCAATTTGCATATCGTCAGTTAAAATTTGTCAGTACACATACAGGCCGCCGACACATTTGAGCCTGCAGTTTAACTGAATCGTACGATAGATTGATGTGTATGGACAAAAATCGACAGTTTGAATGTTAAGTTCCCAACTTTAAACTTGTTGGAAGATTTGGTATTAATTTTGTAGCAAAATGACAGAATCGAGAAATACTACTGCGTTCTTAAACGAATTTATCGACTTATATAGGCAAGTGTCTTGCAAGTGCAAGTGCCATCCATTCTGAGATAGTTTTTAAGGTCATTTTTGGCACTACTTCTTAATTTTCGCACCGATGTCATATGAGATAACTTATCACGTTGCAAAAACCAACTTTTTACCCAAAAACATTTTTTTGCCTTTGTTAATAATAAAAGTACAAGAAGTGCTGCTAGCTTTTTTTTCCTGAAAAACATTGTTCACTACCGATTACTCGATGAGAATCATTCGTGTGTGTGATGAAATCTCAGTTCGCTGTCAGTCTGAAAACTGAGGGCCGCATCGTTTGAATTAACTGAATAGTGTGTGGCTCGAAGAAGTTTAAATCCTCAGTTCAGATCGTACAGTCCTAGGACTGCAGGCGAACTGTATGTGAATGGGTACCTTTAGATGTGACAGTAAGTGTAATGAGTTAAGTTTTGGATTAAATTAGTCCATTGCTTCATATAAAATTATTAATTTTAGAATAAAAATATCAAATTGTTTTCAATAAAATTTCAAATAAAAATAGATCTACATATATTGATAATTTGTTAAAAAGATTTCGAAATTTCAATCGCTTATTATTTAAGTAAAGTCCACCACAGAATTTTTAGGCATGTAAAAAATGTCGGCGTTTTTGGCGGTACGGTAAAGGTCAAAGACGCCGGCATTTTTTACACGTCTGAGAATTATGTAGTCAACTTTAAAGGTTTACACGTACAATTATTTCGTCTGGCAGCGTCTGTCCGAAAATTGCAACCGTCTGCAACATTTTTATTTTTATTTATGAAACGTATACATCGAATCCTTCGTACCTGCAAAAAATAATGCTGGTATCTTTTTTTCGTCATTTGGATTGGTCGAACTTAGACGACGTCTGCCGAAGAAAGGCGACCGTCTGCGTTAATTTTCGTTTCGTATTTCAAATATATACATCATTCTCTACCTATTTCCAAAATTTGTTGCTGATATCTTTTTTGAAGTTTCAGCCGTTTTTTACATATTTTTGAAAACGTCTGTTTCGAAAATGCTACCACCTAAATCGTCTCCCCAGAGAGATTATAAAACTACTACTTCACTTTACATTTTAAACTGTGAACCGTCCTGGTATTCATTATGAGATGAGGTTAGGTGGCCGATTACTAATGGCAGACGCTCGGTTTCTTGTTACCCGAGTTTACTACTAGCTTTGCCTGCACTCAAACTTTGGTATTTGATTTTGTGGTATACAGTTCTCAGTAAAAAGGCATAGTTTAGGATATACATATAGCAGAACGAAGGTGCGCCGTTATCGCCAACGTTATTTGATAACATAAGTTTATTTTCAAGTTTCGTGCGGTGCGTAGGTCGGTGCAATGGTCAGTGCGTGGGGCGGTGCTCCGACGTGACCGTGCACTTAGGTAGACGTACAAATATAGGGGCTCCTGACGATAGGCCTAGCTTCTAGTCTTATATATTATAAGTCGTTGTAAAACCCAAGCGTCATATCGTGATGCCGTCAGAAGTACCATACAGCAGAGGGACGCCAACTCGAATAATTCGTTGGTTACAGAATGTCTGCCAAGACATTGTGGGTAAGATACGGCGTATTCCTTGTAGAAATTTTAAACCCAATTTAGTTGCTTCTGATACTTAGTATAATTCTACTAAAAGCATTACGGAATTGGTCTCAGTATTTGAATATAAATAGTTTTGTTTTGCTTTTCATACGATAACAATAAATCAGACATAATTATCTATATAAAAAATATATTTTTATTCAAATAATAATTAATGACATGTGCATTTATTACATAATGAGACATTACGTTAAATTTACCATGCTATATAAGGAAGAGTTTGGCAAGATTTATTTATAATGTGCGAAACTAACAACGCCTGTCCTTGACAAATTTTTAAATTTATTCTAATTATATACACGTTTTATTGCCCTAGTGGCCATGAGTAGCATATTTGGTAGTTTAATATGTATAAATAGTTTATGGCCGTGTTTACTAACAAGCTCTCTCACTTATAAGAATTAACCATTTTGCAAAATTGTTATTTGAATACTTTTATGCCTGTAATTTTACGATTATTTTGTAACACTCGTCAAGAATTGTAATTTCAATAATTCAAGCTGGACATATACGCCATCGGACTGATTAATATTGGATATTTAAACGACAAATATAGCAAATTTTTTCAATCTATATAGCTCGTTTCCACTCAAAGATCACAAAAAATGTCTATAAAATATGTCGTATTGCAACAATACAGACTCTTAGCCAAAGTGTCACTGATATAAAAATCTGAAAAACCAAAATGGTGGACAGTGGGTGTCAATGTTGTGGAGATCTAAAAATCAAAATCGGTAGAAATGGAAGAAGGAGGGAACGCAAATAAAGGTTTGAAAAACAGTCCACCTGGAACCGATAAGATAAACAACTAACGAAACAAAAAACGCCAGAAAACTCCAACATTAATAGGAGGGAAAACAACAACAATAATAACAAAGTGGAATAGGAACCTACGAAATGAAGGATTGGTAAAATGTTCAAAAAAGGAGCCCAATGCTGATCTTAAACAGCAACAAACTAAAAAAACCGCTGTCCAGGGAATCACTACTTCCACATCCAGAATCTCTATCCAAGTCACTCACAACGAAAAAAACTTTGTATGTGAAAATAATTGTTTATGGAACTTTAATAATATAATATTTGAAATCCTCTACCCCAAAAACCCATAAAACGATACCCCACATCGGTAGTGGGGTGGGGGGTGGTGATAGGGGAGTGGTAGTGTGGGGGTGGATGAAGTAAAAAAATATTTTGAGGTTTCTGGTTCCTGTACATAGGTACACTAAATCACAATTTTTTTTCATCCCCTTTAATAAGGGGGTGGGGGGTGGTAATGGTGGTGGCTAATGCCAAAATTTTTTTGAGACCTTAACTTCTCTTGTATATACTAAATACCAATTTTATGGACTCTTACCTGCTTGATTGACCTATTTACCCCAAATTTACTCCAATTTACCCCCCAACCCTTCGACGGAACAAGATGAAAATAATCTAGTTCTATATCTCGTTAAAGTACATATGTGTACCAAATTTCAAGTCAATATCTTGAACGGTTCCAGAGTAAACGTGCGCACAAGAAAAGTTACAGACAGACCGACAGACAGAAATTTTTTTTTCGCTCAAACTTAAAATCTCGTTTCATGACATTTTAAGCCTATTTGGACAATAAAAATTTTTAAAAATTTTTTTGTCGTTACTATACTTCCACTGGACCTGGAAGTAATAGGGAGATCATGCTGCTCATAAATAACATCAAGTGAGCGGATCGTGAACGAACTAGGTTAGATTAGAAAGGAGGAGCTCACTGATTGGTCTTGACCACTGTGAATCTATTGTGGCACTTTTGCTGAAATTTACCACGAAGAAATTCCAAGGATATAATCGCTGCCAGAATTACAAACTAAGGAAATAGAAGAGTAAAGAGAAGCAAAAACACAACGCATCTCACAAACACTTACGCTTCCCATCCTATATTTCTGTACCATGCACCATGTGGCTCTGTAGTTGGTACGATATATGGTATGATAACAGGACTCCGACTGCGGTCATTGAACATTAAATTTTTATACTATGTCAGAAAGGGAGTCCCCCAAGGACCTATATTGGGCCCCTTATTATTTGTTTTGTATACAGCTGATTTATCTAATGTTACTAAATTTATAAATCACAGTATTAGACGGACAAGAGTCAAATGTATCGTATGGTTTCAGGTAGTGTTGATGTAGCAATGGAAAATATTGATGGTGTGTATAATTTCTCCATAGAACATATTTTACAATTGAATGCAAAAAGATCATTCAGTTAATTTTAAATCTAAGCAATTGCTGTTTTCCGACCAATCTTGCAATTTATTTATCTGCAAATAAAAACTAATAATCATTGAAAATATCAAAAATCTTGGAATCTGGTATCGCAATCATCATATAACGTTTATTTACCATGTCACAAGAGTTTTACAGAAATCATACGGCAATCTAAAAACCGCTGCCCAAGGAATCACTACTTCCACATCCAGATTCCCTATTCAAGTCACTCACAACGAAAAAACTTTGTATGTGAAAATAATTGTTTATGGAACTTTAATAATATAATATTTGAAATCCTCTACCCCAAAAACCCATAAAACGATACCCCACATCGGTAGTGGGGTGGGGGTCTTCAACTTCAATGGAAGTCTATATAAACAAAAAGATGGAGCAGCAATGGGTTCACCTTTATCACCAGCACTCGCCAATTTACTTATAGAAGCATTCGAAATACACGCTTTGGACAACTACCAATTGAAACCAAAATGTTGGTTTAGATATGTGGACGACACTTTCATTATATGGCAACATGGCCGTAAGGAACTGGAGAATATCAAAGACTACCTAAACAGCTTACATCATAAGATAAAATTTACCATGGAAATAGAAACAGAGAACCAACTTCCATTTTTTGGACGTCCTCGTGTTCAAGAAGGATACTGGAGGATTAGGACACAAGGTATACAGAAAACCGACGCACACCGACAGATACCTGCACGCTAATTCTCACCACTACCCAGCACAAAAACAGGCCATCGTTAACACACTAGTACATAGAGCAAAGTAAATTTGCGAGTCAGAACATCTGCAAGAAGAATATCGGACCTTAAAAACATCACTAGAGAAAAATGGATACAAACCGAAGGACATAGACAACGCAATAAAGAGACAAGATACAACCAGAACAGAAGAAAAAGAAGAAAAGAAATACACGGCAACAGCTTACCTACCGTATATACAAGGATGTACGGACAGAATCGGAAGAGTATTGGAGAAAAAAAACGTCAAAGTAATATATAATGCAAAACGGAAGGTGGCACAACATTTTCCCAAATACCCAGGTCCAAAAAAACTAGAAACACCAGGAGTATATAGAATCCTCTGTTCTTGCGGACAAGTTTACATCGGAGAGACCAAACGACGTATAAACACCAGACTCAGAGAACACATTAGAAATACAAAGAAGGGAAATTCTACAAAATCAGCAGTTGCCGAACATTCAGAAGAAACCGGCCATTTGATAAAATTCGACAAAACCAAGAAATTAGCCAACACCAAGAATTATTGGCCAAGAAGATACAGAAAAGCCATTGAAATGAATAAACATCCGAATAACTATAACCGTGACACCGGACTACAATTACCAATAACGTGGAAGTCAATGTTCCGCATGAGCAATGATCCGCAACACGCCTCCTGATAACCTGTATAAATAGAGGAGCTCAGTCCAGCAGAGCTCACTTCGCTTCAGAAGAAGACCCGGAAACCAGCAGCCAGATCACCAGCTCCGCGAAAGCCTTAGCACCAAGATATGACTGCAAGTTTTGGACTTGGGACGAGGTCGGAAACGGTCGTTTAATCAGCTAAAATTGCAAAATACCGTTTATCGTTTATTTTTTGCAAATATCTCCGATTGCGTCGGACGTATTGCAAAAATAAAACATGAATTGTTCATAATAAAATTTTGAACAGACTTATATACAAGCCTTTTATTAAATATATACCGACTTAACATAAAAAAATGAAACCAAGTTTTTTTTTAATACTATTTAATTACTCCAAGAAACGTGACATGCGACATGCTATTATCATTTTGCGAAGTAAAGTTTATTACCATTGCCATTACTAAGAAAATTTCTGTCTATGATAGTTTATAATTTTAAACAATAGCGAATTTAAATAAAGTGCCAAGGATATTGAAAATATGCATCCATAGTAGACATCCGCAATAAAATTACTTTTGTTAAAATTGAAGGGAATAAGTAATGAAGTACCTATATTTTTTTAAATTTCTATTCATATTAATTTGCATCTTAATGTGCACCTAGAAGAAGACATGGGCGTATTCTACGAAGACAGAAACTTTACTTCACACTATTTCAAACAGGAAAATGACCACTATTGTTAGGGGTGATTTCAACGCTAAAGCCAGTCTACCATGAAGGTTTAAAAGTTGACCAATACAAATAATTTTTTTTAAATGTTCCTTAGAAAATTTCTAAACGATCCCTCACGAGTTTTTTTTTATAAGAATTACTCTGCATTAATAGAAGTTGGTTTACATTTTGATTATTGATGTAAGAAATTGCTTTTTTCTTAAACCTCAGTGAAATAAATATTATAAGCAATAAGAAATCAAAATATAGCTATAAAAAATTCATTGACATTTTTTTTAAAATAATTTTTATATCTTCCGAAATAAACTCAATGAATATATTCTGGGAATCTCTAAAAGATATCATTACTCGGGCAGCAACGGGGACATGAAGCAATATACGCAGGAGTGTGAAACAACTCGGTGAACAGCCAACGCTCTAAATGAAGTAGACGCCTGGAAAAATCTAAAGACTATGTAGGTGTCAACACTACTTTGTAATTGGAAGAGTATAGCAGACTGACGTGAAGAACTCAGACTATCAAGGATTTAGTAATTCTTATCTACAGGACGCGACGTTTGTAAAGAACTGGAATCACATGCTGATAGCAATAGCAGTAAGGACCTTTTTCTAGCAGTAAGGCATTGTTACAAGCTTTGTATCACATCTATAAGAATTTCCTCCAAGTTCTATGTATAAGTAAAAGAAAACTAAGTTAGTTAGTTAGTTCGGCTATTGTCCCAGAGATGGCGCGCTCGGTGTCATAATCTAGAAACGTGAGAAACGTAGTGACATCTACTGGAACATTGTAGAAAGATCCAGAATCAATTATTCAGAAGTATAAATAGAGAGCGAGTCGTCGCGCAGTGCAATTCAGTTTAGGTAGCAAGTTCAGAAAGATCAAGAAGTGACTGAATTATTGAATTATAGTAATCCGTGTTATATTAGTGAAGTAGTATAAATTGTAATTACCACGTAAGTTAATAAATTAGTGTTTAGTGTTACCCTGGTGTCATAATTTCCGGATCCACGATACAGGGTGTTTACAAATGGGTGTAAACACGTAACAGTATGATTACTTGTAAATTCAAACCCAAAAGTGGTCAGTTAGGAACTCCATCAGGACTGATAGGGATCAGATTATTGCGGTTTGATGCTAATACTGCCAGAAAATAATTGGCAGCAAGATTACGTAGTACAAATCTCAAAAGTGGAGGTAGCCATACAAAAATTAAAAACAGACAAAACAGCTGGGGTTGAAAAAACACGGCCCATACGATTAAATTAGTTGGTGAAGATAGGGTGAGAATCCTTCATATAATATGACAAAAGATATGGGAGGCAGGAATTTAAAGAAGTCAGTCTTTGTGCCACTACGTAAAAAGAAACAGATGTGATAACCACCCACACAGCACAATCGGGATATGGGATAACAAATTGACGTACTTGGATATCCCAGTATGTAAAATAAATAGAGAAACGGATGTACCTTTTAGGATATCCTATTTTAGAACGTCCTCAAGGCAGACCATTTTACTACGTCCCAGGATATCCTTTTATGGAGGTCAATGGGCTAACCTGGATAGGTTCCATTTTGGCATTAACTATGTCGACCAACTCGGGATTAAGAACGGATATCCGATGAAGAGCACTAAATTTCTTAAAATGCACCTTAATATTAGGTCTTTAATATATTTAAATAAAGCGCCATTTTGATTTCCGGCCGGCCAAACTGGCCGAAACAAATACTCCAATCTCAGTGCCCAAACACACAGCAACCACGCTCTATTAGTTTTTGTTTCTCAAATAAATACTTAATAATTGTTGTTAGTGGCTGTATGAAATATTTTAAAGTTGTATCTTTATGTTTTATCTATTTGGTTCAGCTTTATTGGAGTGTCTTCATTTCAGACTATAAAAAGTGAGTACAAATGTATAAAAATATATAACCTATTGAACTTCATGTTATGAAAAACTTATTTGTATATGATTGAATATTTAATTAGTTATTAATGTCAGGTTCGAAATCACGAAAATTTAATACGATTTTTTGTATTTTCAGAATGCCAAAGGAAGCTAAAAAAAATGAGGATTTATACACATTTTACGATCACTGAGAAACCTACAAAATAAAATATTAATTTGGCTCAAGAAGTGAATACTGAAATCAGCTTGGAGAGAAAATGTGAATCACGTGAACGTATTGTCAAATGTGACAATAAACCTGTTGAAATTGAATTTAAGAATGATGACAAATATTGTGCTTACTTAGTTAATAATTTGAAAACCAACTAACTAGCAACTGTGGATGAAAATAAGTAAGTAAATATTGTGCTTTAATATAATTATCATATATTTTTTTAATAATAGTGGTTCAAATAATAATAACTACGTTTATTTTAGCTGCACCCATGAATGAGTATATTATGGAAAACGAAGCAGAAAAGCTTTTAAAAGATTATCCGAGAAGTGTAAAAGAGAGAGGAGAGGCAAAGAAGAGAATAGAGAAGTAGGAGTGCGCTACATCCTAAAAATTCACATTCGGCTATTATTAAATTTGCAAAAGTAATATAGGTATTTATTTTCCATTTTTCTAAGAAGTTTGCTTTTTAACATTACAAATGTTTTTAAATATTGAATGTGTTTTAGCTTATTTCTATTATTAAAATATTATTATTATTTAAGTTACACTTAATTCCATACATACAAAATATTTTTGTTTTTTTTTATGAAATTGTAGAGTCTTTGACGATGGTTAATACACCGAATTGTAAGAAAATAATATTTTATTTTTTAACTGACCATACACCCAAGAAATTACGTATAAGTTATAAGGAAAAATAGGCAAGTGCAAATATTTCAAAAATGTGCATATTTGACAAAAATTCTAAAAATTTTTACAATTCAATTTTTTTAAATGTAAGTATAACATTATTGTCTAAATGTTGGTTGTGACATTTTCTTAATTTTTATGTTTCTTGGTGGGATAATTTACCACATGTTTTCTTTGAAAACAATGTCCGTAAAATCTACAAAATAATGCAATTATCCAGTATTTTACTCGAAAATAACCTCTACGCTCCTATAACGTAAAAATCACGGGCGTAGAGGTTATTTTCCAGTAAAATCTGGATAATTGTATTATTTTGTTGATTTTAGAAGGAAACGTGGCAGAGGATCCCACCAAGAAACAGAAAAATTAAGTTGCCCGTGGATATATATTTGCAGTCCGTAGGATATCCTGGGACATTTCAGTATGTAGTTTTTACAGCCTATTCGTAATATTTAGGACATCCCGAAATATCCCGGGATGTCCTGGTACATCCTTAGTACAAGTGCTGGTGTATCCTTCAGGACGTCCCTCGTACTGCTTTTATCTGATACCGAGTTGTGACATTGAGATGACCAAAAGAGTGCCGAAAAGCATACATACTGGGATATTAGGATGCCCATAGGCAAGCCCAAATACTAAATGGGATTTGCCATAGTACGTCCCTCGGACAGCCTTGTGTTGTGTGGGTACCTACAGATTGCTGGTGTTAATATCATAGGCCAGTAAAATAATGCTGTAGACTCTTGACCAAGAGACCGGTAGAGGCACCAAGATTTAACTCAACTTTTCACTTACGGAAATTTAATGAGAGTCAAGTAACGGCTGCACTAAAGAAAATAAAACCCAAAATGACAACCGGCACGGACAGAATACCCGCATTTCTGTTGAAAGATTGTGCATATGTGCTGGCATACCCCCTAAAAATACTTTTCAACTTATGTATCAGTAACTGTGAAATACCCAAATTGTGGAAATGCTCGAAAGTGTGTCCAATTTACAAAAAAGGGGATAGGTTTGATATTACCAACTTTCGACCGATTTCTATCATTTGCAAAGCATTAGAAATTTTATTACACGATTTCATATATCACCATGTCTCTACGAATATATCGGTCTTCCAACATGGCTTTATGCGAGGCCGCTCTACAGTAACGAATTTGGTTTGTGTTACTCAGTTTATAGCTGCATCTCTAGATACACGGACTCAGACGGATGTAATTTATACAGATTTCTCTAATGCTTTCGACCGGCTTGATCACAATTTGATACTACATAAACTTAGTTACTTTGGTATGTCGGATGCTTTAATTACACTGTTTGAGTCATACTTATATAACAGGACGCAATATGTTGTTTCTAATGGTTTTAAGTCGGACGAATATTTGGCAACGTCCGGAGTCCCACAAGGATCCATACTTGGTCCCTTGTTATTTATAATTTTCATCAATGATATTGTAGATGTTTTAGATGTCAATTGTCTCATTTATGCTGATGATCTAAAGATTTATAGTGTTGTTAATAGTATCGAGGATTGTTTCCATCTACAAAGAAACTTGGAGAACGTGAATGCCTGGTGCCAGGAAAATAAGTTGCCTTTAAATGCCAATAAGTGTAACATAATGTCTTTTTCAAACAAATCCACGCACATAATATTTGATTACAATCTTGACAATGTCAATCTAATTGGTCCCACAACATTTCGCGATCTTGGCGTTATCTTTGATTCAAAACTTTCTTTTACGTCACATATAGGCACAATCGTCTCAGAGGCTACTAAGACATATGGATTTATAGCGCGGAATTGTCGCGATTTCACGAACAGCGATACAATAAAATTGCTTTACTTTAGTTTTGTCAGACCCAAGCTTGAGTATGCTTCTCCTGTATGGTCTCCATATTACAATACGCAGATCAATACCGTAGAATCCGTACAACGTCGATTTTTAAAATTGTTGTCGTTTAAATCTGATGGTGTTTATCCACCTATCGGCTTTCCGCAGCAGGACTTGCTCGAGAGACACTCTATGTCAAGTCTGGAAATTAGGCGTAAATATTTCTCACATGTATTTGTATTTAAAATCATTCAAAATATCACAGATTGTCAAGAAATATTATCTCAACTGAACTTCATCTTTCCGAGAATAACCTCTAGGGAGAACTTAACGTTTTATCTACTGACACCTCGCACTAATATTCTTAAACATTCACCTCTATATTCAGCTTGTAACAATTGCAATGCAGCCGGTAATAATCTTGATATATTTAGTTGCAGCCTTAATGACATAAAAACGTTTTACTTAAATAAATAATTTGTTTTTCTTCTTCCCATCTTGTTACCTACTTCTTTCACTTAATATTAATTTTTTTATACTTGTACACATTTAACTTTATTGTTTTTGCTTACCCTCCTGTTCTATAATTGGGTTATCTACCTGTTGAACAGTGTTCTCAATAAATAAATAAATACAGGCTATAGTTGATACATTTATGTAAGCAGTTTTGACTATGTACCTTATCCGCCAACATTTTGTCTAGTTTTACTTGGGAGGAAAGTTCTATTCAGCCACGGCGAACTATTTATCAGTCGAGAATGTGAAACTGGGAGACGTGAAGTCCGGTGTCCGCATCTAAACATGTTTGCACACACGAAACTGCCTGCACGCTTATATATTTGTATTCGTCACGGCGAGATAGATGGGTCGTAAAAGTAATTTGAGTAAATACATTAGTTTAGTAATATCGATTTGTTTTAATTTCATATCTCGTAAATGCTGGGTTGCAGCATATCGTGGTAATTATGGAAGACAACGCTTTCAAAAGCATAAAATGTTGATATTAAATTCACTAATACCGTTTTTCATGTAACAGTTTTGAATGTTATTTTTTTATAAAAATATCATTCACATTTAATGAAAATAATCCGATTAACTTCCTATAAATGCTTGTGTGCTCCGTTGGCTGACAGGACCCCAGTCATCATGAACTTGAAGCAAGAGTGACGTTAGTATATTTGCAGTGATGACGCGCAACGCTTGATATATTGGAAATTCTAGACACTGCGATCTTTTCTAATTTTACAACGTAAAAATTTAATTATTCTGAATTTTAAAAATAAGTAAGTAAATGAAATTGTTTTATGCTCCTCCAGTCTGATTTTATTCCCTGTTTTACCAGAAGCGCTCCCAACTTTGTTATTGTGGTATTGTTTTGCACGCAAAATTATAAATAAAACTTTTAAGTGTGTACAGTACATAGAGAGTTTCCTAGAACCGGCCTATATTTTATAATTTAAATTTACTAAGTATATAAGACCAACAAAGTGAGCCAAATAAATAACTTTCTGTTGGCAACATTAGACAGCAACTTTTACTCGTGTAAATTTATTGCTGCATTTTTTCATACTGTAGTACGTTTTTTATCGGTTGCACTTACATTGTAAACATTAAACATTTGAATAAATAATCATTTATTTTAAACACGTTTTGTCGCAGTTAAAATCATTAACGTTACAGTTTTATACGCAGACGCATACTAATTGACTAGTAATAAAACTTTATCAAAAATACGTTTATTCGTGTTTTATTTAATGTGTACGTTAGATATGTTGATACAAAATAGTTGTTAAGATTTCGTTCTATTATTAGCCCACAAAATAATGTCCCTACATTGCATTATCAGGCACGGGACACGCAAGTTTTTAACTTTAATCGTTCCTGATTGGGTTTCAACTAAATAAAGTAAACGAAAAATGAATACCTATTCATTTTTTAACCGACAATAAATTTAAGAAAGAAGGAGGTTCTCAATTCGACCCAATTTTTTGGCTCAAGCAATTTCTATGAAATTTCTCTCCAACTCCAAGATATGGCTCGGCGGTGGCCTCATAATACTTTCATCCAGCTACGTCTACTGCAAGGTGAACAAAAATTAGAAACAAGAAACAGTAAAATGTATCTATAGAAAAGCGACTAAAAACGAAAAAAAAAAACGAAAAAATCACGTTTTAGAGGCTGGCAACCCTACTGGGACCGCATCATTTGTATGCAAATGACAGTAGTTTTTACTATGTACACAAATGAGACGTCCGAAACTAACACGACAGCGTAGCTGCGAAAATTTGAGCACCTCCACCACAGACAAAGGAGAGAAGATATAGGCGTGCAGATCACCCCCGTTTTAACCAACTAACCGGTTAGGTTGAGGTAACCACTTTTAACCTGGTTTTTCTTCAAGTTGACATCGAAGAGTACTTACAGTAAGAAATTAGCCAAAGTTAGTTGATCGGAACAAATAAATAATTGCAAAAAACTATAATTTTTTTATATCACGAATTTTGTCGAATTTCATCTTCAATTCGCGATATCTCGGCAAATAATGAATATTTTTGGATGAAATTTTAGCACGACATTGCTCAAGTTAATTTTTAAGATATTGAATTGGTTATTTATTTCACAGATGAATATAATGATTTTTCAAAAAATTTCTTTTGTCAAGCCTAATTTTTTTTTCAAACAAAAGTTTTGTGACGAATTTTTAACACGATAATTTTTGACGAACTTATATTAAAGTACAATATTTAAAGAAGTTTTCTGTAAAGTTTCACGAATTCTTATTGTATATACAAAAAGTTATCACATTTTGAAATAGCAAGATTTTGTTTGCAAACGATTAGAAAAAACTAATAAACCCGCAAATTTTTATGATACATTAAAACGCTCGAAATTGAAAACTTTTACAGATATGATAAAAAAAAGTTCTGTAAAAAGAGCAGATAATAGCACAAGTGAAGAATATGTTTCTCCAGAAAAAGTGAACCAAAGAGCTCTGATTCCATCCAAGCAAAGAGCTGATGTAAGCCTTGAAAAAGTTCTTAGTGTCCCACTGAACGAAATATCGTCTGCTCTATTTAAGGAGGATGGTAATAGGCGAATATCGTTAAAATCTGATTTGTTACATGCGATCGAAAAAAATATTGTAACATCTGTGATTACAGAACCTTGCTGGACAGAACTACATGACAGAATATTAGATATGATGGCAGATTTGCAGTGTTTAAATACGAAATATATGAAATGTTTCGAAGATGTTGGACAATATTTTTTGAAGTATTTTCGAAAACTATTTGAAACTTTTTCTGAGATTCACGTCATTTTCGATCGCTATGACGTTAGTATGAATCCTAAATCGCAAGAGAGGTCAAAAAGGTATAAACTAAATTCTAATACTTACGATATTAATGCTAGTCGACCTATAGATTGGGATAAAGTTATGTCTACAGATGCAAATAAAAATGCTATTTTTATGCGACTACATCGAAAAATATATTGAAATCCCTCAGACTTCTGATAAAATTATTAATAAAAAATTATATTTGGCTGGTGGATACAAAAATCATCTTGTTACTAAAGAAATCACAAATTCACTTAAACGTGAGGTTACAGATTTATTTTCGAATCATGCTGAAGCTGATCTATACAAAATACAAAGATTCAAGTAGGGTTTCAAACTGGAAAAAATAGCATCAAAACGGATTTGCGGCGCTTTATACCAATACATATTATATGCCAAGAACTAGGAAGTAGTATTGGTTTAGCATTACCAATAATTCATGCATTAACCGGATGCGATACGACTTCTGCTTTCTATGGAATTGGTAAGAAAAAAGTTCTCAACGTAGCATAAAAAATGAGCACAGAACATTTAGTCCAAATGTCTCAAATTGAGAATAAATTAACACCTGAAATTGTTAATGCTTGGACAAAATTTGTGATTGGAATTTATGACTTCAAAAGTAAACAAGACAACATTAATGACGTGAGAGTAATCTTAGCTTGAAAAAAAAAAACTCCTCCGTTGAAAAATTACCTCCATCGTACCCAGCTCTTCTTCAACACATGAAACGCTGTTTTTGGCAAGTGCACGTATGGTATAATGCTCACATACCCATTTTTGAAGCACTCAATCTGACTGATTTTGGCAATATATTTTGAAGGATCAACAAGTTTGGAGCTGCTTCAAAAGTATATTTGTAATTGCAGATTAAAAAAAAAACATCTTGTGATAAAGAATTTTGTTCGTGCTACGCTGCTGGTATAAAATGCTGTCTCATTTGTAACTCTACATCAAATTGCTCGTTGCAGCCCATAGATGTTGATTCAGATTAAAAATATTAAAAACAACCCAATGTATTATGTATTTTTTAATTTATCAACAATTAATTTATTATTATCTATTTCCACTTTACAGTAACCTGTAAAAAGGGAATATGTAACAAAACATTGCATTGATATGATAGTAAACGTCTGAACTACGGCAACCACCACAATGAAACATGCCGCGCGTAAACAACATGTCTGCTGCGCGCGGAGACGCTACTTCAATGTGCGATAACTTTTTATATATACATTATGAATACGTAAAACTTAACAGAAAACTTCTTTAGATATTGTACTTTAATATAAGTTTGTCAAAAATTATCGTATTAAAAGTTCGTCACACAATTTCGTCAAAAAATTAAGCTTGACAAAAGAAATTTTTTGAAAAATCACTATTTTCATCTGTGAAATAAATAAGGGTTCGGACCAATTCAGTATCTTAACGAATAACTTGAACAATGTCGTGCTGAAATTTCATCTAAAAATATTCGTTATTTTCCGAGATATCGCGAGTTGAAGATGAAATTCGGCAAAATTTGTGATATGAAAAAATTATAGTTTTTTGCAATTATTTACATGTTCCGATCAACTAACTTTGGCTAATTTTTTACTGTAAGTACTCTTCGATGTCAGCTTGAAGAAAAACCAAGTTAGAAGTGGTTACCTCGCACAAATCGGTTACTCAGTTTCTAGAGCACTTATTGGGGGTGATCTGCACGCCTAATAGTCAACTGAAATCTCATGACCACCTCCGACATTTTTTTTTTAAACACGTATAATTTTTTTTCAGAAAAGTAATATTTTGTTTACCACAAAATATGACTTGATTTATTTTTTTCTATACCTAAATAATTTTCTGTTTACATAATATTCGTATTATAATTTTGCGCCTACTAATAGTTGCTGTCCTTGACATTGTAACTTGAAATATGTGTCGGACACGTGTACTATATTACAATTTCAATGTAAATAAAAACATTCTAATTTTTTGCAATGCAATTAAGACCTCTTATTATGTTTATATTATAAAGAATGACTGGTAATAATTGACAGCAACAAGATAATTAGCGATTTTATTTTTATCTGCACAGGTATAAATTGTAAATACAGCTGCAGAATATTTTTGGGAACATAACAAAATTATAAATAAATGTGTCTGTGACTAATATAGAAAAATGATAAGCGTGTAAGTCTGTAAATATAGTACTATGTAAAATTTGCCAGTTTCCTCAAAAGAAACTATTCGAGAGGGGTATGCGACAATATTAATAATAATAATATTTGTTTATTTACAATATAAAGAAAACATATAGAAGTTAAATACACGTAAATAGAAATAGGATACATTTAAATGAAGAATAAATAAATAACTTAAAGTAGTTAAAAGTTATTTGTAAAATTTATCAAAATAACATGTAGCTTAACTATAACACAGGCACATAAAATTAAAAAAGTGGTCTTTTTCTGGTACTTCACTGGGTAACCCATATGTATTTAGACGTGCTGAACATGAATCAGGTGTCCGTTTAGCTCCATTGGCCACCGTTTTTTTGTAAATCGCGAAAATAACCTAAAGACTCATAATTTAGGTCATTTTACTAAAAATTGGTGGGTAACAGAGCTAAACAGATACCTAATTCGTATTCAGCATGTCGAAATACATAGGAGTTACCCAATTGAGTCCCAGAAACAGATCACTTTTAACTTTTTTTTGTGCCTGTGTAATATATTTGCATACGCGATTTTCTAGAAAATGGCAGAGGATCCGGTGATATTCATATATTACACAGACACAAACACACACACACACATACATACACATACAGGTGCGGCAATAATTGTGTGGACACTGAACATTTCGCCAAAAAAATGGGGTCTTTCAAGTTATTGCGTAATCAATACTCACCATTTCAAGGGCTTTCTAACTCTGTTTTCAAAATTTTCTTACACTCAAAATTAATGTTACTTTTTGCAAAAATATAGTTGTGTGGCCAAGCCCCACAATTTTGTGTATATTGTGTGGACAATAATACACACCTGTAATTCATTACAAAAAATGGTTCTGATGATTTATTTCAGGTACATGTTTTTTCATATTATTAATAATTATTATTAATTTTTCAACATATTTTACTTAAGATGGCGGGTAATAACAGTAAAAGCCAATAGAAAAAAATTGGTAGGACGTATCGTAAGGGCTTTTTTGGGTTCTTATAGCTCAAGAGGATAGAGAAAAATCAATCGATGAACGGGTAAATTTTCTAATATTATCTAATTAAAATATAATTATTCAAAAGTATTTATACAAAACATATCCTTCCTTGCTTGGCAACTTTTATTTATCAATTAATTTTCCCTTTTGGGTAATCATCAATCACCCTGAATAATTTTCATTCAAACTATAGCAGGTGTGTGCCCAGGAAATTGTATTAACTACATGCCATGTATTGTCCTGTGCAACATTTTTTCCATTAATTACTTTTTTGGGTCGTTTACCTTGAATTTTGTTCATTAAAAGTAAAGCCGGCTTCTTTCTTGGCAATGATGTCAACTATCCGCAAAATACTAATTTCCTCAATCAAATAGTCTTTTAGTTACATCGCCAACAAGCAGATACACACGCACGGACAGACTGATGGAATTAAAAGACTTTAATTTTCGAAATCTACGTTGGTGCTATATTTCAAATTTGATTCTTAGGCTTATAGCTCACTAAAAATGAAACACATTATTTAATGGCTAAAATGTTTCATTTAGAAATTTTTATGTTCTTCAATTTAATACCTCGTACAGAGAATTATATGTATGCTTAGTTCATGATATGTATGAAAAAAACAAATGTAAAGTTGGCGAAGGCGTCACCCAGGGTTGCGTTCCGTCACAAATTATCTATAGTGAATAAGTGATGCGACGGATGTTGGGGTAACAGAGTGGTGTGGCAGTAGGCGGAACCAAGATTTCTAGCTTGAGAATTGTAGATGACACAATTTAGTTGCAGCAAGCAAGTAGCTCATACACCTGCTGACCAGGCTCAAACATAAGCTGTGATTATGGTTTAAGTGTAGGTAAATTGCAACAAAACAAAAATTGTGATTCTAGACCAAGCAAATGATAACCACAGACATTTTTCGTATTACTCTGTGGTAATAAATAATATGATACACTTTGGAGCCCTTGTCGACAATACTGGCAACTGCGAATGTGATATTCGGAGAGGAATACAGATGGAAAAATCGGTAACGTGTCAGTTGAGCAAAATTTGGTATAACAGAAATATCATGAAAAGTACTAAGATCAGATTACTTAATGCCCTAATTTTCTCCATTTTTTTTTCACGCCTCTGAGACATGGACCGTTATGGACGTAGACATACGGCGTACTGATGCTTTCGGAATGTGGGTTTAGAGAGCTCGATTCTCTAAGACTAAGATGTACGTTCTCAAAAGCAACTTTCCAGCATCGTATTCTCCAGAATCCAAGACCTTTTATTGTTTTAAAATATATTTAAATACAAATTTCGATCATCTTTACAAAATTTGGCATTTGACTTATCTACAAAGGAAGTTGAGTTTATGTAACATTTTACTTATACTTTTGGAATTATGTACTTTAAATTTTGCTTTTTATTATGTGAATCTTATTTTTTCTATAAGCAAATTTCTATTCCTCTAATTGGTCTCTCTCTAATAAAGTTTGTTTCTAAAACGTAATATGACAATTTTCCTTCTCCGTTACCCAAATCCAGAACATACTGTGTATTCAAATTTAATTTGATATATTCCTTTTTTTTTCTTCAAATTATTATAAAAAAAGAAAGAGCTTACCTAGATGAAATGCAGTAAATAAAAGAATAAATAAATAATATCAATAATATTTGATTTAAAAAACATCTTGAATACACACGAAGAAATGGAAATAATAGCAGTATAATATATATTTCCGCTGAGGGCTGCACTGTTTGTACAGTGCTGCCACACAATTTGGTGAAATTTCTGAGATTCTACACACCCAATTTTTACTATACTTGTGTGGCCATTTCCAGAAACCGACAGATATAGGGTGGGGAGACCACGTAGATGCTGTAAAAATAGGTTTTAAATTGTGTGGCCATACAATTAGCGAAGGCCACATAAGTATGGTTATAAAGTGGTGTGTGTCCACACAATTATTGCAAGACTTACGCACACACACACACACACACACAAAAGAGCTGTTTCTGGGATTCCATTGGGCAACACCTTTCTATTTCGACATGCTGAATACAAATCAGGTATCCGTTTAGTTCCGTTACCCACCAATTTTAATAAATTGCTAAAATAACCTAAATTATGAGTTTTTTTTAGGTTATTTTCGTAATTTACAAGAAAATGGTGGCCTATGGAGCAAAACAGACACCTGATTCGTGTTCAGCATGTCGAAGTACACAATGTTGTAACAGAAAAGACCACTTTTTTATTTTGTGTGCCTATGTAATCATTAAAGAATATTTTTTATAGAAATTCGCAAAGAACAAAAAGTATAATGTATGAAAAATGAAAATACAGTCTATCTAAGAAAACATTAATTTCAGTTCTTTGCATTCTTAGATAACGTTAGTTATGCTAGAAATTAAGAAGTCTTAAAGCGAATTTATTTACAAAATATCTATTCAATCAATAATGAAAATCTAATTAAAGTTATCAATTTTTAATCTTTCTAATTCTCTGACAACCCACATTATAAATTCATTTTAGGGTTTATTAATTTCTAGCATAACCAGAAGTAGGTTATCTAAAAATGCAAAGAGTAAATTAATATTTTCTTTGACAGATTGTATTTTAATTTTTCATGCATTATTCTTTCTGCTGCACGAAATAAAAAAAAAATCTTTACTTCACCTATAAACAACCAAAAATGATTTACTTTAAAACTATAATCATATATACAATAAACCCCGGTACATTTATTTCGGGACAGAAAAACCCTAAAGATGCCTGCGACTTTTTTCGTAGGACATCTCTCTAAAGTCGGGCTCAGCGTTTATGGCGTGTGTACGGCTCAAGCTACGCCTTCCTTTAAGATTTGTTCTCACTCATACACATATCAACCGGTAATTGTAAAGCTACCTACGACTTTCCACTCTATAAAACATTTACAATTATACGTTCATCTCTTTCATTCTTTCATGCAGTTAATATGATAATGGAGCAACGTTTGTGCGCACTCAGTTATTTTCGACATAGCCGCGCGACAACATTTCGGATTTTAAATAAGTAATAGGTAACTAAATAATAAACTCTTGAATAACGGATTATTTTTTATTATTCAAGCTATATGTGTATTAAATATTGTGGTATTAAATTAAATGAACCGTGAGTGTAATTAAATGTTTTTAATATATTCAAAATGTTTTAATTAACTTGATGTAGGTGTATCCTGGGATTATTGGTCTTTATAGTAAAATTAGTTTTTTTTATATATTTCAATTTATTAAATTAAATATAAAAATATAATATTATTATATGTTTACATCTTTCCACCAAGTTTACTAAATATAGTATTTTTAAACCATAAAATTTCACACCACTCTTTAACAAAAACTTCAAATCTAATACACATACTTTGATAATATTGTGAAGACTTTTAATCATATTTAATTAAATATTGTAAAATACTAAAATGTTTTCAAAATGAAGGAGAGGAAGACTGAATGTTGTTCTTTTTTATTTCAATAATAAATATTTACAACTATTTATTAATCTTAATTCTTTATTTTTCTTTTGTTATTTTTCTTTATTTACTTTTAATTTTTCAAAGGTGAATTATTTTATTTTTAATTTTGAATATATTTTATTTAATTTTAAATTTTATTTGAGACATTGATTTTATTTATTTCATTCATTTCAACCTCAGTGTAAAATGGTTGATCCGACACTGTTCGTCTCTCGCTTCAAATAATCTTAAACCGTACGCTTCTCGTGACGCGCACGCCATAAACGCTGATACAGACTCTATAGCAGCTATTCAAGCTTAAAGGTTATATTTTGAAGGAAGTTTTGTTCGTTAACTTCGAAACTACTATCTATATCAATTGCAATAAAATCTGGAGGGTGTTGAGGAGGCCCATATATATTATCTTTCTCCTTTTGCTGAGAGAAAATCATAAATTTGTCGGTTCGTGATCGTCCATTTTTTAGAAACAAAATTTTATTTATTTATTTAACAATACACTGCCCAACAGTGTATTTCAATTACAGGGCAGGAAATAATAAGTACATACATACAAACGTATAAGAAAATGCAGAAATATAAAATAAACAGATAAAAACAATAATAAAATGACAAAACAAAAACTTTAATTTATGCAGTTAATCTCTTTATATCTATAAGAACCGCTGCCCAAGGAATCACTACTTCCACATCCAGATTCTCTATCCAAGTCACTCACAACGAAAAAACTTTGTATGTGAAAATAATTGTTTATGAAACTTTAATAATATAATATTTGAAATCCTCTACCCCAAAAACCCATAAAACGATACCCCACATCGGTAGTGGGGTGGGAGTGGTGATAGGGGGGTGGTAGTGGGGGGTGGATGAAGTAAAAAAATATTTTGAGGTTTCTGGTTCCTGTACATAAACTAAATCACATTTTTTTTCATCCCCTTTAATAAGGAGGTGGGGGTGGTAATGGGGGTGGCTAATGCCAAAAATTTTTTTGAGACCTTAGCTTCTCTTGTATATACTAAATACCAATTTCATGGACTCTTACTGGCTTGATTTACCCAATTTACCCCAATTTACCCCCCAACCCTTCAACGGAACAAGATGAAAATATAATCTAGTTCTAGATCTCGTTAAAGTACATATGTGTACCAAATTTCAAGTCAATATCTAAAGGTGGGTACTGATTTGAGCATTTTTACTCGCATGAACGGTTTATGCGCAAAAATGATCAGATGAGTACTGAGCGCACGCATGTGTGCTTTGGTGTTTTACCCGTACAAACAAGATCCGGCGATTGTCGGTCTTTTTAAAAGAACAAAGGATTTTCGTGCGCACAAAACGCTCAGTGTGGACGGTTATTTGCATATATTAGCTAGTGTGTCACATTTTCATATAAACTACGAAAATAAAAATGGAATGGAGCAATGAATTAGCGCTAATACTTTTTCTATATTTTGTATCTACTTTACCAATCTTGGGAATTACTGCATTTATTAGAAATTCAAAATCTTCAGACGACATCCGAATAAAATATTGATATTGACCACTGTTTTCCTGTAGCATCATGTCGCGTAATAAATTACATCCACTGTAGTCCCTTGAGGTAAACCTTTTACCCCAAAAGTTCTGCTACTGGACCGCAAGACATGTACTCCCTGTTTTCGAGGGCGGGAAACACGATGGTGACAATATTTCCCGACCTTTCCTCCAACCACTATCCCTAAACCGAAAGAACCAACCCTTGTTTCGATTTTCCAGTGCAAGGCATTTTTTATCAGAAAATTCTATCAACGAAAGTTGTTCAGAATTATCTAAATCCCAATATCCAATATTTCATCAAAATTAAAAAATTAATAAATTGAAAAATTTAAAAAATTGATAAAGTTAAAAAATTGATAAATTTAAAAAAATTCAAAAATACTACTAATTACTTGACAACTATCTGACAGCTTGGGTTTAATTTCGAACAAAATTGTCATGAATTTTTTAAACAAAAAAAAACCCATTTAAATAATATTTTCGGACTTGGACAATATTTTAAACAAAATTTCACTATTTTTTAATTTTTGTTTAATTTTGGATTTACTGTTTTTGGACAATTCTGAACAACTTTTGTTAATAAAGTTTTCCAATAAAAAAATGCCTAGCACCGGAAAATCGGAAAAGGGGTGGTTTTTCCGGCTTAGGATGGAGGGGGGGGGGGGGGGCGGTCCAGTCACAAAACTTTTGGGCTTTTTGCCTTTATCTGGTTTACCTCAAGGGACCTGTATGACTGCCGGCTTTGATATAATTTTGTCACCCACCATCGTTTAGGTTTTTTCTTCTTTGCCTCTGCTTCTAATATTAAGCAGGCGGCACTTGTAATAACAATATTACGTCTGCTGTGCGACATTTTCACAAAAACACCGGAACGACAATTTGCGCACAAAAATTTAAATTAATAAAACCATTTTCTCAAACGAATATATTTGCACGTTCGCGTTTTGTACGCGCACATTTTTCATGCGAGTAAAAATGCTCAAATCAGTACCCACCTTTAAACGGTTCCAGAGTAAACGTGCGCACAAAAAAAAGTTACAGACAGACCGACAGACAGACAGAAAAATTTGTTTTCGCTCAAACTTAAAATCTCGACGTTTCATGACATTTTAAGCCTATTTGGACAATAAAAATTTTTTAAAATTTTTTTGTCGTTACTATACTTCCACTGGACGTGGAAGTAATATGCTCTCTCAGGATATCGAACTGGTCTTGAAGATTATTATGATTTTCACACATTTTACTTCCACATCCAGTGGAAGTATAGTAACGACGAAAAATTTTTAAAAATTGTTATTGTTCAAATAGGCTTAGAATATCATGAGTTTTTAAGTTTGAGCAAAAAAAAATTCTGTCTGTCTGTCGATCTGTAACTTTTTTGAGCGCACGTTTACTCTGGAACCGTTTAAGGTATTGACTTGTAATTTGGTACACGTATTATTAAAGGGGATGAAAAAAAATGTGATTTAGTGTGTGTACAAGAACCAGAAACCTCAAAATATTTTTTTACTTTACACATTAGTATAAACCCCCTGTCTCCACCCCCACCCCACTACCGATGTGGGGTATCGTTTTATGAGTTTTTGGGGTAGAGGATTTCAAATATTATTAAAGTTCCATAAACAATTATTTTTCTGAAATCGATCGGCAATGTCTACATTTTCGGCGCGATTTCAGATCGAAAAATGAACAATTCCAGTATTTTAGTCCGTTGCTAAGAAACTATCACAAAACAGACCGGAAAAGATCCGTTGCCAAGCAACGATCAACAAAATCATACGGGAATGTTACTTTCCCGGCCTAGGCCGGGAAAGTAACATTCCCGTACGGTTTTTTATGTATATTTTAGACAGTAAATAAATACACGCAGACAAACCAACTCACATTAAAATTGCATTTATTAGTAAGCAGTTAAATTGTAATGAAGAAATATTATGCATTAATACAAATTCCTTAATTTATAATAATATTCATTGTGATTTCAGAAAAAATAGTATGTGTACTTCGGTATGAAAGCACATTCCCGGACTTCGATGCTTGGTGGCCTTGGCTAGCGCCTCGGCCAACAATTTGCATCGTCGTCCGGGAATGTATTGCTTTCACACCTAAGTACACAATATACTATTCCAGATACAAAATTTTTTCGTTGTGTGACTTGGATAGAAAATCCGGATGTGGAAGTAGTGATTCCTTCGGCAGCGGTTTTTACCTTGAATTTAAAAATTTTCTTTGATTCGATTAATCAAAAGCCGATTTCAACTTCCTCGGAAAGAAACCGTTATCGAACCTCCTAATCTCTATTTTAACATAATAGGGTTGGAAAAATGTATTTCAGAAAAACAATACCACTATAAAGTAGATTCACGTAATACATAAAACCTTGAAAGCAATTTATCAGTAACTTTAAAATTATCGTGCATGAGTAGTTTTTTATTTTTGTTATCAAATTGAAAATTATGCATTTAGATTCTCTACATATGACCTTCTTTAACAGATGTGTTGTTGTTTCGCATCGTCTAAAATTATGTTTCTTCAAAATTAAAAGAATGCAGTTTTATTAACGAGGACGCGCTTTTAATTTCTAAACTTTGTTTGGATATGATTGATTATGAATATTTCAATCATTTGGCGTATTATTGTACTCTTCGCAAATACGAAAACGAAGAGTATATTGCATTTGATCGGCACATTTCTAAATCCGCAAATATCGCTCGCAGACAAAAAAATTTCATATCATTGTGTTAGTGAACGAATTCTGAACAACTTTCAAAATGTCCGTCCGCCCGTCACGTTTCTTGTAAGCACGATAACCTAAGAAAGAAAAGTCCGATTGTATTGAAATTTGGAAAGTAAGTTAGCGTTAGCTAGAGGAAGAAACCTATTGTTTTTGAAAAATCAATCAGTAAATAAAAAAGTTATTAATCATTTAAATTGAAAAGAAAAACTTTCTTAACTTTTGTCACTTGTACTTAAATAGAAATCTTGCGAAATGTTATTCTCTATAAAAATTTTTTGAACATTTTACTAATATATATATATATATATTTCATAATAATATATCTAATCCGTATATTACAGACTTGCAATTTTATACTAATGTGTGATGGCCCAATGGCTAAAGCTTTTGCCTTGAAATCCAAAGGTCTTGTGTTCGAATCCCTGACGGGGTGGTTGTTTTTTTTTCATTTTTTTTCCATACATATATTTTTTTTTCGCAACAAATTTGATATCAGAAAATTTAGAATGTCCAAAAACTAACATTATTTACAATAAAAATAGAATGTGTAACAATTATATAAAAAGCTCAGTAAATCTGCGAAGAGTATAATGCTTCCACTAATTTCCATACTTGTTTTGCTTACTTGTAATGATTTTTTATCAATTTCAGAATTTTCGTGATTAATTATTTAATTTTAAACGAGATAAAATGGTAAATTAAATAGACTGTAAATTAGTATCCAGTTGCTATTTGTAGAAACAGCTAAACCAATAACTTGAACAATGTCAATGATATTATTATACTCTTCGCAAAAAGAGAGTATATTGCATTTGATCGGCACATTTCTAAAACCGGAAATATCGCTCGTAGAGAAAAAAATTTCATATCATTGTGTTAGTGAACGAATTCTGAACTACTTCCAAAATGTCCGTCTGTCACGTTTCTTGTAAGCACGATAGCTTAAGAAAGAAAAGTCCGATTGTATTGAAATTTGGAAAGTAAGTTAGTGTTAGCTAGAGGAAGAACTCTATTGTTTTTGAAGAAAATCAATCAGTAAATAAGAAAAAATATATTTTCTTAATTCTTGTCGCTTGCACTTAAATAAAAATCTTGCGAAATGTTATCTCTATAATATATATTTTATTGTTTATGCATTTTACTAATATATATTTTATAATAATATGTCTAATGCGTTGAAACATGATTCTCGAAAGATATATATTACAGACATTCAATTTTTGTAGTGATCTCTGATGGTCCAGTGGCTAAATTTTTGCTTTGCAATCCAAAGATCTCGTGTTCGAATCCTAGTCAGGTTGCATGTTTTTTTTTTAATTTTTTTTTTCATATATTTTTTTCACAACAAAGTTGGTATCACAAAATTTAGGATGTCCAAAAACTAACATTATTTACAAAAAAAACTGCGAAGAGTATCCTATAGAATGTGTAACAATTATATAAAAAGCTCAGTAAATTAGCGAAGAGTACCTACGTTTTTAGCTTGTTTTTGTCTTTTTTACTAAAAAATATAGCTTGACAGAATTGTCATTTTCATAACACTCAACCAAGACATTTTTAGGTTAGACAAGAGTGGTTTAGCTGTCAGTATTACACCCCAAGGACAAAGAACACCTGAAAAGGTTGACAATGAGTGGCCGTTCGCCCGTTCGTCACAATTCATGGTATTTAATTCGAGAGAAGGCGTCTGTCCTTAATTTTTATTCAGTCACTGTTCATGATATTTTGAATAGTGTAAATAATGCCATAGTCCGGTCGCGAAACTCTGCTTTTTGCTGAAGTCAAATTTTTCGTACCATTTTTTTTTCTTTTTAGAATATATTTAAGGACATTATAAGCTGCAAAAAACTGCACGATGATGAGTTGTAGTCTTTGAACATCTCGTTTTATAATAATAATAAGCAGTAATATTTAGTAAGTAAATGTCATAAATGGTAACAAATATAATTTTTCCATGCGGTTTCGACAATTTACGATAGTATTACTGCTATGCCAATACACTGCTGTGTTCGCTAAGTACTACTTTACCGGAAAGTAATACTTGTCGAAATATGACAACCGAAACAATTCTACGTCTTTATTAAAAATTTAAAAAAATACTGTTTTCATTTACAGTAACAGTACCATGGTAGTACAATAGCAAAATTGTATCATGGTACTGCTGCTGTATCACTAAACACAGTTCGGAAATTGAAACTTGCTGATTTATCACAATAATTTTTCGTTCCGGTAATGTACACAAGCAACGTTACATCTATGTGACATACTTTCCGGTGAGGCCTGAAAGCTTCACTTTTGACACTTTAGCAACAGCGGTACTTATAGATCGGTTGCTCGGGCGCCAGTTTCCTTTGTTACGTGGGGAAACGCCACGTCCAGTCCCTCAAACAGCCTGTAAAGTAGGGCTGCAGTAGCTACAGTGGAGAAACGGTAATTTCCAGTGGGTCAAATAAAAAATTAGACTTTAACATAAACAGCAGTAAAACACACAGTTCGGAATACAATAAAGCTTTATTACTATTCTACAGTTCCCCGTACATTATATATAGTTTAACTTACTCTAACGGTTATCTCAGGCTATGGTTAAACTATAGTGATGCGGTGATTTAAGGTACCGTTTAATTACGACAGGCGAAAGGAAACGGGGTTATGACGTCATCTAGGGCCGAATGATACTGATGTACGATGAATAGAGCGGTGCGGTGGGTTAGCGGGAAAAACGGTGAAGTCAGTTATGTTACAAACGATGTTTGGATACCAGGAATGAGAAAGCAAAAACAACAAATAATGCAACAATAAAATAATTACTCTAGGTGTCAGATTTGCTATTATTATTGTTTTTATTATTCTTACTATTACTTTTTCCTTGATCGGTCTGCTTCAGGCGAGTGGTCGGCTATGACTGACTTCGGGTCTTCTGGATGGAAAGCTGGCGGCTACTGCTATACGCGTCTGACAGGAAGTGGCAGAGTATTCTCTGTTGCGGTCTGATCAGCTGCTGCTTGCTCAGCACGTCTGGCTTGTGGTTGAACTCGTGAGGAACTCATCTTTTGTCGTCTGTTCCACTGCCAACTATCCCCTGTCTATCTAAAGTTGAGAAGTGGTGGAAATGACTTAAACAGGATGCGTGTGAGCAGTAAGTGACGTCAAACGGACTTGCAATATTTCAAGAAATGTATTTTCGAACTTAGAGTAATTTAACTTACAGTTTCTGACGTCACGGTTCGGAGCTGCTTCCACACATCCACTCAGGTCAGCTGCAGGCGCTGGACTGACTAGTCACCGTTACGAGCACAGGGTAAAGCTCTGTACGGCGCTCGCGCTGTTTACAACTTAGCGCCGTGTGCATTTCGACGGTCTACAGCCATATTGCTTTATTACGCGAGATATTAAAATTATTTAAACATAGCCTGTGGATTTATATAAGATTTAACGGATAATAAAAATATAATTGGCAAAATGTGCTTTTTATATGTAATGCCTTCCAACGCTGGAAGCGTGATTGTTTAACACAATTGTGTATAATAAGCAAGTGGCGTGCGTCGAGTGTTGGAAGACGTTCGGGCTATATTCGATATTTTTGTCTATATTCAAAGGGAACTTCCAACGTTGGATCGCGCCGCAATTACATTTCGGTGTCGTCCACACTGTGCGTCCAACATTTTTGACAATAATCAGCTGAAATATCTTTTGTGTCTCGAATCAGTGCACGAAAATTTCTTTATCGAGCATACACGCACTTGTAGATAGATTTTGTAATTTGTTTTGCTTGAGAAGGTCAGATATGAACTAATGGAGTGGAATAACGAACAGATTTTGGAGTTCATCAGTGGTTATGAAAAATATCCAGTCCCTTGAGATTCCAAACATCCCGATGATAAAAATCACAGGATACTATGGAAAGGCTTCATACGGCTCACTTTCAGAGACCCGCAAAAAACTATAGGCGAGAGAATTGGAAGTAGTAGGTCACGCTCCGTTACCTCCAACAAATTAAGCTTTTGGACCCAACAGATTATGGATTTTGTAAAAATACAAATGCAAAATGCTTACTACCAACAACTTTACCTGACAACACAGAAGTTGCACCTCCTGACATTCTGCAACTAATAAAATGCTCTTATGTCAGCACTAGCCCGTGCAAACCCAAAGATGCGGCTGCAAAAGGCAGAAAGCTGCACTTGCAAGATAAAGACCTTGTACGATGTTTTGCGCTTGTAAGACGAATGGTCACTGTCATAATGACAACACTTGCTGTAGAAGATGGGTGGTGACGAAACATCAGAAGAAAAGCCTTATGAAAAAGCCAGTTAATATATTTAACAAGGGTGGCAATGCCGTGCTTAAGAAAATGATTTCGTAATTTGACAATTTCGATGATGAAACCAGACTATTGAAATTAACAAAAAAATAAATTTTTTGATTTTCGCATGAGAAAAAAAAAATTTCCTTCTTTAGTTTTCAATAGTCTAGTACCATTCTATAAAGTTAAAGAAAGTCCTCATTGTCCCTATACACAAAAAGAGTAATATTCATGACATTACCAATTATAGAGGTATTGCATTGTTATCAGCTTTCTCAAATGTCCTTGAAAGGACATGCTTCATCAGACTATCTAACTAGAGAAAGAAAAAATTATCAGTAAACAGCAGTATGGTTTTAGGCAAGGTCTCTCAACCCAAGATGCGGTACTATACTTATATAATTTTATTTTATCAATTTTAAACAACAGTAAAATCACTGCTTGCATATTTTTCGACTTAAAACGTGCATTTGATACTGTGAATCAATTCTTACAACCAAGTTATATAATTATGGTATACGCGGAACAGCACTAACTTGGATAAAATCTTATTTAAGTGACAGAGGTCAAGAAGTTACTTTAAGACAAGATGGCACAACTTACAGATCTGATGCTCTTGCGATAAACATCGGCGTGTCTCAGGGGGGTATTTTGGGACCGTTACTTTTATAGTTCTCATTAACGATATTATAGAACGTTTAAGCAATTGTTACATTTCGTTATTTGCAGATGATACCGTTGCTTCTGTTTCCGGAAAAGATTTCGGTGAGTTAAGCCAAAATGCAAATTGCATTGTCATTAGCATGCAATATTGCCGAGATAATTGTTTAGTTCTCAATAATTTAAAAACTGAATTAATGGTTTTCACCACGCCTGAGCTAGAAAAAAGCTTATTAGTAAAAATGGATCATAATACCATCCAGCAAACAAGCATTACTAAATTTCTTGGGTTGCAGATTGATTCTAAACTATCTTGGAACTATCACATAGAAATGATAATAAAAAAACTTACCACACATTATTTTGTCCTATGGCAACCTAGAACTAAAGTAAGTCTGAACATATTGAAATTATATCAGTTTATCTATGTTCATTCCTGTTTAAATTACGGTACCATTTGTTGGAGAAACACAGTTCGAATTAATGATATATTAGTCATGCAAAAGAAAATCATATGAACGATGACCTTCAAGGGACCTCAATTCTCATGCAGGCAACTTTTCAAAGAGCTTGGAATATTAAATATTACAGTACTTTATATTTTACACTGTGTTGTTTTTAAAAAAATGAATCCTGAGAATTTTTTTCAAAAACGGGATGGTTCTGAGCACTACAGTTTAAGAATAAATAATAATATAAACTTACCACAACACCGCTTAACCATGATCGCCAAAGGACCTTTTATTTTATGTTCATAAAGTTGTTTAATACACTTCCAACTTCCGTTAAATAAATAACGAATATTTATTCATTTAAGAAAGCCGTAAAAAAATTACTATTAAATAATGTGTGTCAGAGTATCTTGATTGCTCAGATTTTTTGTGGACGTTTTAACGTAATGGTTTTATTATGATGTATCATACATATATATATGTTTTTATACCTAAATTTTCAAATATTGTGTTGCTGTTTTTCTTTTTTTCAGCTTCCTTCTGTAGTTTTAGATATTGAAAATATTCTGTATACTTGTTTGTACAAGTCTTATTGGAAATAAAGAGATATTGTATTGTATTGTATTGTATTGTATTGTATTGTATTGTATTGTATTGTATTGTATTGTATTGTATTGTATTGTATTGTATTGTATTGTATTGTATTGTATTGTATTGTATTGTATTGTATTGTATTGTATTGTATTGTATTGTATTGTATTGTATTGTATTGTATTGTATTGTATTGTATTGTATTGTATTGTATTGTATTGTATTGTATTGTATTGTATTGTATTGTATTGTATTGTATTGTATTGTATTGTATTGTATTGTATTGTATTGTATTGTATTGTATTGTATTGTATTGTATTGTATTGTATTGTATTGTATTGTATTGTATTGTATTGTATTGTATTGTATTGTATTGTATTGTATTGTATTGTATTGTATTGTATTGTATTGTATTGTATTGTATTGTATTGTATTGTATTGTATTGTATTGTATTGTATTGTATTGTATTGTATTGTATTGTATTGTATTGTATTGTATTGTATTGTATTGTATTGTATTGTATTGTATTATATTGTATTAAGTTGTCTCTAAAAACCCATCAAACAATTGTTTGATTCGGTTCAGGGATGTAGAAGAAATTGTCGCATTACGTTCACCTTAAGGAAACAATTAATATATTTTTTGTGATTGTTTTAACGTTACCTAATTTGCCAGTAACACATTATTTCAAATAGTCGTTTTGATATCTGTAATATATTTCAAATACTCAAACTCAAAATTCTAATTCTTTTGTTTTATTCCAAATTTTCAAAAATCAAAATTTAAAGCTCTCATTTGTTTCTTAAGACAATTTATGTAAAATATAATTACATATGGTTTTGAAATTTAAACCTACCATCTATCTCTTTAGATGCGCGGGATACCTAATGGCCGCTATTAATTTTGAATAACCTTGTATATCTCGAGTTGTCCAAAGATGACATCTTGTCGTCAGTCCGATATGTAAATAAGTCCACCTGACATGACGCTTATAAAATCGTTGAAAAAAACTTAGTACGATAAATTTGGGTTTTGGGCTGCGCTGTCAGACTAATAAAAGCAATTAAATTTTGATCGAATTGCAATTTGTGCTAGTGCAATTTTTTCGACATTTTGAATCAAATTTATCTATACAATTTTTGTGTCAGTGTCGCTCATGTCCATTTTGATTGGATAGCAATGTTTCGAAGCAAAATCGACATTCGTGACACAGACGCAAAAACTGTCGACAGATACGAGCTCTTGTACTATTATATGTGAAAATTCCTTGTAACAAAAACCGAGTTAGAATCTTGCCCTTTGTAGTTTTTTGATAATCGTGACAAATTCACCCCTGCACTGTAGGTAAACAGAATAGAATAGCTGTATACTATGCATTTTTAAGTACGACAAACGACGATGAAAACGTTAACTAATTTTAATCTCATTTAAAATGTAATCACAGTTCCATTTAAAATGTATATAAACGAAATACCAGGCTCCTGTGAGTAAATATCCTATCCCAGGTCTTTTTAACCATACGTACAGTCCATTGCAGACTTATAAGCAATATAAAATCCTCTTGACTCACTGACAAGAGCAGCCGCTCACCACTCGCCGACTATTACCCCAGTCAAATTGGAACATTCGACGTTTGACGGAAAAAACTGATAAAGTTTTGAAACGTGGCAAAGATATTCATGAAAGCCCACTATTAAATATACCAATAGTCCCCAACTCTATCTCTTGCGCTCGTGCCGCCATCTTGGAAAAATGGCGCTCCGTTTCGGTTTTTGTTTATATCTCTGCAGCCATTAGCGACATTGAAATTATGTTTATATAAAAAATAAAGCTTATAAAATTCTTTACAAAAGATGTTATAAATGTATTTTTTTCGTATCTATTATTAAACCCTTTGGAAATACGAAAGCATTGCATTTCATTGACGTATTTCAAAAATTGTAAATATCGCTCGTAAAGAAGAAAATACCATATGCGTTGTCATAGAATTCGCAACTACTTTTAAAATACCCCCCCCCCCCCCCCCCGTCCGCCACGTGTCTTTTAAGCTAACTAACTTAAGAGATAAAAGTCAGATTTTATTCAAATTTGGAGAATAAATTAGTGTTAGCTAGAGGATGAACCCCAGCGTTTTTTTAGAAAAAAATCGATCAGTAAATAAAAAGGTTATGAAACATTTAATAAAAAAAATCACGTGAAGAGAGTGTTGTAATCTTTGATATTATTTTCGGTTTATTATAAATAATTAAAAAACCAAACATAGTATAATCTTTGAAACTGTTTTAAATAATTTCTATTATTCTAACGAATACAACTACCATGTGTGTACTCGCGGGCTAGGCATGGGGAGTAGAATTACAACATCGCGTGTGCCAGCTGGCTGAAATGAAATAACAGAGCTGGAATGCTCCACCGATGGACGAATTTACGGCTGCCGGTGTTGTCACATTTCTCGCGCTACGTGAATGTACATGCCTAATGGGAAATTACACGCACGGTATATATTTTTTATCGTAAATTTTTGTTGTACTTGAATATAGTAGTTTGGCAATGAAAATAGTTTCATCATTTCATTATTCGAGTTGATGACATTTAACTATATACAAAATTTATAATAAAAGAGAATACAAAGTATAACTTTGTATTCCCTAGAGCAATGGGAAGCATCTGAAACTATTTTAAATATTATATCATTTATGATTTTTTAAATATTTATGATAAACCAAAACTAAACGCATGTTACCCTTTCACTCTGCAAAATGAATACCTTATACAGCATGATCTACCATGATATGCGTAAAATAAAATGGTGTACCTACTAGTCTTCAATGTGGGAAGGCCCCTGCAAAATTTTAGAGGGTTCTGAGGTAATTTAGTATATTAAATTATTAGTAAATTTGCGAAGATACACTACTGACGTTGAAAAGGTCAGGAATAGGTCGACAAACTTACTTGTGAAAGAACGTACTGGAGTTGTTTACATTTCCTTAATTGCCATAAAAAGTGAAGCCGCCAAGTGCGGCAAAGCACGGATCAAAGAGAGCCGCGTTTTTTGCTTTCGGTCGAACGATGAGGACACCGGCGTGTTATTGTAAATATCTCTTGCTATTGCAGAGTTGACTGGCCTAGGGTCATTGCCTTTTCGATTTATTTCGCTATCTTTGTAATGTGATTTGATTAAAACCAAAAAGTCACTTCTATACTCTCCAGCTTTACTGTCAATAGTGTCATTCCCAAGTCTGATAAAGTGATATGCTTGTTCCGCTTTACGTCAGATTAATTAAAGTCATTGCCGGCGCATTTCTACAAAAAAAATAATGTCATTTTTTTGGTCATTTTTTTTTAATTTTTCATTTTTTTAACTCCTTTCGGTGGAGACAACCTACTGTTAAATTTTCCGCATGCCATGGTAGATTACGTTGTATACGATTTAAAGGATTTGTTAATTTAAAAATTGATGACGTCATCCTAGATAGTCAGCATCCATTTCCAAATATCCTATAACTTGCTTCATGAAAGAACATACGGAATAATATAGGCGCTCGCACCATGATCCGACAAATTGTATAATAAAATTAGCATTGTTGATTAATGTTATGAAATTGAATCTTAACAGCTTGTTTACATCTATTCCATTTTACTACGTTCTATTATAACTCGTGACTATCAAATCAATAGTCGGAGTTGGATATCATAGTTTTTTCTTATAATAATCAATTGTTTATGTAATCTAAATATGTTTTCATGACCCGCCGATACGCAGAAATCACAAGTGAATTCTTGAGATTAAAATGATTTTTTTTGACTAAAGTACATATTTTGCGTAAGTTCAGGAAATGTAAATAGATATAAGAGTCAGCAACGATAGCAACTGCTTGATGATAATCATGAAAGCAAACAATTGTTTGGGATTTGGTATTATACTCCTGTCTTGTACATATATATGAAGTGTGATTTAAAATTGTAATATAAATATTTTTAATTGCCTTCCAGGTTACCTCAATGACCCTTTCAAATCAAGGACAAAAGGAGACGAGGTCCTACAGTTTATAGTAGCATCCGAACCACTTCTTGCGGATAATTTGATTGATTGATTTACCAGAGTGCGGTAAGCATTACTGCCACTCCCAGCTGGGCCTGCTACATCCACGCTGGAAAGGTTATGCTTGTTTCCAGCGGCGAGAGCCACATGGCGCATGGTAAAGGAATGTGGGATTGGAGGTGTAGGTATTTGTGAGATGAGTTACCACATTGTGCCGTGAGGGAGCGAGCTCCCTTTTTTGTGTTTTTGGTTCTGGACTTCTGCCTCTTCTAAGTCTTCTTGTGAAATACGTTGCAGCGTTGTGTCGTAATATTGTGCTTGTGCTCCTCTTGTAATTCTGCTTCTATAAGTCTTCTTCTTCTTCTAGGACTTCTGATTCCTCGATTTCTGGTTCTGGTAGAGTATATATCGCTGCGCTTTCTTTGTGGAATTCGGTTTCTTTCTCAGTATGTTTGGTTCTTTCCCAGTTTGTTCATGATCCTATCGGTTGTTGTTTTCCACGTGTAACCTGGTCTCCCTCTTTTTAGAGTAGAATTTAATGTAGAATTTTTCACTTATCCTCTAGCGCAATTTGGACCTGAAAAACCTCACTTGATAATTTACCTAAGAAAATATTATGACCATATTTTAAGAGTAATGCATTTGATCATTACGGGTTTAATTTATATTAAATCCGTTTGAGTATTTTTAATAATTATGGAAAAATATTATTTGAAGATTAACATAAGAAATTTATATGACCATACTTTATGAACAATACGTTATTGATTATTTTTTTATTGCCCCCATGAATTTGTCGACAAGTGTCGACTTTTCAAGGGTTTGATAGGCGTAAACACTTCAATTCCTTAGAAATTAAAAGGTTACTTAGCTTTTTGCCTGCATTGGGTCGTTTGTTTGTTTACGCTATTTTCATTTATTTATACACAGCACTGGTCACTAAATAACTCTATTAGTTATTTTCAAATATTTATTCTATTTCAACTTTGTGCTTTTGTTATGATTCATCGATTTACGCGGAATTTTTTGAGCTACAATTCACCTAGGCTTTATCAAATTTAACGGAGTCTTACCCGATATTTTTGCGTTTTTAAATGGAAACGTGTCAGACACATCCACTCGCTTGGAAGGCACAATTACATTACATTTTGAGAAAAAAAACTGATTTAGTGCGCCGTTTTTGTCAAAATGGCAGATGTTGCGGAACAGCTAGAAATGTGGACGTTTAGTATGTTACTTACAAAGATTTTAGGAAGGATCTTCAGCTTATTGTGAATTAATTCAGTCAAAATTCCTTTTCCACCTGAACTACATTATATCCGTGGTTTCTTAATATTCCATTTAATTTCAGCTTTTACGATATTTAGTGAAATATATTTGCGGAAAAGAACTGGTTGTTTCCCTTAAATTAAAGAAATAATTATTGCCTGTTAAATACTCAACTAATTTTTGAAATTTTTAATATGCTCATAAAGGATGGACTTTCCAGTCAAGGCAATTTTATGCTTTGTAACCTTTGCCAAATGCTGTCTAGGGATTTGACAATTGCTATTGTTATTTTCATTGGAGATATTAATTTCACTGTTTAAGACAATATGACGGATATTTTACCATTATATGAATCTTGATTCCAAATTATAATATCACAGAAACTATTGTTAAGGTATATTATCTAGGACTAAAGTTAATCCGTATCAGAGCTACAATTCACTCGAACTCAATCTAATAAATTCGTGCACAATAGATGGTACATGAACATTTTCTATGTACGGGGAAAACGCATATTAGAACCCATTTGTGCTGAACTTTTCGTGCATGTTAATATTCCTGAAATATCGGGAAGAGTTATACTTAAACAATATGTACATTGCAAATATCAGTGGTAGTTTAGTGTGACTTGTCCTTGATACTTCCACTTTTGAGTAAAAGAAAATCCTTTTTAACCATGCATGGAACAAGTTAAAAAAGTAGATTTTCGTACAGACCCACCTTGAGAAATCATTCCTGCTCCCCCCCGCCCCCCCCCCTCATTGGGGCTACTTGCATCTGCTTATACATACAATTTTCCCCAAAAACGGTAGGAGATAGAGAAATGATCTTAACAACATTCGATAGAGCATACAATTTTGCATAAAATCTCTATTATCTTTTATTATTTTCTCATATGTTAGGCCCCACAGTAAAAAAGGTGGGGGAGCCTGCCAATAATAACGCATGTTTAGTATTTCGAAAAATATTGATTGCACCTTTTAAAAATTGTTTCACGTTTTAACTATTTATTCTTACGTAAAATACTTTCACAATAATTCTTACTGTAGTTGTATTTTTGATTTATAGAAATATTTCAAATATTTCCGATCCCTGATCTTAGAAACTGGTCCAGTTAAGATTCATGGGAAACACATAATAACATTTCATCAAAATTGGCTGTGCACCAGAAATCCCCTATAAAGTGTGCAGGGTCCTTTATAAAATTAATTATTGTTAATATTGCTACACGTCGTTCTACATATGTCTGTAAGTTTTTTAACTTATTCAAGTGCACCTTTATTCGTTCTGAAATCAAAAAGCAAAAATACATTTTTGACCCTCTTCTTATGAGCTATGTATGGGAATGTAAGGCCTATCATTTATCACGTTCTATCTATTTTATTTTGAAACAAGCTACGTTAATTGTGTACAGACATTTTCTCCGTTATAGTTAATTACATTCATATAAGAAAAATAAGCACAGTTTGTTATGTAATAAGAACGGGCTTGTTATAAGCTACCGTGCGTACAGGTTCTGAATAATAATATAAACTACCTATGTTGTTGTTGAATTACCTAAGACATTGTATTAAAAGGTTATTTAATTGCGTCTGATAAGACACGTTAATGATATAGACAATAATTTACTTGTGATAATTAAGATTATTTGAATAACAGGTATTGTTGAAGTTCCATAGTTTTCCTCCTTTATAATTCTCTGTTCGATGCATGTTGGGCAGCCTGAAGCACTAAATGTCTTTCCATTTATGTAAATCTACCAACAATTAACCAGAATTAATTATTTATGAAGGATTAAAATAGGTAATATATTAATTATATTAATAAGATAATTCTTAACAAATTTCAAACTTTACAAAAATTGATTGTAAGTAGAGAACTAACTAATGAAAATGTGATATGGTATATAGAGCGTTTCAGTTAAAAGTCGGTTAAAAATATATTTTTCATTATTTGTTTATTTCTACGCCGACCTCAATATCGATATCAGGTAAAAGGTTCAATGGGGTGGGCGACGGTGAAATTGTATTTCATTATTTTTAACGACCTTTTTTGAAGACGGTTCATTTGTTTTTCAAAATGTTCTTCGCTCTTTTTAATGGCCTCATGCCTTTTATTTTGCGGGAGGGGGGGGGGGGAATCCATCATGAACACCCAGCGCCTTGGATCTATCACGTTGGGTAGTGCTGGACTTTAACCGAGCTAGAACCCCTCCAGAATAGTGGCCCCCCTCCCTTCTCATATCCTGGAACCGCTCTCGCTTACCGTCAGAATATCAGGTCAATCTTAGTGTTAGGTGTTAGAAATAATCTGCTTCCGCAGAGATGTCCTCCCCTTACTTCCCAACTTCGTTGAAACGATTAGAGGTTCAAGTTTCTTTCTTCTACTTTCTTGATTTTCATGACTGATGTTATCATGTCCTCCAAGAGTTGCCAGTTTTCCTCTGATTCTACCATCCTTAACACCATGTCATCGGGTGTAACTGGGCCGCCTAGCCCATCTACAGCTCGTGGCCTTTCTTCTCTCAACCTGCTACAGCAGAACACGGTATGCTCCGCGTCGTCTATCTTGCATTCTCGATATTCGATCTTCTCGATGTCATAAACGTACTCTGCAAAGCATCCATGCCCATTAGGGCCTGTTGTAAAATAGTACCCAACCTCCCCGTGTCCTCTCCATCTATCTTTTAATATCTAGGATGAGTCTTCCTCTGCTCGAGATATTCCAACTCTCCTGCCACCTCTGATAGAGTCTATCGTTGGCCTCCTTCCTCCCACCTTTCCTTTGCTAGAAGGTCGACGGGGGGTTGATCCTTGCCACTGTTAGCACTGCCTCGTAGGAGACCGGCCTGTAAGCACTGCAGACTCTCAGTGCCGCACCTCACTGTACCCTGGCCAGTAGTGACCTCATGCCTAAACTATCCAAAGATATATTATTAATTTGCACAAAAGACCCCGCACAAAATGATAGGATTTTGGACCTCACTGAAAATATCTGAATTTTATATGTCAGTTTATGACCTCCTGATCAAAAGTCTTCATGGGTACAAGATTGAAAAATGGACAGTTTTTGCAATTCGCGAGATGGAAGCTCACCAATCGCCTTTTCTGTGGCAACTAGACATGCACGAAGAATAGATGTCTGTGTGACGGATTTCGATTTTCTTTAAGCTGTTGAATGGCCTATCAAAATACTTTTTTTTTTGAGGTATCACAAAGGGTAAGTTGCTATTCAAAGAAAAAAGTTGGCATGGCTGAGGATGGGGGTGTGTAATCTAAAAATTAGAAATTGCATTAAAAGTTACGTCGATTTTTATTTTCAATTACGCATATTAGGAGATAATTTGTTAGATAAATAAACTTTAACAGGCATTAAGATAAACAGGGTTTCTTAGATAAATAAGCGGTGACTTGGGTAATAAACTGGCAACCTGATCAGTGGCATAACTATTGGTATAATGCGTCGGGAGCTGACTTTTTTGCAGTTCAACGGAAATGCACAGGTTTTCCCAGAAAATGGTATCTACCCACAAGAACAATGGATCGAATACAGAATGTAGGAACGAAAGATCGCATCCTGGTAGGGACAGAAACGGGGAACGGGTCAGGGGCGTTAAAGCCGGTGGGGTGGGGCGGGGAATACAGAATAAATGATTATACGTACACGAGAAGAGGGGACGGCAACATTGGAGATAGACTGGAGGAAGAAGAGAAAGTAAAAATGAACGAATCAAATTAATACAAGAAGGCCCTTCAATAAGCCACCATCCAAGGAATAACTGCTAGAAATCACGGTAGAGCAAGAAGAAGTACTACGCCTACAGACAAAATAAACAATGAATTAATGCACTATGGAGCGAAAAGGGCAAAGAACTCATCACCGGAGCAAGGCTGGAAACGGTATCTACACACAAAAATAATGGTCCGAATACTGAATCTAGGAACGAAAGATCACATCCTAGTAGTCAAAGAAGCGGGGAAGCGAGCCAGGAGCGTTAAAACGGGGGGGGGGGGGGGTAAACACAGACTATAAAATATACTATATGGGAAACTGAAAGAAATCGTAAAGGTATATGCTCTACCGGAATCAGAAATGGAAGAAACAGTAAACTCACAAGGAGCTTAAACGCTCCTTCACAACAAAATGCGGCAACGCATCTCATAAATACCTACACTTCCCATTCCACATTCCTCTACCATGCGTCATGTGGCTCTCGCTGCTGGCAACAAGCATGACCCTAATCCAACCCAGCGTGAACGTAGCTGGCCCAGCGGTATATCTTGGGAATGGCAGCAATACCTACCGCACGCTGGTAAATCAATCAATCAATCAATATATTAAGTTCAATTCTCAAATGCGCAGATCTGACATAACGATAGTTTGGTTTGATATGGCATTTTTCCTACTAAGATATCTAATAAATTTATTTTACATTTTTAAGTTTTGACCTAATTTTATATACAAATTATGGTTCTTACAAATGCATAGTACAGGGTTGTAAAAGTTCTAACGTTGGTGGAAGTGGATGTTTGTCTCATTATAAATCCTAAAATTTGACGATACAGTGATGTTTTCAATGTGCTCAAAAAAATGACTGTCGAGGGTGACACTATTAGTATTTGTCCTTAATATGCGTAATTCATCTTGTTGTCGAACACAGTAGGCTCTTTCTTTCGAGATTGTTCCTAACACTTTTTTCAAGATCAATATGGAGAGCAATTTTTACAATTGGAATATTTTCTCCTGTGATGATGTTGATATATGGCTGCTCGTCCCTGCAGTACCTACCAATGAGGAAGTCGTTACCCTGCGTTAAAGGTACCACAGTAGTATCAGCAAAATAAAAATAAGTCGCAACATTATCAAATCGTGAAGATATTTCCTACATAGAATACAAATTATTTTTATGGTATAATGTTTGTACCTCATAATGCAGCTACTAATATGCACCGCGCGGTAATTTATTGGTTTAACGAACTCATGTTTATAATAATTGTGCAACAATCTTAGATCAGACTGTCACTAATGCATAATAATAATGATTTTATTAACAAGAAAATGTAACAATAATAATAATAATACAAAGAAGTGGTAAGCCCATTTAGGTCCACATAAGGGCCTGTCAATGGCAATAGGGCTTATTAATTCCATCAAAACACTGTTGCGCTGCAATTTAATAAAATTACATACATAAGTCAAATCAAGTGCCCAGATGGAAAGATGGTCCTTATTATAAACAATTTAAAAATAATCTTCCTGATCAAAAACTAACAATTATAAATAAAATACACATAAGCATACAAACATACATAAACTGTAATTTTACTTTTAAAAAGACTAATATAATTTTTTTATGGATCTATAATATTATGATAGTATTTCGGTCGGATGAAGTAAGCCAGGTCGTTAGTTTCTTATAGAGGAAATATTCTGTAATCTGGCCCGATATAGAAAAAACACCTTTTCCTAATCGTTTTTTTTGCGCTCTAAGTAAAAATAAGTGAGCTGTTGTATTAAATCTAATGTTGTATAAATAATTTATTGCAGTTATGTTGATTGTTATTAAATAAAAATAAATATGTTATTGTTGCAAACAACTGCCTGATAACGAATAAATTCAATTTTCAATATTACAGATCGGAGGAATATTTCAAGGGTTTGTTATACACAATTTTCAATATTCTTTTTTGAATTATTTCTAAAGGTAGTAAGATCGTTTTCTTTATACCTCCTCACCCAATTATCCCATATTGTACAATTGTTTCAACCAAACCATGATACAATATTTTGAGTTGGCTCAATGAAAGAATGTAACGAAGTTGGTACATTTTAGGAATTATACCTCTCAGTTTTTTAATATCGCATGAATTGATTAAGCGAATAATAATATTCTTCTGTTTGTTTCAGGTAAGACGAGGGCCCTATTTGACTTTGTAAGTATTGAAAACATTTTAAATCAACGTATTTCATGAATCACAGATCAAGGCAACCGGTAGGTCGCTGCAGGCCCTGGACACTATTGTTCTACAAAATCATTGTGTTTGGTCGGCATCACGTCACTCGTGACGGCTGCGCAAATCTGCATCTTACCCGACCACAGATCAAACAAACCAGATGTTTCACTTATGACGTTTCATGGTTTAGATAATAAATCAACTCCTGGAAGGTACCAATTTGTGCAGTGATCTGCGCATATACCAATCAGTCTTAACCAGCGAGTATAGAGTCACAGGAGGGAGCTTATGACACGTAACAATAATTAAAAGTCACCTAATAAATACTCAAAAAACCACTTAAATGTATAACAATAATAACTCTAACCTTCAATACAATACGTCACATTCAAAAATAATTAATATCACCTGTGTAGCTGATGACTACTTCCGTCTCTGAGATCAGTACTAAACACTCCCTCCTGTGACATTATACTCGCTGGTCTTAACTTCCATGTCAACCGCTAGGTTCCTCTTGTTCTCTGTTTGTGTCTTCTGCGCAGAATCCTGGAAGGTATACGTCACATGACAAAAAATGAAACTGGTTACATAGGGAATACTATTAAGTGAAACCTCTGGTTTGTTTGATCTGTGACCCGACTGTCAGTTGTCACGCCATTATTGTTTACATATCTGTGCTTTGTGTGCTGGACATTAAGCTAATAATTATTGAATATAGTGCAGGAGTTCGTTTGCTTATTTGTAAATAACGTAAGTTTCCATTGAAATTGCCTAGAAACGATTCTGTTCTCTTTTGTTGAACTTTAAAGACTGTAATATTTCAAGGGTTTTAAGTGTTGTGTTGCGACTTCTAAAAATTCTAACAAGGACGTAAAAATTCATAGGTATTATTGATTTGTAAAGAACGTGACTCCCAAGAAATTTCCTAAAAACGACTGTTCGGTTGTTGAATTTTAAAGACTGTTTTATGTTGTTGCTGTTTTTAAAAATTCTAACAAGGACATGAAAATGCACATTATTGATTCGTAAAGAACGTGATTCCGAGGAAATTGCCTAAAAACGACTGTTCGGTTTTGTTGAATATTAAAGACTGTAATTGGTTTTAATTATTGTGTGGTTATTTCTATATATTCTAACTAGGACGTGAAAATGCATATTATTTAATTGTATCGTGGGTATTTTTGATATATTAGTTACAACACATTACTTATTTCAATACAGTTTTCAACATCTTAATACATTTGTAATAATTTTACTCATGTTAGTTACTTTTCAAATGTATTTTTAAATGTTATTGTATTTATTGTAATAATTTTCCATTAAATTAATAAATGATCAATTTCTAATTTCGGAATGACTTATTTTATTTAATTTAAGGCCACCATTAGGCTATAAAAGTTCTTTGACAAAGATCTTTTATAAAAGATATTTTATGGGTAATTTTATAGATATTTTGTAAAATGTGGTTGAGTACACTGTCACATCTCTCATAAAATATCTTTTATAAAAGACCTTTGTCAAAGAACTTTTTAGTCTAATGGTGGCCTAAGCAATTTCAGGCACGAAAAATCATGCACAAAAAGCCCCTTTGCTGCACGGGATATTTTGTTCTAATTCATCTGTTTGTTTTTTGTCATTGGGGATTTCTAAGCAATAAAATATACTTTAGTTGTATTTGTGGAGATCTATTTTTTGTTTTAAGTATATACTTTGGTGTGGTATCCATATACATAGTACACATTACAGTGTACACAGTATATATAGTGTATACAGTCCACTATGCATATACAATATGCGGTACGTTATTTGTACCACCATGCATTGAATGAGTCAGTTTGCATGGTTCCAACGGTGTACCACCATGCCTGCCTGAAAGGGTTAAAAATCGTTTAAAATTCCCGCTTGTACCAACACTGCCTGTATTCCAAAGGCGGGAATAAAGCGCTACCTGCGACGTAAGTTTTGCAGTTTGAAAAAGTACTGAGAGTTGCCTATCTATATATGTTAGATCACGATTTACATTAAAGACTTTTTAAAAACTTTTATTAAAATTAAGAAGAGTCAACGTTGACTCTTGAAATGAAATTATAATATTATAGTGAAGTGTTTATTACCACATGAGTATATGAACTGAATACAAAATGTAATCTATCTTATTTATATCCTCGGTTGGCTGTACTTAGTCAGCATTTACATTATTCCCAAGAGAAAGCAAAGAGGAAATATGATATTTACATATCAGCGATAAATAATATGAGAGAATTCGTTATCAACACGTAGCTGAAATATGATATGCTGAGATAGTTTAAAAAGGAATAAAAGTCACGTACAAGTTTTATACAGTGTACCAAATATTATATAACAACTTCCCCCTTATTAAAAAAGTTGGTGATTATACAGCAACTTTTGTAAAATATAAAAGCAAAATAATAGTAAAATGAAAATAATAAAATTGTAAAATGTAAAACCAAAATGATAATAAAATGAAAAGAATAAAATTGTAAAATATAAAAATGCAAATAGAATATTAAAGATGTACATATAACATAAGTTAATATTAATCATGAAATCAAAATTGGTAACAATGTAGAATGTCTTTAAGTTAGTTCCACTTCTTCGGTTTCTTCTTCTCTTTGGATACTGGGTCTTCTCCTTGGAGGTAAGATACTGGTGAAACTTTTGTATGTTCTTCTTGGCATCGGTGGAGATGGAGGTGAATCGTGTGATGCATGAACAAGGGCTAACTTTCGGCTTCGTTTTCTGCATTTGCAGAACAGGTAGAGTAGGATAAGGGAGATCACTAGGGTTATAGTGAAGTACGTGAACCACGAGATGTGTTTTGTCACGTAGGGTTCGTTGATGAGGTCGTCTAAATCCTTGGAATACTGGTCTAATTTGTGTTTCGCAATTTCGAGGTCTTCTGTATTCAAATTGTTTAATTTTAATGGTTTCAAATTTGGAAGTTGAGTTTTGTCTGGAAGGTCACTGCAGCAATCATACGGAATTTCGATTGGGTGAGTGTTATCTTTGACATCTAGCACTTCATTGGAACTGGCCTGGATTTTGGTAATGCCAACAAAGGCATAACACCTGGGTTGTAATTTTATAATGGAATTTTTCGTGATGACTTCTGTTTTTGAATTTCTCTTTGGACAATTAACGGTAACATGTAATGGTTCTGCGTTGATGACTAGCCAGGTGTTTTCTTGGAGTTTTTGTACATTATATCCTTGACTAATTATGAATGAGGTTTGACAATTTTGGGGTAGAGTCATGAGGTTTTTGAAGAGCCTTGCTTCACATATGGCATTGTTATCTATCGGGTAGGCGAACAGGTTGGAGCATAATTTGGTTCCCATGTAAAGTTGTTTGCACTCATCTAGATCCGGGATGGGTAAGAACATTAAGGAATCATCATCTCTCGCGATATATTTCTGTGATACCGATAATAAGTGGTGTAAACCAGTTCTATTATCCAAAATGGGGATAGGATACAATTTATCGGCTGTGTAAGTTTGTGGGTCTACTAAAGGTACCTTTAAAACAAAGATTAAACTTGAATCAGTTTGAAAAGCTTGCAGTTCCATAATATCTAAGTACTGAGCAACTTTTGATAGCTTTATTGAGAGCGGTAGATTATTTTTATGCAAATTCTGTGAAATTTCTTGTAAAGATGAAATTAAGTCTGTTGGAGTGATGATTGACGTATGAATGATTTTTAGACGTGCAAATGTTATTGCATTTAGAACATCATTTAAATTATCTTCGATGTACAAATAACTTGCCATTAATTGTTCGCAATAATGTAAGAATATTAATTTAATTTCAATGGCTTCGATGTGACTTGTCATAGATTGAATTGTGCGATCGATTTCTTTGATATTTTTGTTAAATGTTCCTTCGTCAATTTGAAGTTTTTGAATAGTTGAATTAAAATTTTTGATAATGGATGTAGTAACTGAAATTTGATTTTTAATTAGATTCTCCAATTGGTGTTCGTCGTTGTTTAGTTTATTGATGCAATCGGAATAATATTGACCGTCCTCGGCATCTAAATTTCCGGTTATTGATTTAAAGATTGTGCCGAAACCGTTGATTATTCCGCGCTTATATCGTTTTGTATCCAAAAAGATTTCGTCAAATTTTGATTTTATAGTTTTAGATATTTGTGTTAACAGGTTTAGATCTGTTTTAACTTCACTCCTGAAAGTGATCGTTTTCTGATCGGCGGCGTCCAGGGTGTTTAGGATAAGCTCTAACATTTTTTCGTTTCTGTCAAAGGTTGTTTTTAGGGAGGAAATGTTCTTGTGAACCAGTAATGTCCATTTGTCATTGGTTACTATTACGTCTGTTTTTTCGTGGTAGAATATTCCTATGGTGTTGTTTATAGGCGTGATTTTATATTGGGAAACCACTAGTGTTGCTGATCCGAACAGCAGGAATAACCTGAAAACAAGGTTAACTTTCAAAATAAGGTTTCATTCTGTCAAAATTGACTTTACTAGTTTGTTTAGTTTCTGGGTTGAGTAAGATAGCTGAATTTTCAAAGATTTTGGTAATTTCGAATGGTCCGTTAGATTTGTTTTGCAATTTGTTTTTAATCTGTGATTCTTTTACGTAAACTTTGTCTCCAACGTTATATTCAGTACGATTTTCGGGGACGTTTTTATCGAATCTAATTTTGGCTTTTTGTTTTTGGAGTTCCGTTCGGTCTCTAGCAATTTTATAATAATGGGAGATACGATTGTTTAAATCTCTGACGTATTTCGTTATTAATTCTTTTTGGTTATACAAAGTTTCTGGCGGTCTAACTGATGTATGACCAAAAACTAGTTCATATGGCGTAAATCCATGTGTTTTGTTAACAGAGTTATTATAGCAAATTACAGCGTAAGGTAAAATAGTGAACGGATGTTCGTTCGGATTTTCTGTTTGGTTAACTCTTATCATTTCTGCTAACGTTGCGTGGAATCCTTCAATTGAGCCATTCGATTGCGGGTGTTCTACGCTTGAAAAGGTTAATTTTATATCGTATAAAATACATAAATCTCGTAATAATCGGTTGTCGAATTCTCCTCCGTAGTCGCAATGTATTCTCAGAGGAGTACCATAGTGTTGGAAATATAGTAATAAGGTATTTACTACAGATTTAGCGGATTTATCAGGGACTGCGTAAGCTTGTGTAAATTTGGTTAATTCTTCGCGTATCGTTAAAGCATAATTGCGTGTGGGGAACTCGAATAGGTCAATGTTAATTCTCTCAAATGGTGTCTTTGGTGTTTCGGTTATTACTAACGGACTGCTTAAATTTTTTCGACAGACTTTACTTTTTTGACAAGTTTCACAATTTTTTACAAAGTTTTCTACGTCTTTAGTTAGACCTTGCCAAGTGTATTTTTCTCTAATTCGTCGAATAGTTTCGTTTATTCCGCGGTGTAGGTTATTTTTACCGCTGTGATGTTGATCTAATATTATAGGAATTTGGTCTTCATCAGGGGTTTTGACAATATCTTGACAAATTATTAATTTTAGGTCTTTTTCCGCAAAAATGAATGACAGAATTTCAAGTATAGGGAGGTCTAAATTATTTTCGACAAAGTAAGTCTTAGAAAGATCCAAGACGTCTTGGTTTTTAAATAATACCAAAAATAAGTGTTCAGTTATGGATTCGATATCAAATGGTAATGGGACGATAAAGTATCTCCTATGTCTGACCGTCTTGCTAGATACAATATTAATCTTATGATTATGGAATTCTGCGTTTTCTTCAAATATGTCTTCGATAATTTTGTGATGAAGGTCTTGTAAATTATTTTGTTGGAAGAAAGTTATAATATTTTTGTGTTCTCGATACAATAGTTGTTTGTTCGAGGCTTTGATTTTTGAATAATCTATTAAAGATGTTGTTTTGTACAAATTGACAAAGGTTTCAAATCCTTGGGTAATTTGGTCATCGGTAAATCTAGCATTATCGTCTTGGGTTTCGTCATCTGATTCGTCATTTGATTCATCGTCTCCGTTTGCGGCTAGAATTTTGGAATGGAATTTGGAACAATCGTTAAAGTGGTTAATTTTGATTCGGGACAAGGCGTCTGCGTTTTTGTTTATTTTTCCGGGTTTATATATGACTTCGTAGTCGTATTCTTCGAGTTTAAGGCGCCAGCGAGCTAATCTACTACCTGGATCCTTTATAGAAAATAGCCATGTAAGTGGTCTGTGGTCGGTTATCAATTTAAACTTTCTACCGAATAGGTATGGCCTAAAATGCTTTACTGACCACACTATAGCCAAAAGTTCACGTTCTATCGTGGAGTATTTAGTTTCGGCGTTGCATAAAACTCGGGAAGCGTAAGCAATAGGTAAATCTTTACCAATTGGTCCTTGTGAGAGCACAGAACCGACGGCAAATGCGCTCGCATCAGTAGTTAGTATGAAAGGTTCGTCAAAATTTGGGTAAATTAATATTGGTGATGTAGTTAGTGTTGGTTTTAAGTCGGCGAAAGAATTTTGACAGTCGTTATTAAAGTCGAAAGGAACATCTTTTTGCAGAAGTTTTGTCAAGGGTTTAGAAATTTTGGAAAAGTTTGGGATGAATCTTCTATAGTAACCTGCTAGTCCTAAAAACGATTTGATTTCTTTTTGGTTCTTAGGTTGCGGAAAGTTTAATATGGCATCGACTTTACTAGGATTTGGTTTCACACCGTCCTTTGTGATGAGGTGTCCTAGGTAGGCGACTTCTTTGCGTAATAATTCGCATTTGTCTGGCTGAATTTTGAGATTGGCTTTTCGAAGGCGTTTAAAAACCTCTGTTAGACGGGAAACATGTTCGTGAATGGCAGGGGAGTAAATAATGATGTCGTCCATATAGACGAGACACCGTTCATTTTGGATGCCTAATAGAATATTGTCCATCACTCTTTGAAACGTTGACGGAGCATTTTTTAGTCCAAATGGCATTCGCACGAATTCGTAATGACCGTTCTCAACTGTGAAAGCAGTCTTTTGAATGTCTGCGGGATTAATTTCGATTTGGTGAAAACCAGAAGCCAAATCTAGGGTTGTGAAATATTGGCATTTGCCAAGTTGGTCTAAGAGATCGGAAATGTTGGGCAGAGGATATTTGTCACCGATTGTGACCTCGTTGAGTTTACGATAGTCAACTACAACGCGCCATTTCTGTTTGCCAGAAGCGTCCAGTTTTTTGGGGACTACCCAAACAGGGGAGGACCAAGGTGAGATTGAGGGTTGAATGATACCTTGACTTAACATTTTCGATACTTGGGACTTAACTTCTTCTTTATGGACCTGGGGATATCGATACGATTTCGTAAATATCGGTCGGGAATTGTCGGTGTCAATAGGGTGTTTGATTTCATTGGTAAAGGTCAAATTATCTCCTTCTAAATAGAATATATCTTGAAAATCTAAACAAAGCTGCGTTATTATTTCGGCCTCTTCTTCGTTTAGATGGTCCAAGCGCAATTCGTTCTTAATTTCAAAGGATCTGTCCGTCATTGGGTGTTGGTCGGAGCTTTGCGTATTTAAGTTAAAAATTGACTTAAATTTTTGTAAAGGTTCTAAATTTAAATTAGAAAAATCGACAGTCTTCGGGATGACGTTAGCGTTGATTATTGTCGTTAAAAATTCTCCGTTTTCGTTTACTCTAACAAGAGCATTAGGTAAACGGACTTTTCCGTTTTCCTGCGCTTGCAAAATAGCGTCAGTATTTCTAAGATTACATTTTAGTTTATAAATTTTTTCAGTACGGCCGTCAATTTGGATTTTATTTTGATTAGGGTTGTGGTTTGACTGAATTTTGTCGCATTCGGGTCTTGACGAATCGTCAGTTACTTTGAAAAGTGGAACCGTTTTAAAATTGGTTATTAATTGTTTATTTCTTATGTCGACGATACAATGATAGTGCTCTAGGAAATCAGCTCCTATCAGTCCATCAAAATTGATATCTAGATCATAGATGTAAACTTTATGTGGGTCGTTGTCCGTGAAGGGTATAAGAACAGATTCATTAATAGTAATTTTCTGATCGGTTATACCTTGTATAATTACATTTTCCGAAAATCTTCGTTTGTAGTTTTCAGCGGTTTTTGGTTTAAAGATAGAGATACCTACACCAGTATCGATTAGAATTTTGAATTTATTTGTGATGTCTTTAATGTAGTATAAACTTTTTGAATTTACCGTCAACAATGAGTGTGATAGCGTTTCTACATGAACCCTTGTTCCGGGAAGTTCAGGAACGGGTTGAAATTGTCGTTTAGATTCATAGCCTGAATTTGATTCGATATTTGATCGAATTGATCTGCTTCCTGTGTTGGAGTATCCGCGGGATACTCCGGGCCTAAACAAAAATCCTGAGAATTGATATTATAGTCTTCTTGAGGCGTTTGAGAATTAGCAGCATAACTCTCGTATTCATTTTGCCAAATATCGGCGTGGTTTGTTTGTGAATTTTGAGAATTACCAGTATAATTCTCCTGTGGTAAATATTGATCGTTAAAATTGGTTTGGTAATTTTGGAAATCGTTGTATTGCTGATTGTCGAAATTATCAGGTTCATTATAGTAATTAATATGTTCATAGTTTAGAGGATCATAGTAATTGTCAAAATTAACGTGATGCGTTCTTTGTGGATTTTGACGATTGATATTTGGGTTTTGTTGTTGGTTCGGAAATCTCTGTTGGAAGTTGGGGTTCGGTCTTATTACCGAAGGTCTATTTTGTTGTGGATTATTTGCTTGTTGGAAATTTTGTGGAGAAAATTGCCTTTGATTATTTTGGCTGGAAAAATTCTGGAAATTTGGTCTTGAAGTTTGCGCTTGATTAGAATAAGTGTTTGGAATAAAACTAGGGGATGAAAATTGTTGATTTTGCCTTGTGCGGCATTCATTAATTGTATGTCCGTTTCTTTTGCAGAAAGAACAGAATTTTTGTGGAATTGGAGAGCGTTTTGCTTCAGTTTGAATGGGATTTTTATTTGGGTTATACTTGTTGAATTTCTGGGATTCAAAATAAGACAATTGTAATTCTCTTTTTACTCGGAGAGTTGCATCGAGTACAGTAGCCGGGTTTCCAGCTCGGACTATTTGGCCTAATTTGGGTTCAAGTCCGGTTAACAAAGTATTAAGGGTCATAGTATCAATTAAGCGTGTTTGCGCATCTTTCTGTTCGTTTGTCATAGCGATTTGTTTATTTACCGCGGAAAGCATTTTCGCGTTATGTGTTTGTAGCCTGGAGATAAAAGTTAATGGTGATTCGTTACTTAGTTGATGGAGTCGTTGCAGATCTTGTATAAGCGAGGTTAGATCGCGCGCGTCTCCAAAATGAGACTCTAATAAGTTTTTAGTTTCACCCCATGAAGTTGGGTTTCTTGAATTTATTATTTCGGCCGCTTTGCCTTTTAATTTATTTTTTATGTGTAGCGAGAGCAATGTTTTTTGGTCTGCCACTGCCATGCAATAGGCCTGGCTACAAGCATATAAGAAAGTTTGTAAAAATAAAGGGTTGCCATCGTATTCGGGCACAATTGAGAAAATTTCACTTAATTTATACGGTTCAAGAACCGGTGCTGGTGCTGGTGCTGGACCTGATGCTGCACCTTGTGCTGTACCTTGTGTTACCTCGTCGGGCATGTTGCTCGATATTTAGTAAATTAAGGAGGTAAAACGAATTGATTAGAATAAAAAAATGTCGTACCTTTGGTAGATCGATTGGGTTTTTTGTGATGCGAATGTTACATTAACAGTATAATGCACAGTATTTTTAAATTAAAATTAAATTTTAAAATTCTAGTTGAGCATTAGCAGTATAATGCTGTAGATTAAGCGTTCGTGCTTAACGTCTAAGCTTTAGCTCGTTTGTAATAATAATAAAAATGGGAATTGGATAATAGAAATAGTTTTCTGTGTATTAGCAGTATAATACACTACGTATGATAATAAAAACAATAAGTGAAAAATTGCGAGATGATTCGTTAAAGTACTTACAGTAATAGATTCTTCATTGAGTGTAGGTTCTTCCAGTAAGGGATTGGGATCCGCCACCACAAGTGAGGAAGGTCTCCTTGTTCTGATAGACAACTTGCACTAGTTAGGCACCTCGTGGAGATGTCGTCCTTGTTCTCGTGGGTCACTATCAGTTAGGCTTCTTGTTCTTAATGGTGTTCACGGAGTCCTACCGACTGCGCCAATTGTTAGATCACGATTTACATTAAAGACTTTTTAAAAACTTTTATTAAAATTAAAAAGAGTCAACGTTGACTCTTGAAATGAAATTATAATATTATGGTGAAGTGTTTATTACGACATGAGTATATGAACTGAATACAAAATGTAATCTATCTTATTTATATCCTCGGTTGGCTGTACTTAGTCAGCATTTACATTATTCCCAAGAGAAAGCAAAGAGGAAATATGATATTTACATATCAGCGATAAATAATATGAGGGAATTCGTTATCAACACGTAGCTGAAATATGATATGCTGAGATAGTTTAAAAAGGAATAAAAGTCACGTACAAGTTTTATACAGTGTACCAAATATTATATAACATATATACATATAATATTCTTTAATCTATGGGTCGCTCCGTTGAGAGATACACTCAGATAAACAAAGAAATATATGGATAAATAATACTTTCCGTCTCCGCGTAAGATATATCACGTGTTCATTGTTTACATGTCTATCGAGGCGTTCATTAGTTCTCTTCCGAAGGACGTTGACCGTTTACATTTTCTTGTGCCGCCATATTGTTTTATTGCTTTTAACGCTGTTTTTATCCAGTTATAAACAATTTTGTGTTGATTTTGCAGTTTAATCACGTTTTATACGGTTCAAAAATGACTAAGGATTGTTTAATTTACTAAAAGACCTACAAAAGGGAGTAATCTCGTTCGTTTTATATGCAAGCGTAGTTGTGTACATAGTCGTAGGTTAGGGTTATAGTTAGGTTTATTGTCTTATTGTTTTGCTGATCTAGCAATAAATAATTTTCCCTTCTGCCTCTCTCGTCTTTACACTCAAGTAAAAAACGTAAAAAGAAGTTGTGTGATTATCAGATAGATAGATAGATCAATAGATTTAGATTTATTTCTCTAAATTTAAATGTTACATAAAGTATACCTATTTAAATTTGGTACGAGTATTTCAAACTTTACAGAATGTTTACATTATTACATAATAATAAACTGTATTAACTTTTCAAAATAATAATGCACTGGGTTCGATCCCCAGCTTTAAAATTGGCAACGTTGATATGTAATGGATGTATATCTGCGTTTTTCTAAATGTGTAACCCCCTTCTGAACAGTTTTGACTTTGAAATTGTTGGGGTTGCCTGATATATGTGCTACGTTATGTTGTTATTCCGTAGGCTCCCAGAAAATATTACGCTTAGAAAAAAGTGACTCGCTGTCCTACAGGTAACTGACCAAAATTTGAAACATTTACAATTACGTATGCTTTAATCATTTCAAGTTTGATGACTTTTATGTAACCCGGACAGGAAAAAGATGTTTAAGAAAAATGTTTGTTTCCTAGTAGTTTTACCAAGAGACTCATTTCACTTCCGTTATCGTATCATATAATTTGCTTTTTAATACTAACAAGAGTCGAGTCGAGGCTACTCTCTGCTTTATCTTTGCTTTTACTGGAATTAATTCAGAATCGATACCTACAGACCCGACGAGAGAGGAGGGGTGCGGGGGTGATGCCCCCGGGCTTGTCTAGGGGGCCCGGAAATTTTAAAAATTTTTTCGGCTTTCTCCCCCTCGCTCATCAAAAAATTAAAATTTTTTGAGGGTCCATATTTTCTCTCCACGTCCCTGCCAAGATACGAATATAAATTAAATTTACCAAGTTAGAAAATTTAACTGCAATTTATTATATTTTTTTATAGCCATATCAGATTGAAATAATTTGATGCGTTGTATCGAAAACAGATTTGATAAGAAATCTGTATTATCTTTATCGTAACTATATTCAACAATATTAAAATTAAAAACTAGAAGTAATGGTGCGGGAGCTAAGTGGCTTTTTCGGGCACTCATCGTTACAAGCATTTTCTATGCGCTGATTAATTCTTTCGAACTTAAATAACGACAAAATAGACTTCTGGCATACGTCAGCCCGTCGAGTTGGCCATGGTTCAAGATATAAAAATCAGTGAAATTATATCATCGTTACAATGCCAAGTTTTTTGTGTGTACACATTTTATGTTTAGAATGAATAAAATAAGATCGCCAGAAAGTGTGGGCATCAGGGGCGCAACCAGAAAGGTCAAAGAGGTAAAAAAGCGGAGTTATATAACATCATCGTTACAAACTTTTTTAAGGTTGAGCATGTTTTATGTTTTGAACACAGAAAAAAATTCCCAGAAAGAAACTCCCGTCAGTAAGGCTAGCCAGAAAGAAAATGATTTTTGAAGAAAATTGGATTTTTTTTCGCATATTTCATCTCAGAACTACAATTAAATGAAGACCAATATTTTTTTAAATGCTATTTTTTATACACATACAATTTAAATCCATGTGTATAAAAAATAGCATTTAAAAAAACATTTGTCTTCATTTAATTGTAGTTCTCTGACGATGGTTGAATAAACCGAAACGTAACAAAAATAATAATTTTATTATAAAGACCGCATAACCCCAGGATATACCTACATCAAGTTACTTTTATATTCTAACCAAAAAATAATTTTTTTTTTACTCAGAAAATGTAGAGTAACTTATCGTTTAAGAACCATTTAACTTTGAGAATCGATAGTTCAATACTTTCATTTCTCTTCAATAACATATTTTGTAAAAATTCTAACCAAACAGTACTCTTTTTGTCTGAATAGAGTCGTAGTACTATTATTGTCAGATATAGTATTAAGTAATAGTCGAGAACATTAATCGATTATTTTGAAAATTTTAACCCCCTTATCTGTCTACGCCTCTGATTAGGCGACTCCATAAATATAAACATTCCTCTCCACTTTGCCCCTTAGAAGGTTATCCTCCCTACACACAACTTCTGTGTACTTCAAATGAGATTATTTATCCATATTTCTTTGTTTATCTGAGGAGATACACGACGAACCGGGCTTTGTAATTACAGCAAATGCTAGCGATTTCGTCCGCCTTAGATTTTTCATCTGCTCTGTTTTCTACAAACAATACAATTTATATTATAAAATGGCTTAGTTTACTTTGGAATACGTGAATCTTTAATAATATCCGCACTTTATGACGCTACATTAATTAGATTTTGAGTATTTTAGTTGTTGAAACGAGTTATTGGTAAATAAATCCACGTGTTTTTATTCCCTATAACCGCGGCGGCTCAGAGCGCCACATCATGTAGCGCCACCACTAGATGGCGCTAGATGCATTTACACGTATTTGTATAAACCGGTTCATTGTTCAGTAAAGTTTTTATTTAATGCTATTTAATGTGGTAGATACTCCAATAATTTATATTATAAATAAATTGTTACCTAGTATTATTAATTACCATGTTCAGAAGTAGAACGTCAATATAAATTTAAGAAATTAAATAATTTTTTATCACTATGAAATTTTCGCTTGCCTAAAAGCTAAATAGTGTAGAGATACTTATCTATCAAGCAGTAAAATCAGAAAAATATTATGTATAGAAAAAGATAGGCTTATAAATGGTATGAATGTAATAGGTAATGTTAAACATTAATCTGTTCACTATATGGAAATTTGTGTCCATTTTTTTTTCACAAATCGATTAATCAATGTAATTCGTACTGCTACCTGAATATTTCCAAAATGAATGGGAAATCTTCGAGTCAGAATATTTGGACGACGCGAGGTGTAAGACACTCTGTATACAACAATTTGATAATTATTTTGTAATCCTCGCGGCAAAGCTTAACTTCTTTTTGTTCTATTCACAGGTCTACAAAAAAATGTTCTGCTCCAAGGACTAAACCTATAATTCCTTAAGTATTTTTGTGTTCTGAAACCGAATTTTCAATTTAAGAAACTTTCTGCCGCATAGATTTCGAGTAAATCCCGGTTTTTATTGTCAAAATACGGTTTTTTGCCAAATTTCGACGTAAAATATGTTTATAAGTATTTACATTCCCCAAAACATAATAAAATTTACTATTTTCTGCGTATTTCTGGGCGATGATTACGAATCCGTGCTCAAAAGGCAATAAATGGCAAAAAGGGCAAACATTCATTTTTATTGAAAAAAGAAGTGCGAGGTGTGTTTTGAACACGAATCCGATGTTAAAAAAGGCACTCTGTCCTCCAAGGGGCAATAAAGGGCAAAAAAGAGCAAAAACTCAATTTATTGAAAAAAGAAGTGCATGTTTTCCTATGTATTTTTTAATGTTGAACACAAATCCGATGTTAAAAAAGGGCACTCCGCTCTCCAAAGGACAATAAAACGGCCAAATATTAATCGCTTATTGCTCGAAGGTGTTTTTTAAGACTAGCCTAACCTGACCTAACTGTAGTATCAACCAAGGTTTGTGGTTGACCACAGAAGGTGTAAGAAATCGATAGAATCCTTACGAACTGTTAAAACCCGCCCAAAGTTTTGCCGCATGCTTGGGTTTACACTAGTTAGGTCAGGTTAGGCTAGTCTTAAAGAACACTACACCTTGGAGCAGTAAACGATTAATATTTGACCCTTTTGGCCATTTATTGCTCTTTGGAGAGCGGAGAACCCTTCTTTAACATCGGATTCGTGTTCAACATTTAAAAGTACTTAGGAAAACACACCTCGCACTTCCCTTTTCAATACAATTGAGTTTTTGCCCTTTTTGCTCTTTACTGTCCTTTGGAGGGCAGAGTGCCCCTTTTTAACATCGGATCCGTGTTCAACATTAAGAAATACAAAGGAAAACATACCTCGCACTTTTTTTTTCAATAAAATTGAGTTTTTGCCCTTTTTGCCATTTTTGCCCTTTATTGCCCGGACATTCAAAACAACAAAAGTCTGATGGTCCTACGATGTTTGTTACCTTCCCCTCTGTACGCCCTAAAAAGTCCAAGAGGTTACAGCGTCGAGTTTGGGGGGAGGGGGGGTGGAAAGGATCAGAATGTGATTGTTTTCTCTTTTTCTCAAATATCTCAAAAAGTATGAGGTTTAAAGCAAAGACGTATCTATACAAGATCAAAGTACATTAAATGTCCTACAAAAAAAGTCCAGTTCATTTTTTTTTGTAACCCTAACCGTTTCTGAGATATGGGGAGCGCAAAATAGGATAAAACATTAATTTTTACGAAAATCGTGGGTAAATTTTTTTAAAATCGTTTCTAAATCCTATTTAAATTATTCTTCTACTAAATCTGTCTCAGTGCGTGATGTTATTCCTGTAAATCCCAATCAACTCTTGCATCGTATGGTTTGCACATTGAAAACAGAGACTCAGCTGAAGGAGATGTTTAAGTATGAGATGTGTGCCTACCTTCCATCCCTTTTCAATGAAAGTGGCTTGATGAAAAAGAGTTCCAAGTCATCTATTGTCAATATACTCGCAGGTAAAGTAGAGAAGTCATCAGATGAAGTCCCTACTCCTCCAAGTGGTGCGAGATACATCCTAGATGGAGGACATCTTCTCCATCGTGTCGTGTGGCAATGCCCTGCTTCCTTTCAGTCCATATGCAAACAATATGTTGCGTATGTACTTTCCCATTATGGAAAACAAATAGTAGTTTTTGATGGATATAGTGTAATGAACACAAAAGATGAAGAATACCTTCGTCGCTCTGGCAAAACATCACACGTTAATGTTATAGTGGAAGACCAAATTTCAATAACCCTAAAGTAAGAGGAATTCCTTGCCAATTCCACAAACAAAATGTGGTTTATTTCACTTTTAACGGGTCACTTACAGGGAGCAGGGTGCATCGTGACTCTAGCTGAGGGAGATGCAGACCGCTTAATTGTGTCAACGGCTATTGCTGAGGCTCGCAACATAGGTGATGAAACTGTTGTAATTGGGGAAGACACTGATTTGTTATTTTTGCTGGTTACACTTTCACCAGAATACACAGACTTGAAAATGCTTGTCCCCGGCAGAAGGAACCAACCACATAAAATTCATGTAATCAGTAACGTTCAACATTAATTGGGAGCTTTGAAGAGTGCTGTTCTTCCGGTGTACGCCTTCACTGGATGCGATTCTACCTCATTCATTTTTCGGAAGGGTAAAACCTTGCTTTGTCAAAAATTACACCAAAAATGTAACTGTACACTCATAACGTAATAACCAATCAAGCAATAGGCCAAGAACAATAATTTAAAAAAGACGTTTTTAAAAAATTTTACCTACGATTTTCGCAAAAATTGATTTTTTATTCCATTTTCCACTCCCTATATCTCAGAAACGGTTAGGGTTACAAAAAAAAATGAAAACGACCTTTTTTGTAGAAAATTTAATGTACTTTGATTTTGTATAGAAACATCTTTGTTCTAAACCTCATACTTTTTGAGATATTTGAGAAAAAGAGAACAAAATCACATTCTGACCCTTTCCACCCCCCCCCCCCCCCCCCCAAACCCGACGCTGCAACCTCTTGGACTTTTCAGGGCGTAAAGAGGGGAGGGTAACAAGCATCGTGGGATAATCAGACCTTTGCTTTTTTGAATGTTCGGGTAAAAGGCTAATGTTATTAGACTATATGTTTTGGGGGATGTAAATACTTATAAACACATTTTACGTCGAAATTTGGCAAAAAACGTATTTTGACAATAAGAACCGGGATTTACTCGAAATCTACATGGTAGAAAGTTTTTTAACTTGAAAATTTGGTTCCAGCACACAAAAATATTTAAGGCATGATAGGTTTAGTCCTTGGAGCAGAACATTTTTTTTGTAGACCTATGATTAGCCTTTCTCTGACCACCGAAATTAAACATTTTGAATATTTTTTGGGATACATATTTACGAAAAATTATTTTTGCTTAATCAGTTTTATTAATAAATAGAGATAACCTAGTGTTATCGCCAATTCTACAAAAGCAAAGTTAAATTATAGCGAAAAGTCCTGCTGTAACGAGTGTATAAAGTTATATGTATAGTGTATAGCATAATAGAAACAGTTATTATATCAAATTTATTATTTATTGCTGTGGATAAAGTTCGTTAAGTACCTATTTTGTCGACCGTAGTTATATCGTAAATAATTCACAGACAAATGAGAACAATTATGTCTTCATTTAATTTGCATTATACTTTGTTATGACATCACCCAGCGTAGTTTATGAACTAGACAATTTAATAATTTAACATTTAAAATTTATGAGAAATAATTTTTATTGGTTTTGTCAATTAGATAATTTCGCTGTACTGCCGGTATTATTTTAATTTATATAAAGTGAAATAAAGTAGTGTATCGACATGGGCGTAGATGTACTCAGTTCTTAGTTGGATGCTCCGAATAAAGAACTTATATCTAGATACATAATGGCATTGATTTATTTGTTGCTGAAAGACTCACAATCTAAGGCACTTCCCATAAGTTTCTGATTGGCTCATCGGCCTATTCGCGGCAGTTTTCTACACGATCGGTTCAGTTTGATTATCATAATCTCAGTTTGACAGTGTCCACCATTAATGTCAATAAATATTTTTCGTGTTCTCCGACCAAAAAGTGATGAAAAAGTAATTTTATTTTAAGTTGTGATTTGCTTAATACCTAAGATAGATAGATAGATAGAAATATTTTATTTCCCACAATATGTATCTTACAAACTACAATGGTTGTTTTGGTGTACACATGTATTGTTAGAACTAGATACATACTTCTGGCTCTTTCCGAGCCTTAGAGAAAATATCGCCTAGTTTGACTGTGGTTTATAGAATAATTGTCTATCTCAGATAATATACTACATTATAGATAACATACTACAATAAGGTAAGAATAGTAATAGCAACAATAATAAATGGTACGTATTTAAGCTAGCAGGCTGAGACCTGCAAATTTTAAATGATATTCAATGAAATTCAATGATATTTAATAAAATCTAAGCAAATGATATGATGTAGGTATATAGTGCCATTCATATTTATTTGTTGTGGCTACTCGGATTCCGAAAATACAAATGACCTGTTGTTTTAGTTGAGATCATCCTCAAAAAATTCGTTTAAGTTATAGAAAACATTGGTTTTTAGAATATTTTTCAATTCCTTTTTAAATAGATTTAAGGACGGTTTTTGCTGAACTCTTTCTGGAAGATGATTAAATATTTTTACACCTGCATATACGGGTCCTCTTCTGTTTACATCCAAATTGTATGATGGAGTTCGGTATATGTTTCTGTATCGTGTATCATAATTGTGGATATCAGATGGTGTGGAAAGCCTTTTTTGTTCTTTGTAAATTATTATACTGATTTTATATATGTACAAATTCGTTAAGGTAAATATTCTGTGCTTTTTAAAGTAATCTCTACACGAGTCCCGCGTATTTAGATTAAATAGTGCTCTTATGGCTTTTTTTTGTACTAAAAATGTTGTCTTAGCATTGGTTGAATTTCCCCAAAATTCTACTCCATATTGCATAATAGAGTAGAAGTATGCATAATAGACTGTTTTACCAACATTGAAACCGATGTTTTGTCTGATTGTATTTATGGCATAAACTGCATGGCTTAATTTTTTATTTAATTCTATAATGTGAGTTTTCCAGTCAAGCTGTTGGTCCAAATGAATACCTAAAAATTTAGTGGTAGACGTGGGGATGACATCTCCACCATTTGTTGAGATAACAGTATGAGGTTGTGTTTTGTTTGGTTGGAATAGAATATTAAAAGTTTTATTGACATTTAAAACCAGCTTATTGGCTGCGAACCAATCGCATAAATCCTCTAATAAAGTCTTTGTTATACCGATTAGATCGTCTAAATTTTTGTGCTGTAGCGTGATGCTTGTGTCGTCAGCAAATTGTGAGAATTTCGCGAGTGGGAAATTTGCTGCTACGTCATTTACGTATATTAAGAATAAAGTTGGTCCCAGGATAGAACCTTGCGGAACCCCACACTTTATGTAGCCCGGGTTTGTGGATACTTTGTTTACTCGCTCCCCCTCGATTGATGTTATTTTCACAGACATGGTGCGATCACTTAAGTAAGATTTAAACCAATCATGAACAATGCCCCGTATTCCATAATACTCCATCTTGTCCAGCAGAATTTTGTGGTCGACACAATCGAAAGCCTTCGATAAATCGCAGAAGACAGTAATTGGCATGTCTTTATTTTCTAGTATTTCATTTACATTACCGATTAAGTCGAGAGTAGCTGCCGTTGTATTTTTCCCACTTCTAAAGCCGTATTGTCTATCTGAGAATGTTTTATTTTTTTCAAAATATTTGGTAATTTGCTCCTTAACTGCAGCTTCCAGAATTTTAGAGATAACTGATAAAAGTGAAATTGGTCTGTAGTTCGATATATCGGTTTTCTCACCTTTTTTAAATAGTGGTTTAATTACTGCATGTTTAAGGCAACTTGGAAAAGTTCCTGTAATTAGAGATAAGTTAATTATGTAAGTTATTGGTTTTATAAGGTAGTCTACTACTTCGCTTATTATTGTTATTGGGATATCGTCTGAGCCTGTACTGTTTTTTTGTTTAAAATTTTTTATCAGTCGTTTTATTTCTGCTTCTGTCATTGGTGAAAAGAAAAATGAGTTATACTTATACGATTTTACTGTCGTTACGTAAGCCATAGCTTCTCTTTTGCTGGTTATGTTTTTTGTTAGTTCCTCTCCCACGTTTAAGTAAAATTTTTGAAATTCTGATGCCACTGCGAGTGGATCCCTGATTATTTCATTTTCTTGATTTAGGATATTAATGTCATTCTGTGTCTTAGCCGCTTTTTGTTTTATGTTTGAATCAATTAATTTCCAAGTAGATCTTATTTTGTTTGATGAGTTTGTTATATAATTATTTGCATAAATTTGTTTTGCAATGATTACGAGTTTTTCCAGTGTTTTACAATAGTTGCGCACGTAATTTTTGAAGAATATATTTGTGGTAAAAAATTTTTTAATATATAATAAAGAGCGTTTATTACGACATGATGTTTTTATCCCCTCTGTAATCCATCCCGGACATTTATTTTCATGATTGATCTTGATATATTTAACTGGAAAAGCCACATTAAAACAGCTGTTGAAGTAATCATAAAAAACATCGCAAGCTAGATTTACATCAGTTTCTGTGTAGAGTGTACTCCAGTCTATTTCAGAAATTAAGTTTTTGAAAAGGATTTTATTTCTAGGACTGAATATTCTTTTTTCTATTTTTAGGGGTTCAGGACTGAGGGATACGTTTTGAAGAGTAATTTTTTGCCCATAATGATCGCTAAGACCGTAATCGTCATTTGAAGTATTTAGAAGTATTTCTGTATCATTGATCAGTATGTTGTCTACTAGAGAGCTTGAGTTGTTTACAACCCTTGTTGGAGTGTTGATGGTGGTGGATAAATTAAATACCTTTAGTAACGTTACAAATTCGTTTGTCTGTAAACTATCTTTTTCAAAGTGTATATTAAAATCACCACATATTACCAGCACATAATTTGGATATATTTCATTTATTTCTGATAATAAAGCGTAAAAAAGATCGAAGAAAACATTATATGACTTAAGTGATATTCTCTATTCATATTTACACAGTTTAGTGAAAATTTAATGCTACATGTTGAAGTGCTGTGCCGTTTGCAGAAGGCAGTTTAGAAAAGAAGAAAATCGGTCATTTTATAAGTAAGCAGGTCATAGTCGTAACATGATGGCGTTCAGTTTACAATTGTAATAATAATATTATAAATAATATCCTTTCAATACATATTTCCCTTGAATAAAACATCTCTACCTATTATATTTTTGAAATCCAAGGTTATGTTCATAGAGGTTAACCAACAATTATTACATAAAATATGTACAATATTGTACATTTTCCCTTCTACACATACCCGCCACTGTTTCCTATGGGATGTGATATTCATATATCCATTTTAATGGACATATAATGTGACTATGTTAGGATTAAATAAGGTATATGAAGAAAAGATAGCCATTATGTATCCAGATATAAGTTCTTTAATCGGAGGTTGGATGAAATTGTCCAAACCTCGGGTCAAACATACTTGATCATGCGCGGATACAATACGCTTAAAACGAAATACTCCTCCAGAAAATTTATGGATTAGCAAGTGATCATATATATATGTCTCTCTAGCAAAAGCATCAATAAAATGATCGAAGATGATTTAAGGCACTTGTCACTCCTCTTTACCATCAAGACTGTCGTCCTGTTTGGCTGCGAACTGATGACTTAGTATAGTCGAAGTAAGATAGTCATCAGAAAGCTTGCCAACAAAGCAGTCAAAGCCGATAAAGGCGTCCGACAAAGGTTCCTCTACTACTCTCGTTCCTTCGTAGGTACTGTTTTATAGAGTAATTGCCAGTATACCCTACAAAAAACTTCCAATTGAGTCAAATGTTCTAGTTATCAGTAGCTAATAAGTTTGACATAATATTGCCTGGAATGTCATGTTTCACTGCAATATGCCTTTGACTGTTAAAGAATGAACGCTTTTAACCGACTTCATGAAATTTAAAACAGGAGGAGGTTTTTAATTCGTCCAGTATGTGTTTTTTTTAATATTTGTTCAATCATCACTTATAGATTCGCTTAAAATTTCTATTAAATCTTCTCACACTGTAAGGTATGACTCGGCGATGGTCCCATAGTAATTTCAGGCCACTAAAAAGGGTAACAAAAAATTGAACGACCCTCAAAGAATCTGGCTAAAAATTATAAAATAAAATTTTACCGTCCCCCAATCAAATTAATCAAAATAAGTTTATTAAATGTTAAAATATACATTATGCACCTCACCAGAATCTTGCCCGGAGCCAACCAGACAACCATAGCGCGTAGATATTGAGGTCGGTGTAGAAATGAGCAAATAGCGAATTCAAATGTATCTTTAACCGAACTCAATATCTGGGTTCAATCGAGGGTTCAGTTAACTGGGCGGCGACGAGACGGTGAAAGTTTTTGAAATAAGCTTATTTTCAAACTATATGTTCAACAAATTAGAGAACGGATCTTTCAATATTCACTTCAGAGATGTATTGATAGTTTGTTTTACAGAAATTGATATAAACTAAGAAAATTTAAAAACCGCTGCCCAAGGAATCACTACTTCCACATCCGGATTTTCTATCCAAGTCACTCACAACGAAAATATTTTGTATGTGGAAATAATTCTTTATGGAACTTTAATAATATAATATTTGAAATCCTCTACCCCAAAAACCCATAAAACGATACCCCACATCGGTAGTGGTGTGGGGATGGTGATAGGGGGTGGTAATGGGGGAGGATAAAGTAAAAAAATATTTTGACGTTTCTGGTTCTTGTACACACACACCAAATCACATTTTTTTTCATCCCCTATAATAATGGGGTGGGGGTGGTAATGGGGGTGGCTAATGCCAAAATTTTGAGACCTTAGTTTCTCTTGTATATACTAAATACTAATTTTATGAACTCTTACCTGCTTGATTTACCTATTTACCCCAAATTTACCCCAATTTACCCCCCAACCCTTCGACGGAACAAGATGAAAATATAATCTAGTTCTAGATCTCGTTAAAGTACATATATGTACCAAATTTCAAGTCAATATATCAAACGGTTCCAGAGTAAACGTGCGCGCAAAAAAAAGTTACAGACCGACAGGCAGAAATTTTCTTTTCGCTCAAACTTAAAATCTCGACGTTTCATGACATTCTAAGCCTATTTGAAGAATAAATATCTTTAAATTTTTTTTTGTCGTTACTTTACTTCCACTGGATGTGGAAGTAAAATCATACTCAGGAACACTGAAAATCCCCTGGTGGAAATAAGGTTTTGAGGCGATACTTTATTCACAAGATCTTCGGAAACGAATGGAAAAAAGTCCAACAAGACTGGCGACTTGAGACGAATATGGCTTACTCATCGTATAATATCGAATATTTAATTTACAGGATAGTCGTATGGCTTTTGTCACTTCACAATGAATGAAGAGTTACACTGGCATCCCTATGAAGTCTAATCAGCATAGTAAATTACTGTCATTGCTTCAGTAAGAATTTAAGAAATAAAGTTGAATTAGAAGATTTTCATTCAGATTTTTCACCTAAATTATTTATATATTACCGGGTATTCAAACAAAAAAAAACGTCAAACAGTCAGTATAAATATTGTTAGTTTTTTGTTTATTCATTTATTATCTATTTGTCAGTTTTTCCATTTATAAGTTTATCCGTTTGTGTATTTATTTATTCTTTTACAATACAATTTGACGGGTTACATAAACACAAATTTCTCATAACAGATCTCCACGAAATTACAATATATTATGGAACATGAGATGTATGCGCATAATACTAGGACTAAAGAGAAGTAACGTTCGGTTTTAATTAATATGATAGTTGCTATTTAATTGTTATTTTTTATTTAACTTTGATTTTAATTTATTTAATTAATTACAATAAATAGTAGTAGTATGTTATACCACTTTAATTAATGTAATTATTCAAACATTCAACTGTGGAAAACATTTATTTGATGACTTGATAATGTTAAGAATTTTTCTTATGTGAGCAAGGAATTTGGTGCATGGAAGAACAAAATAATAAAAAAGGAAAACTGCTCTAGCTGCACATCGTTTGCGGTAAATTATTATTTTAACATTGACAAAGTATTTATTTTATATGAAGAAATTAATTATAGGAAAAGATTTGTCAGTAAAACAATCTTCACAGAGGCACATAGAGTAGTTGAGGCGAACAAATAAATAAACAGAAAAAATATAATTTATAATCTTATAACAAAAAATTTAATTAGTTTTGAGATATAGATATCTAATTTGTTTGGTTTTTTTTTAAGAACTGACTATATCGCGATATCGCGCCATTATGTTTTCAACTAATCGTTGTTTCCTACACAACAAGACGTTGTAGTAATTTATTGTTATCATAATAGTCAAAGCTAAGTAAAAATACTTCAATCAAACTTATATCGGTGCCTAGACCGACTGGTGCCGAGGTCAGTGAAGCAGCAGATCGTTTGGTGGAAGAAGGTGCAAGAATTCTCTTTCCTGGTCCTGAGTCAGCCTTCGATTTGCCAAAAATCTGATTCAGTCGTAGTTACGAGACAGGGTCATTATACATTTCAATAACTATTAGGCTCAAGCCCTCGGAATAAGGTAGTCAACGCCCCATGTAAAGGAGCCTTCAACTGACTGCACCGTTGCTTGAAGTCGATAGAGAAAGAATGATAGGCCTGATAACAGCACGGTCAATAAACGATAGGGTTACATCAATCAGCAGCTTGAGGATGAGAGAGACGCGTGGGGCGGGAAATCGAATGAAAGAGACAGACATATCTGATTTCCGTGCAGAAGACAGAGACAGAGATTCCGGTAGGGTCTACAGCCTACGTCACCTGTAGACACTACAAGCATCTTTATCTCTGTCTTTTGCACGGAAACCAGAATGTCTGTCTCTTTCATTCTATTTCCCGCCCCCTGCGTCTCTCTCGCCCTCAAGCTGCTGATTGAGACAACCGTATGGTTTAATGACCGTGTGATAACAGGACACTGCCCTTTGGACAACCATATATACGATGAGGTTGAGGGATGATCCTATTTGCAGGGGTGTGTGCGTCGTATCTAGGGCAGGGCAACAGAATACTCCCCCGCTCATCAATTTTTATTTTCGAGGGGAAAGAATTAAATATGAAGGGGCGTAATTTTTCCATCCTGTGTGGGGTGGAGGATGAAATCATTACTCATATTGTATGAAATTGCGCACTACTAGAAGCGTCAAGAAAGTTATCTCGAAAGGCAATTTTTGCGGCCAGAGGAGCTACGCATCTACCCCGGAACAGACTGCTACGCAGCTAGAAGTTCAGGCCGCAGTTTCAGTTGATGCATCGAAGCCATCAATTTGTAAAACAAACCTGTAGTGTATATTTAAATGTGACCGCACATACCGAGGATGTTAGCAACAGTTCACCTTGCTAGCATCCTCGGTGTGTACGGTCACATTTAAATGTACAGGTTTGTTTTACAAATTGACGACATCCATGCATCGACTGAAAATTCTGCCTGAACTTCTACCTGCGTAGCATCTTCGGCATTCCCAATAATATTATAATCATCTGTGTCTTATCATCGTTTGCAAATTTTATCTTACAACAAAGACAATGTTAAAAATAGCTGATTTTTGGCCCCTATCCCGGAACGCATAAAACCCAGAGAAAATGGTTGCAAAAGGCTCAAAATTAATAAAAACATATCTTCGTGGTACCAAAAGCCTGGGGAAAATTTGATTTCACCACCAAAAACATAAAAACAGCCACTAAAATGCTATAAATAATAGCTTATACTAAATGTGAAAATTATATTTATTTTATGATAACTATTAGGTATCGATTCAATAGAGATAACAAAAAGGTAAAAACTACCCCTATCCACACCCTATTCGGAGGATGGAACGAGATATACAGCATCTAATATTAAGAAAATAGGTACCAAGGTGAAATGTACAAAATGATTTTTTAATATTAGGTGAGCCAGATCTTCAACTGTTCCTGACCTCAGCATCCCCGTTTTCAAAAACAACCCCTATAAGGGTATGAAATATTATTCGCAGCAAGTATTATTACAAAAAAGCGCTTTAGTTATCGGCCCTGGAAACCACCAAACTACCCTATTCGGGGTGCAATTCTATTCACAGTATCGGATACTAAAAAAATGCCGCGGCACTTAGTAATGCTCCAAATTATTTTATACTAGTAAAAGGGACAGACATTCACTTTGTCTTGATGTGAGTATTTTTATTAAGAAAAAGTACCTCTATATCAATATGAGAAATATTCACCGCACGTAATATTACAATAGATCTTTATGGTTTTAGTCAACACTTTTTTTAATAAAGAACAAATAGTTATTTAGCAACCTCGACAACAACCAAACTACCCTATTCAGGTGGTAGAATCATATTCACCGCTACAAATACTAAAAAATAAGAAACTAGGTGATTAAAATGAATCAACACCAACTCCAGCTTAGGGATGACAGGCACTAATGATAACTAATGTTAGAAAAAAAAAAGATTATCAATTTATGAAATATATAGAATCATATGAAAATATTACAGCAACACTTATACTGATTACCTAATAGTATCTCTATAAAGAAAAACTGCCGTTATTTAGAGATGTTAGAACAGCATCTAGTACAGAATATTTGCAGAGCAAATTAAAATAAAATGAAAGGTTTCTATTAGTTCTTATGTCTGCATTTAATAGATAGACGTTGAAGATAGTTAATCACTGTAAGTGGTTGAAAATGATATTAGTTTATTCCCTGTTATAATATTCCATGTAAAGGTACTTCTGGGTAAGCTTCACTTGTTGGAGAAAAGGGTACAGTAAATATGTAAATGATACTTGCAAAGAAGGATCATTTGGTCTCTTATTGTGTTCGCCAGGATGCACCACGAGGAGGTGATCCTTTTTACATTCAACATTTTTTTTGCTATTTTTTTATCTTACTGGTGAAATAACTGTATATAGGTAGAAAAATGTTAACTATAATACAATGTGTATGTGCAGTATTATAGTATATAAGTAAATATTATATATAGATAGATATTAAATAGTGTAAAAATTAAATGTTCACACACTCAACATCTCAAACAAGTGTCACTAGAATACTTCTGCGAAACCGGAGTGTTTATTTGGTAAACATCTTTATTGTTACATTGTGTAATCTTTTAATTCCAAATAAACATTATTATTATCATTATTATTATTATTATATTATTATAATGTGAAACTCTCTAAAGATTTAATAAACATTCTTTTAAAAATATATAATTACTGCTACATATATGTATATAATAATGTAATAATTATAATATAATAATTTATTATTTATTTTTTAATATACCATAGGGGTTGTTTTTAAAAATGGGGATGCTGAGGTCGGATCAGTTGAAGGTCTGGCTCAACTAATATTAAAAAATCATTTTGTACATTTTGAATCACCTTGGTACCTATTTCTTTAATATTACATGCTGCGTATGGCGTTCCATCCCCGAATAAGGTGTGGACAGGGGTAGTTTTTACCTTTTTGTTATCTCTATTGAATCAATACCTAATAGTTATCATAAAATAAATATAATTTTCAAATTCAGTATAAGCCATTATTTATAGCATTTTAGTGGTTGTCTTTATGTTTTTAGGGGTGAAATAAAATTTTCCCCAGACGTTTGGTACCATGAAGATGTATTTTTATTAATCTTGAGCCTTTTCCAACCATTTGTTTGGGTTTTATGTGTTCCGGGATAGGGGCCAAAAATCAGCTATTTTTAACATTGTCCTTTGATTTCTTCAAAGGAATAAAAAATGATCATAATTTCAAAAAAGCTCTTTAGCCAAAATTAACGTCACAAGTCACAGAAAGTCTCAAATTTAAGTAAATTTCATAATTTAAAAGATTTCTTAACATTCTTCGCTGAAATGCTCATTTAGAGAGCTGCAAAAAACTCTTTTCCAATCATTCCTAATTTTACCCTAAAATTAGGTATCGTCAATAATATTCTAGGGAATAAAAAGCTACAACTGTTCTTTACATTTTTTTTTTCTATTGTTAATTTTTTACGATTAAAAGCCGCCAGAAAGGTGAAAATTTGTACTTCACTGCAGTTTTTTGCAATTATCTTTGTCCCCGCTGCTCTTACATAATAATTTTCTTCCACGGTTAACTGCTTTAAAATCACAGCAGCTCGAAGTTTGAAAAACGATGACATTTTCGAGATGCTGTAATTTTTGGATAATTGATTATGGATGAAAATCATTAAAGCCAAATTTTAGGATATTTTATAATCTAAAATATTTATGTACACAGTGTATCCCAGGATAGATGTAACAAGAGGTGTAATGGCCCAAAAAATTTGGAATTTTGGAATGGTATTTGGGGATTGAGTCCTGCTTGTTGTAAAACTAAAGTATACCAAAAATGACTTGATTTGGTGTTCTACAGGGTGTTTTATAAGTAAGAAGGAAAAAATAACCACTAATAAAGTACCTTTATTTTTCAAAATATGAAAAAATTCCACTAAGAAAAGCTATTTAGAATGCAATTTTATACCTCTGTACCAAATTTCGGGAATATAAAATTATTTTTTTGAATCTTCCCATTTCATTCAATCAAGACTGCATAGAAATTATTTTTTGTGAATTAATATTTAAAGTTATGTAGAAGCTAAAAGTAGGCTATGAGAAAAGCAGTGGATACACATTTATCATTTATTATTGACATATCTGTCAAACGTATTATCCTTAATTTCTGTTTCAAATTAACGAATCAAGCATAAAAATTAAGTGAAAATGGTACTCACAGTGCGTGAAAAAATTTATATGTGCAATGCGGTGAAAACTCGCTAAGAGAAGTGGTAATTTGAAATTTCCAAACACTGCTTTGTCACGTACTCAGGCTATGAGAAAACTTTCTGGCTACTGGTAGTGTTCTTAACATGAAAATAAAAATAAAAGCATATGATGAAGACAACGTTGGGGCTATTATAGCTCATGCCTCTGTTATAGAAAATCCTAGGATGCCACTAAGACAAGAGATCAGCTCTTATTAATATTAGCAAGTCTGAACTCCAAAGAATTTACAAGGCAAAGAAAATTAGGGCATATAAAGCAAATTATAAACATACGCTTGAAGAGGGAGATGACGGCCGTAGGTTGGATTTTTGTTTGACAATTGGAGAAAAAATCATGGAAGAGAGATTTTTTCATCATTTCATAATTTTCTCAGATGAATCCACATTCACAACCAATGGTGTTGTTTCATCTCAGAATTGTAGGTTTTGGGCTTCTGAAAATCCAAATTTTAGAATTCATTGTAGAAGACAATATTATAAAAAAGTGTATGTGTGGTGTGCCGTTTCTTATCACGTTGGAGTTATTGGACCTTATTTCATTGAGGGAAGGTTAAACCAGCACACTTATTAACAGCTTCTTGAAAGATTTTCTGAAGAACATTTAAATATTTTAAGAGAGATGCCTTTAGTTCGTTTTCAACATGATGGTTGCCCTGGTCACTCCACAGAAATGGTTAACCGGTGGTTGAATTTAAATTTTGGAGAAAATTGGATTGCCAGGAATGGGCCGATCAAGTGGCCGGCGAGATCCCCAGACCTATCAATATTGGATTTCTTTTTATGGGGTCGCCTCAAGCAGTTGGTTTACGCTGAACCACTTCCTAACGATGTAGCAGTATTGAAGCAGAGAATTACAAATGCCGTAAACTCCATACCGTTAGATCATATTCGAAACAGTTTTAAGGACTTCAGGCGAAGGATCGAAATGTGTGTGGATGTGGGTGGTAGCTACGTCGAATAATAAAAAAATTGTAAACATTGTTTTGTATTGGTCAATAATTAATTTGTTTGTGAATCTGTTATGTTTTTGACATTTATTACTTGTTATAATTTTTAAACCTCATTAATGTTCTGTTAGTAATTGTTTCTTGTTTTACAATTAGTTCGATTAACATTATACCTTCTTACATCTCGTATATTCAATTTTTTATTTACCAATAGCTTACTTTTTGAGATGATTAACATTTGCTCCTACACAACTTTAAATATGAATTCAACTCTTAATTCGCAAAAAATGGGAAGTTTAAAAAAAATAATTTTATATTCCTGAAATTTGGTATAGAGGTATAAAATTGCTTTCTAAATAACTTTCCTTAGTGGAATTTTTTCATATTTTGAAAAATAAAGGTACTCTATTAGTGGTGATTTTTACAACTTTGCTTATAAAACACACTGTAGAACACCAAATCAAATCATTTTTGGTATACTTTAGTTTTACAACAAGCAGGACTCAATCCCCAAATACCATTCCAAAATTTCAAATTTTTTGGTCCATTACACCTCTTGTTACATCTATCCTAGAACACACTGTATACACAAATGGCGTTTTTTAATCAAGATTAATGTTACACAGCTTCATTGTAATCTTGATCTCTTTTCGTGTAATGTCCATAGCAAATTATATTATATTTAAATCTTCCTGTAATTTGATCTGTAAATGTTTTGTGTCAAATCCTGTCTGCCATCCTGTAATACTCCCTCAGGATCAGGAATCCCTGTTATGTATTCTTCTCCAAAAAATTTCAATGGCACATATAACTTTATTTGTTTTGTAGTTCAGTAACTTTCCTTCCCTAAATGTGACTTGTGTTCGAGCAATGCGATCGTTTTTCTGTAAGGCAAGCATCAACTCGCTCGCGTGGAAGCAAAGACGACAATCTGGGATGCGCGTTCTGAATACTAATTTGACAGCTGTCTTTCTAAACATCCACTACAAACCAACGGAGAAGGTTTTATTTATTGTTTGGTCCCTTTTAAGTGAATTAGGGTGTTACAGTTTAAATGAGCTGGAAAATAATCTCGTTTCGCTGTTTTAATGGCCAACTCGACGAACATTTGCGAAAAAAAATTGTAAAGAATAAATTAAATTAAATGTTTCCGGAAATATAATCATATTGTTAGTATTTGTCGTACATTTTATTGATTTCTTGGCAATTTAATGGCACACCTCCTTGGCTGTGTGCTGTACCTCGCAATCTTGTCAACATAATATCATTTAACTACCTACTTACAGCTTTTCATATCAATATGTTGTACGGAATTTTAAACTGGGGCACTCAGTCCATGCTTCCAGAATTTTTGGATTACAACGTAGATGCATTTGCATACTATCTCATCTTAAACACAGAGATGATTTTAAAGACCAATTCATTAATCTCAAGATATTAACCAAGCCTTAAGTTTATATCCAATATGTAACGCACCGTCAAATCCATGAATATACCACAAGAAACAGCGATAAAATTGATGTCAATTTTCTTCGACTTACTAGATCTAGAAACGCAATAGGTTATTATGCCGCCAAATTTTATAATAATAGTCTTCAACGTTTTCCTTCAGTATTTCTTATTTTTAAGGTATCACAAATTGAAAGGTCATTTAAATGCTGTTTCCTACTTGAGTTACTATTTAAGAAAAACGCAATGGCGCAATGTGGCAAAGCATTTTACAAACACCTACACTTCCCATTCTATATTCCTGTAACCTGTCACATATTGTTGACGCTGCTGATATCAAGCATGACCCAAATCCAACCCAGCGTAGACGTATCCGATACGGCGCCTCGGTGAGCTGTCCGGGAGTAACAGTAATTCCATCTATTCACTGCTGGTTAATCAAATCAAGAACTAGATCCTGAAGTTTCAGAATTCAAATTGAACTCGCCCCATATTCAAAAATCTACAAAATTACTTTTCATATTTCAATTACTCCACAATTAAATTGGAAATCTGGAATGTACATCGAATTAATTGCCCATATATATTCAAATGAAATAAACTAGATTTTTGTTTCCTGCCTTTGACATAATTTGAATAAATGGCCAATTTGAAATATATTTACGTCAATAAAGAGCTAATGTTATTTTATGTAGTTTTACGTGTATCCTGTTACGCCTCTTATTGGATTTATAATTAATATACGTAAACAATTAAAAATCGAAAAGGTCATTGGAAATCGTGCTGTTGTAATAAAGTGGAAAGTCAATTAATATTTATAATAATAATAATAATAATAATAATAATAATTTATTGTAATATATCAATATGTTATACATATTAATAATATTAATTAATAATATGTAATAAACAGTTATTGTAATCTAATAATGTACAATGCAACGTATATTTTAAATTAGCTTTGCTAAATACTACAAAACTAAATATGATGCAAAAATACTTAATAAGAATTATCAGATAAAAAGTACAATAATGTACAATAACACAAGATAACACAAAAACACTCTCTAACACGAAAAAAAAAATTCACGAAAAAAATTTAATAAAAACAGATCTTTTAAGAATTTTGTGAATGTTAGCGTGGCGGATTAGCCCGTAAGGCCAAGTGAACGTTGCATTACATGTAAACATGTTTACCCTTTCACAGTAATGAGTAATGTATACCTACATACTTTAATCTCATTTTACCCTCTACCTCGTCCAACCTTGTCCCACTTTGTAACACCTCGCCCTAGTTTCCCCTAATTACCTTTTATTACCCCCCACTAATTATCCCATCAAGCCACGCTTCGCCCCCCTCCCCCATGACGTCACAAAAAGGGTGGAGGGAGGAGGCCTAGCCTACCATACTCCGGCAAACTTTTGAGTGACAGCTGTCAACTGTTATAATGATAATCCTACTTGCAGAAAAAAAATTATACAGCGCATCTAGTATGTCTATTGACTCTTATCTTAAATAAAGGGTCAGTTGAGTGTCTTTTAACGTGGTAAATGGCCATTGGCAGCGTATCGCAGATACTGTCAAAATAATCTTATAATTATTATGACACTTGACAGCTGTCATAACGTTGTCAATGCCACGAGTGAAACAGTAAGAAGGTATATACAGGACCTTTAGTTGACCAAAGCGTGGAGTATACTGATACTATGAATTCTGCTGTATTAGAAGTATTTTTTCATGAGTAAATTATATTATTGTGACAGTTGACAGCTGCCAAATTCTGTCAGTTATTTATACTTTAATGATTTTTATTACCATTATTGAAATAATAAAATCCCATGTTAGCGAATAATGTTATCTTCGAGGTTATCTTTGCAATACTACATTGTTCAGTGTTAAAAGTAACTATTGACAGTAGACAAATGCCCCGTTCAAGCGGTTTAAAAACCAGTATTGACAGTTATCAAAGTAGCATACAAAATCACTTGCATAAATGGAAAAAACAATATTATTGTGTATATTGTTATGTACGTATGTAATATTAGCAATGTGCTAATATTAAGCAAAATTCGATTACCGGGTATAGTCCAGTCAATGAAGGAGTTGTAGAGAACATTTTGGAGGGGAGAATTTTTCTCTTCAGGAATGTGTTGGGGGTAGTCAGGAGGTAGACATACTAAAAGTCCCCGCCCCTAGCCCCGCCGCTTCAGCAGGAGAGGGGGGTGGAAAGGTTCCTTTTTTCGATTCTTCGCTTATAACTCGGAAACGATGCGTCGTACGAAAAAAGATAATATATGCAAAATTAAACGTAATTAAATTTCCCACAAGAATGTTTATATTCATTTTCTTCCTATGTGTTATATTTTACGAGATATTCGCCAGCGAAAATTGATAATTAATAAAAAAAAATCAATTGTGTACCTTGAATATTTCTATCAAAGCGGTTTACCGTGGTCTGCTAATAAATCACAGTCACAAAACAATCTTTATTTTACAACACTCGACGTATTTACTAACGTAATATTTTGTCGAAGTCTAGGCATTTCCTTAAATATACAGTGTGACTCACTTAAAATGAAGATACCTTTATAACTTTTTCATTTTGTTTCCGATTTGAATCAAATTTTACTCAAGTATAGAACAAATTAGGATCTACTTATGACCAGAAAATCATTCACCTGCTCTAAAGGCAAAGCTACCTGCGGTACCAAAATATGAGGAAAAAGATTAAAAATCATATTAATTTTTAATCTTACGAACGATGCCGCCACAAATTGCGGAAGCTGAGGACCCCCTTTGCCAGATGAGCTTATGTATGAAATATCCCCCATCAATAATCAAATCAAATTTTGGTGTATGTACGTTTGTGGCGCCGATTGGATGCATTTTTTAAAATTTCTACCATTCAAAATGTTTTATTTTTTTCAGCATATTTTGGTACCGCAGGTGGCTTTGCCTTTTTAGCAGGTGAATGATTTTCTAGTCATAAGTAGATCCTAATTTATTCTATACTTAAGTAAAATTTGATTCAAATCGGAAGCAAAATGAAAAAGTTATAAGTGTATCTTCATTTTAAGTGAGTCACACTGTATATTTAAGGAAATGTCTAGACTTCGACAAAATATTACGATAGTAAATACGTCGAGTGTTGTAAAATAAAGATTGTTTTGTGACTGTGATTTATTAGCAGACCACGGTAAACCGCTTTGATAGAAATATTCAAGGTACACAATTGATTTTTTTTTTATTAATTATCGATTTTCGCTGGCGAATATCTCGTAAAATATAACACTTAGGAAGAAAATGAATATAAACATTCTTGTAGGAAATTTAATTACGTTTAATTTTGTACAGATTGCCTTTTCCCATACGACGCATCGTTTCCGAGTTATAAGCGAAGAATCGAACAGAGGAACCTTTCCACCCCCCCCCCCCCGAAGCAGCGGGGCTAGGGGCGGGGACTTTTAGTATGTTTACCTCCTGACTACTCCCAACACATCCGTGAAGAGAAAAATTCTCCACTTCAAAATGTTCTCTACAATCCCTTTTTGGGCATTCATTGATTGGACTATAGTCATTGACAGTTAAAAAACTGACAATTTGACCATGTTTTTACCATTGCCGATAAATGTTAATGCCATAATCATGTTCAGTGACCAAAAATCAGTCGAAAAACTTTCGTTTCCGCACTTACGTCAGAATGAGCAAACAATTACTTTTTTGACCATTGTTCTTTTCGTATAATCACTCTTACTTTTCGGAAAAGATTCTTGCTATTATTGTGATCAGCATGTGACTTACAGACATCTTATAGATAAGAATTACTATCTTTTAGTCTGTTGTACTGTTCCACAATCAGAGCCAGGTACAGACCTTTAAATAAAGCTCCAATAATTGACCATTTATCTAAAAGACAACTTATTCTAAACTTTCTTGGAGATCATTGTTGTTACATAATTGGCGTTACAGGAAAAAATTAAATATTAATCTATAAGAATTCCAAGATATTTAAACTCTGTAACTCTTTGAATTGTTGATTTATCTGCACATTTTTATTATGGTTATTCACTGGAGAATACTGATACTAAAGCTTCAATTATAACATCAATATCTGTACCAGTTACATAAATCAACGTATTATCTGCAAATATATGTATTTCTACACTATACGTTTTTTTCATATGTCTTACAACATCGTTCAAATCTAATAGGAATAAATTTTGGTCAGTCACAGATCCTTGAGGTACACTATGTAAAACTTCAGGAGGTTTACTTACACTTTTTTATATTTATATATTGTCACTCGATTAGATATGAATTGAACCACTTCAATACTGTACTCCTAAAATTTTTCCAATTTCAGCGAAGTATTTATGGTTTCAAAAGCTCTTTTAAAGGCTTAGAATTACGCACCGACAGTTTTTTGTTTAGAGCACCTTTCCACTCTTTAACACAGACTACATTGCAGTTTTGCAGCAGTGGCGGATTGGTCCGGCGGGTCACCGGGCAAATGCCCTCTGGGCCATCAGTATTGCAAGAGAAATGATGCTAGTTTAATGCCTCTCGAAAAATCCTTTAGATGTGGGCCGCTGGAAAGACAAACCCCGGGCCGCTTCACTAATGCCAATCCGCCCCTGTTTTGCATAAGCTGTTTCTCCTAAAATCATCTTTATGAAACTATTCCATAGCCTGTATACAAAACAAAACTTAGGAAAAGGGACGACCAGGAAGAATATTCTAGGTGCAAGACTGATATTGTTGTAATCTTTTATAATACGTCCATCATATTCGAACATTTTGACGTATTTTAAGTTCGGAATGACCAGGTAGGATGAACGTAAGTGTAAGTTAACAAACTAGCAACTAGGAGAATGAAACATGATGTTTTGTACCTAAATATCTGATTTTAAAAGTACTGTCGTCTACCAAGATGTGTTTGTCTTGTAATAGCAGCAAGCAGTATATCGTCACATTATCATAAATTATGTAAAATGTAATGTTATCCTTGTTACTATATTTAGATTATACTATATTTGCTTAATGACTTTAAATCCTAAGTAAATGAAGTTGTATCCTGGCCCATGGGATGAATAATTTTCAATAATATCTGTAGCAACTCTTTGCCAATAATTACTGTTTATGTAGAAATTACTGGTTAATTACCATCGCCATAATGTCTAATCTAAATTCTATACGCAGTATTGGGTATTACATAACTCCAATAAATTTCCTAATAACCTTATTAAGAGTCCGAGTGGTTGCTGTGCGTACACATAAGCCGGCGCTAAGCAATTAATTTTCCCCTCGTGTGGTCATTGAAGTACATGTGAAGAAACTCAAAAAAAATCTGTTATCCATTTTTTTTAAATATATTGATGGAGAAGTTTTAACGACACTAATTAAATCATAAATCAGTTTGGGCGTCTCAACCTCGATAAACTCATCAGTAAGTTCGTTGATTTGGGAGCAGGGGAGTTGTTTTCTATTGTGTAATGAAGCATATTTTAAACCCCAATAAACCATTTATATTCATCAAAAATAGATATGTTTCTGTTGAATTATTTAATAAAAGTTACCAGGCTGTGAAAAATAATTATATCACCGCATAAACTAGTAGGACCCACCAGGCCCAACCGAAACTGAAAATGCATACTAAACCGTGATCTCCGCAGAAAGCATTCAGTTGCTACCAGTAAACAACAGCGAGCAGAAGTGCCTTCTCCAGGGAACCCGCGAGCAGACGTAAGTTACAATATTTGAATTATATTTCCGCGACACTGTACTAAGTTGCGCCTACGTCAATCAATATCCACGCGCACCGTCTCCCCGTCAGCACCGTGAATAGAGGGGATAGTGGACTAGATACGCGACGCGCTGAGAGCAGACAGTTCAGTTCCTCACGAGCTCCAACAGCGACCAGACGTGCCCACTGCAGCCAGCTCCGGAAATAAGAGTAAGTGAAATTTTTCTAAGACCGGGAGACAGGAAATAATGGTAAAGTCCGCGATTTCTGACTTGTAAAATATTTTTCATTTAACCGTTTCACCTGAAAATAATACAAGTATTCATTTACCGCTACGCACCGTGTCTGCACATTCTCCCACTCTACCGGCTTGTTGAAAGAGGAAAGTCTTTATTAAAACTCGTGATATCAAACAGTCGTGGTCGGCCGTTCCACGACTCTAGACGTCCCCAGCTGTAAGTAAACAGGAGCCCCGCCAACCGTGCAAAGACCGATCCTCGAAGATTGCTCCTACCGCGACTACGTCATTACCGCACGCAGCAAATATAGAGTCCCCCAGTCTAACCGAGAATCTTCTGTAATAGTCACCGCCATTTTTATCATCATACCGCTGCCTATCACTGCCTGCTGTCAAACTGTACGTCACCGCCATTTTTTCCGTCATACCGCTGCTTCACTCCTGCTTACCTTAGTAACGTCACCGTATCGCATGGTAGCACTTACCGCAATCATCAGCACGTCACAGCCTGGGTTTGCTCTTTTGTGCGTTATAAATGTACTGTATATATTAAACTAGTTAAGCTGTAAATAATTTCGTTATCACTGTAACTTATAGGAAATAAATAGATATTCTGTTTTACCGAATTCTGTGTTTTACTGCTGTTTGTGTAACAGTCCAATTTTCCCAAATTGACCCACTGGAAGTTACTGTTTTCTCCACTGTAGCTATCCCAGCCCTACTGTAACAGGCTGTGTTAAGAGGCTAGTGTGGGACCTTTGCCCCACGTAAAAAATTGTAAAGGTGGCGCCCGAGTAACCGAACCGTTGCTAAGGTGCCAAAAGTGACCACTTTCCGGCCTCACCGGAAAGTATACGTCACAATTGAACCGATTTGTTTTTAAACGATAGTGATTATATTAGTATGACTATTGTCTTGAGGTCACTATTGGCAAAAGTAGTATAAAGTGTTGATATCCCACAGACCCCAGTTTTAGGTCCTGTGCTATTCTTATTATATACCAATGATGTTAATATTATAGTACTCACAAAAACATTTTTTATCAAGTATGCACAAATCATGTGCTTTATTAAATATCTAAGAATATTAAAATCTATCTAACGAATAACTAAGTAACAGTGCCCGGATACAGCGGCGTCGAGGGCAACGAAAAGGCAAAAACTCCTTTCCCTGGCCCTGAGCCAGCCTTCGGTTTGCCAAGAAGTCTGATTCAATCAGAGCTGCAAGACTGGGCTATGGCACAGTTTAACAACTATTGTGCTCAGGTCCCCGGAATGAGGCAGTCGAGGCTCCATATAAAGGGGCCTTCGACTGACTCTACTGTAAAGTGGCTGCTTGGGCTCTATAGAGAATGATTGAGACGGATGGTAGGCCTGATAACAGGACACTGTCCTCTGAACGAGCGACGGCATACAATGCGGTTGAAAGATGATCCTATTTGTCGGATGTGTGGAGTGGAGGATGAAACCGTCACTCATATTCTATGCCATTGTGCACCAATAGGAGCGTCAAGGTATAGGTATTTCAGAAGGCAATTTCTACAGCTGGAGGAACTACCGGATCTACCCTGGAAAGGACTGATCTTTCTAAGAATACGGTTTTGTTAATTTTTAGTTAATATCTGTTTAAGAAGTTGCCTCGAAAGTTGCCTTTTTAAATATATATATATTCATCTGTTTGACTTGTAATTTAACATATTTACATATCAAAAATAAGCAAGTCAATTCATCTCTTAACTATAATAGTACATAATAATTGCATTAATTTCATTCATAGCTAACAGATAATCTATTTGTGGATGTCTCTCTAAAAATGTTCTTAAAAGAAGTTATGTTACGAGCAAGGTTAGTTTGTGTAATAAGGCAATATATAAAGTTGGGTGCCTGCTTACACTCTATTATTCTGGCATATTAAGGCCCACTCCGATACTACTACTACAGATCTACCTTTTATTACTTTGTCTGCCTTGAAGATCTCCACCGATTTCCTATCATAATATAGCTAATCATATTTTAGTGTCGAACCGACTTTGGCATTGAAATCACCCATAGCAATGATAATTTCCTCCTTTGAAATGGTGCGCAATACGAGTTCTAGATCTTCATCGAGTGCTTCCAACTCCTCCTCTTCAGTAATGCTTGTAGGTGCATATAACCTGCACGCAAAGTCACTACTGTTGGCTCTTCTCAAGGAGGTTATCCGATCACTGGTGACTCTATATCTGGACTGACCGAGTTATATCTATTCCGGTTGATACTGTTATTGTTTCCAGGAAAGCATACCATACTTTCCGTCATCATCATCTACATCTTGGTGCCCCAGCTCTTGTAGTGCCATGACCTTCTTAAGCTTCTTTGCCATTCTGTCCTGTTTTGCTACTGGTTTCTCCAATTTGGGGCACCTGTGTTCCTGGCATCGACCGATATAGCATCAATCCACCTATGCTTGGGTCTGCGTTTTCTACTTCCCACTGATTCAGCAGTAACAACCCGTTTTATCAAATTGTATTCTTGGGCTCGCGCCATGTGTCCTGCCCATCGCAGATGGGTGAGTTTTATTTCAGTCACTATATCCTTCCCACTGAAATTATTTCTATACATATTAGTTCAACTCATAATTGTATCTGCGTCTCCACACCCCGTTCTCACAGACTGCTCCAAAAATCTTACGAATCTTTCGAAAATGAGCGACGAGGTTCGTCGAATTTAGGCAGACTCCATACTTTCGATCCATATGTAACGGGTATTATGAGTGGCTTATAGAGCCTTATTTTAATTGATCGTGATATGCTCTTTTTGGAAAGACACTTTGCGAGGCTGTAATAAGTTTTTTTTATCGTTATCCGTTAGTAGCCAATCTCACACTGTCGTCCCTGGAAAGAGAACAGCGCCAGTTGCCAGCCGGAGTACGAAGCCTGTCCAAGACCTCGCTATCATACATATCCATGAATTGTCATGGGAAAAAAATTAAGTGCATTAGTTTTCCCTTGCCTTCTGCATTTTCAGTGAGAGCTCTCCACTCTAGGTCAGACGCTGGTTGTAGCCGCTCATTTCGGGTTAGGCGCTACTGGTAATTGGACACGAAACCTTTAAAGTTGCTACAATTGCGTTTTTGGGTATTAGACATCGAGCGTTTATAGAAGATGTTCTTTTGATAAAGTATTTTTTGGAATCCATTAACGAATTTCCTCACACTACTTATGCAAAATCCAGGAAATCTGTCCACTATATTGTTCATATGCTTCAACAGTTCACTTCCAAATATTACCTCAGTAACGACCGCCCTATTTTTACAAGATATGATCGTTTCCAATATTTACACATCATAAAATCAATTTCACGCTCAAGGAACCTACACACCTTGGCTACAAAAAAGCCAAACAAAACATGTTTAAAGTGGGCTACAGACTCATTCCGCTTATAAAAAATGTCGGCGTCTTTGATCTATACCGCACCATCAAAGATGCCGACATTTTGTATACGCAGAATAAGTGTGTAGTCAACTATACCAAAACATTCTAAAAATTATACCCAATTTCAGAAGAATATCTTGAAACGTTTTCGAGATTTTTGAAAAGAATCTAGTTTTCCGAAATTCAACACACTTATTTCTTGAAAAATAGGTTTTTTTTAAACGAGCCACTTCGTTAAAGACACAGAACAAGACTGCTGACCACACTTGTAGGCCACTTATCTAACGGATTCAGTTGTAGTGTTGTGAAGAAATGGAGGTGCAGGATACTGGAACCATATAATTTAAGACATGGCTTGTTGGTTTCTGAATACCACTATTTTCTTTCAAACTTGTTTACCATATCTCCCAAAAACGAAAAAGCCTAAAGCATATGTTAATTTAGTCCATTTTGATTCAAAATTATCTCCACTGTATATCCGCGAAATCCTGAATATTAAAACGGTACACCCAAATGTCTTTAGAGAAACGTTTTTAGAGAAACGACCCAATAATTTATACGTACAACAAAAATTACAAGATTTATGTCGCCATTTAGAAAGTGTTGACGGAAAAATAATTTTCGTTACATTTATATTATAAATATATTATATTATAAATTTATCAGGAAACAACACTGTTCATTTTTAAATTAATATTGCTTTTATAATACTTTGCGAAAGGTAGATTAATTAGAAAATCGATGGAAATTCGCATACACGCAGGCAGATTACAATATAGTAGTAGTATCTAGCAGACCAAGCGTAGAAATCAGTTATCCGAAGAAACTAGTCAACGGAAAATCAGGAAAGCATGTTGTCAGCCGACCATAACATGACATATAGAATGGGCCAGTCGTCGAATTGTCTGCCAGCGTTCATTCCAATTCTCGTGAATGCTCATTCGTATATTCATTTTAATTGATTTTTAAATATGGTGTAACGTTAATAATAGTGGAGAGTCGGTGTAAAAAATGAAAAATGCCGTACGAGATCACCAGTAAATACATTTATTTTCATGCCGTTTTTTTGAATTGTATTGCTAAGCCCCAATCTAAAATGTTTATAAGTTAGAATTTAACGATTTTCATTTGTTTAATTAGTGGAGTCGTGAGGGCCTATAGTTTAAAATGCAGTTTTCTTACAAAGAAAATGCTGTAAATGAACAAAAAAATGTGATCTAGGTCATGTGAACGAGAAACAGTATTTGAGAATATATTTTTTTAATTACTGACAACTTACATTAAAAAGATGTAGACGTTTTTATTAAAAATATGTGAAGAAGCGCATTGTTTCTGTCATAACTTTTTTGGTTTTTTTTGCTATATAAATAATCAAAAATCATTTGAAAGTCTAACAAATTCTAATTTTGGTAGTTGGCATTTTTGACGTGCCATAGTTTCTGAGATATTTAACATTTAAACTAAATACCTCATCTTATAAACGTTCGGATGCCATGTTAATACTTACAGTTCTCCGAAATCATTAATTTTATAGAAATTAGAAAAAAATGACATTCAGCCTCAATTTAGCAGCTTAGGTATCTGAGAATCCTGAAATAGGTAAATTTTTATTAACAAAATAAGAAATTACTTATAGGTATTGATTGTTTCAATACAAAATCGAATTCACAATATTTCCGCTATATATACCCCATATATGGGAAAGTAATTAAAAATATATAACCAATATTATATTAATAATTATAATCTTCGTATAGTGTAATTTATTTCTATGAGAGGTTACAAAGATCGTTTATTTTTGGTGTTATTTATTAGTGCCACTACAAAATTGTACTCTATTTTTTAATAAATCATATTTTGAGCATGTACGTCCTTGTCAATCAAAATCATTTCTAAGTGGCATGTGTGAGCATTTGTTATTTAATACGCAAATAACTGTATTTTGTGATTATAGTAATGTATTACACTGAGTACAATCAAACATATCAACTGGTCTAGTTTTTTCCGGGATATATTAACATAATAACATTCTTTATAAAGTGTGTATTGATAATACTATGGAAAATAGCGTGACTTCATGTATAAATATAAATTTGCAAACAACTGTATTCAGAGTAATAAAATAAATAACAAAATAATAAAGTCTAGACAGTAAAATAACGTAATTAGTTTTCTTTCGCGTGATAAAAATGTATATTAATAGAAAAAATGTGCAATTTTTGTACTTAAAAACCAGCAGTTGTTGCATCATTACAATTAACTTTCTCACACTCAGCAGGTTACTCCAAAGTTCTATAATAAAGTTTTCGATGACCAGTTATTTATAATATTAGATTTATAATTAGTTGCACTTGCTTATAGAATAATTTGCATATATAAGAATTATAAAAGAGTTTCACGTAAAATAACAAAGTTAAGACAGTAATATACAAAAGTCTGTATGTAGTTTGGTCACTTAGAGTATTCAATTTTGATGTTAAAGTTTGACAACAAATTTTATACATGTTTTAAGTCCTTGAAGAAGAAAAATTTCATTGTTGCCAACATCTACATATTTCAATTGCAACAAAGAATTTTAAAAACTATTGATAGTTTGGCTCGTTTATACTTTCATCATTGATATCTCGAAAATGACACGAAATGCGCTGACAGCTTGTAAACACATAATTTTGTGGAGTATTTTTTCTGTCATGTATGTCATTTGTGCAAACTAAACTGGTATCTAGTACAAATTAGTCTAATTTGCACAATTTGCACAATTGTTAAAATACACAAAACACAAATATCTCGACGCAATTGAGGCGGAAAGAGACACTCTTGGTTAGTATACTGCGCTTTTTGAACATAAATTTCCGCTTTGCACGGATATAGTTGGAACCTAAAGAGGACGTTTTAAAAAGGGGAGGCAATCGGAGTTTCTCTTAGTATTCAAAATAATGACCTGCTGAATGAAGCAATATAAATTCATTTTATCGCAAAATAGCGAAAATTTTTAACGAAAAAACAACAAATACTTCTTTGATTTCATTCAGAATTCCGGAATTTTCTTCTACAGTTGGAGCAAATTAGTACGCATGGGACACCAGCAGATTTACAAGAGCATTTACTTGACATTAGTCCCGTTCCTCTCCAAAAGGCGAGTGTACGGTCGATGAGAGCTCTGGCTATTTCTTCCGGGGTCACGAATGGTCCCCGATGTATGGAAGCCTTTCAGCACTAAAGCTGGGAAGTCACATAGTATATGGTGAGTATATCCTCACCACACATCTTGCATTCTGGATTGTACTTCACACCTATGTTAGTTAGATGTCTATTCAGTGTGCAGTGTCCTGTTAGGATTCCCACTGCACATCTCAGTTCAGTTATGTTTCTGACTCAATAGTTCCTTTACCATTCCTCTTGCGGTATTATATGATATCCCGCAGATTGGCTCGGGTCCCAGCAGGCTACTTTTGCGCCTTCTTTGGCCAGCTTATCTGCTTTTTCATTGCCTTCATTGCCCTGGTGTCCTCGCGTCCACTTCAGTTGTATGCTGTTGTGTTCCACCAGTTTCGCCAGGAAGTCAAGGCAGTCTTTTACCGTTTTAGAACGTATCTCTACTGCATTCAGAGCTTTGAGAGCTGCTTGGCTGTCAGTGATGATACGGATTCTTTTGTCAGTATATGATCTTTGTATCATTTCTTGTGCACAGATCTGTATAGCTGTGACTTATGTTTGGAACACCGCCCGCACCGTTGCGGTACTGCCCAGGTTCAGACTGGTTGGTACCCCGTAATACCTGCTCCAGTACTTCTTGACGGTTTTGATCCATCAGTGTCCATATGCTATCATTTGGATCTCTTCGCAGTTGCTTTGTTCCTTCCTCTTCCCTATCAGGTATGTATACCCTGAAAGTCTTTGTGAAGTTGTGGCTCGTGCTGATTCTATATAACTGCATATCTAGTAGTCGATTTTTTTCTATTTGTGCGAATATTTCGGTATGGTATCCTATTCTTGGAATGGTCCCATGTCCGTTTGTTTTCAGCCTGTACGCTACCAGCAGTGCCTTGCTCTCCACGATTAAATGCCGTGAAGGTAGGCAAAGTAGTGCTTCCATGCGATAGGCGTTGTTGACATTGCTCCCGTTATGTCTAGACAGGTCAGTCTTTGTACTTTTATTATTCCTCATTGCCTCCCCACCAGATCAGGGAAGCCTAGGTTATTATTGGTACTGCAACCCTTTGGTACAGCCAGTGCACCATTCTTGATTGTAGCCCTCAGTTTTTGCCTACCATTCTTCTGCTGGCCCATAAATCGCGCGTAGCTTTAGCACTCTATCTAGATGTGCATTGAAGTTTAATTTGATGTCTAGTATCAGTCCCTAATATTTGACTTCGTTGCTCACCCGCAAATCGTTTCCCCGGATATAATTTTGACAGGTTGAGTTTCCTCTTTCTTGTGAAGGTGACCACAGTAGTCTTTCCTGGGCTCACGGAAAGACCTTCCTGGGTACACCATCTGTCTACCATAACTAGGGCTGGCTGCATCTTTTCCGATGCTACACCGTCGTGTTTTCTTGTTACCAGGACGGCGATATCGTCTGAATAACCTTGCGTATATATTCACTGCTGTTCCAGTCGAGATAAGAGCTCGTCCGCAATCAGGCACCACAGGTCCATCTTGTTATTGACTTTTCGACTCTGCGCCTCTTCACTGCAACACTTAGTGAATCGAATGAGGTATTGTCGAAGGCAACATCTATATCTAAGAAAGTTTCCATGGCAGTATCTTTACAAGTAATCTCGTGTATTGCTAGCTCACAAGATTTTCCTATTTGGTGGGCATACTGGTTTCGATGTAGAGGTTTTGAACTCTTTTTATCGTCCCTGATGTGCCTACCAACCAGTTTCTCTAGAGTTCTTAGGAGAAATGATTTTAGACTAACAGGTCGAAAGGATTTGGCCTGGGCGTAGGTATCACGGCCCTGGTTTTGGTATGAATACCACATTACATGTCTTTTTGAATCGATATTCTCTACAGCGGTTGTGTGGTTCACTAAGGGGGTAGATAATTCACCTCTGCGTCCAGTCCCAATGAACTGGAGATGGTATATCAGTGATGATGATATCTGCCTGACCCAATACATGCCTGTCTTGGTATATTGCTAGAAGAATGCGTATGGCTACCGGATCAGATGTAGGAGGAAGACTCGACAATGGTTTAATTTTGATTGCGAACAGGTCTTTTCTTCCAAAACTCAAGTGCTTCGCCACCTTAATAAATTACCAAAAAGCGTTTTAAGATGTTATGGTTTGGTAAAATTTTCTTAAGTGTTAAGTGTTTGTATTGACGATTTTTTGAAATTCAGTTTAGGACATCAGAGACACCTGTTAATGAAGCTCATAGGTTAATTTCACTAGGCGGAGAATTAAATAGTTAGCGACGTAAATAAGGTCTGGCAGTAATTACGTGTAAAAACCGTTAGATGGAGAAGAGAAGGAGAGAGATTTGTGAAGTGTGCGTATTTATACGGATAGTTGCACACGTTTATCTTAACAAGACGTCATCCATTGTTGAATATATGGATATATGGGTTTGCAACGCCGTTTTGGTCAAAATTTTGATAGCCATCTGAGACACGTGTTTTGAACGTTTCGAGATTGTTGGGGTTTCGGCGTTAGGACGCGTTTCCTTTCTTTTGCCCTTTTTTGCTATTATTGTTACATGCTGACGTTGATGTTACGTAAGAGTTTTGGATCTCTATCTATGTCTTTTCCGGATCTCTATCTATGTAACTGATATCAAGCCTGTTGTAAAGTCGGAGGGCCCCATATTTTTAGCTGGGAACCCGAGGAAAATCGAACGGGTGTATCTTTTAGGGTAGCGAGGCGCTGCACCGGCGATTTTATTCATCTACGAGAGTCTTGGAGTCATATAGTAGTATTAATATAATTGTTTACATAAAACCTATTGTATAGTATATTATTTGGTGTCCCTATAATATAGCTATCTAAGCCTCTAGAAATTTATTGCAAGAGCGAATTCTTTTGAGTGCACTCGTAATAATAATTACACATATTTTGTTAACCAGTAAGATACTAAACTGAATTTTTAGTGTATGTAACATGTCTTTGTTTGTATATAACCAACTGAGAATGTAACTAGCCACAATATAAAATGCAATACTGTTCTTCCTTGTGAACATTATTTAATTCCTTTAAAAACAGGGTAACAAAAAGTTTTCTAACGTTGGGCTGTAGTATAGATAATGGACTAGAAATGGTGGTGAAGGCTCCCCATAAGCCTTCCACGTCTTCCAATTAGAGTGTTTACTGTTTATCAGTTGCTTTCTTGGGTTTCGCCGTAGAGTTCTTTTTACTTTTCTCAAATGCTCAAAAATAGTTTTGGATTTATCAACTAGCCTCCCCTTTGCAAAAGCCTTGTACCTGTACATATTGTTGTAATCAATTTCTAGAACGTTTAATGCATCGTCGTCTTCTTTAATCACTATAAATCTGCTGTTGATTGAAATATAATTTTCAGTAATTAAGGAGATCTCTTTCAAAGCACGAGTATTATTTTTAAACATATCCTGGTACGCTGCACTGTTAATAATGTCTGTTCATAATTTTACATTCGACAGAAACAAATTCATTCAGCAACCTGTAGATTTCAGACCCTGCAACGAACCGCCGACGAACTACTGTTGGATCTTCCGTGAACAGCACAGCACTACTATCACCTTAAACAATTTCATTTTATTCGTGGACCTGGTCCATGGCAAATTTACATTAAATTTACAGTGAACGTATGAATTTGTCCTTCTGTTTCTTTTATTTACGGGTTGTGTTGCCAAAACTCCGCAGTTCTGAAATCTAAGCATATTGTGTATCTTATTAGTCATATTCCTCCCAAGAAGACAAGTGTACGGTGTACGATGGGAGCTCTGACAATCTCTTCCGGGTCTCCCGATATATGAAAGTCTTCCAGCCATTAAGTTGGGCATTCACATAGTATGTTTTGAAGCGTTCTCTTATCATCACCACACATCCTGCATTCTGGATTGTCCCTCCCCTGTTAGGTGATTATTTAGCAATGTCCTATTAGGATGCCCGCCCACTGCATATCTCAGCTGTTTTTTGCTCAGCTTTAGCAATTTGTTGATCTTAGTCTTGGATGATCCATCAGCGTCTCATCCCTGGCTCCCCAGTCTAAGACAAGTTATGTTTCTGACTTACTAAGGTCATTTACCAGTCCTCTTGCGATATTATGATATCCCGCTGGTCAGCTCGGGTTCCATCAAAGCAATTTTTTCCACCTTCTGTCCAGTTTATCTGCAATTTCATTATCTTCATTGCCCTAGTGTCTTCGCGTCTACTCCAGTCGTACGCTGTTGTGTTCCACCGATTTTGCCAGGGAATCAAGGCAGTCTTTTACCATTTTGAAACGTGTCTCTACTGCACCCAAAGCTTTGAGAGCCTATTGGCTGTCAGCTATGATACGGATTCTTTTGTCAGTGTATGACCTCCGTATCATTTCTCGTGCACAGATTTCTATAGCTGTGACCGGATTGGAACACTGTTGCGATACCACCAAGGTTAAGGTCTGTCTCAGGTTGATCCGTAACTCCTGCTGGAATACGATTTTGATTCATTACACCATACGGTGTCATTTGAATATCTTCACAGTTGTTTTATTCGCTCCTCTTTCCTGGTAGGTATGAAAGTTGAAAGTTTTTGTGAAATTGTGGCTTGGGCTAATTCTATCTGACTGCATGTTTAGTAGTCTTTTCTAGTTGAATTATCTCGGTATGGTATCCTATTCTTGAAATGGTACCGTATCCGTGGCCGTGGCATTGCTAGCAGTACCTCACTCTCCACGATTAAGTTTACTGGAGGTAGGCAAATTAGTGCTTCCATGGCTGCAGTAGGCGTTGTTGATATTGTTCCCGTTATTCCTAGACAGGCCACTCTTTGCATTTCATGTTTATTTTCACATTAGATACGTATTACTCGAGTCAAAAACATACGTAAACGGCGACAAACGCGATATGACGGAAACTTCTGGTAATTTTTTGCGTCAAGACGCCCTTTTAGAACATGACCACCATCTGAGGGATATTCCAAATGCCTCACCTTCCGAAAATGTCTCGTAGATTCCAACTTCAACTATGCAAAGCAGCAATTCAGGTCCAAAAGTACATTCGCGTACCGCTTCTATTAATGAAACAGTACGAACTTACAATAATCACTCAGAATACTAAATGACAAAAGGCCAAGATATGTGTTCCACTTTCATAAGCTAAAGGAAATTCAACGAATCGAGGCTTTATGTGACATATCTAATTACTTATCTATCTCTTCCTGAGTTACCAGGCGACATGTTTCTAGTAATTTTGGCCTTTACTTAGACGATAGCGATGGTCAACGATCCCCATTTTACAAAGAGACAATTGTACGAGAAGTTTCAGTAATCCATTCAAATTGTAGAAATGCAGCATTGTTCACCAAATGATATATAAATAATAATATAACAATAAAATCTCCATTTACGAAATTATGAAATTTTCCTTCACACACGTCTTCACATCGACGTTCATATTACCGCAACAGACCGGGGGCACTTCAGTAATTGCATCACTTTCACAACAGCTAGGAACAATTTCCAATTATTAAAGCGATATAAACATGAAGCATCAAGAAGTCTACGCTTGCACGTAACAATGTAGGTCAGCAAGTGTGTTAGTCTGTTGCATGCATTAAACGCCCCGTTGTTCGACCGCAACCCGTAATTTCGTTGAGACGTGTAAACGTAAATTACACATGTGCAATATTCAAGGCGCGGAAATTGATGATTGACACCTAATAACCACCGGTTTATGCATAGATAATTATAAATCTCCGGTTTCCGAGGTAACGAGGCGAGTTTTTCTTTCCTTTTGTAATCCATATCATATACGGAGTTTAGTACCCATGATAGTTCATTTTATAGAAAACTAGCCAAATGCCTGTGCTCTACAGGATTCGTTAAGTTACCTCGCTAATATTAATAAATAATACTCATATCTCGCCTAATACTTAATCGATTTTAAAAAAATAAAAACCGAACTATTCAAATAATAGTCTAGGTTCATTATTTCAAATTCGAATATTTAGAAGCAAATAATAGCCCATTCGACGTAGGTATATACCCACAAAAAGTTGCAAACTCTGTAAACTTTTTTTTAATGAGTTGATGAAAGTGTGTAGGATAATATCCTGAAAAGTTTATATATACGAGGATTCAAAAAAAAGTACATCTCAAATAATTTTAATTTCGTTGCTTGATGATTTTTTTTGATAAATATATGTATTCGAAGCTGTAACTTGTCGAGAAATTGACCCATGGGAAAAAACAAAATATCACTATTTCGGAAAAAATGTATATTTTTCGAATGTTCAAACACAAAATCGTTTGTATGCATTTTTTCGAAAATGTGATCAATCAATTCATGATAAGAAATTGCGATTTTCACGATCTGATCCTTATAACTATGAAAATATCTTTGATTGTTTTGAATACAAATTCTGGAACTTTTCCAATACATTAACAAATGTATAAGAAATTCATTGAATATAGCTGAAATGTGGATAGGTGTACCTGTAATAAATACAATACAGTAAAGGCACGTAAAAATTCATACGAGGGATTCAGCGGCTATGTTTGGTGTCTGTATATGCGTTGATAATTATATATTTTCCCTCCATACTCAATATTTATCCTCCTATTCACTAAGAGAAATGTTTAAAACGTGTAATCAGAAAGAGAAAGAGCTTTATTTTACTCGATAGAACAGCTAAGAATTTTTAGAGGTTCCATAGTATGCATTTAAACGTGCGCTAGCCGCGCAGAGTGACAAGGTTACTTCACTATTTTTTATTTTTTCCTGCCCTGACTTAATTTTAAAATTTTTAAAAAATTGGTAAAAAATTTTTTTTTCACTTTTTTTTATGTTCTGCATCCGAGCGGAATGTAAACTTTTCAGGATATTATTCTATACATTTTCACGAACTCATTAAAAAAAGAATTATTCAGTTTGCAACTTCTTGTGGGTTTCACTATAAAATGTTCTCTGTCGTCTGGACTATAATATTACTTTTTGCCAATGTTTTTAGAGTAACTCGACCTCGCTGATTCCGAAAATTTCGGTTGTCATCTCGAATTCGGTTGAACCACCCCAAAACCATCCCTAAAAGTACATTTTTTCAATATATCGAGAATATTTTCGTAAGAATTGAATTGACAGAAAAATGTCAAGAGAGTTGAAATTTTTTTGATTGATTCTCCAATAATGAGTGTTTTGAAGTATTTACCTAACTAGTATATTAGCGTGCCCAGATTAGAGCAACGATATACAGAAAGTAGGTATTTTCATAATAATTAAAAAAGTGTGTAAGTTGTAATTTGCATAATAGCTAAATAATATTCTCCAATCTAGTTGAAATTTAGTTTATAAAATTTTCTTTAAAATGATGTATATAAAGTTACAATTCCACTAGCTCATTGGCAAGCAATTGGGGTCTAAAATGAGACATATTTCAAAAAAAAAAAAACAACAAAATAGTTCATCATAGTTGTTCAGAAGGATATTTTTTCACATTGTGTGTAAAATATATTCTTATTTTCGTCATTTTGTAAAGTTTGAAATCCCATGGGCGTTCAAAAGGGGTAAGCATTTAAGCAACTATCATGCGTGCATTCTAATATACCCTTTTGTTTCGGAATAGACATTAGAATGCATTCATTTGTTAGTTTTAGCTCAGAAGATATTGACTTTAGTGCGTGTGTGTTGTGTTAGAAAACTAAATCTGATCGTTTATGCGCGGTTGAAGATAAAGGACTGTCCTGCTTTTCTGAGGTAACACGTCTTCGGAAAATACTACAAGATAAAAAATGGGCCAGTGTAATTTTGAAACTTGAGAATATTTTACAAAGTGACGCCGCGAAAAATTTTAGTTTATATAATTTTCTTTAAAGTGATGCATATAAAGTTATAATTCCACTAGCTCATTGGCGTTCAGTGGGGGTCGAAAATGAGACATATTTCAAAAAACAACAAGATAGTTCATCATAGTTGTTCGGGAGGATATTATTTTGCGTTATGTGTAAAATATATTTAGATTTTCATTATCAAATATCTGTTCCATACATCGCTTAATTGGAATATCTACAAAAAATAATATGAAATTATAATATTACCTAAGTTCACTACAATCTACTTAAGTGTCCTTTATTTGCAGCAGCAGTAAGTTCGAAACAAATTTGAACGAAAGCAGCGTTGCGTGTCACTTTTGAAGGCAAACATTCAATTTTGTTCGCATTTTGCTGGTTTTTCAGTAAACAGCTACTGGAGTAATGAGCCTCAGAAGCTATTAGATCTGACATACCTGCGATATGGAGGCGAAGTTCGTAGTTGCTTTATTTTGTTCTCCATATTAAATGACATAATTTGTTTAGATCGCTTCTTTGTTTCACTGTGGCAAAAAATATATAATTTGCAATCAGGCACATTGCTTCCTTGTTGCCTCAAACATTTTCTTGGATCTCGTCTACAGTTTTCACATTTCCTGAATCAGCAGAGACATAAGTTGACTTCTTCCGAAGGCGCTGTATCATAGTTACTTCCACATCCAGTGGAAGTATAGTAACGACAAAAAAATTTTTATTGTTCAAATAGGCTTAAAATGTCATGAAACACCGAGATTTTAAGTTTGAGCGAAAAAAAATTTCTGTCTGTCTGTCTGTCGGTCTGTCTATCTGTCTGTCGGTCTGTCTGTAACTTTTTTTTGTGCGCACGTTTACTCTGGGACCGTTTAAGATATTGACTTGAAATTTGGTACACATATGTACTTTAAGTAGATTATATTTTCATCTTGTTCCGTCGAAGGGATAAATTGGGGTAAATTTCGGGTAAATGGGTAAATCAAGCAAGTAAGAATCCATAAAATGGGTATTTAGTATACAAAAGAGAAGCTAAGGTCTAAAATAAAATTTTGGCATTAGCCACCCCCATTACCCCCTTATTAAATGGGATGAAAAAAAAATTGTGATTTAGTGTGTGTACAAGAACCAAAAGCTTCAAAATATTTTTTTACTTCATCCACCATTACCAACCCTCTACCACCACCCCCACCCCCACTACCGATGTAGCATATAGTTTTATATGTTTTTGGGGTAGACGATTTCAAATATTATGTTGTTAAAGTTACCTTGAGTAGTATGGATGCGCAGTGGCTTTCCTCGACTACTATGGATGCGCAGTAGGTTTCCCCGAGTATTATGGATGCGCAGTGGCTTTCCTCGAATATTTGGATACTCAGTGATTTTTTTCGAGTATAATAGTAGGTTACCTCAAGTAGTATGGATGCGCAGTGGGTTACTTTAAGTAGTATGGATGCGCAGTGGCTATCCTCGAGTACAATGGATGCGCAGTAGGTTATCACGAGTAGTGTGGATGCGCAGTGGCTTTTCTCGAGTGCCATAGATGTGCAGTAGGTTACCTCAAGTGATATGGATGCGCAGTGGGTTTCCTCGAGTAAAATGGATTCGAGTGGGTTACTTCAAGAAGTATGAATGCGCAGTGGCTTTACTCGAGTAAATTGGATGCACAGTGGGTTACTTTGAGTAGTATGGATGCGTAATAGGTTTCCTCAAAGAAAATGCTTGTAGTAGAGGCTTTACTTCTATCGTGTAGTTTACGGCACACAACGATTTTTTATATCTTTGTCTTGCCATTTTCTGCGTATTAGTTCGACATTCAGTTGAAGTATATTAACGCAAAAAAAATTTTTGGAAATTTTCATTGTTTAAATAGGCTTATAATATCAAGAAACGTCAATATTTTAAGTCTGAGCAAAATAAATTTGTCTGTTGCGTCGGTGTGTATGTTAGTCTTGTATCGTTTTGGTGCTCACGATTACTCTGGAACCGTTTAAGATATTCACTTAAAATATGGCACACGTATGTTTTTTAACGAGATCTGGAACTAGATTATATTTTCATCTTATTCCGTTGCAGAGTTGAAGGGTAAATTGAGGTAAATGGGGGTAAATAGGTAAATCTAGCAAGTAAGAGTCCATGAAATTGGTATTTAGTAAATATAAGAGGAGCTAAGGCCTCAAAAAAAATGGCATTAGCCATCCCTATTACCGCCCCCACCTTATTATTAAAGGTGGTGAAAAAATAGTGTGATTTAGTGTGTGTACAAGAGTCAAAGTCATCAAGAATTTTTTTCACTTCATTCACCCTCGCCTCTATTACAGATGTGGCATATAATTTTATGGGGTTTGGGGTACATGATTCCAAATATTATACCATTAAAGTTCCATAAACAATTATTTCCACATAGTGGAGTGCAAATATAGTATTTTGTTGTAAGAGACTTGGATGTGGAAGTGGTGATTCCTTGGGCAGCGGTTTTTTGTTAGTGTAATCCGAATAACATGATTAATGATATTAAAGATTTTTCGCGACGTCACTTCAAAATTACATTGGCCCATTTTTTATCTATATTTTTCTCTGAAGTATCAACCGTATAATCTTTGTTTTATCTCTCTGGTTTTTCTGGCAAAAGAATGAGTGGATTCGAGAGAATACAATGCTTATTAGTCGTTTTTGGGATGTATTTTTTGAAGAATCGAGATTAATGCGATAGGCTGCCCAGGGAATTCGTAATAAACGTCCACATCTCGAAAGCATTAATACGCCATTTGCCTGTCTCCCTAATGGTCCATATCTCAGAGGCGTACAGAAAGATAGATAATACTAGGGCGTTAGCAAGTTTGATCTTTATTCCCCGCGTTATATTTCTGTCACGCCAAATTTTGGTCAACTGCGCAGTATTATCAGGGCCATCTATTTCGAGAGTTACATAAAGTGACCAGGTTAAATAACAACGAGGCTTTGCTAAAAAAAAAGATGCTAAAAAGATAAACAATTAAAGAAAGACTATTTTGGTCTTGTCAGTGATACTAAATAAAGCTATTATGATTTGTTATATTTAAACTCCTCAAACAAAAGTAAGACCACTTGGACGATTGTCAATAGCGAAATTCAACAAAGAGAAAAATGGTGACACTCAATTTTAGTCAAATGAAAATAATATAATTATGAAAGATATGCAACATGCATCCTTTGAATTTAACAAATACTTTATAGAATATGTGCAAAAACACATCGGAAGTTCAGATGTAAAAAATAATGTAAATAATTTCGAAGCAAATAATGCATCAATGTTTTTAAAACAGTTTTCACAAAACGGGATAAAAAACATAATTCTCTCAATGACAAATATAAATTCTTCCGATTATGATGATATTCCGTGTTTGTTGCTTAAACATGCGATAGATTATATAGTTGAACCAACCACATAGGTACTTAGTGAACAAATCGTTTTAAGAAGGTAAATTCCCAGATAAGCTGAAAACATCTATTATTATTATTCTGGTACACAAAAACACTTCATATCTAATTATAGACCAATAGCTTTGGTGTCGGTTTTTTCAAAAATATTTCAAAAAGCTTTCTTTATAAGGTTATATGTGTTCTTGGAACCTAGCAATATACTAATGAGTTCATAGTTTAGTTTTAGACGGGGGTGCTCAACCCAAGATGCGGTAAATAACTTATGTTTAGTACTATATTTTCCTTCTCGACTTTGTTTACCTTTTATACCCGTAATGTCTCTGAGTGATATCTTCCAGTTTGTTAATTTTACTTCTGATATTCAGAAGACTATACACTATACACATCATTAAGTGATACATTTTTATTTTGATCCAATTTTAATTCTGAGCTCATTTTAAATGAGTATATTAATATTTTGCAGTTATCTGTATTTGCAACCGATGGAGAACCCATATTTATGTGAATTTCTTTTAAACAGTTTTATAGTCTTTTAAAAAAGTGGATGGCTACGAACTCTGTTTCCTATCAGTTATGTAAGCACAGCTTAGATCCTTAAAAATTCTGCATATACCAGTTGTTGATACCTCTTCACTCTTACAGGCTGGCCGATCCTTTGCTGCACTGTCGGCCACCAACTTTTTTCTGATTCTTGGAACTGGCGAACACGTTTATCCCGGAAAAACTTTTGTCGTACAGTACTTTAATCCTGTCTAATTTCTTACAAATTTGACTGATTTTATTGCTTTATATGACAGAGGAACGTCTCCCACACGTCCGCTCTGTACGATGTTTGCAATGTATGTTTTCATAATATTTTAGCAACCTTTTTTTTTTTAGTATTTTTCTTGCACTCTTTAGAGATCTCTTTATTTAAATTCTTTACAGCAAAAAAATATCCATCGTTCTGAGTTTTTAAGCTTTACTGCCTTGCTACCAGATAAACCTGAAATCATTGTGTATCAGATTCCATGTAAGTCTGCAAAAATATTGCAATTACGACAGCCATATTAGATTCGCCATTTAACTTTTGACATCAGATTCGGTATGAATATCTAACTACTAGTTTTAATGCAATTTCGACCAAATTTGAATTTTTAGTCGCCAAATTATCGGCTAAAAAAAACTTTGTTCCAATTCTTGCACACCAGACGTAGTTAGAAGGAACTACTATGGGACCACCCATACTTTGCAATCTGAGAAAGATTTCAAGAAATCGCTATCAGTAGCCCCTTCTATCCATTGCAATATTGTATTATATTGGCATCCAGTTTCCGGTAATTTTCGCATTTTTCTCCATGCCTTAAATTAGTTTCCAGACTGAATGCAATAATAATTGCTATTTATGTAGTAAGAGCGAAAGTGCCACATTGCTGCACGATAGTGTAAGTTGACGAGCGACGCGAAGCGGAATGCGTCAAACACTTACACACATAATTTTATCTACGATCGTTTGAAAATATCAAAATAAAAAAGGAATAATTAAGTTGAATTTTGGCTGAAAACGGCGATTCATCAACATATTATGAGTATGCCATGCATATGTGATCAAAATAAATAGACGAACAAAACACAATCGCTGTCAATTCGTTTAAGTTTTATTAATTATTATAAAGGTCGTTTTCTTCGTATAAATAAATTAAGGTAATTCATTGTTCCTCTTAAATCAACTCTCATTATATTAACAACAGTCTTGCGACTGTGATGGCCGTCGTTTGCACGGACTTCAGTAACTTGAATAATAATTACTTGAAGCTATTTACTTAAATAATTTTACAACATCAAAAACTGTATGACATTACTGTGATGTCAACTGTCAGAACTGATATTAAAATACATGAGACGCCCCTATTAAAAAAATAAATAAAATATTTAACAAACACAAACTATACAAAACATTTCAGAAATCTAATCTATATGGAGGTTTAATGATTCTACCACTTATAGTTTTATATCTTAGGTTTGAGTTATTATCAGAACTTGTAGTAGGGTTCATTGATAGTTCTTTGCTTGAAAATCTGTTAAAGTTCAGGTTGAGTTTATGCTGATGGTCAACCTGCTCCTGTTGCTCTCCAACTATTTCAGGAACCGGCAATTTATTTCCTCTATCATAAGGAGAACGTATGTCAAAATGCCTAAGTTTCTGTCTATTCCTTCTATATGTCGCATCATCTACTAGTACATTGAAATCATTAGAACCAGATTTATTAATGATTATACCAGGTGTCCACTGTGTCCAGTCTCGAATTTTTTCTTGGGCTAATACAGGCTAGTTGGGTTTCAATTCAGGTAAACGTTTTGTAATTACATTGTAGTATCCTTTATGAATCGACTGATTTGCCTCTAATTTAGTCTGTACTCCTTTAGTAGGAAAATTTGGTTTTAAAATTGCTTTGCTTACTGGAAGTTGCGTGCGTAATCTTCCTCTCATTAATAACTGACAAGGTGCTGGTAAATCCTGTTTAGATGTCGTGTTGTAATTTAAAATTGCTAAGAATGGATCTTCTTTACTTTGGTATGCTTTAGTTAACAATGCCTTCACTGTCTGAATCATTCGCTCTACCATTCCATTTGAACGTGGATAACGGGGACTCGAGGTGGATAATTGAATATCATATAATTTGGCAAAATTATGAAAATCATTTGAATTAAATGGAGGACCGTTGTCCGAAAAAATTTCTAATGGAATGCCATTTATTGCAAAAATATTCTTTAAAGTGGATATTACGCTACTTGCTGTTTTAGTATTTAGCTTATTAACAACACAAAATTTGTTGTAATAGTCCACAATGACTAAAAAATCCATAGTTCCTAGTGATTTGAAATCTATCCTTATTTTTTGCCATGGAAGTTGAGGAATTTCATGTGGCATCAAAGGTTCTCTCGGGTTGCTTTTAGAACTATATTTTCAGTATCTGTCGATAAACCTGGGTAATAGATTGCTTCCTGAGCCTGTTTCTTGCAGGACACTAGACCTTGATGAAACTGATGAACAACATTCAGTAGTTTAGCTTTCAGAGATTCAGGAACAATTATCCGTTTCTTGTAAAATAAAATATCTTGGCATGTGAAGACATATATCATCTTTCACATGCCAGAATTTCTTAACATCATTACTCACTTTACTTTTATGCCTCAGCCAATCATTGAGCACATAAAATTATATTGTTTGAAGTGTTTCATCTTCATTGATAGCTCGTATAAGTCTTGCTTCTTTTTCCTTTGACGTTGCTAGTATTGAAAACACCTTTAAATTATTTTCCAGATAATCAGTATTAATTACATCTGAAATTGGGTCATGACTCAAAGAATCTGGAACAACGTGAAGTTTTCCAGAAACATTCTCGAGTTGAAATTGATATCGAAATAGTCGAATATCTAAGCTTTGAATTCTGGGAGATAGTAGTGGTCTGTAATCGGTTAGAATTCTGAAATGCCGTCTAAATAAGAAATAATGATGCCGCTCACATCCATAAACCAAAGCAAGTAATTCTTTTTCGATGTGATTGTATTTCTGCTGAGTTGAAGTAAGCGAAACTGAAGCAAATTCAATGGGATGGCTATCTTGCATGATTGCCGAATCTAAACCATAAGGGCTGGCATCGACTGACAAAATCGTTTCCTTATTTGAGTCAATGTAAGACAAGGTTGTAGCTGAAGAAACAAGATGTTTTAATCTTTCAAAACACTTTTCTTCATTTTCATTTCAAACCCAATCATCTTTTTCACTTAGTAACTTCCTAAGCTGACCATATTCTTGTGATAAATTTGGTATAAATTTCGCTAGGTATACATTATCATACCTAAAAATCGCTGAAGTTCCTTTTTATTTTTCGGGTATTTCATTTCTCGAATAGCTTGAGTTTTTTTATCATTAGACGACAAACCCTTTCCGCTGATTTCATGTCCAAGAAATTTTACTTTAGCAACCCAGAATTTAGATTTTTCTAAATTCAAAGTTAATCCACTTTCCTTGATTTTGGAAAGAACTACTTTCAAATTCTTATTATGTTCTTCAATTGTTTGCCCGAAGACTAGCATATCATCGAAGTAGGAAATTACACCATGAACACCTTCTAGAATATCGTGAATAAATCGTTGAAAAATCTCAGGTGCTGAAGATAGACCATATGGTAGCCTTAAATAACGGTATCTACCAAAACTAGTAGTAATGGTACACATCAAAGAACTTTCATATGTCAAAGGAATTTGTAGAAATGCCGACGAGGCATCTAACAAAGTAAAATATTTGGCACCGGATAACTAAGAAAATATGTTTATTTTCTCAGTTATCCTGGGTAGGTATTTGAAAAAGTTCACGTTTAATGTATTTATTCAGCTTTCTTGGATCCATACAAATTCTTATGTCACCATTAGATTTTGGCACAACAGCAATAGGGTGAATTCAATCTGTTGGCTCATTACTGGAATAATTAAATTTTCTGAAACCATATTATCAAGTTTTTCCTTAACTTTATTTTTTAATGCAATCGGAAATTTCCTAGGCGCACAAACACTCGAAATAGCATTGTCTGTTAGTGTAATATTATATTGCCTATTTACTTTCCCTATACCAGAAAACACCGATTTATTCAAATTTAATATTTCTTGTAGGTCACTTTTATTTACCGAATCAACACTGTGAGTGTCTAAAATTTTTAACTCTTGCGCAGCATTTAGTCCAAGAATTGAAGATGGAGTTCCAGTGTTAGCACATAAAAAAGATTCTTTTGTTAGTCACAATTTTATAGCTACAGTAGAAGTATATCTGACCTAAGACACCCATTGTATGTCCTGAATATGACGATAAAATCGATGACACGGGACAAAGTTTATCTGTCTTTATATTCAGTTTTTTTAAAATCACTTAGGTTTAAAATATTTACCTGACTTCCTGTGTCAATTTTTAAATTTATATTACGACTAGAAATATTAATTTTTTCGAACCACTAAATTGCGTCTATCTCAGAACTTGTTATAGACCAAACAATTATGTCATTAGAGTCAGTATCTCCACAGTAATTATTGTCCACATCAGTATCACTATTGTTGGAATCCTCTAAAACTTCATGCACGTTCGTATTATTTCGGCAGAACTTACAATAGTGCCCCTTTCGCTGACAAGAGCTGCATATCCTATTAAAAGCTGGACACCTATCTCTCGGGTGTTGTAAACTACATCGAAATCATTTCATTACAAAATTTTCGTATTTTACCATCGTTGCACTTGGAACTGCATTTGCACCACTATTTTGATTTTGCTTATATTGTCCCGATGGATGTCCACCTACGTCATTTTTTCTTGAGTATCTATTTTTCACAAACTGTTTGTTTATCGCATTTACATTCAAAGAATCTTTTGTGATTTCTTTTTGTGTCGCAGCACTATTTTCCATAGACCTGCAGAATTGCTTCTACTAATTCAAGGTTGGGGTATTGCAATAATTTTTTTCTACTCCCTTATGTAAATTTGCTGTTTTCTGTACAGTCTGTAGAATGGATAAGTAGGCAATTCCAGTTAACTGAACGAATATATTTCATATCAGTTCTAGGATGGATATAAAATGAAACCGACCAATCACAGTTCGTGTATTAAGTATATAGACAACTATTCGTTTTAAAAGCAAATTAGTGCGTAAGCTGTCAAAGTAACTGTCCGTGTGTACTGTCAGTGTGTATTTGTGTAACATATTAACGTTTAATAAATTTTGTAGTTTTTTTAAGCTGGTCGTAGAAAAAGTATACTGTACAACTCGAGTGGATTATCCATATCGCACTCAAAAGATTTGAAGCACTCCGCCTACGGCGTCGTGCTCAAACTTCTATATCGTGCAATATGGAGATCATATCCACTCTTGTTGCACAAACTACTATTCTTGTATCCTTGCCTCTCTAATACCTAATACAATTCGATCACGTATTAATACAACCTTTTCTTTGAATTCACAAGTAGATGCTAGCTGTCTTAATGGAGTTATAAATCTGTCAACGAATTCTTCTAGGAGCTGATCTCGTTTAAAAAATGTATAATGTTCGTATACCAAGTTCTTAATGGGATTGCAATGTTTATCGAACTTACCCAAAACGATACCTATTTTATTTTTATCCTGCTCCCTTTCATACTCAAACGTATTATAAATTTGAATTCCTTCATCGCCTAACAAATTAAATAAAATTGCCACTTTTACTTCTTCACCTTTATTCGTTTTACCACTTGCCAGTAGATACAGATCAAATTTTTGTCTCCACAATCGCCAGTTATTTGCAATATCTTCTTTAAAAGTCAATTCTTCTGGAGCTCTACTTTGGTCAACCATTTTTTCTTACAAAATGTCACTCACCAATATGTTTTTATCAAGTAAATTTTACCATACCTTCAGCACGCATTTTCCCGCTGCCACCATGTGATGTCCGTCGTTTGCACGGACTTCAATAACTTGAATAATAACTACTTGAAACTATTTATTTAATTAATTTTACAACATCAAACACTATATGACATTACTGTGATGTCAACTGTCAGAACTGATATTAAAATACACGACAGCGACCAAGCTTGTTTAAGTGCAGATGCATTGAAGCGTGTTTTAAAGTACTTTTTCTACTCCCGTACCTTAATTCGTTTATTAGACATTCCCTACCTGTACTTTAATGAGTTTCATTCACATGTAAATTTTCCATTAAGATACAAGTTTATAACCAATAAAAACGCGACACACAGCAATATTCTGTCAATATCAACTATTGCCTTGAACATTGACAGATTTAAAATTTATCAATTTTGACAAGTCATTTGTCATGCTATGTTTACCTAGCAATTTCAAAAATAATGTGTTAATTTTCTATTCCATTATGACTGGTCGTAGAAAAAATAGTGTATGCAACTCACATTAATGGCAATTAAGACACTCGCATTCACTATGACATTCGCGTACGACTCATGTCATAATTCTCATGCTCGTGTCTTAATAACTATCATTAAATGGTCGTTGCATAATATATTATTGCTGCACGTTGCCATGGGAGACTTGTGCGTCAAACTAACATTATCCACAGCTGCTTGGAAAACGTCAACTTTTACTTCCACATCCAGTGGAAGTATAGTAACGACAAAAAAATTTTTAAAAATTTTTATTGTTCAAATAGGCTTAGAATGTCATGAAACGTCGAGATTTTAAGTTTGAGCAAAAAAAAAAATTTCTGTCTGTCGGTCTGTAACTTTTTTTGTGCGCACGTTTACTCTGGAACCGTTCAAGATATTGACTTGAAATTTGGTACACGTATGTACTTTAACGAGATCTGGAACTAGATTATATTTTCATTTTCTTCCGTCGAAGGGTTGGGGGGTAAATTGGGGTTAATTTGGGGTAAATAGCTAAATCAAGCAGGTGAGAGTCCAGAAAATTGGTATTTAGTATATACAAGAGAAGCTAAGGTCTCAAAAAAATTTTTGGCATTAGTCACCCCCATTACCACCCCCACCCCATGATTAAAGGGGATGAAAAAAAAATATATGATTTAGTGTGTGTACAAGAACCAGAAAATATTTTTTTTACTTCATCCCCCCCCCCACTACCACCCCCTATCACCACCCCCACTCCACTACCGATGTGGGGTATCGTTTTATGAGTTTTTGGGGTAGAGGATTTCAAATATTATATTATTAAAGTTCCATAAGCAATTATTTCCACATACAAAATTTTTTCGTTGTGAGTGACTTGGATAGAAAATCTGGATGTGGAAGTAGTGATTCCTTGGGCAGCGGTTTTTGCTTTCAAAATGCTAGTAAAAATACCTACTTTATATGTTGATCGTATATAAAAGCATTTATTAATGATCAGTGATCGGTTCTAAGGTATCCCATCTACTGTAGAGGTATGGCATTTGGATTTTCTTAGCCTCCGATATTTAAATAGTATATATATGTTCGACATGAATATCATTATAACCTTTTTTATTTTATGGATTCCCATTCTATTAAATTCAGAATAACGAAAGCGAAGTACACTTAACGGCCTATTAAACATTTACTGTGATATAATAGGTAAAACGGTGGCAAGCAGTTTTATATTTTTATAGTTCACCTGGTAGTATCCTGTATATTTCCATACTAACTAACTTTGCTTATAGATTCATTAACAAATTTTTACATTATCAATAATTTATATCACAATATATTACGAATTCTCGACAAATAGTATTACTGATGCTAACTAACAAAGATCATAGCAAAGCCCAATTAGGTATTGTTACTCCTCAAGTTCCGATTTAATAAAGGGAATCTTAATTAATTAAGTTTAAAGCCGTAAACAGTACAGATAATAACAATCGCATTAAATTGGTATTAGCGAATACAATAGGATTTGCCTGTTTACATCCAAACGGAACGGCGGAATGTACACGTGCCTTTCAGACCGCTGAACGAATATTAAATCATTTAAATTAAAAACTTTACTGTAATGAAACATCAAAGGAAATTAATGAGGAATGTTTCATGCACGGCCTAGGAAATTATAATCTTTTATAAGGAATACAGATTTAACAAATACTCGTATGTATTTTATCACCATTGCTATTTCCTGGATTTTTAACATTTAAATTAAATGTATACGACATACGTGCCACATTTTAAGAACTGTAAAGCACTGTATTTTCTAACCGGCAACTTTACCGGCTCGGTGGCGCAGTGCTTGAGGTGTTAGGCTTGTCCTTCCCCATAACATCCTAATCCTAAAACTACCACTCTCTGGGGAATCCTGCACTAGGAACATATAAAGTGTAAGAGGTATCTATACAAAGCTTACTAATTTATTCATAGCTAATATTCCACACATACCTATTGCCTGACTAGTTTTTATAATTTTATTTATCTGACTAATTCTAAAGCAGGTTTTTATATTGTGTTTTCCTGCATGATCGATAAAACATCGTACATTTTATAATTTACTTCCCATATTGTTTTAAGCTTTGGCATAATTAAATAAACGCGTATCAACTTTGAAAATACTCTATAACTATTAAATTCTAAAAGTTGTGCATTTATTCTGGGGTCACCACCAGCCCGTTTGTGGGCGCATCACGTCCCTGAGACTGTTAGCGTCTGCAAATATATTAAAATGTAATTCTTACACACTTTACTATAATAAATGAAATACTTATTGAATTGTGAACATACAAAACTGAATAAAGATTTTTAATTGGAATTGGAAATTGTTAGGCTTGCGACCACGGGTTCGAATCCTAGCTAGGGTATGGGTGTGTAGTGGCGTTTTTCACGTGTTGCTGAAATGTTAGCAGTGGACTAGACTGCGGTTGTGTGAGAGACAACACGGTCTAGTCGCTCTTCTCTCCTAAGTTCGAGTCTCAGCTGCCGCAGATGGCAATGTCGCAGGGAATGGGTGTTGTGATGTTGTCTATGTGTGTCCGTCTGTTCTAGTTGAGTGGTAGAATAGCTAAACTCCGTTAGGGCATTAATATAAATGAGGCGATTAAAAAAATAATAATCCAATAGCTGGACTCGAAATTTCGTTATGACTCGGATTATGAAAAGTTTCCGTAACAGTACGTCGTATGTACACTAATAGACGAAGAGCCAGTCCCAAGAAAATTCTCTGGATTTACTAAACCTGTTTTTTTGCTAGTTGATTACAGTGGTTGTGTACACAAACATACTTCGGTCAGTCAAGAGAAATCGAGAACAGGTGCTCTATCGAAGGTGTCATAATTACGGAGGTAATAAAATGAATTTACTAAGGCTGAAAATCGTTATGCAAATTATATATTGCATATAAATAACAGTTATGTCACTCAGTCAGTTTAATGTGGGGATGGAGCTGGTCAGTCAACCCCAATGTATGTAATGTACAAAAAATAAATAACGTGCAATTCATTTACTAAACTTCAAAATGTTTGTGAAGGTATTAAACGCTATATTAATCATATATAAAATGGTCAGTCAACCATTCCGTGGGACAATGCCCGTCAGTCAGCTAAACAAACAAAAAAAGAAAAAATCGCGCGCCCGATCAACGTGCCAGGCGGCGGCTCGCTCTTTTCCTTATTATTACTTAACGAACTATTAAGGTACTTGTATACTAAAATGAACTTTTGCAGTTTTAAATGTAATTTGGTATACTAATAAATAAAGTGATTTTACACTTGAATTTTCAATAAAAATAAAATCGTCCGTTTAGTTTCGGAGTAATTGATTCGGAAAGTTTGACTTTTTTAGGCAAAGATGCCTTATTTGACGTAGTAGAGATCGGCTCAAGTGAGTTTTCGCTCTTATTACCACAATTTTTGAGAAATATGATTCAAAAACTAACATAACATTAAGTAGTTTCTTATTAACACTCTGTTAAAATCCTGAAAAAATCGTCTAGTATAAAAGTTATTAGAACTTTAATCAATTTTAAGATCTACATTTGTGTAAATGAAACAGCTGTTGAAATTGATTGACAACGTTGCATATTAAGAAGATGGCGTGAATATTTAAATGTTTAAACAGTATAAGATTAAAAATTAGTATAAATGCTCTTTAGATTTGTTGCCTACAAATTTTTCTGAAAAATCGATGAATATCGAGATATTCGAGTAAATGGAGAAAATTTCAAGTTTTCTTAGAAAATGCATGTAAATCTTAAAAAAATCATTTTGCCAGAAACTTTTGTTTTAAAGGGCCGAGATTAATAAAGTATCTAGGTAATACATGATATTAAGTGGACATCATATATGAGATCGATTTTAATTAATTACCAATTAATTACGGTGACAAAATGGCGAAATTTTACAGACAAAAGAAAAGTCCCAAATTCCGCCCCCTCTAATTCCCTAATTTTTGTCGGAATCCAAAAAATAAAAGAAGAAGTTTTAGCAAATTTAATTCTATTTAAATTAGCTAGAATAGTCTTTTGGCGTAGGAGTCAATATTAAGAAGTTTTCAACTTTTGAAGCACAAAATTTGCGATTTTTTGCCCTACATCTTCGACATTTCAGTAAATATCTCCGTAACGAAGAGAAAAATTGAAATTCTGATGGTAGCAAAGGATTCGTAGTGAAAAATACTTGTTTGACCTAATTTTTTATATCGAGCTAGCTCTTACCATTTCGGACATATCTGCGAAAAATAGTAAAAAACAGCCTGCCATTTCGGAGACGAAGAAATTACAAAAACATGCGATCTTGACACGTTCACATTTTTCGAAAAACGCCAGCGGGACGGCCATACGATGTCGCGACGTAAAGAGGAAGACTTCCAGTTAAACCTCATCGTAAATTGCATATCGAAATTGGAAAATTCGGCTCGGCACAAACGAAATATAGCCAGATTAATTGTAACCGATTAGTATATGACAGTTATGACAATCGTATTTAATACAGTCTTGCCAAATCCTTTTTTCTTCAAGCGTATTGAAATGTTTAAATTATGTCACCAAAAACAGAAGTAGAAGTAGGACATTGTTTTACTAGTAACAAAATGTTAGTACCGAACGCCACCGTAGTGGACATTGTTTTACTAGTAACATAATGTTAGTTCCGAAAGCGCCACCGCAGTGGGTATTGTTTTACTAGTAACATAATGTTAATACCGAAAGCCACCGGTGGCGCGCTATCCACTAGCCACTTGTCACATTGGGTCAACATGTAAGACTGTAGTTTGAATATTTGTACATTTATGATAAATAAATAAATTTTTGCATTTTAATACGCTTGAAGAAAAAATAGTATATATTACACGGAGTAGAACGCCTTTTTTTGTGTTTCGCCCAGTTTGCGGCTTCGGCTTCGCCTCAGCCGCAAATCCTGGGCTCAACGCAAAAAAAGAGTGCGTTCTACTCCTAGTAATATAATATACTATTACTCTATCTCTTTCGCGCTTTAATTTATTAAATCCACCGCTAGATTCGCTCTTATCAGTATACAAGTACCTTAACTAACTTTATTTTAAAGTGTAATTGAATGTTAATAATACACATTTTGTAAATAATTAAATTTGTCCTAATTACATTGAATAGACCATTATGAAAGAAATATTGAAAATGTATGCAATTAAAAAATTATATTTAACATGTATTATTATTATAAAACGACTATTACAACACTATTACAACTATTACAACAAGAAAAATCAATGAAGTATTTGTAAAATATAAAATATAAAAAAAAAACAGAATAATCACAAACTTGGGATATAGAAATGACGTAAGGCATAAAATTTTTGAACTGCACATTCCCCTCACTTTACATATTTCATTGCTTAGTATATATCTATAAAAACATACCGGAGGTGAGATATAAGCAGCTGCTGAAACGATTTTTAATAAAGGAAGTCTTCTATAGTATAGATGAATTCTTAAAATTTGACATCAAATCAAAGTTGACGGAGATCAAATAATTTTACTATGTTTTTTACTATTATGTCTACGTGATAGGTCTAATAACAGGGAACTTGCCCAAAAAATAATATTAATTTAAAATACTCAAAATCGTAAACTAACATCATTAAAAACCCCATAGACAACAAAGAAATTTAAAAAAAAAATCTGTTTCAGAAATATAAACGATTAAAATCTGCCCGATTTTACCCACTCCTGAAACGTGACGTCAGATCGAGAAGGTCGGATGGAGGCATCAAGCGACACCGATTCTGCTTTGGCTTTGATAATTCCGCATGCGCATGCGCATTTGTCAGAAACAACTGGCAATGAACACAACCTAACCTAAATTTTAAACGTATTCTGAAATGTCACAAAATGCTACTTTTGATTCGTTCATGCAGAGCCGAATTTTCGAATTTCGCCGTGCAATTTACGATCAGGTTTACCTGGAAGAGTTCCTCTTTACGTCGCGACATCGTATGATGAAGATTACATGTTTCTGCAATTTTTTCGGCTCCGAAATGTAAGCTGTTTTTTGCTATTTTTCGTAAATATTTCCGAAACGGTGGGAGTTAGCTCGAAATAAAAAATAAGGTCAAATGAGTATTTTCCACTACGATTCTTTTGCTGCCATCAGAATTTTGATTTTTTTTTTCGTTTCGGAGATAACTACTGAAATGTCGGCCATGTACGGCAAAAAATCGCAAATTTTGAACTTCTACGCAACTTTTTAATCTTGCCTCCTACGCCAAAAGACTACTCTAGCTAATTTAAATAGAATTAAATTTGCTAAAGCTTTTTATTTTTTAAATTCCGACGAGAATGAAGGAATTAGAAGGGCGGGATTTGGGACTTTTTCTTTTGGTAAAATTTTTCCATTTTGTCACCGTAATTAATCGGTAATTAACTCAAATCGATCTCATATACGATGTTCACTTAATACCATGTACTACTTTGACGCTCCGTTAATCTTGGCCCTTCGAAACAAAGGTTTCTGAGAAAAATTATTTTTTTAAGATTTACATACACCCTATAGGAAAACGTGTAATTTCCTACATTTCCTCGAATATCTTGATAATTATCTTTTTTATTTTTTCTCTAACCTAAAAAACAAAAGTCTTATGACCGAATATGCGGACGTCTCAAAGCCAACCGCAGCCCAGTCTATTAATTAGGGTGAAGACATACCGCTCGGCTAAAGTTCGCCATCTGTGGGACATCAAATGAGACTAGCCCTCTCGATCTGACGTCACAGTGCTTTTCGTGAGGAGAGGCGAGGATCTCAACTTTAATTATTTATTGCAAAATAAGTACTGCGGTTTAAGAGCTGATATTCGGTGTGGCGTGTTTTTATACATAAACACACACTTTAATGAAATAAAAAAAAATGGGCAAGTTCCCCATTAATGTATCATCATCATTGTTTTTATATGTGTATGTGTGTAATCTATGTGTGTGTATGTACACGCATTTATATGTGTATATGTGTATTTTAAATTATAAACTTTTATTGTATGTATCATATTTACATTACGTACATTTTTGTGTACCTGAAAAATGTTTCCATTAATTGACTTGTGCAAAACAAATTTGTTACTAACACCAATAAATTGATTTTGGTTATATGAGTACAGAATATGTATTACAAATAACAGTATTGCAATATTTAATTTATTGTAATCAAATTATTCCTCCCAATCATTAAATTCGTCAATTTCGCTCTCATGATCAGAAATGTTAAGCTCTGACGTTTCCAATTGAGTTTCGGATTGGGAATCTAAAAAATAAATATAACTTCTGTAATTATATACAATAAAAAATATTTTTTTACGTAAAATCAATGGCAATATAGTTTGCCGACAATATTGTTTGCATACCTGTTTTTTTTTTTATTTCGCTGACTGACGGGCGTTGTCCCACAAAATGGTTGACTGGCCATTTTATATATGATTAACATACAGTTTAATACCTTCACAAACATTTTGAAGTTTAGTAAATGAATTGCACGTTATTTATTTTTTGTACATACATTGAGGCTGACTGACTAGCTCCGTCCCCACATTAAACTGACTGACTGACATAACTTTATATGGAAAATCGAAAGCTAGTGGTAAACTGTAATGATTGTAGATCGGATATCCATGACGTAACTCTGGGTGTCCCACAAGGCTCAATTTTGGGTCCTCTGTTATTTTTGTTATACATTAATGATCTACCAGACCACATTCAACATGGCGTTACCACAATGTATGCAGATGATACCACTGTCTCAGTATCAGCTGCTACACAGGAGGAACTTAACATTAAAATTTATACCACACTTGACGATGTACACGCTTGGTGCCAGAGAAACAAGCTAATTTTAAATAAAGATAAAACGGTTTTTGTAAATTTTAACTACAGGAGAACATTAACCTGTGAGAACTTAGCCTTCTCTAAAACAACCAAGTTCTTAGGTATGTTCATTGATAATAGTTTGACGTGGGAATCACACATCGACCATGTATGTAAACTGCTTAATAAAGCTTACTTTGCAATTTTACAGTTAAAAGACACAATTGCCGAGACTGGTCTCTTAAGTGTATATTATGCTTTGGCATATTCACAACTGTCATTGAACATATTGGCCTGGGGGAGATCGACTCACCTGCAGAGAGCCTTTGTATCCCAGAAAAGATTACTGAGACTGATTTTTAATTTAAAGAGCAGAGAAAGCTGTAAAGGTATTTTTACGAGCAAAAATATTTTCACTCTTCCTTGTGTTTACATATACAAATGTCTAATTTTTGCTAAGACTAATTTACATGCCTTCCCTACCTTGGCTGACCGTCATTTATATAATACAAGAAATAAAGAATTATGGTCAATTCCAGTACACAGAACAACCAACTTTAAAAACTTTTCATACTATAATTGTATTGTCTTGTTTAATACTCTACCTAAACCAATTAAAGATAAGAACGTGCCTTCTTTTAAAAAAGAAATAAAAAAATTACTGCTAAGAAATGCCTTTTATAGTGTGAATGAGTTTTTAAATAGATAGATCTATTTTGCTCGTACTACTACTATATAAAAATTATTATGTATGAATAGTCATATGTATGTGTGTATGTTCGTATTTACATTTATATGTCTTTTACAATTACCTGTAATATTGTCTTTCGTCCATTAGTTTTATTTTGTAAATAATATTAATTTATTCTCTAATATAATACCTGACTTGCCAAATGTACATAATTATGTATCAAGAAATTGGTAAATAAATATTCTATTCTATTCTATTCTATTCTATTCTATTCTATGCAAAATATAATTAGCATAACGATTTTCAGCCTTAGTAAATTCATTTTATTACCTCCGTAATTATGACAAATTTGATAGTGTACCTGAGACACCTGTTCTCGATTTCGCTTGACTGAGCGAAGTATGTTTGTTATCCTGGTCAAGTTAGCCCTAAAAATGGGGGTATCCTTGCATAAATTCCCAAGAAGCTGAAAATTTACATGAACGTTAGGGATACCATTATAATGAAGTTGTGAAAAGTCCCCATTGATCCCGTGTGTGCAAAAAATTTTATGCAAGGTCAAAGTTCGCAAAAATGGGTTTTTTGGATTTTTTAGCGAAACGGTCAGTTTTATGATAAAAATAGCTTAGAAAAAAATTGTAGATCATTCAATTCTCTACAAAAATTGTTCCTACACTTTTTTTCCTAAAATTCACCTTTTTTGAGAAAAAGCCATTTTAAAGTTATATTCTCCATAATATGCACACGTTTCCACGCCACCTATGAGGTAATGTATTTGGCGCGTCTTTTTTTATGTGGTTTCCCCGGTAGGCCTACTCCACGGTCTTTCTATGGAGGTTTGAATAATATTAGGTCTTCTTATTCAACTTCTTCTTCTTCTCTTCATCCACCTTCTTCTTCTTCTTCTTCATCTACATCTTCCTGAGTTGACGAAAATTGTTCAAACAGCGATACATCAGTTGTTTCGTCGTTGATGTAAGGATCATATTCTGTTGGAGATTCAGTGTTTGAACACGACTGGCCTTGGCAGCTGGTGCATGCTGGTGAACAAAGTAAGCCTACTTTTTTGCAACCTCATTTCGAATTACACCCCTTTTTGCAGTTGCAAAAAATAGTATTAAGGAGCTTTTCTAGTGCCGGTGGAAGTAGAGTGTGGATTGGTTCCAATACATTATTAATTAGCTTCCAACCCCATTCTTCTGGATCCAGTTGATTACTAAGCCACACTTGAACCCGGTAATATTCTCGATAAAAATGTTGATGAGCAAAAGCCGATGTTGGAGGAAGACAAGCTAATTGAACCATTTTTTTATCACGTGTATGTTTTGCAAAAGATACGTAACGTAACTTATCAATGGAAGTAATTTTTTTTGGAGCTCCATATACAGAAAGAAGAAAGCGAATTCCCTTGGTGATTAGAGTTTCTGGAGCAGAGTTCATATCTTCAAAAACTTTTGCACATGTAATTAAATCTTATTTTTCAAACAATTTGAAAACTGTTGCGGAACATTGCTGATGTACTACAGCCAGTCATAGCATGTAAAAATAGAATATGATTTTTACATTTAGGATAAGCCGATAAACTCATATTTGAAAATATTTCCGATGGTTGTTGAGCCTTGCCTGGTTTTAAAAAATAGCGAAACATCGCCTAATACCGGTAGAACCGTTTGGCTTCAGGGAGGGGCATAGTACCACACTCTCCTTGGTTAAAGTGGTGCAGGATATCATTGGCTCATACAATAAGAAGCAGTGCACTGTTATGTTACTATTAGATATTGAACGTGCCTTCGATACTGTGTGGCATAACGGGCTGGTTCACAAATTACAGTATGTTTGTGGACTGCCCGGGTATTTGGTTGCCCTCCTCAAAAATTACCTTTGGGACCGGAGAATAATGGTCAAGGTAAACAACACCTGTTCAGAGTCATATAGACTTTCAGTGGGGCTACCTCAGGGGTCCGTCCTCTCACCCATCCTCTTTAACTTATATATCTCCGATATCCCCACACATCCCTCCCCAAATCTCCTATTATACGCGATACGACCATATACGCCAACAGTTTTCACGCACAGACTGCGACACAAAAAATACGATACCATACACTACAACTACTGAAATACTACAAACTGTGGAAGGTTGCGATCAATCACACTAAATCGGAGATCGTAACCTTCCACAGAAAATTTACAAACATTCGTACTATAACAAAACTAAAACTCGACGATAACGAAATAACTGAACGAAAGACCGTAAAACTACTTGGACTAACACTTGACACAAGACTGTCATTTGCCCCTCATATTACCAGAGTCATAAACAGGACGTATGGAGCCCTGAGTAAGTTATATCCACTCGTCAACAGGCGTAGTAAATTAACAATAGACAATAAACTATGTTTGTATAAAGTAATATTCCGCCCCATACTAACATATGCCTGTGCGTCCTGGAATTTTATCTCGGACGCACAGTGCCTCAGAATCCAGCGGACGCAAAATAAGCTGCTGCGCCTGTTGACCAACTCTCCGCGATATATAACAATCGCGGAGTTGCACCGGATCACGGGGGTGCAAATGGTACGCGATTACATAGACGAAACTGCACAAAAATTTTTGACACAAAAAATAACAAACTCACCACTGACAAGAGACCTAACGAATATAAGAAGACACGACAACGTCAGACATACGCATAAATATCTACATGAACGACTTCCAATCTACGATGAACCTCAATTTGACTGACCACATTAATTCCCATAAAAAACACGGCCCCATAAAAAAACACCTTCCCTCCAAACCATCTTTCTTACACCCACCCCCCTCTCTACCCTCCTTGACCACTCTCTAATCCTCTATACACCTCTAAATTTGCTCATGCAAATCCATTTTTAAATGCTGACACTTAGAGTAGGGTTTTTTACAGAACTTTTCCCTACACAACACTGATATAAAACATGACACAGCATACCAACTAAAGCGACTTTATATGGAACTTAAGTCTATGATGATAAACAAAAATCAAACACGATTGAACTAAGTAAGAAGATCGTCAAATAAATACAAGACATGATCTGAAAGTCTCTTGCCAGCAACATCTGGCTGTTGTGTCACTTCAACGTGCTTAGACGCGTAATTACGCAACGTTTTATAGAAAAAAATTATTGTAATCACAAAATAAAATAAATGAGATAACTAAATGACATGTTTGCATAGTTAAATAGAATAAAAGTACATTAATTTGGCATGGTTTTAAAAAATAAATCGTATTTTCAATTGGAGTTCGAGCGGTAAGTAATATAATCGGGGGTCCCCTAGCTGTACGTGCACCCCCCGCCCGATCCATAGGGACAATGTTTTTCATAAAGATTGAAGCCTTAGGAACAATTTAAGACATATTCTAAAAAAAGAAAACTGGCTGTACTTTCAAAATGCAACGTGCATAAAATTTTCTACAATTTTGTACCTATACAATATTTTGATAGGAGTTACCATTTTCCAGATAAATGAGTCCAAAATTAAGAAAACATGGAAATTCATATATCGGTAAATCACTTAAAAGAAATAATTGTGACAATTATTGTAAGGCGTATAATATAACTTTATATTATTAACATAAAAGTTAAATAAAATAAACTGAAAAAAATTAATAATAATAATAATAATAATATTATAATTTGCAGACATTTATCTCGAAAACGGTAACAGTGGTATCTGGAAAACGGTAACTCCTATCCAAATATTGTATAGGAACAAAATTGTAGAAAATTTCATGCACTTTGTTTTTTGTGCAGTAAGTTTTTCTCCATATTTTTTAGTTTTTGTGTTAAATGACAAAAACAATATTTGCATTTTTTTTAAACGGACGCCATTATGAAAGTACAGCCAGCTTTTTTTTAGGACATGTCTTAAATTGTTCCTTAGGCTTTAATCTTTATGAAAAACATTGTCCCCAAGGACCGGGGGGTGCACGGACAGTTAGGGTGGGCTTCCGTGGTGTTACGTTTTATACTGAATCTTATATTTTATCTTAAGAGCTGAATAATTTATCTGGAAAATAGTAACTCCAATGCAAATATTGTATAGGAACAAAATTGTAGAAAATTTTATGCACTTTATTTTTTGTACAGAAAGTTTTTCTCCATCTTTTTTAGTTTTTGTGTTAAATGACAAAAACGATATTTGCAATTTTTTTTTAACGGTCGCCATTTTGAAAGTGCAGCCAATTTTTTTTTTAGGACATGTCTTAAATTGTTCCTTAGGCTTTAATCTTTATGAAAAACATTGTCCTAAAGGATCGGGGGGGGGGGTGCACGGGCACTTTGGGTGGGCTCCCGTAGTAATACCAACAGATCAACATCTTCACCAACAGCAACATTGACATCAGTTGGATTGAATTGATTTATTGCAGTTTCTATAATGAGTACATCGAATTTGCGACATTTTTTAAAAATTGAATACAGCACAAACTTTAGTTAAGAATATTTGCAATAACCACGTGTTTTCATTACGAGGGATCGTTTAAGACTAACGGTATTTCGTTGGAACCTTAAAAAAAGAGCAGGTAGACGCACACTACCACGTTCACAATTGAACAGCAGACAGATGTTGCTCAAGGCCACGTGGTCACATAAAATTAGGGACTGGGTTTCTTTTCATCTCATATTCTTAGAATTATCATTCAATATTAATGTATATTAGTTACGCAGACTAATAGTTTTACTTAATATTATACTTCCATAATGTACATAGGCAGCGTAGTCATGCATATTGTGGAGAATATAACTTTAGAATGGGTTTTTCTCAAAAAAGGTGAATTTTAGGGGGAAAAGTGTAAGGATAATTTTTGTAGAGAATTGAAAGATCTACAATTTTTGTCTAAGCTATTTTTATCATAAAACTAACCGTCCAAAAAAACCACTTTTGCCAACTTTGACCTCGCATAAAAATTTTTGCACGCACGGGATCAATGGGGACTTTTCACAACTTCATTATAATGGTATTCCTAATGTTCATGTAAATGTTCAGCTTCTTGGGAATTTATGCAAGGGTGAATGTCTATTTTGACCGGAGTATGTGTACACAACTACTGTAATCAACTGGCAAAAAACCAGGCTTAGTAAATTCAGAGAATTTTTTTGGGTCTGGCTCTTAAACTATAAGAGAGGACCCTGATTTGGGAAATTTCTGACAGCTCGAGTGGGGAGAACACGGGCACGGAGTTTTTTACAAAAATCATCGCGGTTACCTACGCTTAATTTATAGAATAAGACATCGTGAATTAAATCGAAGTATGAAGTTGCTGAGCGGTAGGTAAGGGATGTGTAGGTTGCTGACGGGTGTCAACTTGCCAAAAATTAAAAAAAAATACTGCGGTTATAATACAGCGGTGAGAGCATAAAACATGGGATCTCAGCCTCCGGCGCCGCCATATTGTAAAAATGGCGCACAGAAACAGTTTCTTTGAAATATCTCGCTTCGGGTGCCTCATACGGCAAAAAATGTTCTTATGAAAATAAAATAAATTTTCTACAAAATATGCCCTATACATTTTTTCGTCAAACTGAATAGTTTCGGTACAGCAGTCGATCGAAGTTAAGCATTCTTGACAAAATTATGATTTTTTGTAATTTCTCAATTTAGTGCGACTTTTATGAAGAAGTAATTTTGTGTTGAGACATAATTTGTTTTTATACCTGAAAATATTCAAATATAGTTGATTTTACTTGTCTGTTACGCATAGCTCAATGTTCAATACTAGTGGTAGAATATTCTCTACATTGCGCGTTTTTTTACGTGGTTATCCCCTATACACTATAAAAAATGGGTGTAAAAACATTTTATGGATGTAAAAATAATTTGAGAGTTAAGTTAAAATTAGTTAATTTTCTATGAAATTATACATAATTATTTTATTTTTACGGGACAGGAAAAACTTAGACTTTCAGGGTAAAGTTAAACATATTTATGGTTTATTACACAAAGTAAAGCTAAGGAGAGGTAAATTAATTATATATCGTAATACTTGTGAGCTTTCACGGCATCAAATCCGGGACAAAATGTGATTGGGAGTCAGCGCCTTACTCCAAATTTTGCAGACGGAGGCTAAAGGTAGCAAAAGAAATGGTTCCCGTGCAGTCCTGAGGACATTCTTGCTCCCTGCAACGCGACCCAATTGACCAGTTTGTAAAGTGTATCAAACACTACACATAAACCTCTTGACAGCGGAAATGCAACAGCAATTACACGAATGCAACAGACTAGAAAATTAAAGGTATATTTTAAAAACGGAAGCATGTGCATGCATTAAACGACAATACTGTATATTTATGTTTCTTTAATCGCAACGTAGTATTTTATCTGGTCGAATTACCAGGAAAATTGGCGAATAATCGCCAAAAACCTGTGCAAGACCTGTTGCAAGACTGCAAATGTAAAATACTACAAAAGACGCCTATAAGTATTAAACGAGAGGTATTTTTAGGAGTAAACTAAAGAAAGGAATTAAAATGATGAAACTAATTATAATTAAATTAGGGGAACTGTAGTTATTTGATATAATCGATGTAGTAATTATTTTAGAATTAATTAAAAACAGTGTTGCATTTATACTTCAAAAAAATATATAATAATCAGTGATCGGAATTTTGGGTTTAATTTCAGGTGCGTCGTTACAAGGATTTATTAAAATATGCATACATTTTTAGTTGTACATATGTAGACATGTATTCTATTATGCCAAAATAAATGAGAAACTCATAAGGTAGATTCGTATTACATTTAATTTCGATTTATTACATACATTTAATTTCTTGATATAAAATTTTATATACCTATGTGTGCCACTGAAATTAAACCCAAACCTCTGTCATTGATAATAATGCACAGAAGGTAGTAATCTTAGCGTCTTAGCAGTAATTTAGTGGTCAACAAAAAAACGTGTTTTTCGTAATTATTCACTGTAGGGCAAGATGCGCCCGAAAGTGACAAAAATTCGTCTTTTGAAATTGATTGGGAGGATTTTCTTATCGTTTGCAGAGTGATAAAAGTGATTGAAACAAAGTGTTTTCTTATTAGAAGACCTTTGAAATTGAAAAATTGTCCTTAACGAACGCGCAATTTATGAAAATGTGTCGTATCTAGCGCTGGCTCTAGGGACAGGCGGAACATCCAGCCGTCTGTGGCGCAAAATTCAGAGGGGCGCTCGCGCTACTTTACTACAAAACTCTAAATGACAAAAAAATAAAATTATAAATATGGTAATCACACAATTTGCACAAAACTGAGCACAAAACTATTATGTCTCACAATGAGAAAAATTTGTTTGTGGAACTTTAATAATATAATAATAATAATAATAATAATAATAAATCGATTTTATTGGTATTAAAACCGGGGCGAAGTTCACATGGTACTAAATGTACCCCCTGCTCTTCCACTGCATAATATTTGAAATCGTCTATACCAAAAACCCATAAAACGATACGCCACATCGGTAGTGGGAGTGGGGGGTGGATGAAGTAAAAAAAAAATGAGGCCTTTGATTCTTGTATACACACTAAATTACAATTTTATTTTTACACCCCCTTTAATGAGGTGGGGTATTAATGGGGGTGGCTAATGCCAAAAAAAATTTTGAAACGTTAGCTTCTCTTATACTAAATACCAATTTTATCGACTGTCACTTGCTTGATTTACCTATTTACCCCAATTTACCCCCAACCCTTCAACGGAATAAAATCAAAATATATTCTAGTTCCAGATCTCGTTAAAATACATTTTTTTTTTTTTAACTGTTTAACGTCGGCCTATTTCCGCTACCAGGGCCTATCACCGACGCCAGGAGACGAGCTACCCCCAACCTGGAAATTTTGCCGAACCTCTTCCCTTAAGAAGAGTAGGGATCTTTTACTTGCCTAACATTTAATAGACAAGGGACTGCCTGCTTTACATCCCCTCCGAAGGATGGTATATCCACTACGTAATCCTCGTCTGAAATTACGTAACTTCCGAGTATACACTGATATACAAGCCTCTAGAAGGTGGGACGAGAACGCTGTATTTCCCAAGATGGGAGCCCATCCAAGTACTAACCGCGCTCGACGTTGCTTCAACGGAATATCGACTGATATTCACATTGAAGTCGCCTCTACGCTCGCCCCTGTTAAAATACATACGTGTACAAGTCAATAACTTAAACCGTTCTCGAATAACCGTGCGTACAAAAAAAGTTACAGACAGACCGTTAGAATTTTTTTTGCTCAAACTTAAAATCTCAACCTTCCATGACATTCTAAGTCTATTTGAACTATAGAAATTTTCAAAAGTACTGTACTTCCACTGAATGTGGAAGTAATAACCAAACACGTAACAGGTTCAAGTTGCGCGTTCTTATGAAATTATCCTGCTGATGAAACATAAAGTTTACGGTTAACTCTTCAACCGACGCGACGTTCGACACAAATAAATAGTTCATGTAACTACAGCGCACCATAAGATTCTAATTTTTTTGAATAAAAAAATTAAGTTGGTTATGTTATTGTACTGGACTACGTTCTTTGTTTTCAGTTTTCAATTCTATGTTTTATTTCGATATGTTTTGTTGTTGCTATGTTCTCTATTTTATTCATTGTATATTTATATAGAAACATATTTTATTTATTTAAAGATTATATATTTTGTTGTTTTTTTTTAACTATGTGCAGTATGAAATTGCCTATCTGTTAATTTTGTCTCCAGGGATATTGAGTTTGCAAAATTATCAATAATCAACTTAAATTAATATATGCTGTGGTAGAGAAATACGTGAAGTGTCAAATTTTCACAATTTACTGTAATACACTCCCAATACATCAATTAACCATTCACCTACATTCTCTTCTCTATAGAAATGGTTATGGCACCATTTTGTTTTTTTATATTATGCACTTTAATTTAAATATGCGGAATTTGACATCTAATACTTCAACGTTTGCCTCAAATGTATCTGTTGGCGAAGATCGCTGGTAATGACTCCAGATTGACAATTTCTGACCAACATTCTGTAACTTTTGAAACTGATCCAAGATAAGCTGGTGACGGTGTCTTTCTATTCTCAGGGATTTTTACAACTCTTAAGAGACGATTTGGATCCGAAGACCGATGACAGACGAAAAGATAATAATTCTGTACTCACTGTTAATTGCTACCAGCTCTCCCATTATCTCCTCCTGCGATGAGTCAATGCACTTTATCTGATATTTGTCTTAATTCTAGCCACTTTTCCTAACTTCTGTTCACTTTAATAATATCGCCCCGTGCTGTGATCGATGTCCAAACTTGAAGAACTTGTAAAGTCGGTGGTCAATCTAACACACAGAATCGCACGAAGTGTCGAACTCAAAGTTAATTAATCAGGAAATAAGGCAATATTTCAAATAATACAATATATATTGGAATAAAAGTTCATTTGTAAATATCTACAAAATGCCTATCTAATTACATATTAAATAATTCAGATCTGCAAATCAAACATGGCTAGTAACGACACATCCCGTAGAGGATATTTAATCACAACTACATGCAATGGTGAAAGTTAGGACATCAAATATTTCTTTAGAAAGTATGTTTATCAATTTTGGTTTTTGATACTGTAATAATCATAAAAATTTTGGTTCGCTTGTGGCAAGCTTAATAAGTCCCTAGAGGCGATTATATCGTTCGTCGGAACAGAACACTTTTAAATATTTTTACGGCAATGTGTGGGTTATATTATTAGTAGAGTAAAATCTGGAAGTAAAGTCGCTTAGTTTTCGAGAAAAAAAAAAAACCGGCGTAGAACCAAACCAGACTTAGTGGGATTCTTTAGTAAGATAATCGTGTACACGAAATCATTTTTTACGACATTTTTTGATGGTCGAGAACTTTTTTATTTCGGAAAAACTCAAAAAAATAGATTTTTAATGAAATATGTTTTTTAACGTCTCCACCACTATATCTCTGAAAATATTTGTGCTATCGAGCTATTTTTTTTTTTTAGATTCAAGTAGACACAATAGTGCTTCGTACAACGTCCTACGTGAATCCGATTTATTTTTTTTTAAGTTGGTAAAATAATAGGAAACTCAAACTTGTTATTTTCAGTAGCGTAATTTTAGGCAATCGAGAAAAAAATTTATTTATGAAAATTTGTATATACATGCTGCGTACAAATTGAAGCCAATAGTTTAAAAAAGTTTTTAGGATAAAAATTTTTCAAGTCCCGTTGATAGTATTGTCAGCGATTTTTTTTTAACGGGCAAGTCATATTCTTGCGCGCTCGGCTGTAGCAAGCCTGCCGACTGCAACGATCTGACGGTTCCGGTCGGGGCGTATGTAATAGTTTAACTTATATCAATAGGTACAAAACCAGTAGTGATCAAAAGATCTAGGGGATCAATATTATTGTTCAATATTTCACATATTGTACAGTAGAATTGATCATATGTTGTTAATATTAAGAAATTGTGCAAATATTAAATAGTCTCCTTTTAATAATAAGAAGACGTAGGTAGATATAAATACCTAATCTATAAATATCAGTCAGTGTATTACCCATCAATTAGATGGGTAATACAGTAAGTTTATTAGACATTTTTAAATGAATGAAAGTAAAAATGTACGCATAAAATGAGTTTTATTGTTGAAATAAATTTTCTATTTGGATAGATAAATATGTGGTATGTAGTTTATGTAGGACCTACATTAATAGCATTTTAATTCGTTCATATCTGCCTCGAAATCTTTAATAATGTTGTTACAGGAACGACATTTGCACTCGTTGCAACATTTTAAAACAAGCACATTTGCAATTGTCACAATTTTTATCCGAACAATGAATTAATGATGATGATATTTAATGATTTTCGACAACCGCCACTTCTACGCGACTAATCTGACCAACCCTGCATACTACAGTACCTAGAGGTAAAAAATATGCAATACTTCGAAAAAATGTCATATTTAACGGATTTTGTTCATTTTTGGCAGTATAATAGTAAATGCTTCACAGAAAAATTTCTATATTGTGCGGGGGCATGCTAATTTATGGGGGGTGGATGCCACCCCCTCAGGGTGTGGCACTTAAAAAATATATATATTTATTGGTGCTGAAGTAGAATCAAATTTTAAGAAGAAAAGGTTCTATGCAATTTTTCACATAAATTGATAGTTTTTAAGTTATAACGACTTCAAAATTGCGATTTCAGTTAAAAAAAAGGGTATTTCCAAACGGCTTTCGTCAAGTATCTCGAAAAGTATTACTTTATCTAAAAAATGTTGCAGACCAATTACAGAAAGTACAAACTGGGAATTAATTATATTTTTTGTTTATTGATGTAGGATTAATAATTTCGGAGATATTTAAGTTTACATTTGACATCCAAGTGTTCATTAAGATAATTATTTAGAGTGAGAGTTAAATATCGCAGAAACTGTGATACCTACGTCAAGGGTGCTAATAATATGTTATTATAATATGTTTAGAAATAATAATATGTTAATATATGTTATTATATAATATATATAATATGTTATTAATTAAGCTTTCAACTGTTTTTTAATTTGTTTCTGTAGCATAAAAAACAAAGAAGTTATTACCAAAGCAATGTGCGTCTACGCATTTTTTTTAATAACAACGTCATCATTTTGTTACTGTAATAAGCCAGTAAATAAAAAAAGGAATTTCAAACACTGTTCCTCATTAATATATAGCATGACGTAGATGCTCAAATTTTTTGGTTTGTATACAGCACTTGCTTTTGAAAAAAATATAGTTTAAACTATAAAGGTATTTTCGATGAAACGTATTTTTTTTTCTTTTCCAAATATCTCAATAAATATTAGTTTTATTGAAAAATGGGTAGATACCAAAAATAAAGCTCATAAACTGATAATGAATTTCGCTTGTTAATTTATTTACATAGATTTAATAGTTTCGGAGATATAAAAGTTTACAAATGGCGTCCGAACGTTTATAAGACGAAAAATGCAGTTTAAATGTTAAATATTTCACAAATTGTGACACCTACGTCATGCATGCTAAGAAATGAAATTAAAGACAATTAATTGCGATTTCAAATTATTTTTTACTCGTTCCTGTAGCATAAGAAATAAAGAAGTTACGACGGAAAAATATGCGTATTTATATTTTTTTTATATAAAAAGGTCGCCATATTGTTAATATAATTAGCCGGTAATTTAGAAAAATTGTCTCAAATACAGTTTTTCGTTAAGATGTAGCATTACCTAGATGCTCAAATTTTTTTGCTCATTTAAAGCACTTGCTTTAGAAAAAAGTGAATTTTAAACTTTAAATTTAATTTCGGAACACTACCAAATATAAACTTAAATATCTCCGAAATTATTAATCCTACATCAATAAACAAAAAATATAATTAATTCCCAGTTTGTACTTTCTGTAATTGGTCTGTAACATTTTTTCGATAAAGTAATACTTTTCGAGAAACTTGACGAAAGCCGTTTGGAAATACCTTTTTTTAAACTAAAATCGCAATTTTGAAGTCGTTATAACTTGAAAACTATCAATTTATGTGAAAAATAGTATAATAGTATAAGTATAATAGTATAATAGTAAATGTTCCACAGAAAAGTTTCTATATTGTGCGGGGGCTTGCTAATTTATAGGGGGTGGAATCCACCCCCTATAAATTAGCAAGCCCCCGCACAATATAGAAACTTTTCTGTGGAACATTTACTATTATACTGCCAAAAATGAACGAAATCCGTTCAATATGACATTATTCCGAAGTTAAAACCTCTAGTTACTGTAACTAGCATGCGAGGTGTATTAATTGCGTCCCAATTTCGCATTTAGCGCTGATAAAAAAAATCGCTGTTGCCAAACGGTACACTTTAGGAAAAAATATATTGTTTCAAAAACTTTTGTGATTATTAGGCTTTATTTTCTTCGCTGCATGTATCTAAATATTTTCAAAAATAAAAAAGTTTATAGATTGATGAAGATTTCAATACATAAAATATATATTTTTAGTTTATCTGATTTTTAGAGAAATGAAAGTGCGAATTGTACCCAAACCGTTTATATTGGTAAAAGCGTTACAGTGTGACCTTTAATTTGATACAAAACAAATTTCGGTACCTTTAATAGTTTTAAAGATATGGCGGTGGAAACAAAAAAAAAAACAATTTTCTTTAAAAATAAATTTTTTTCACTTTTTATTGATTTAAAAAGTTCGAGACCACAAAAAAATGTCGTAAAATATGATTTCATATGCCCGGTGACATACTCAAAGAACCTAACATGTTTGACACAATAGACTTACGAAATCGCTGCTCTATATGAAACTTTTCAACTTCTTGCAAAACGCACTGACGGCTATAATCCAATAAGAATATTGTGATTTAGCTTCGCTTTCGAACTATCCTTATGAAAATGTCCGTGTAGTGATTTAATGGTGCTTTTTTCTCATTTTAATAATTTTGGAAAAAATCAATTGACCGTACGGCATGAATAACATTTTGCGTAATCGTCAGAGCTCTTGTCGTCCAATAAAAATAACTTTTAATAATGTTATAAACCGTTCTTTGGAAGAATAGCATTTTTTGTGACAAAAATCAGTATTCGAGTGTAATGTTCAAGTGTTTCGGTTTGTGAAGTGCTTCAGTGCCAGCGTTACACCGATGGTACCAGCCCCCTCCAGAACTCATATTGGTTCAAAAGTTTAAAAAGTTAATTCCATTCTGAGATACTTATATAAACAAGGTTTTCTCCAATACTTATATTTTTGAGGAAACATTATACTAAGAATACATTGGATCCATGATTCTATAGCCATTACCGGCTGAATAATATGAAAGATTACATTAAAATAACAAGTAACTTGCTTCTACATTAAATTCATGTTATAGGCAAAATTATCAAGACACATTTAAGTGTGAGCCTGCAGCCATTTCAACTATTTTAAATGACTACCTACTGTATTTCGCAACTATTACGTGAACTATCTATCTAATATCAAAATTAACTTGTTTGTAAGTAGTTGAATCCATTAACTTTTGTGTACTGAAGAGTTCTAAATTAGTTTGTGTTCAAACGTATTACAAACTTAACTAAATTCCTCGTTTTACGTATAGTGAGAAACTTTGATATGCATTTAGATAAGAAACTTTGATCTTATGTATATATAGTTTAATTTAAATAATACATTGTGATCCAAAAGACTCTAGGACTGGTTCAAAATAACTTACTCATATACAAAAGTGTACGTTAAAACTGCCTGTCTTTACCTTTCAGTCAGTAGATTCTTTAGTCTAGTCCGGGCGGCATATTTTCTAAACATACTAAGCCACAGAACCAGAGACACGCCCACCAATATTTTTATTGGTCTTTAAAAAATAAGATTTCTAACAATGTAAAATATACTAGGTTACAGATCCCACTTCCAACTTATACTCGATTATAGAATTGGATTATAAGATTCATAACATGCGTCAAAAAGTACGTTTTAAACAACGATAATTATTGGTTTATGATTAAAATAGTTATTAATCTAACCTAACTTATAGCTGTGTACCTACACCAGCAGTAGAATATAATTATTAGTTTATAATTCAAATAGCTATTAAACTTAACATAACACAACCTAACCTATGGCGTGTGGCATAATTTAGCATATTTGGAAGAAAGTTTCTCTGCTGGAGTATATTTACAAAGACCAATAAAAATAGTGGTTTGCGTGTCTGGTTCTGTGGCTTAGTATGTTTAGGAAATTTGCGTCAGGGCACGTAACGAAGTCGGTCAGATTTAACTATTTCAAATATAGATGGCGAAAGTAGCTTCGTTACAGTACAAACAAATAGAAATTAATAATAGATCAGATAATCTTTACTTAATATCAAATATAAACTTATATATTCCTAACCGGCCGAAAAGTGCAGTTTTTAAAATAACTATAAATTACTCCTTACTAAACAGCATAATGTGCGTATATATATAAAAAAAAATTCAAGAGAGATCTTCGGGAATCTACGACACAACTCCGCACATATTTAAAAAAGAAACCAGGGCGATATTTCTGTAACTTAAACAGATCAATCCTGAAGATAATTAATAAATATATCACAACTTCATAACAACTTTTACCACACAAATTATAATATTGTTACGTGTTTACACCCCTATTGTAAACACCCTGTATCGTGGATCCCGGAAATTATAACACCAGGGTAACACTACACACTGACTTATTAACTTACGTACTAATTACAACAATTAATTACTTCACTAATGTAACACTTAGTACTATAATTCAATAACTCAGTCACTTGATCACTTTGCTTACTTGTTCTTGATCTCACTGAACTTGCTATCTTAACTGAACTGTACTAAACTGCTAATTGAATTGTACTCTCTGACTATCTGAACTGTACTCCACACGGCCCCTCCATTCCTTTATACCAAGGTATTTTATGTCTGGAATATTCCACCATGCTCCAGCAGAGTCACCAGTTCTCTAGATGTTTCTAGATGCCCAGACTATGACACCGCATGCTCCATCTCTGAGATGACAGCCGAATCAACCAACCAACTCAGTTTTCTGCTATGTACACATAGAACTTAGAGTAAACTCCCATAGATAGATGAACAGGGGGTATAAAGCTTGTCACACTGCCCCTCCTTAAGCCTAAACGTACCGGTCAGGAAATTTAGTCTCTTCAACGTACTTAGCCAGTCTATTTAAATGTATGATTTTCATCTTCGATTTTTTTACCTCTTTGAATTCGATAGACAATGTCATTGATTCGGGTGATGACAGAGTACGGTCCTTCCCAAGGCGGTTGAAGCTTCGGGAACCTTCCCTTCTTTCGCTGAGGGCTGTACAGCCAAACCAGATCTCCCGTCTTGAATCCTGGAAAATCTTTATTTCTCTGGGGCACCATGTTTCCCAGCCAGCACAGCCCCCATGGTGCTGACCACCTCTAGTTTTCCTGCGGCTCTTCGACAACTGCGGCATTTACCTTCTCAGGGCTTGTCCGTTTGGTTTTGCTGCAAAATTTGGCATGTTGTTTATCCTGTTGCCCCAGAGAATCCAGTTTAGCCAATAATTTACTGAACATTTCGTGCATGACCATAGGGTTCAGGTTCTTGAATGTGCTTCTTCGACTGTCCCAGCACGGAGTCTTGACCGTGGAGTGTCCTTATAGGCAGCCTCTACTTCAAGGGCATGCACCAAAGCTTCACTGCTAATTTGATGCCTGACCTCTTCGTCCCGTATGCCATCTAAAAAGGCCCTCACGGCTAATTAGTTCCGGCGGGTTGTATCGTGTGTAGCCCCTCCTTAAGAAACATGCAATTAGGTTTATAACCTGTTTGTTTCTTTTAAATAAATAAAGAAATAAACACTCTTCTTTTTATTCACAACATTGCAGCAACATATTGTGATCCTTGCATTATTCTAGTTGATCTCCCTTTGCAGTGCGGTACATCTGACAGCATCGAGCCATTTGTCGCGGTTTCCAGCCCAAGATTTTGCAGGGCTTCGCCTTCGCCTCTTGCCTCTTGGTTTTTCGTGAACTATCAACCTGCCTATATTGTCCTCTCTGAATCTCTGGTTGATGTGGTCAAACTGCAGTGTGACTATGGGGGCGTATTTCAAAATGCGAAATCGAGATGTTGGTACGACGAATTGACCAGTAAATTCACAGCAAACATCTTCAGACTTACGTCTCGAAAGCATCAATACGCCGTCTGTCTGCCTTCCTAATGGTCCGTGTTTCAAAGACGTAGAAAAAAGGTGGAGAAAATTAGGGCGTTAGCAAGTCTGATCTTACTGGGTTTCGTAATATTTCTGACATGCCAAATTTTGCTCTGATAAGTTGCTTATCTGTCTATCTATTCTGCCATCTTCAACAAATTTGCAGTTGCCATTATTGTCTACAAGGGCTCTAAGGTATCTTATTTTCTACCTCCTAACGTGTCTGGGTGATTTGCATTTGCTTAATCGATAATTATTATATATTTAGTTATTGTAATTTACACTTAAACCGTAGTCAAAGTTTGTTCTTTGAAGGTTGTCCACCAGATGCATTAGCTCTTCCTCGCTTGCTGCAACTAGGGTATGATCATCTGCAAATCTCAATCTAGAAATCTTGCCACCTATTGCTACCTATTGTTACTCCACCGTTCTAATCAGCGCACGACATATCACATATTCGCTGCAAATGTTAAAGAGTATTGGTGATAAAGCACAGCCCCGTTTGACGATTTCATCAACTTTAAATTTGTCAGAGTTGACGACTTTAACGACTTTCACCAGGGCAGTTCTATTTATAGAGTCGACAAATAATAATAACCAGATCTCTGGGTATTCCCATTTTCAATAACACAGTCCATACTTTATCATATTCTACATTGTGAAAAATCTTACGGTAGTCTATGAAACAAAGGTACATAGACACGTAATTATTTCTTGCTTTCTCCATAAATTGTCATAAATTCAATATACCCTACTATCGCGTCCTTTAGCAAATCCTGCTTGCTCAGGAGATATTTGCCAAGACAAATAAAGCTGAAGTCTGGATTGAAAAATATACAGCATAAGTTTACTTGCATGTGAAATTAATGCCAGCAGTTTGTAATTGTCACAAAAATCTGTCGTTCCATTATTATGTAGTTTTTAGCATATTCTGTGGAGGTTTATCATTCTGTCTTCACCAACTAACTTAAGCGCCTCGGTTATGATATTCTCGACTCCAACTGCTTTGTTACTTTTTAATTTTTATATGTCTGCCTCCACTTTGGATTTCAGAATTGAAGGTTCTTGCTCGTAATTTTTTTTTTTTAATCGCCTTATTTATTTTAATGTTCTGGCGGAGTTTAGCCGATGGCTATTCTACCACTCAACCAAGATAGACACACACATAGACAACATCACAACACCCATTCCCTGCAACATTGCCATCTGCCGCAGCTGAGACTCGAACTCAGGAGAGGAGAGCGACTAGACCGTGTTGTCTCTCACACAATCGCAGTCTAGCCCACTGCTACCGTCTCGGCAACACGAGAAAATACCACTACACATCCATACCCTAGCCGGGATTCGAACCCGGGACCCCGTGGTCGCAAGCCGCCTAACAATTCCAATTTTCCAATTAAAAATCTTTATTCCGTTTTATATGTTAACAGTTCAAAATAAGTATTTCATTTATTATATTAAAGTGTGTAAGAAATTACAATTTATAATTTGCAGACTCTGGCAGTCTCGAGGACATGATGCGCCCACAAACGGGCTGATGGTGACCCCAGAATAAATGCACAACTTTTAGAATTAAGTAGTTATAGCGTATTTTCCAAGTTGATACGCATTTATTTAATTATGCCAAGGCTTAAGAAACAATATGCAAAGTAAATTATAAAGTGAACGATGTTTTATCTATCATGCAGGAAAACAAAATATAAAAACCTGCTTTAGAATTAGTCAGACAAATAAAATAATAAAAACTAGTCAGGCAATAGGTATGTGTGGAATATTAGCTGTGAATAAATTAGTAAGCTTTATAGAATACCTCTTACACTTTATGTGTTCCTAGTGCAGGATTCCCCAGAGAGTGGTAGTTTTAGGAGTAGGATGTTGGGGGGGAGGGATGTTTGAGGGGGGAGCAAGCCTAACACCTTAAGCACTGCGCCACCGGGTCGGTAATTCTGCTTCGAGTTGTTTTCTGCCTTAGCATGGATTCGCAGTATTGGCGCCAAACCATTTATCATTTATATTATGTCAGAAAAACACCCCTTAGCCATTAATTGACGAAAGGCACAGGCGAAGAGGTTACTTTTACTTCCACACCCAATGGAAATATAGTAATGCAAAAAAAATGTTCAAAATTTTTATTGTTCAAATTAGGGATTGCAATTTACCGGAAGTTTTAATAACCGGTAAATCGGTAAATAAAAATGTAAATAACCGGTTAACCGGTATTTACCGGTAATTTTTAGAATGGATGATTAGGGTGGCGAAAATGGCAATTGTCTTTTTCCATGTACAAAATTATCTAAATTTAACAAAAAACATTTTTTTATACGTATATATAATATAATGAACAAACAAATGGTTTTTCATCAACAGTAAGATCACAAGAGCTTTTTTTTTATCGGATAAATTTCACTTTGTAACGAAATAATTTTGCCAAATCAGTGATTTTATAAGAAAAACTGACATGAAAAAATCGCGAGACCAAAGGTCGAGCGATTTTGTCAAATGTCAGTTTTTCGAGCAAAATTACTGACTGGCAAAATTATGAGTTAAAAAGAACACACACCATATAGGGGAATTTCTGCCTCCAGTCAAATTTAATCTAATCCACGTAAAATGTTCTTTTGAACCCCCTGAACAAATGTTCAAATGCAGCCAGGTCCGAAAAGGTCTTCGTTTCGAGATATGGAGCCCTAAAGATCGTTCCAAATCAAAAATCGCCCAAAGTTACCTTGTCTTAATGACTAAATTCTATTGCTGTTTCCATAGAAATCAATAGTAAAACAACGAAATATTAAGTTTTATTTCACACTTTTTTATTTCTTTTTCACTTGTTAATAATGACATTGTTTTGATTCATTGAATTTCCTACTATCCAAGAACGAGTGTGTTATTTTTTTAAAAATATCGGCATTTTTTGAGTACGTGGACACGAATTACTGATCGAAGTTGTTTAGGTAAGATTACCACAGAAAATTCCATAATCATAGTTCAAATAAGAATCAATGGACCTGATTAAATTGCCCATTTAATGGGCATTTAAAATAAAAAACATGATATATTCTGAAAGTTCAGATAAAAAAAGAACAATTCTAATCCTGGGAAGCTCGGAGAACAATAATTCATCATAAGATTTTGAGTCACAGAACTTAACAGAAGTTTTTTATTTAAAAAAAAAGTATCACAACTTTATTCTTGAATTGAAAAAACTGCAGCGAAGTCTTTGAAGACCCACGGTGTCATTAACATGAGTAAGAAATATGGTGTTATTTAAGAATTAATTATGCAGTTCTGAATTTCCATAAAATCAAAGCCAACTTTAATTTAATTTTTTCAATTTTAAAACGTATTTGGAACGATCTTTAGGGCTCCATATCTCGAAACGAAGACATTTTCGGACCTGGCTGCATTTGAACATTTGTTCAGGGGGTTCAAAAGAACATTTTTACGTGGGTTAGATTAAATTTGACTGGAGGCAGAAATCCCCCTATATGGTGTGCGGGGTCCTTTATCCATAAAAGAAAAGCTCGAGTGTTTTTTGGCAAGATAAATTAACGACAGAATATGTGAACGAACAACAACAATAATTTATTAAAAATAATTATAATTTTCCAAAAACGACTCATATTGTACAGTATAGTTTCCACAATACTTAAAAATTATAGCTGACAGTACAGATTTCAAAGTGACGTGCGACTACTACATGAACTCTGCTTTTGAGGAACAGGCATTTTTATCGGTGATTAAAAACGATGCACCTTTTTCAAAGTGACAAAAATGTGACTGTCAAACAGACTTTTTTATATAAGAGTTAATTTATCAAAAGGAAAAAATATAAATGAAACAAATTTAAATAAATAATTATTCTGTAAATAACAAAAATATCCACTTAAATAACAAAAATTATAAACATAAACTCTAATATGGCATTTACTGAATACCTAATCTAAAAATACAATATATTTTTTAAAATAGCCTGTTCAAAGCTATATCTGTTAGTCGTCTGATATTTGTGCATAGAATACCCCAGCTGAAGATGCCCTTCTTCAATCGATATTGGTGGGTCAATAAGTTAATAAGAATTGGTAATAACATAATTCTAAATGTATTCCAAGGATATTTGCGGCAGTGAAATATTCAATTTTCTGTCGTAAGATATTGTTAATGTCTCTCTTGTATTTCTTAGGGCTTGGTGTTTGGAGTTTACTTTTTGTAATATTATTTATTAATTGTTAAAAGTGCTCGGTGTTGAAACAATCACTCTGTATTTAGTGAATACTAGTCAGTGACATAAATAGAAACGTTTAATACGTGACATATCGTAAGTTCAGAATTTACCGAAATAACCGGTAAAAAAATTAAAATAACCGGTAATTATCGTCATGTGTTTTTTGTCCTAATAACCGGTTAACCCTAGTTCAAATAGGCTTAGAGTACGAGATCCGACTGCGTGATTACTACGTCCATCTGTTATTTAATCAAAATACAATTTTTATAGATAATTATTAATAGAGAAATACGGTTCTGCCTGGTTGCCTGTCAAAAGTACTTTTAATTAAAATTTAATTAATTAATTTTTTTTAAACAATTTCTTTCATTTGTTTTGAAGATATAATATAATTTACTTCAAAGAGAGGTATGTAAAAAACTTAAAAAGTTTTGGTTGCCGCTTCTCACTTAGCCGTAACCTCTTGCCAACCAGGTGTTAACAGGCATAACTTCGTTAAATTTATACGTTCATAACGTATCTTATTAAATTTTATATCAAATAAAAGCTAATTTTTATCTCTACACGGTGGTATATGGTTGCTTATGTAAAAGTGCCCGCAAATAGAGGTTGCTATCTGTTAAAGATACATAAGAGCGAGAGAGAGTTAGCGCACCACACCGATCGTAAGACAAGGACGCAGTGTGCCAGCTGTCCGTCGTTTTAAAACTAGTGCGCATGCGTCGATAGGTAAGGTGCTCAGTAAGATCGACTTAAAAATACTCCAAAGAAAATCATAATTAATACATTTATTTTCAGTTGTAAGTATTCGAAATAATATAAGGATAACAAAAAATTATATTTTCAAGTCAAGTGAAACATTATAAGTGATAACCGTAATAATTGTTATTTGATTCCACTGTTAATTCAATGTCATGTTACATAATAATTTTTCTTTCGACGAAACAATATCATTAAAAAACACTTTTTAAATGATTCATCACCAAAGTCAAGCACATTTTGCTTTTCACCACATAACAGAAAACACTTCTTCATTTTTTTTAAATGTTAATTTTACTTTCGTATACGTAATTTTTATTGTAAACAAAACAACGTGGCGCGTTAAGAGCTCCAAAAAACATGTGGTTACAGCAAAAATGAAGCTAGCTAGTTGAGCCACAGTATAGAGAAGACCAGTAGTTTCACTCGCACCGGCCCCTTTGATATTTGTTGTACTCGATTTTATTTTTTTTAATCCACTGCGCATCTACTGTTTGAATCCCATGCGCATTTCGTCGTATACTGGCGACAGTGGCGATTGTTCAGAAACGTAAACGTAAACAAAAATAAACATCCACCCCACCCTACATCATCACTGCTGTCTACTGTCGTCGTGCCGTCCACTGCGCATCGAATAATTTAAGCCCAGGAGCATCGCATGCGCACTGAAAATCTTATACAACTGTTCCGACTGAGTAGGACTACTGGTCTTTTCTCTACTGTGGTTGAGCACCTTACCTATCGACGCATGCGCATTAGTTTTAAAACGAACGGACAGCTGGCACATTGCGTCCTTGTCTGATAGACGATGTGGTGCGCTAACTCTATGTCGCTCTTATGTATCTTTAACAGTTAGCAACCTCTGTTGGCATGTTTACATAATCAACCCTATACCATCGTGTAGAAATAAAAATTAGCTTTCATTTGATATAAAATTTTAATGAAAAGTAATTGCAGCCATATTTTGATGGGCAACCCGGCAGAACCGTATTTCTCTATTAATAATTATCTACAAAAATTGAATTTCGATTAAATAACAGATGGACGTAGTAATTACGCGGTCGGATCTTAGACTAAGTAAATTAAGAAGAATACATTTTCAACGACTAAAATTGCAAATTGACTTAAAAATGCTTAATAACATATTTCAAAACCTCTATATGGAATACATGAACTCTTATTATCTTAAATAATATACTGATCAAAGTTTGAAGTGAAAAACCCCAAAAATGGATTCATTTCAAATGGATTTCATTACTTTTACTCGACTTAAGAACAGCTTGAATCAGATTCCAAGAAAACTCAGCTGTCATTAGTTGCAACTGTTTATGTCATAATGACATAGCTGTCTGTGTGTTATTCGCGAAAATCAAACAAACGAACACAATAGGGATTTACCTTCGATACAAAGGAATTCACGTATAAGGAAAAGTTTATATAGTAAAGTAACAAATTTGTCATGATATATAAATCGCTGTCACATATTGATGAATTTGTGTGCATCGAAGGTAAATCCCTATTGCGTTCATTTGTTTGATTTTCGCGAATACACGACGAGAAACAAAGTAGTGCAATTTGGTCCTTTAGGTTAAGGATATTTCATCACTCTATTTACTTGAACTCATTCATTTTTGCTTATATTTCTTCAATTTCTAGGAAATTTAAATTTTTTTCAGAATTTTCGATAAAAGGTGATTCATAATAAAGAGATTTCTAATGAGTTTGTTAAAAATTTTAAAAAATACACATTTTGACTTGGATCAAAAATATTGTTTTTTTTTAAGTCTCACATTTTGACCCGCGAAAGGACGTCAGAAAATATTTTTGGGCGCTGATTTCTGAACTGCCTGTGGAGCACCAAACTCTAACTAGTCTATAAGGGTTTCCGAGAAAAACTGCTACAAACACTTGGGCGGATGAAGGAACAAAACAATTCATCCTTATAGGGTTATTCACTGTTAAAACCGAAACCCTGAAAATATTAATGACGTCTAAATTCAAGGAAAATTGCGATAAAAATTAAAAACAAATATTATTATTTTCAAAATATATTTGGTTAAATTTTGTGTCGACTTTTTACCGAATTTGTTCTATACTTTTAAAACCCTTAAAAAATATAAATATATTAACTTCTACAGCTACTTACTGTTGTTAAAGTAAACATTTGTTCATAATATAATCGCTTTTGCATTTATATAAATATTTTCCGTCTGCTACTAAGAAGATAACCCTCGCAATGCTAATGTTATTTGTTTTTTCATATAGAAACGAATGAATAAATATTCTAATTATTTTGACCTATATCTGGAAACAAAGGGGGGGATCATAAATTCCATCGGAATATTTATTTTTCAGGAAGACAATGCCATTATTTCGATTTGGGTCACGTATCGTAAACAACGTTGTTATTACATGTATTTTATTAAGCCACCATGTATTAGCGTATCTCAAACATAAATAGATTTCCTGAAGTTACATGGAACATCTATCATCATAGGCAATTTAATCAAGTGTTGACTCCTCGAACTATATTCTATGTTTACTTTTCACTTTGATATATTATAAACTGGAAGATCGTTGCAGTATTTCAGATTTGTAGAACTTTTTCTTTAAGTTAGTTTAAAAATAATCTGAATATACGTGTCAGTTCACTATAATCTCCAAAAAGATACTATAAATTATAGGAGCGTTTTGAGATAAAAGTGAAATTAAGTATATTATTTTTATCATCGCAGAAATAATTTTGTTTCATCAAGATGTTTTACGCAATCGCGAAAATTAAAGATTGTTTCTCAAAATAAACTAATTATCAGACGTCACTTATTTTTATAATTTAAATTATTATTATTATTAGTGAATTTCACTTCTCAAGTAGACGACTTAAAATTACAGCCTATAAGCATTTCTCACCAAGTTAAACTAAATGTTGCAACCGGGCGAAAATCGATTCTATGGTGTGACACTGACTTTGAAGGCATGATCTAGAATTTTTTAATCATCAAAATTTAGATTTAACGCAAGTATAGATGTTATTTTAAACTTTGACATACTCGTGCGAAGAATGGACATTTCTGCATGTCTACTATACATATACATATAAATGGCTTTGTCCTGAACCAGAAAATTCTAACCCAGTTCTAGATTATATATATATATATATTTACTAAACGTAATTTCTCTCTGAAGCAACCCTCTATACATCCTTATTTTAAAAATAAGGAAATTGACCAGACTACAACAAATTGCAAGTCTGGCGCGTTAAGTGTAACAATCACATATTACTACAAAACGCTGTAATTCGATTTTAGCAAACACCGACCGAAAGACTTATTCCTAAATTAAAGGAACTCTCGTGTCAGCCACTGCACACCACTTGCAGACTGCAGTTTCGAGCTGTTGGCTCTCATCAGTGCAAGGTAGGCATGCAGTGACTGGCAACGAGATTTCGGGTGACATGGTACATGTTCACAATCTTAAGATTGCAACATGCAAAATAAATCGAAGGCGCCATCTCGCGGTCGCTGTTCACTACAATCGAATTGTTTAGCCTGAGATGGGCAGCAAATGTTCAAAAATATGCTTCTAGAAGGCAGAGTATTTACTAAACGTAATTTCTCTCTGAAGCAACCCTCTATACATCCTTATTTTAAAAATAAGGAAATTGACCAGACTACAACAAATTGCAAGTCTGGCGCGTTAAGTGTAATATTCGATTTATTTTGCATGTGGCAATCTTAAGATTGTGAACATGTACCATGTCACCCGAAATCTCGTTGCCAGTCACTGCATGCCTACCTTGCACTGATGAGAGCCAACAGCTCGAAACTGCAGTCTGCAAGTGGTGTGCAGTGGCTGACACGAGAGTTCCTTTAATTTAGGAATAAGTCTTTCGGTCGGTGTTTGCTAAAATCGAATTACAGCGTTTTGTAGTAATATGTGATTATTACACTTAACGCGCCAGACTTGCAATTTGTTGTAGTCTGGTCAATTTCCTTATTTTTAAAATAAGGATGTATAGAGGGTTGCTTCAGAGAGAAATTACGTTTAGTAAATACTCTGCCTTCTAGAAGCATATTTTTGAACATTTGCTGCCCATCTCAGGCTAAACAATTCGATTGTAGTGAACAGCGACCGCGAGATGGCGCCTTCGATTTATTTTGCATGTCGCAATCTTAAGATTGTGAACATGTACCATGTCACCCGAAATCTCGTTGCCAGTCACTGCATGCCTACCTTGCACTGATGAGAGCCAACAGCTCGAAACTGCAGTCTGCAAGTGGTGTGCAGTGGCTGACACGAGAGTTCCTTTAATTTAGGAATAAGTCTTTCGGTCGGTGTTTGCTAAAATCGAATTACAGCGTTTTGTAGTAATATGTGATTATTACACTTAACGCGCCAGACTTGCAATTTGTTGTAGTCTGGTCAATTTCCTTATTTTTAAAATAAGGATGTATAGAGGGTTGCTTCAGAGAGAAATTACGTTTAGTAAATACTCTGCCTTCTAGAAGCATATTTTTGAACATTTGCTGCCCATCTCAGGCTAAACAATTCGATTGTAGTGAACAGCGACCGCGAGATGGCGCCTTCGATTTATTTTGCATGTCGCAATCTTAAGATTGTGAACATGTACCATGTCACCCGAAATCTCGTTGCCAGTCACTGCATGCCTACCTTGCACTGATGAGAGCCAACAGCTCGAAACTGCAGTCTGCAAGTGGTGTGCAGCGGCTGACACGAGAGTTCCTTTAATTTAGGAATAAGTCTTTCGGTCGGTGTTTGCTAAAATCGAATTACAGCGTTTTGTAGTAATATGTGATTATTACACTTAACGCGCCAGACTTGCAATTTGTTGTAGTCTGGTCAATTTCCTTATTTTTAAAATAAGGATGTATAGAGAGAAATTACGTTTAGTAAATACTCTGCCTTCTAGAAGCATATTTTTGAACATTTGCTGCCCATCTCAGGCTAAACAATTCGATTGTAGTGAACAGCGACCGCGAGATGGCGCCTTCGATTTATTTTGCATGTTGCAATCTTAAGATTGTGAACATGTACCATGTCACCCGAAATCTCGTTGCCACTGCATGCCTACCTTGCACTGATGAGAGCCAACAGCTCGAAACTGCAGTCTGCAAGTGGTGTGCAGTGGCTGACACGAGAGTTCCTTTAATTTAGGAATAAGTCTTTCGGTCGGTGTTTGCTAAAATCGAATTACAGCGTTTTGTAGTAATATGTGATTATTACACTTAACGCGCCAGACTTGCAATTTGTTGTAGTCTGGTCAATTTCCTTATTTTTAAAATAAGGATGTATAGAGGGTTGCTTCAGAGAGAAATTACGTTTAGTAAATACTCTGCCTTCTAGAAGCATATTTTTGAACATTTGCTGCCCATCTCAGGCTAAACAATTCGATTGTAGTGAACAGCGACCGCGAGATGGCGCCTTCGATTTATTTTGTATGTTGCAATCTTAAGATTGTGAACATGTACCATGTCACCCGAAATCTCGTTGCCAGTCACTGCATGCCTACCTTGCACTGATGAGAGCCAACAGCTCGAAACTGCAGTCTGCAAGTGGTGTGCAGTGGCTGACACGAGAGTTCCTTTAATTTAGGAATAAGTCTTTCGGTCGGTGTTTGCTAAAATCGAATTACAGCGTTTTGTAGTAATATGTGATTATTACACTTAACGCGCCAGACTTGCAATTTGTTGTAGTCTGGTCAATTTCCTTATTTTTAAAATAAGGATGTATAGAGGGTTGCTTCAGAGAGAAATTACGTTTAGTAAATACTCTGCCTTCTAGAAGCATATTTTTGAACATTTGCTGCCCATCTCAGGCTAAACAATTCGATTGTAGTGAACAGCGACCGCGAGATGGCGCCTTCGATTTATTTTGCATGTTGCAATCTTAAGATTGTGAACATGTACCATGTCACCCGAAATCTCGTTGCCAGTCACTGCATGCCTACCTTGCACTGATGAGAACCAACAGCTCGAAACTGCAGTCTGCAAGTGGTGTGCAGTGGCTGACACGAGAGTTCCTTTAATTTAGGAATAAGTCTTTCGGTCGGTGTTTGCTAAAATCGAATTACAGCGTTTTGTAGTAATATGTGATTATTACACTTAACGCGCCAGACTTGCAATTTGTTGTAGTCTGGTCAATTTCCTTATTTTTAAAATAAGGATGTATAGAGGGTTGCTTCAGAGAGAAATTACGTTTAGTAAATACTCTGCCTTCTAGAAGCATATTTTTGAACACATATATATATATATATATATATATATATATATATATATATATATATATATATATATATATATATATATATATATATATATATATATATATATATATATATATATATATATATATATATATATATATATATATATATATATATATATATATATCTGGAATTTAGCATAGTGGGTTGGTCGTGGCTAGCTTAAAGTCCCTCTATGGGCGATTGTATCATTCATCAGGACTAAATGCTTGGAAATGCTTTTTTAAGGCAATATGTAAGTTATACGAGACTTTCCAATTTTCGTAAATGTGTCATTAGTAAGCGTATAACCTAACAGAAATAACACGATTTAGCTCTGCATTCGAACTACTATGGAGACATCCACATCATTAATTTATGATGCTTATTTCACTTTACAAAAATTTTGGTTTAAAAATTAATCATCCAATTTTAGTTAGCAAATCAGATTTGAGCACACCTACTTCCTAAATGAACATAGTTTAGTCAGATTTTATTGTAATTTGGAAAATTACAATAAATATTACAATAAATAAATGTGAGGTGAGGTACGGTATCGGTTTCAGTGAGTGGACCTCGATCGGCGAAGTTAAGCACGCGGGGCCGAGACCATCACTTGGACTGGTGACCGCATCTCATCTCGCCGTCCTGGTTAAGTGGTAGAGTAGCATTAGCTAAACTTCGCCAGGACGTTAATATAAATAAAGGCATTAAAATATATATATATATATATATATATATATATATATATATATATATATATATATATATCTTTATTGAGTTAAATTTGATGCAAGATTTGGTAGTTTTACCAAGTTCTATAACACAATAACCTGTTCGGATAGACTTTGACAAATGGTCCAGTTGATTGATGTGTTAGAGTTAACCGGTTTTCTCCTGATGAAATAAAAATAGTTTTGATCGAAACACCAAACTAATGCTTCTACGCATTGCAAAGATTGTTACAGATATATTGATAGATGCAATAATAGACCACAAGTTGTATTTTTGTATTTAAACTATAACAACAGAAAAGTGTAATAAAACATTATTTTCAATAAACATAAGAAATATATTTACCATCTTTCCTTGAATAATATGTGTGAGCCGGCCCAAGCAATAATTTACATACCACGAGTTTTGTATTGTACGAGCACGTGTATATAAATATAAAACAATTTAGTTTTTATGTACGTTGTAACAAGCAGTCTATTAAATTAGGTGAACTATTTTAGTATTTATAAATTTAATTGTACACATGCTTGAAAATAAATTTGGTATGTCACCATGAAGTTATTTTACACGGGGATAATATTCCTTAATACTACCGCATACCGTGTTTTATTTATATGTAAAAGTGTAAAAATATGTGATATATACATAAAAGATACGTAGTGCATATTTTTTAAAAATAACTTTGGCGCTACAATCAACAACATAATACGTAAAAAATGTGTATCTTTATTTGCTTCGGTTAGTGACTCAATCACATATTTTAACTTCATCATTTTATTTTATAATAGATCTAATGGCAAAAAAATTGCATCATCCTATAGATTATTTTCATATTTTAAGACGCTATATGTGAAATTCTTCTTCAGCTTCCAATTTTATCGCTTTAACGTTAAGAAGTAATAAGGAAGTTGTTTGATTTTAGAAATATTGTAACGAAAATTAAGAATTGCTTTAGTCGAAAAGCCAGAGGAATCTATATGTACTGTTTCACGATTCTCCTTATTTGGTTCTATTTGGAGTCCATAATTAGAAGTGTGCCAGTCCCCCTTTTGATGGAGCTGTCCCCCAATGTAAGTGTCTCCCAGAAAGTCCCCCATTCCCGTGGTTTCATATTCCCCCCGCTCATCAATTATGAGACCTGGATAAAAAATGTTTTCCCATTCTATCCCCCCGCTCATCAATTATTAAACCTGGAAATGTTTTTCCATTATGTCCCCCATTATCAAGATTCAAATATGGTTACTTTACCCATCATTGAAAAAATAGTTATTTACTCATTCAAACGTAAATAATTTACAAAATAAAAATTGTTGGTAAAACTAAAAATACACAATTCCTCAAAGTAAATAAAAAAAATTGCCTCCATCCTTTGTCTTTATTTGTTGTGTATATACTTGGTATTTGTTTCGAAAGATAGAAAGCTTGCATATTCTCACATTTTATCGAAATAATAGGAATACATAGTGGTTAGAAATTCGATTTGAATAAAGTGAAACGGTTCATTGCCTAACTAATTATGCATAAAAAAAATCAGATCTTCATACCACACATGGCAAGTTTAGGACACATCCCACGGAGTATGATTAATCTCAACTACATACAATGGTTAGACTAATGGTAACAGTCGACTGACACGGAATAAAGAATTCAAGGAATTATTTAAAATATGTTTAACAATGTTGGTCTTGGAAGCTGAAAGGATTGAGATTGACGGTAATAATATTTACGATAATGCTTCGCCTGTGGTTAGTTTTAAAAGTCTCAATTGATAATTTTATGATTCATCAGAACTAAACACTTGCTTTTGAAGGCAATATGAGGCGTTGCTACTTTATCAAATCCAGAAGTTCAATTTTGGCGTATTTCCCAAAACGTCACTTCATTGGACAACCAAAATGCAAACTTGAGAAAATTATTATCTATATCTTCAGATACTTAAATTTGCAAATAATTTAATAGATTTAGTTTTTTTATATTCCTATTGTTTCCTTTTGTTGCAATAGGCTAGCTAATGTATGATTGTCGGTTGCTCCATGAGGGACATTGTTTCCTGTGTTATGTACGCGTACGTTGTATATCTATATGTATAAAAGAATACCATGATCATCTATCAACGCACAGCTCAAACCTAGAAACTTCAACTTTTGCAAATAAGTTCCTCGAATGGCGTAGGCAACCACTAAGAAGGGATTTTTCGAAATTCGACCCTTTGGTGAAAAAGGGGGGTTGATATTCCACGCGGACGAAGTCGCGGGCATCAGCTGGTACTTAATAATTGAGCATAAAATAAGTTTTATTCTGTTCTGCTTTCTGTTTTGTCCTGGTTTCTATTCTATTCTGTTCTAGTCAATTCCATCCAACTCCATTCCTTTCCATTCCCTTCCATTCCCTTCCATTCCCTTCCATTCCCTTCCATTCCCTTCCATTCCCTTCCATTCCCTTCCATTCCCTTCAATTCCCTTCCATTCCCTTCCATTCCCTTCCATTCCCTTCCATTCCCTTTCCATTCCCTTCCATTCCCTTCCATTCCCTTCCATTCCCTTCCGTTCCCTTCCATTCCCTTCCATTCCCTTCCATTCCTTTCCATTCCCTTCCATTCCCTTCCATTCCCTTCCATTCCCTTCCATTCCCTTCCATTCCCTTCCATCCCCTTCCATTCCCTTCCATTCCCTTCCATTCCCTTCCATTCCCTTCCATTCCATTCCCTTCCATTCCCTTTCATTTCCCTTCCATTCCCTTCCATTCTCTTCCATTCCTTTCCATCCCTTTCCATTCCCTTCCATTTCCTTCCATTCCCTTTCATTCCATCCCTTTCCATCTCTTTCCGTCCCTTTCCACCCCTTTCCATCCTTTTTCATCCCTTTCCACAACTTACCATTCCATTCCTTTCCATTCTATTATATTCCATTAATGCATCATAAGCCTCATAGCAAATTCATAATACGCATTACTAAAGCCGTTTCGTTAAAATTGCTTTTCTTTGCAATCGGTTCGTCCTACGACTAATTGCCAAGAAGATAATTTGTATACACTTAATACACTAGTAGCAAATGTGTTTCTAAGATAATTTGTAAAAACCAACATTTAGATGATAAAGGCCGCAGCTCCCTTAGGAAGCATTTCCTGTCACTTGTTTACTGGAACTTCTCTTAATATTTCCATATGTAGAATCAGCTCCTACATTAATGAGAATTGTTTTCCTATTTCCTGAATGCCAATGTTGGTATTTCGTGGAATTAAGTTCTATTAAAAAATATTTGGTGAATTCGTCTCCATATTAGTAGTGGTACTAGGCTTTTTGTTACTGTGGACTGACGACGCAATGGCCAAAAATCAGAAACTATGGTCTACGGATGGAATATTGCGCCCTGCTATACAGGCGATCCATATCATAGATAAATCTTTTGCCACGGCTTATTGCAGTCATATTTCAACTAGTACGTCCTAGGAAATATCTTGCTTTTATTTCATATTAATTTATCATTTTTCATCCGAAATAGTCAGTGTAATTATCAAGATTAAACTGGTTTTTTCTCCACGTGTAGCACAGAAAAAATAGTTTATTTATACTTTTATATATTTTGAGAGTGTGCGCCTTGAAATTAACATTTATTTTTGATTTAAGATCACGAGGATTGAGTTGTAGCGTGGATAAATCTGTACACTTATAAAATATATTAAAAACGACAGATCTCATTATTCAATCTAATTTTAATTTACACATGTACTATTTTGCATGCTTCTCTTTGAACCTCAATGAAAGTTATGATTGATGGTTATCATTAATACGTGATTTTGCCTGCATAATAAAAACTGTCAATTGTAATTTGTCACCCCTTGTCATCAACTGTGTTTATTGTGTACGTATATAAAACTGATAATGATGTTCTCTATTTTTATCATCTATCTTCTAGTGAACTCTGAACTGGCAGCATTATATTTTTATTAAGGCAATGTTTCAGTTTATATCAAATTGAATTTCAGAACTTTCATAAAGACAAAATCAGATAAGTAATGCCCATCCAAGTGGCAACAGAATGGACAACCGGCTTTGTAAAAGGTTCTCAAAGGCCCGTCAATATTTTTCATCTGAACAATTTGAGTTCTAATCGGTCAGGATTTTTAGTCCATTACATAGTATCGTGTAGAATCTATATAATACTCCAAGCGCTAGTCCTTTTTAATAATTTTAGACAGTTTATGTTATAGTTTATTTTGTTACATTGGTGTTGCTAATCACGAGAATCCACTTTTGCACCTCAGCGTCGTACTATGGGGCGAGCATCACAATACCGTCTCAAAAATGCCAAATATGAAAACCTGAATTACGATCTGAAATATTTGGTTTCTAATCGCAATAATACAAAACAAAAATAGATTTTAAAAGAGAAAAATGAGAATTATAGAGTTGGTAGGTTTTACCTTTTACTTAATATTAAGAAACCGGAGGGTCCCTAATTCCAAAGCAGAGCTGGACGAGCACTGCTAAAAAGTGTTCGCGACCACTAAGCAGCCAAAAAAAGTGCTTTATTTTTCGGGCACTAAGTACTGTTAATAGTAGAGTGCTCGCGATTACTAAGCACTTTTTAAAAATTTAAATAATAAAGTATCTGTTGATTTAGGCTAAAATTTCATTGAATTTGTGTTATTTAAAAAAGGTCAGCAAAAACAACTTAGAAAGAAATTGATAGTTTCTTTAGAGGAAATATGTAATAGGAAAAAGTTGTTTCTAGTGTCAATGGAAGTTCAGATATGCAATTTGAACGTCGTATCACAATGTTGATATTTTTGCCAAAATTATGATTAAAATAATTAAATCGAACCAAAGGGCATAATAACATGATAACAAAACATCAATAGAAATATTGTATATTTTTTAATTTTCATTTTTTTAATTTATTTTTTAAAATTGTTTTAATCAAAATTTTGGCAAAAATATCAACTTTGAGATACGACACGACGTTCAATTCCATCTGGCCTTTTTTTGACATTAGAAACAACTTTTTCCTGTAATAATATCCTCTTCAAATACTCATACTTTACTTTTGGTGCAAATTCACGTTCCTGTACGTTCTTTCGAAATTATGACTATAGCTACGGACTTTTCAGAGTAAGCAAAACATGTTATGAAGAGTGACTTTTTCTTTAAAAATGCAAAATAAGAAAGATGCCAAGGATAGTTTTCAGGTGTTAGGTCCGTCCGAGGACACACTGTAATACTGTATACTAAATTCTGATTTTTACCTTGGTGGAGAATTATTTTTTACGGAAAGAGACAATTTATCACTATGACATCTCACATTATGCTTTTAGGTAGAGAGTAGGGGGTATTTTGTACTTCCGACTAGATCAGAATATAGATAATAAGATAAATGAAAAAGGTATCATTTTTACGTAAATTTGGCAAGTATGCTTATTGTGCTTGTAATGTAAAGTGTAACGTAATATGATGACCGATAATGATGTATGAATGAAATTGATAATCCCAGCCGTTTTCGAGCAAAAATGAAACAGGAAACCATCATTGACTTAGCACAATTTAGAAAAAAATATTTGAGACTATTTTTAAAAAAGTAATGAATGAAAACAATTTATTATAAAGCATTTTCTTAAGAATTATTATTATTGTATGAGATGTGATGTAAATCAAATTTTGATGTAATTATTTAATATATTTTTTCGTCATGAAATAAATTTTCTTTAGTCTAAAAATTTTTTTCTAAATTGTTCATGAATTGACTTTCATGTAGAAATGATTCTTTGCTTGCGAAAATTTTAAAGTGCTCACGAGTTGCAAAGTGCCTGGGAGCTTTTTGAAGTGCTCGCAAGCATTTTAGTTTTCGCGAGCGCTAAAGTGTTTACGAGCCTTTTCGAGTGCTTGCGAGCCCTTCCGAATGCTCCCGAGCACTTTGCGGGATTACTAAGCACCAAGCCCTTTCGTAAAGTGCTCGAAGCCCTGAGTACCGATTTTAAGAAGTGCTTTTAAGCACAGTGCTCCCGAGCACAAAAGTGTTTAGATAAGCACTAAACACTGCTTAGGAACAGCTCTAACATTACTCACCAAAGCACCAGCAATGTAGAAGTATCGAATGGTTTATTTGAAATGATATCAGAAAATCAATGTGAGGAACTATTCGATGGTGAAAATGACGAACTCTTTGAATCAAATGACCACCAGAAGGTGATGATCGCGAAAATTTCGAGTCTGATGTAGACGTACCACTTTGAGAGATAAAAAAAACGACTAAATGGGATTTGGGAACAAGAAAAATCACGATTCAAAACTCAAAAGTTTTACGGAAGAAACTGGACGGTTTTAAATATTAATGTTGAACCACCGTGTGACCATTTTCTCAGCGTTTTTCTTGAAACTTTATTTGCACATTTTGTTTTCCAGGCAAACCTATATTCCATGCGGGAAGATAAATAGTAGCAGCCAACAACTATTACGAAAATGAAAAAAATATTGCCGCGAACATAATGATGGGTAATATAAAGAAATCCTTATATAAGGATTACTGAAGTAGCAACATACAATTGAGAGATGAATACATAAGTTCCTTTCTTTTACAGAAGCGTTTCGGCTGGCTTCTTTCTCACATTGATGCAAATGACAACTCTATAATCCCGTAATGGAACGATGATGCTTACGATAAGTTGTATAAAATCAGATCGGTACTGAATACCCTTTCCGATACGTTCAAATCAACATATAGACCTACGCGTTATCGAAGTGTAGATGAAAGCATGGTGAAATTTAAGGGCCGGTCTGTAGTGAAACAGTAAGTTTCAAAAATCAAGCGTGGATTCAAAATATGGGTGTGCGCTGATCAATATGGTTTTGTCTGTTAATTTCAAATGTACACCTGAAAATATGGTAGTAGTCTTGAACTCGGATTAAGTGAACGAGTTATTACAGATTTGACTAGAGATCTCTTTGGAAAGAATTATTGCGCATTCTTTGATAAATTTTCCTCTAGTGTTTTATTGATGGTAAATCTTTTGAATGATAGCATTTATGCCTGCGGTAGTATAAAATCAACTCGTAAAGACTTGCCAAAGAAAATACTGCTCAAGACAGACGTCCAAAGGGGATCTGGCATAGCTCTTTCATCAAATAAGTATAAAGGTGCAGTGGCAAGACAAAAATCAATTTCAAATAATTTCCAATGACAAAGATGGCATTGTGCAGTCAACAGCTAAAAGAGGGACCAAAACAGGGGAGCAAGTTGAAATTTCATGCCCTCATATGGTCAAAGATTATAATAAATTCATGGGTGGGGTAGATTTGATTAATATGTAAAAATCATACTACCCAAGTGACAGAAAAAGCCGAGGATGGTGGTTGCGGTTATTTTGGCATTAAGTTGACGGAAGCATCTGTAATGCCTACATATTATTCAATCAAAATAAGTCTATATAGGGACCCAAAATAAAGATAAGGGACTTCAGACTTACAGTTGTTGTAGTTCTAATTGGAGCAGACCAAAGAACTCCACGCGGAAGAAAAGTTCTTCCGGTACAAAGACGTTGTCATAAGCTTTTGTGCCCTTAGAAACACGAACTGATAAGGCTGGACACATGCCAGTAAAAATACAAAACGTAAAAGTGTCCAGAATAGTACCAAGGCCAAACAAAAACGTACCTGTTGGATGTGTACAATCTGCCAAGTTCCGCTCTGCTTAGGAAGAGGAAAAGAAGAAACCTGATTTTTGCGTTACCATTGTTCCTAAAATATGAAATCTACTAAAGTATAGTTCTTACTCAATTTGCTTTCTTTTATTTCGTTTTTGATTTTTATGTTTGCACCTTTTCAGAAAGAATAAATCATATATTTGCATTTATTCTTTATTTCATGTTAGGCGTAGCGGTAGTAACTACGCTATACCACCTTTTTTTCGGGGAAGAAAGGGGGAGAAAAAAAATTACATTATTATATCTCTATTAGGTAATCATATGGCAAAATGACCCTAAACCTTAAATTCCTCCAGATAAATCTCCACCGCGCAAAAGCAGCTTCTAGTGTGCTTAGCAGGAGATTTATCATGGAGAATATAAATATAGGGCTAATTCAAGAGCCCTGGGTATACAGAGGACGCATCAAAGGACTCCCCACACAATCATGTAAGTTAATTTATTCTACTTTGCATGACAATCCTAGAGCAGCTATATTGCTCGACAAAAACACTAATTTTGTTCTCCTTTCAGAGTTCACAACGAAAGTTGCCGGAGTTGTGGACGTACCGACGGAAAAAGGCAAAAGGCAGATTGTAATTGCCTCTGCTTATTTTCCCGACGAAGACCGAAGCCCACCTCCAGAGGAAGTAAAGAGCCTCATCAACTGGTGCAAAAGGACGAACAAACATTACATTATTGGCAGCGATGCCAATGCGCACCATCTTATGTGGGGCAGCACGGACACTAACACTAGAGGTGAGTACCTTTTTGAATATTTGTCTGCAAATAATATCGACATTATCAATAAAGGTATTGAACCCACCTTTATAAATGCGGTAAGAAAAGAGGTTTTAGACGTAACCCTTGCGGATTCATTTATAACTGACTTAATAAAAAACTGGCAGTTTCAAAGGAGCCCTCAATGTCGGATCATAGACATATTCGATTCGACTCGGAGGCAACCTTAACTAACCTCGAGGAGTGCAGAGTGCCTAGACTGACGGACTGGAGTGCTTATAAAGAGCACAAGATCAGAAGTCGAAGGCATCAATCACTCCATCGACACAATTGAGGAATTAGACATTGCCTCCTACCAATTACAACATCTCATGATCTCCCGTTATGAGAAAAGTTGTCCTATAAAACAAAAGGCTATCCAAAGAGACGTGCCTTGGTGGAATAGGGAACTCAGCTATCCCAAAGCTGAGACTAGGAAAACTTTTAATAGGGCTAAGAGCTCTGGAGACTGGGAGAGCTACAAAAAAGCCCTTACTGAGTACAACAAAGAACTGAGAAGGTCTAAAAGAAGATCATGGAGACGGTTCTGCGAAGGGATAGATGAATTAGCCCCAGCAGTCCGTCTACAAAAAGTCCTTGCAAAAGACCACTCAAACGGAATAGGGCTACTTAAAAAGCCTGACGGTAATTACGCAGAGAGTCAGCAGGAAAATATAAGAGTACTTCTAGGTACTCACTTTCCTGACTCCCGCGTAATTGAAGGTGAAGATGAACTAGCACAAACCTATCTGGAAGAGGTTGTACATCGCCCCACCAGAAAAGGAAAAAGGCTAGGGAATAAAATCTTCACCTCCAACAGAATTAAATGGGCGGTGTCGAGCTTGAAGCCCTTCAAATCACCTGGCAGGGACGGCATCTTCCCTGCCTGCTTCAACACGGCATTGAGGAACTCATCCCCTGCCTGAGAAGCATTTTTAAAGCAAGCTATGCTCTTGCTTATATCCCGCAAGCATGGAGGGAAGTTAAGGTGGCGTTTATTCCAAAGATAGGCAGACGTCCATCGGAGGAACCAAAATCATATCGCCCCATTAGCTTAACCTCTTTTCTCCTGAAAACAATGGAGAAAATCCTAGACGAACATGTCGGAAGCGAAATCCTCACCCGGGCCCCGCTTCATCCAAAACAATTTGCCTATCAATCTGGCAAATCGACAATAAATGCTCTACATGGCCTGGTCAAAGGCATTGAAAAGACATTCGCCGCAAAGGAAGTGGCTATGTGTGCATTCATAGATATAGAGGGTGCATTTGATAACACCTCATATGAGTCCATACAAAGAGCCGCAGAGAAAAGGGGGATACAATCCACAACTATTAAATGGATACAATCTATGTTAAGAAGTCGAATAATTACTACGGATATGGGGGGGGGGAGTCCGCCACGGTGATTGCGGCTAAGGGTTGCCCACAAGGTGGAGTTTTATCGCCCTTGCTGTGGTCAATGGTGGTGGATGACCTCCTCCATAAGCTGAGTAATTCTGGCTTCAACGTTCAACGCTACGCCGATGACCTTGTTATTACTGTGAGAGGTAGACATGAGGTGATGATTTCAAATCTCATGCAAATTGCCTTAAACATAATATCCAAATGGTGCTCGCCAAAGGGCCTCAGTGTCAATCCGAGCAAAACAGTTATTGTTCCGTTTACCAAAAGGAGAAAACTAAGTTTAAGAGCTCCTATGCTAAATGGACCAGTGCTGAATTTTTCCAGTGAAGTTAAATATCTAGGAACAATCCTGGATCAAAGACTTACCTGAAACTCACACCTAGAAAGAACACTTACCAAAGCCATTGCGGCTATGTGAACGTGCCGCAGGCTGTTTGGTAAGACTTGGGGTCTAAAACCGAAGATGATCTACTGGTCCTACTTATCGGTTGTGAGACCCATGGTCACCTACGCATCATGTGTGTGGTGGCCAAAAACTGAAGAAAAATTAGCACAAGGAAAGTTGCAGAAGTTGCAACGCCTTGCCTGCTTAGGGATTACAGGAGCAATGAGCTCCTGTCCCACAGCAGCTATGGAGACAATGCTAGACCTGCTTCCTCTACATTTGTATGTAAGGAAGGAGGCAGCACTTAGTGCCTTAAGGCTGCAGCAGGTACTTTCTTTCAAACCAGGAGACCTGGTTGGTCACCTAAGGATTCTAGAAATAATTAAACTGGAATCCGTGACCAAACCTACTGACTCTATGCCAATTAAGCGGGACTTTGACTGCCCGTTTGATGTGCTAATCGAGAGCCGTCGGACGAGCAAACTCGAAGTCCTGCAGTTGGTCACTCATCTGGTACACAGATGGATCGAAGATGGCTGAAGGGGTTGGCGCGGGCGTAGCGGGGCCTAACTGTAGGCTATCCAGAGCCCTAGGCAAAACCCCATCCATCTTCCAAGCAGAAATCTATGCTATAGACCTATGTGCCCAGGAATGCATAAATAAAGGCATTCGAAGGGCAAAGATCTATATACTTTCAGACAGCCAGGCAGCGCTAAAAGCTCTCAGGTCCTATACCTTTGAGTCTAAAATTGCCTGGGAGTGCAGACAATCCCTGAAGCAACTGGCAAAAAACAACAAGGTTACCTTGATGTGGGTACCAGGGCATGAGGGAATAGAAGGAAATGAATTAGCTGACGACCTTGCAAAAAAAGGTGCTGAAGCTCCATTTTTTGGGCCCGAACCGTTCTGTGGCTTATCTAAAGGACACATAACGGAGGAGGTCCAAAAATGGGAAAAGGAACAGAAAGAGTCCTACTGGAGGAATACTCCGGGCCAAAGACAAGCGAAAAAGTTCATCACTTATTCGTCTAAGAATGCCACAAGGCTTCTCGAACTCGAAAAGTCCGACTTAAGGCTGATGACAGGCCTTTTAACAGGCCATTGCCCCTTAAGATACCATCTTAAGAACATGGGCAAGGCAGACAACGATATGTGCAGATACTGCGATTCTGCATTAGAAACTGCGGAACATATTCTTTGCGAATGCAAGATGTTAGTCCGCACTAGGCTAAAGTACCTAGAAAAGGTGGAACTAACGCCTGAAGACATAGGGAAATTAGCCCCTAGGAAAATCACAAGCTTTATAAAAACCTTGGGAGTCCTGGGCAACAACTAATTGTAGGGTAAGTCACAAAAGATCTTTTCAGGTCGATGTGAGGTAGGGCTGAAGGAGCTGCGACCCCTTTAAACAATCTACAATCATATGGCAAAAAAACCAAGACGAAAAAATGAAAATTAAAAAAATTGGTAATTCGCCACACAGAAATTTTAATACGCATACGATATCTAAACCGTAATATGCAGGGTGCCTTTAAGGTTGGATCCAACTTTGTGTAGATTAGATTATATATATATATATATATATATATATATATATATATATATATATATATATATATATATATATATATATATATATATATATATATATATATATATATGTTAGATCACGGTTCACATGAATGACTTTTTAAAAACTTTTATTTAGTTACATGGAGCCAACGTTGGCTCTTGGAGAAGGAATATGAATAATAAATTAGAAGTGTTGCATTCTAACTGAGTTTAATAACTGATTCAACAAGGCGTGTTTAGTCATATTTATAACATACAGAACCTGAGTAAGCAAAATATATAACAAAGGAATTGCAGTTCTGCAGTCTGCACAAGTTATGAGAAACAAAGGTGTAATATGATATCTTGAAGATAAGCAATTAATAAGAGAAGCTGTTATCGTGAAATACGATATACCTGTGAAGGTTCATTCTGGCTAAGTCGCAATAAGATAGCGTGTAATATTATATAACAACTTCCCCCTTAATAAAAAAGTTGATGTTATGCAGCAACTTTTGAAAATTGTTAAAACGTTAAATGAATATAATGCAAAAATAAATTGAAACAATGTTGAATGAATACAAAGCAAAATAATAAAATAATGTAAAAGTTAAAATTGGTAAGCGATAATAAAACATTACATAACGTAATAAGGATAAAATACAATAGTCTAAATTAATAGACAAGGGTAAAACTCCACATGAAAGTCTATGTTAACTCGATGTCCTCTTCTTCTTGAGGTCTAATACCGGGTCGCTTTCTTGGAGGGATCAGTCTAGGAAATTTGGTAAATACTCTGCTTCGCTCTGAAGGAGGTGAAGGAGGGTTATCCGTTGAGGGTTGGATTCGCAATGCTCCACATCTTCTTCTTCTGCATTTACAAGTTATGTAAAGTAGAACTAATAGGATGATGAGAGTGATTATGAAATATGTGAACCAAGATATGTGTTTGGTCACAAAAGGTTCATTTATGAGGTCATCCAAGTCTTTGGAATATTGGTCCAATTTGTTTTTAGCAATGTCTAGGTCTTCTACGTCGAGATTGTTTAATTTGAGAGGTTTTAATTTTGGAATTTCGATTTTGTCGGGCATGTGATTACAGCATTCAAAAGGAATTTGGATAGGATGTGAATTGTCCTTAATTTCGGAAAAGTCTTTGGCACTGGCTTGTATTCTAGTAATGCCTGCATAGGCGTAACATCCTGGTTGTAGTTTGATGATGGAATTTTTGTTGATTAACTCTGTTGTGGATTCTCTCTTTGGACAGTTGATGGTAATGTGAAGTGGTTCGGAATTAATTACTAGCCATGTGTTGTCTTCAAGTTCTTGGACGTTGTATCCCTGACTAATAATGAAGGAAGTTTGACAGTTCTCTGGAAGTTTTGGCAATGGTTTTAGTATTCTGGCTTCACATATGGCATTTTGGTCGATAGGATAGGCAAACAGGTTCGAACATAGTTTGGTTCCAAAATAAAGTGGTTTGCATTCTTTCAAATTTTGTATAGGTATGTACATCAAAGAATCATCATCTCTCGCGATATATTTTTGTGAAATAGATAAAATGTGATGTAGACCAGTTCTGTTATCAAGTATCGGGATAGGATATAGGCGATAGGTGTTATAATTTTGGGGTTCAACAAGTGGTATTGTTAAAACAAATACTAAGTTAGAATCCATTTGAAACGCTTGTAATTCAATAATATCCAAATACTTAGCAACTGCCGATAATTTAATGGGGAGAGGCAAATTGTTCCTTCGTAAGCTCTGTGAAATTTCTTGTAATGCTGTTACCAAATGATTAGGGGTTATGATTGACGTGTGAATGATTCCTAGTCTGGCAAATGTTATTGAATTTAGAATGTCGTTTAAATTATCTTCGATATACAAATAGCTTGCCATTAATTGTTCGGAAATGTATAAAAATTTTAGTTTTATGTGAGCAGCCTCGATAGCTTGAGTCATTGTTTGAATTGTGTGTTCTATTTCTTCGAGATCTTTGTTAAAGGTTTCCTCGTCAATTTGTAATTTTTGTATAGTCGAGTTGAAGTTTTTAATAACAGAAGTTGTAACTGAAATTTGATTTTTGATTAAGTTTTCCAATTGATGTTCGTCATTATTTAGTTTATTTATACAATTAGTATAGTACTGGCCATCTTCAGCATCTAGGTTACCAGTTATGGATTTGAATATTGTACCGATACCGTTAAGTATTCCTCGTTTATATCTTTTTGTATCTGAAAAGATTTCGTCAAATTTCATTTTTATAGAGTTGGATATTTGTGTTAAAAGGTTAAAGTCTGTTTTAATTTCACTCGTAAAAATAATTGACTTATGATCACCATTATGGAGAGTGTATAGGATTCTGTCTAAGATATTTTGATTTTTGTCAAAAGCTAGTTTGAGGGATGAAATGTTTTTATGCACTAGTAGAGTCCATTTGTCATTTGTCACCACGATGTCCGTGTCTTGGTGGTAGTATACACCAACGGTGTTATTGATTGGGATAATTTTGTATTGACAGAGTGCTGATCCGAACAGCAGGAGAAACCTGAAAATAAATTTAATTTTCAGTATATGGTTTCATTCTATCAAAATTTACTTTGGTTTCTTGTTTCGTTTCGAGGTTTAATAAGGTAGCAGAATTTTGAAAAATTTCTTTTATTTTAAAAGGACCGTTAAATTTGTTTTGCAATTTGTTTTTGATTTGTGATTCTTTTACGTAAACTAAGTCACCTATTTTGTATTCGGGTCGTTTTTGGGGAACATTTCTATCAAAGCGAACTTTCGCTTTCTCCTTTTGAGCTTGCGTTCGACTACGGGCTATTTTATAGTAGTGAGATATTCTGTTGTTTAAATCCCTAACGTATTTGGTTATTAACTCTTTTTGGTTATACAAAGTTTCAGGTGGTCTGTTGGACGTATGTCCAAATACAAGTTCGTATGGGGTGAAACCGTGTGTTTTATTTACTGAATTGTTATAGCATATTACTGCATATGGTAAAATTGTGAAAGGATGTTCGTTCGGATTTTCAGTTTTATGAATTCTTATCATTTCAGCTAGAGGAGCATGAAATCTTTCTATGGATCCGTTCGATTGGGGATGTCCTACGCTTGAATACGTCAGTTTTATGTCGTAGAGGGTGCAGAGATCTTTGAGCAAACGGTTGTCAAATTCGCCACCGTAATCGCAATGGATTCTTAGCGGGGTGCCGTAATGTTGAAAGTATAACAACAAGGTATTTACGACGGATTTTGCGGATTTGTCCGGGACTGCATAGGCTTGTGTAAATTTAGTTAACTCGTCGCGAATAGTTAAAGCGTAATTTCGAGTTGGGAATTCAAATAAATCGATATTAATTCTTTCGAATGGTGTTCTTGGGGTTTCTGTGACTACTAGAGGGTTGTTAAGGTTTTTCCGGCATACTTTAGTCTTTTGGCAAGTTTCGCAATTTTTTATAAAATTTTCAACGTCTTTAGTTAGACCTTGCCAAGTGTATTTTTCTCTAATTCTTCGAATCGTTTCATTTATTCCACGGTGTAGATTATTTTTACCAAAATGATTTTGCTCCAATATAATTGGAATTTCATCTTCGTCGGCAGTTCTGACGATATCTTGACAAATTACTACTTTTAAGTCTTTTTCCGCAAAAATGAATGATAGGATTTCAAGGATGGGGAGGTCTAAGTTATTTTCGACAAAGTATGTCTTAGAGAGATCTAGAACATCTTGGTTTTTAAATAATACCAAAAATAAATGTTCAATTACGGATTCGATATCAAACGGTAGGGGAATGATAAAATATCTCCTATGTCTGACTGTTTTGCTCGATACAATATTGATTTTATCGTTATGAAATTCGGAGTTTTCTTCGAATATGTCCTCAATAATTTTGTGATGTAGGTCTTGTAAGTTATTTTGTTGGAAGAAGGTTATAATATCTTTATGTTCTCGATACAAAAGTTGTTTGTTCGAGGCTTTGATTTTCGAATAGTCAATTAAAGATGTTGTTTTATATAGGTTGGTGAAAGTTTCAAATTCTCGGGAAATTTGTTCGTTAGTGATTTCGTTGTTATCGTCTGGGTTTTCGTCGTCGTCTGACTCTTCGTCATTCGCGGCTAGAACTTTTGAATAGAATTTGGAACATTCGGAAAAATGATTAATTTTGATTCTGGAAAGTGCGTCCGCGTTCTTATTGATTTTACCGGGTTTGTAAATTATTTCATAGTCGTACTCTTCTAATTTGAGTCGCCAACGGGCAAGTCTACTTCCTGGATCTTTTATAGAGAATAGCCAGGTGAGTGGTCTATGGTCGGTGACAAGCTTGAACTTTCTACCATACAGATATGGTCTAAAGTGCTTTACACTCCATACTATCGATAAAAGCTCGCGTTCAATCGTTGAATATTTAGTTTCTGCACTGCACAAGGTTCTAGAAGCATAGGCAATGGGTAAATCTTTGCCAATAGGCCCCTGGCTCAGCACCGAGCCGACGGCAAATGCGCTCGCATCAGTGGTTAGAACGAAAGGTTCATCAAAGTTGGGGTAGATTAATATCGGAGTGGTCGTTAATGTTTGTTTTAAATTTTGAAAAGAATTTATACAATCATTGTCGAAGAGAAATGGTATGTCTTTTTGTAGTAGTTTTGTTAAGGGCTTGGTAATCTTGGAGAAATTAGGAATAAAGCGCCTATAATATCCGGCTAAGCCTAGAAATGATTTAATTTCTTTTGGATTTTTCGGTTGAGGTTAAAATAGCGTCAACTTTCGAAGGGTTTGGTTTTACGCCGTCTTTTGTAATTAGGTGTCCTAAATAAGCGACTTCCTTACGGAGAAACTCGCATTTGTCTGGTTGAATTTTGAGGTTGGCTTTTTGAAGGCGTTTAAAGACTTCAGTTAGACGGGAAATGTGTTCGTGAATTGTAGGAGAGTAAATAATAATGTCGTCCATGTAGACGAGACATCGTTCATTTTGAATACCTAACAGGATGTTATCCATAACTCTTTGAAAAGTTGATGGAGCGTTTTTGAGTCCAAATGGCATTCGCACGAATTCATAATGACCGTTCTCAACTGTGAAAGCAGTCTTTTGAATATCTGCGGGATTAATTTCGATTTGGTGAAAACCAGAAGCCAAGTCTAAGGTCGTGAAATATTGGCATTTGCCAAGTTGGTCTAAAAGATCGGAAATGTTGGGCAGAGGATATTTGTCGCCGATTGTAACCTCGTTGAGTTTGCGGTAGTCGACTACAACGCGCCATTTCTGTTTACCAGAAGCGTCCAGTTTTTTGGGAACTACCCAGACAGGAGAGGACCAAGGTGAGATTGAAGGTTGAATAATACCTTGACTTAACATTTTCGATACTTGGGACTTAACTTCTTCTTTATGGACCTGAGGATATCGTTACGATTTCGTAAATATTGGTCGGGAATTGTCGGTGTCAATAGGGTGTTTGATTTCGTTGGTAAAGGTCAAATTGTCTCCTTCTAAATAGAATATATCTTGAAAGTCTAAACAAAGCTGCGTTACTATTTCGGCCTCTTCTTCGTTTAGGTGATCCAAGCGCAATTCGTTCCTGATTTCAAAGGATCTGTCTGTCTGTAAGTGTTGGTCAGAATTTTGAGTATTTAAATTAAAAATTGACTTAAATTTTTGTAAAGGTTCTAAATTTAAATTGGAAAAATCGACAGTCTTCGGGATGACATTAGCATTGATTATTGTTGTTAAAAATTCTCCGTTTTCGTTTACTTTAACAAGAGCATTAGGTAAACGGACTTTTTCATTCTCTTGCGCTTGCAAAATAGCGTCAGTGTTTCTAAGGTTACATTTTAGTTTATAAATTTTTTCGGTACGGCCATCAATTTGAATCTTATTTTGATTAGGGTTGTGGTTTGGTTGGATTTTGTCGCATTCGGGTTTCGACGAATCGTCGGTTACTTTGAAAAGTGGAACTGTTTTAAAATTGGTTATTAATCGTTTATTTCTTATGTCGACGATACAATGATAGTGCTCTAGGAAGTCAGCTCCTATCAGTCCATCAAAACTGATATCTAGGTCGTAGATGTAAACTTTATGTGGGTCGTTTTCCGTAAAGGGTATAAGAACAGATTCACTAATAGTAATTTTCTGATCGGTTATGCCTTCTATAATTACATTTTCTGAAAATCTCCGTTTGTAATTTTCCGCTGTTTTTGGTTTAAAAATAGAGATACCTGCGCCAGTATCGATTAGAATTTTGAATTTGTTTGTGATATCTTTAATGTAGTATAGATTTTTTGAATTTACGGTCAACAATGAATGTGATAGTGTTTCTACATGAACCCTTGTTCCGGGAAGTTCAGCGACGGGTCGAAACTGTCGTTGAGATTCATCGTTCGTATTTGATTTGTTATTTGGTCGAATTGGTCTGTTTGCTGTGTTGGAGTATCCGTGGGGTACTCCGGATCTATGCGAAAATCCTGAGGATTAACAGTATAATCCTCCTGTGGCGTTTGAGAATTAGCAGTATAATTCTCGTACTGTTCATATTGGGAATTAGCTGTATAATTCTCTGAAAAGCTTTGAGCGTTTTCTAAATCGTAATTTTCATAACTGTCACTTACATTTTGATAATCGGGTGAATAGTCATTGTATTGATTAAATTGATCGGCATAGTTATCGTAAGGTTCGTAATTTAAATGATGAGCTTTTTGCTGGTTAAAGCGGTTAAAATTCGGGTTAGGTTGAATAGCTGACGGTCTTTGTTGGTTAAAGTTTGGATTCGGCCGTATAGCTGAGGGCCTATTTTGAGGTTGATTAGGTTGGTTTTGAGGGAATGTCCTCTGAATAAATTGATTGTTTTGTGAAAAGTTTTGGAAATTTGAATTTCCTGGGTAATTTGGTCGTTGGAAATTTTGCGAAGTTGACGGCATTGTTTGCGATTGTTGCCTTGTGCGGCATTCGCTTATGACATGTCCATTGCGTTTGCAAAATGAACAGAATTTTTGTTGGAAATTTGAAATGGGTCGTTTTTGTTGCATACTAGGATTTTTGACCGGACTATTTTTGGGAAATTTTTGTTGCTCGAAATAAGAGAGTTGTAACTCTCTACGAATTCTGCTTACGGCTTTCAGTATGCTAGGAGGATTGCTAGCACGTATGATGCGGCCTAAATTCGGTTCTAAGCCTGTTAATAAATTGTTTAAGGTCATCGTTTCGATGAGATCTGATTGTGCAGCTCTTTGCGTTGTGGTTAAATTTTGCTTTTGCACTGCGGCGTGCATTTTAGCATTGTGCGTTTGTAAACGCGAAATAAATGTTAGAGCGGATTCACCTGGCAATTGGTGAATGCGCTGCAGGTCCTGAATCAGGGCCGTTAGATCTCTGGAATCCCCAAAGTGGGTTTCCAATAGTGCTTTGATTTCTGGCCAGGTGCCAGGGTTGCGAGAATTTATTAATTCGGCAGCTTTGCCTTTCAATTTATTTTTTATGTGGACGGTCAAAAGAATTTTTTGATCTCCAATTGCCATGCTTTGGGCGCAATGACAGGAGTTGAGGAATGTTTGTAAATTAATGGCATTGCCATCGAATTCAGGTATTAGAGAAAATATCTCAGAGAGCTTGTAAGGCTCAATTTGCTCTGGTTGAGGTTGTTGTTGTTGTTGTTGTTGTTGCTGTTGTAGTTGTTGTTCGGTTGGTGCCGGTGGCACTGGTTGAACTGGCTCTGGTTGAGCTCTATCCGGCATTTTGCTTTTTGTATTTAAATATTATTTGGACAAAAATTGGTTGCGTATCAGCAGTATGATACGATCTTAAATTAAATTAAAATTAGCTTGTTACGTTGCGTGCGTAAATGGATTGTATATTAGCTGTATAATACACAATGTTTCGTATTAGCAGTATAATACGAAAATAAATAAACTTAAAATTAAATGAACTTGTTTCGTTGCGTTTGTAAAGGAATGGATTTCACTTTGACAATAGAACTGGCTTTGTGCGCCGAGTGTATTAGCAGTATAATACACTTTTAATAAAATAAGTTGCGAAAAATAATAAAATGGTAAAAATGGTACGAGATGATTCTTAAATGACTTACGCTAATTTCATCTCCATGAGTAGGTTCTTCATCCGTCAAGGGATTGGGATCCGCCACCACCAGTGAGGAAGGTCTCCTTGTTCTCGCAGATGTACACGCACTAGTTAGGCACCTTCTGCAGATGTTGTCCTTGTTCTTTTGCGCTTCACTACCAGTTAGGCTTCTTGTTCTGATGATGTTTACGGATCCTACCGACTGCGCCAATGTTAGATCACGGTTCACATGAATGACTTTTTAAAAACTTTTATTTAGTTACATGGAGCCAACGTTGGCTCTTGGAGAAGGAATATGAATAATAAATTAGAAGTGTTGCATTCTAACTGAGTTTAATAACTGATTCAACAAGGCGTGTTTAGTCATATTTATAACATACAGAACCTGAGTAAGCAAAATATATAACAAAGGAATTGCAGTTCTGCAGTCTGCACAAGTTATGAGAAACAAAGGTGTAATATGATATCTTGAAGATAAGCAATTAATAAGAGAAGCTGTTATCGTGAAATACGATATACCTGTGAAGGTTCATTCTGGCTAAGTCGCAATAAGATAGCGTGTAATATTATATAACATATATATATATATATATATATATATATATATATATATATATATATATATCAGTTTTACCTTGAAATATCATTAAAGTATTTTTAATAAGGCTTATTATGAAATGATTAAAATTCGAATTTCGAATTTAGAACATATATATAAAATAGCATGGTAAAATACTTCCTATTGAAATTCGATCATATTAGTCATACAGGGTGATCGTCAGAGGTGCGTAAAATACCATGTTTGTTATAAACGATGGTTTGTTATGATTTTAGATCAAAATTTAAAAAAAAGGTTTTTATTAAGAACATAAAAAACACAAAATTGTACAAGGTACCTAAACTGTAGTATACAGTATGTCTTTAATGTTTGCGCGAACTTTACGTAAGTTAGATGGCATATCAAATTTACCTTAAAATGTTATTAAGATATCTTTAATAAGACTATTGCGAAACGAAAAGAATTTGCAGTCTGGCGTTATACAAGGTATCCAAGGTTATGACGTTAGTTTTAGCGAAATTAACTGTGATAAGATTTGAAGTGCTCCATTTTTTACTACACAAATTTCCTCATATAATATTCTCAAATACTTAAAAAATGTCTCAGAAAGCGTAAAACTTACTAATATGTTAATATTTTAATAGTTGCCAAGTCATTTTTATGTAGCAAAAATACAACCGGGCCCAGAACTGAAATTCCACAGCTTAACCTAAGATATCCCTTAATCCATAATATTGAAGATTTTGCACCAATATTTTTATGATTTACGCAGTAGAATGCTTTCGATAAATCACAAAATACAGCCGCAGCAGCCTTAGCCTCATTTTTCTTATGATAAACTTCATCTAAGAAAACAAAAATAGCATCGCTAGTGCTTTTATTGGTTTAAAACCAAAGTGATTACTATTAAAGATTTTAAGAAAATTCAAGACAGCTAATGCCCTTTTTAACTAACTTTTCTATTTTATAAATTGTACATATTAATGAAATAGGACGAAAATCTGACGGTTCGTCAGTATTTCCTCCTTTGTAAATTGAAATAACAACGAAAGTTTTTAGGCAGGAAGGAATTAGGTTATAGTACATCGGTATTGTTCAAATTGGTCATACTAAACGTTTAACTAAAATAAGACTCCTTAAGAAGGAGTGGAATGGTTTTGGTCGATGTAATTTCGTTAGTAAATAAAAATAAAATCACCCTGTATACTCCACAATATCGTAACATCCCTTAGCAAGGTCAATATATAAGAGAGACACTTTAAAAGATTTGAAATATTGCTTTCCACGTTGCGGAGAAAAGTGGATTTCCCTTTCCATTTACTTAAAGTTGAGGTTTGGCGAATTCGCCGGGAATATTGAATGAAAGTGAAATGGTGAAATACGCGGAAGGTAAAACGAAGCAAACAAATCACGGCACAAGCTCCGCGGGCGAGAAGGAGGACTTCGTAAATGACCTTGACCGCTCTTACATAGACGCTCGCAACAGATTTTTTTAAATATTTGTAGTAAATTTTCTAGTAATCGTGATAAGTTCAAAAAACTACGATTTTTGCTCGATTCCACATAATTAGCTACAAGGGTTTTTTTTCTATAATGGTAGAAAAATTCTGTTTTTAAGAAGTAGGCGTTGCAGTCGGACGTTGGCATACATGTTTGAATAGCATTTTTGCCAAAAATGGCTTAATTATCTTTTATGTGGTGCCACTGAGATTAAGTACAAAGAAAATATTTTGTATTTTTATTGTTCAAATAGGTATTTTCAGTCGGCAGGGCTCTACTGTAACTTTCACTCGTTTCGTAATAGTCTTACTAAGAATACATTCTAACGATACTTTAAAGTAATACTGATATGTGGCCTAATCAACGTAAAGTTCGTTCGAATTAGGGAGACACATTTTATATTGCAATTTCGATATCTTAAACATGTACAGGGTGGACCAAATTAGATGAGATTTGGAATTTTCTCTAAAACTATGGCAGATAGACAAAAACCAAAAAGAAAAGGAGCACAAATAAACTTAAATCTAAGATTTCTCGAAAATTAGTGCTCGGGTTTAAATCATAAGCATTTAAAATCAAAGACTATTACCTTAGATTAAACCTGAGACATACATCCCTGAATTCCATATGTTAAATGTAGTTTAAAGTGTCAGTTTTGACCATCAGTAACCATAATTTGTATGCTGTCACTGGTTATTTAAATATTAGATTGTTAAAAACATTGTTTTCCTATTTATTATGCAGGCAGTTGAAAGAAAACACTGCAAAGAACATTCCAAAATGATTTTCAGTTCGGTAGGTAAAAGGACACTACTTCAAGGACTGAAGAAACATTGACTACGAGTTCTGAAAGTTATAGAGTTAGGATTTATTCATACTGAAAAGTAAATTTGTTAATTAGAATTAAGAGAGCTAGTTAGTAAGAAGATTAAGAAAGGTAAATCATGCATCAAATCTAGTGTAAATTGTTTAAAATAGAAATTATGTGAAAATCATGCAACGTTTTGGAACTACTTAAATATAAAGCCTAGAGAAATAAAAGGGATACTGAAAGAACCAGAATTAAATAAGGAATCTGTTTCAAACAGTAAAACAGACAGAGAAGGTCTAAAAGAAAAATTTAAATTCATAACCAAATAAAATTTATGAAATTTTGACAGGTCTAGTTATCTAATTTTAGAAAAAAGTCATTAATTAACAAAGTTTTCAAGAAACAAGGAACGTTTCCATGAAAAGTTTGTTATTGGTTGCTGAATTTGGAATGAAAAGAAGATAGACTTTTTCAAAATAGAGTCCAGAAATTATTATAAATATAAAAGAAAAGTCAAATTAAAGCAAAGAAAAGTAAGTAAATCAAGCATTAATAAAGTTGAAAAGCAAGAGGAACCAATGTTGCAAGGTTTAAAAACAAAAATATTTATCATCAGAACATAACCATAATGTCAGCTGATTGTCAAATTTGACTTACCGGATTTACAAGTAAGCCATATGGTATTAATCCAATATTTTAGCATCAAAGTCGTCCAAGGCACATAAAATTGAACCAAATTTCACAAGGAAACAAAAACTATCACAAAGGCACGGAACGAGAAATCGAGGAAGTTACCAGTTGCAGGTAACCAGAAATACGACAGTGTTTAGTGCAACAAATCAGTGATTCGCATCGGGACCTCACGTCGTATACAGGTAGCTGTTTTACCGATATATTAAATAAAGTAAAGATTTCTTTCATTCTCTTAGAATAAGTGTTTGTAATTAGAATAAGAAAAGCAGAATTCTGTTTTCTAAATATAAGAAACCAAAGGCCAAGGTTCAACTAAATTTAAAATTTGTAAAATAATCTGATTTACTTTTCTTTAAAATAAATTATTATTTGATCTATGATATTGATTTGCATTTTATTAAATTGAGCTAAAGAATCTGCACTGAGATAGAGTGACACCTATTGGTAACTCATGCTAATAAATGTGTGTTTGCTGGGAAACTAGGAAGCAGTGGCGCCGAATATAAATTTCTGCTTTCCAGATTAAAATTTAATAAAATAATTGAATTAAAATTTCTCCCTTTTTTTCGTACCCAGAAAACATATAAATATATATATATATATATATATAGGTATAGACGGTACATTGTGTAGCCCGATATATCGATAGGTCGCTCATAAGCCCGGCATTTCCCGAGTGTATAAATTAACAAATATATTAAATATGGCGATTGTTATGCATCTTTTCTAACAGGAAGCCACTAGAGGTAGCTAATTATTATTTTTCTTTTAATTATATAAACATGGCATATTTCAGAGCCCGGATATATTTACTGATCGTTTCAAAGCCCGCTGTATTTAAGAATATAGTTAGCGTTCGTTCTCCGACCCAGCGATGTTGCCAGTATAATAGGGCCTCAGTAGGTTATATTTTTATAATATATATTTCTTTAATGCGTGCATCGTCACGAAGCACAATATTATATGGTTAGGAGTACTTCCTATACTGCGCCACTATCATTACTGTTTACAGTAGAGACCCTATTGGAGGGCCAGCTAATAAAGGAAATATATTCGTTCTTTGAACTCCATAATAATATAACAGTTACGTTTATTATTATTCATTGTTATGAATTTGAAGATATATTAAAAGAACCTAATAAAATATTAGGTTATTTTTTTATGCAATTATATTATTAATAACTGATAATGTAACTACTCCGTGGTAGGCCTATAAGTATTTAAATATTTTGAATTTGTCCTCATTTTTTGTTTTCCACTTTTAAAGTATTGCCTCATTCACATTAGAATAAAAAGATGCAAAGGGGTAGAAATTAAATTACGTTTATTTACCTAACAGAGATATATAAAACAAATTGTTTTAATAGTACAGTAACATTAGGTATAATAGTAAAATAATCCCTTGATGCAATTTTTCTTTTGAAACTGTACTTATTTTGAGACAGCAAGTTTGTGTTTCCGAGTATATGGGTCAAATATGAGCAAAAATTGATTGCCATCGAATAACAACAAAGCATGAAGTTCTCTTTGAAGTATTTATAACTTTTTTATTTAATTTTATTTCACTGTCACTATACTTATAGGCTTAATTTTAAAAAAGTTATTACAATGACCTCTACTACGTACCGGCTGTCCCAAGTTAACATCAATTGAAAGTTGCATTATATGAAATAAGTTTTCAGATTCAGTTTGTCCCACTGTGCAAAGACGGATACTTCTTTAAAAATAAAAAAATATATATTCTTTTAAATTGCGCGGAACCCTTAAGGTGTAGAGATAAATGTATAGGAACAAAAGTGTCCTCTTTACAACAGCTTTCAAACAAAAAAAAAAAGGAAATAGAAATCGAACCATTAGGAGCTGAGATACAAAAACATTTAGTGTGGCTAATGGCGGACATCTTTAATGGCCGCCATTTTGGTGTTCTGCACGGATTTTAAAGTGGCTCCCTATAGGGAAAGTTACCTTTTGGAACTATGACCACAGAAAGTGGCACATCCCAATCAAAAAGTGCAGCTTTTTGGCTTATGTACCCGACGTACTATAAAGCACAAAGTTTCCTTTTAGGTATGGCAAGCAAGAAGTGCAATCATATAGAATATTTGTGCCCGATATTAATTAGTCTTCGCAGGTTACACTCTTAAAAAGAAATTTGTGTGGTATTCTTTTCTTTTCTTTCTTTTCGGGTTCAAAAGTTACTAACAATAATTGTAACAAAATGTGATTTTTCCCCAATATTTTGAAAATTAAGCAAGATAGGGCAAAACACTATACATACCTTTTCGGTAGGGCATAAAATTCTCTAGTATAATGGTTATAATAAAAAACGGTATATTGATAGTTAAGTTATCGTTATCAAAAGTAATACAATATTTATATTTTATTTTATATAATTATTTATAATTATATGAAAATTTGGTTTAATAGTTTTCTCAATTTAATGTAATATAGTCCACAGTACATCGCCTTTTTTTTTAATGATTAGTAACAGGCTAAATTTTCGTGAATAGCTTCGTTTTGACGAGACGCCCAACTTTTCTCTCTGCGATCAGATTTTATTTAAAGTGACATTTTCCGCAGTCATTCTGAAGTTAGAAAATTTGACTTTGTAATTGCAATTCATGTGGTAAACGCACTATTTTATTCCGGTATGTGAAGATATAATCAAGGCGTGTGGCAAATTCTTTGCCGCACGGCGTGCGGCAAAGTGATATTTTCTGCAGTTATTTTGAAGTTAGAAAATTTGACTTTCAGCGTAGAAAATAGTACATTGTAATACAAGTGTGGCAAGGGTTTCATTGCAAAACGAAGTATGAAAGTAGGAGTATCATACGAGTTTTGCAATGAAACTTGCCACATGTGTGTTTTTTCTACGGTTGTGAAGTTATTTCCCTTTTTTAAAGTCTTTCCAAAATTTTAAATTTGCTGCCGGTCAGATTTAATTTAAAGTGACATTTTCCGCAGTCATTCTGAAGTTAGAAAATTTGACATTGTAATTGCAATTCATGTGTAATTAATGTACATTTATAGAATTTAATTGTTATTACCGGTAAGTGATATAAAATTCTTTAAGGTAAACGCACTAGTTTATTCCGGTGTGTGAAGATATAATCAACGCGTGTGGCAAATTGATATTAATTGATCATTTTGAAGTTAGAAAATTTGACTTTCAGCACAATCGTCGAAAAAATATATTGCCAAACTAATTTGACAGGTTGTCGAATTGTCTAATTCGTGTAAAATAGAAAAAATAATTTTTGCTGTTAGCTACCACTACCCAGAATTTTCACAGAGAGAAAAGTTGGGCGTCTCGTCAAAACGAAGCTACTCACGCAAATTCAGCCTGTTACTAATCATTAAAAAAAAAAGGGCGATGTACTGTGTACAGTCATAATATGTTTTCCTAATGTATATGGCTAGTTTAGGCTAACCTCTTCCTTTTGTGTCTAAACTCTTTTGTGCACAATGAACGCTTATTTATTTATTTATTTTACTTAATTAAATTTGTACCGGTCACCAAACTATCAAAAATGAGGTAACGAAACGCTTGTCTGTCATCATTTTTTAATTTTTTTGTAGGTAATTTAAAATGCAATTAAATATCTGAAAAAGCTTACGTCATCTGTAGATTCCAGAAAACACTTTTCAAGAGACAACGGATTTTTAAATTCATGTTGTTTCCATTTAAATAAAAATTGATTTCTTCGTATTGTCACCACATTTTGCGATTTTCGGGTCTTAGATAATTCTATGATCTTATAGAAACATAAAAATAAAAACTTTTACTATGTAAAATTATAAATAATCCAATCAAAATTCTGCGAATTTACTAACTAAGAAATTTGTGCATTTGTTTGTTAACAAATAGACCTTTTGACATGAAATTTGAATTGGTTGAATTTTTATTTACACATGAAAAATTATTACAATTATGTTAAACGTTTTAGAACACTTTATATTTCGGCAAACGCGTGATCTTTCTTTCTCCCTCCCTCCTGTGGTGTTGTATTATGCCTCGTTGAGAGTACCTTTTTTCTTACATTCTTCTACCTACATTCAACTTAAATTTGGTGACATGTTGCTTTCTTGCACAGAGCAATAAAACAATTAAAGCGTCTCAAATTTCAAAAGAACTGTTGCCAATGGTATACAAAGCAACACAACGCCTGTTTAAAGCAAGATAGAGTTATATTACAGTATTTAGCCATAAATCTAACTAAAAAATTATTAGTCCTATATTACTATGACGAAAATTAAATGTATAAATAGAGCATACAAAATTATTTTAGAATTCGTTAAAATTAAATGATCAAAACATTAGAATACATTACAACAAATTAACTGAGCAATTGGAAATTTAAAATGAAATGAAAGTCATTGTTTATAAGAAATGCTTTTGTACAGAAAAAATAATTTTCAATTCCGTAAAAATACATGGCTAAAACTGCAGTCCTAGAGGTAATGACGTATACTTCACGAAATTTCTTTATTTTTTTAATAGACAGACACGTGACATTTTTAACTTTATTATTTTATAAACAACTCGAAAAATAAAGCAATAAAAGATATAGTTTCACTCACTTTCGTTATAGATTTATGCATTATTACACTATATTTCTTAAATTATATATAGATAGTAATATTTAAAAAAAATTTATTTTCTTGCAAGTTAACAAACTATCAGAAAGTTTTTTTATTCAAAATTTGTCTCTTTATTTTTTGCGATTACTAAGACCGGAGATAATAAGAAAAATAGCAGAAAATTCTAATATTAACACATACATTGTTTATATTTTTTGAAGCAATTCTTAGATTTAGTTCAGGACTTCTCATTGCACTTGTTACGACACCCAAGCAAATTAAAATAATAAAATCACGGCAGAAAGAATTCCATAATCACCTTTCTTGATGCTAAAGTTGTTTAGGGCAAACGCTCTGCTCTTTTACCACTAATATTTGCGTTAGTGTTTTCTAACTGTGATTAAAATATACCTTTTTTATCTAAATATGTAGGTATATTTGCCTACATATAATAAAACAAGAATAGCAGTAGTCCATGTTTTGATTCTAACTTGTATTAAATAAAATGGACGTTTCGGACAGAACGCTTTGGTTATGCAGACAAAATTACTGTTTTGAATCTAGCTTTTGTCAAATTTCCACGGCATACTTGATAAGAGTATTTTCTCGATTTTTAAATTATTATTCACAAAATAATTTTCATGCTTATGTATACCTACAGTTGTTTTTGTTATTTTTTTTATCTAAAAAAATATAAACACATTCGGCGATTGTTAATAACAAATTGTTTATTAGATAAACAAATAAATTAACAACAAAATCTGTTTTCCATCTTGTGGAGAATTGCAAATAATAAATTTAAGAATAATTCTTTTTCTCAATAATTTGTTTAAATAATGAAAATAGAAAAAAGTGATTATAAACAGTTAAAAACAATTTTTAAGAAATTTTTTTTAATCATAATATTTTATAACAAATAAAATGGCAAAAAAATATTTTTCAAAAATACGTAATTTATCTATTTGTTTATAAAATTTGTTTAAACAAATAGCAATAAAAATTTAAAGTTTATGTAATCTATAGCCCAATCAACGAATGCCCAAAAGAGGATTGTAGAGAATATTTTGGAGGGGAGAATTTTCCTCTTCAGGGATGTGTTGGGGGCAGTTAGGAGGTAAAAATACTAAAAGTTGCCGCCCTTGGCCCCGCCGCATCAGGGCGAAGGGGGGTGGAAAGGTTCCTTTTTTCGATTCTTCGTTTATAACTCGGAAACGATGCGTCGCTTAGGGAAAAAAAAATCTATACAAAATTAAACGGAATTATATTTTCCACAAGAATGTTTATATTCATTTTCTTCCTATTTGTTATAGTTTACGAAAATATGCTGAAAAAAATAAAACATTTTGAATGTTAGACATTCTAAAAAATGCATCCGATCGGCGCCACAAACGTACATACACCAAAATTTGATTTGGCTATTGATGGGGGATTTCTCATACATAAACTCATGTGGCAAAGGGGATCCTCAGTTTCTGCAATTTGTGGTGGCTACGTGAAATTCGTCAAGACCCATCAATATGATTTTTAATATTTTTCTCATATTTTGCTACCGTAGGTGAAAGATTTTCTGGTCATAAGTAGATCCTAATTTGTTCTATACTTGAGTAAAATTTGATTCAAATCGGAAACAAAATAATAAAGTTATAAGGGTATCTTCATTTTAAGTAAGTCACACTGTGTATTTAAGGAAATGTATAGATTTCGACAATATATTACGTTAGTAAATACGTCCAGTGTTGTAAAATAACAATTGTTTTGTGACTGTGATTTATTAGCAGACCACGGTAAACCGCTTTGATAGAAATATTAGTACGTACATAATTGATTTTTTTTATTATTAATTATCGATTTTCGCTGGCGAATATCTCATAAACTATAACACATAGGAAGAAAACTAATATAAACATTCTTGTGGGAAATTTAATTACGTTTAATTTTGCATAGATCACCTTTTTCCATACGACGCATCTTTTCCGAGTTATAAGCGAAGAATCGAAAAAAGGAACCTTTCCACCCCCCCTCTCCCCCTGAAGCGACGGGGCTAGGGGGCGAGGACTTTTAGTATGTTTACCTCCTAACTACCCCCAACACATTCCTGAAGAGAAAAATTCTCGCCTCCTCAATGTTCTCTACAACTCTTTCATTGACTGGACTAATAGTATTTTTGAATATAAAAACAGTAATAATAAATTTAAAAAATTTTCGACTTCTCTATTTTATTTTTTACTTTTTTGTTAGGTTAAATAATTAATAACTAATAGACTATAACAATTAAAAACATAGCAATGTCATAATCCCATAAACTGTAGTTGACATCGCCACGAAGCGAAATAATTTTAGTGACTTTTGTTTAATAATTATCCGACTTAAAATATAAACGCAAACTCTAAAAAAAAATTGTTAACAATAGGCTCATTTTATGAAAAAAACCGCTGCCCAAGGAATCCCTACTTCCACATCCAGATTTTCTATCCAAGTCACTCACAATGAAAAAATTTTGTATGTGGAAATAATTGTTTATGGAACTTTAATAATATAATATTTGAAATCCTCTACCCCAAAAACCCATAAAACGATACCCCACATCGGTAGTGGGGTGGGGGTGGTGATAGGGGGTGGTAGTGGGAGTGGATGAAGTAAAAAATATTTTGAGGTTTCTGGTTCTTTTACACACACTAAATCACATTTTTTTTCATCCCCTTTAATTAATGGGGTGGGGGTGGTAATGGGGGTGGCTAATACCAAAATTTTTTTTGAGACCTTAGCTTCTTTTGTATATACTAAATACCAATTTTATGGACTCCCACCTGCTTGATTTACCTATTTACCCCAAATTTACCTCAATTTACCCCCCACCCTTCGACGGAACAAGATAAAAATATAATCTAGTTCTAGATCTCGTTAAAGTACATATGTGTACCAATTTTCAAGTCAATATCTCAGTCGGTTCCAGAGTAAACGTGCGTACAAAAAAAAGTTACAGACAGACAGACCGACAGACAGACAGAAATTTTTTTTCGCTCAAACTTAAAATCTCGACGTTTCGTGACAGTCTAAGCCTATTTGAACAATAAAAATTTTTTAAAATTTTTTTGTCGTTACTATACTTCCACTGGATGTGGAAGTAATTGGTGAAAAATTTTGTTCTCGGGATATTGTTCCTTTAAGTGTTTAAATAATACCATAATTTTTATAAATTTTTAAATTGATATATAATAACATAAAAAAATCTTTTTACTTGTTACGGATGGTTTCAGAGCATCGTAACGGCTTGGTGTTCGCTGCGCGGAGCTCTATTTTCAACATTAAATTAAAATTATTAATAGATGTTTCGGAGTCGGGACTTTTTTATTGGAAATTTCTTCCTCTTTAAGAATCATTCTTTAAAATTTCTTAAATACTAATAGTTCTGGAGTTATTTGCAAAAAACGGAACTCGTTATTTTTCCAATCTTTATTAGTTTATAACTTTTGCAATTGTTTATGTACGCGTTTGAAACAGATTTTTCTAGACGTCACACACAGGCGAAAATAAGTCAAAACCTGGACAGAACTTGTAACTATGTAAATTACTTTTCTTTTGGTCTTGATTAATTACGTATTAAGTAAAAATGTAATTTTAATTTAGTTGTTGTGTTAAAACAGCCGTAATGATGATAATAATATAATAATAATAATAATATGACTTTATTTCAGGCGGAGTCTAGCTTAGCGACTAGAATCTGGTGGAATACGAAACAATAACACTATATAAATTTAAATAACTATTAAAAATTATTATTTTTGAACAGGCATTTCTAAACCTTATTTACAAAGAAAAAAAAATGGGTTTAACAAATATTACATACTATAAAGTCTTTGTTTATCTCCAGGAAGAACAGAAAATAATTAATTTACAAAACACAAAAAACTGAATAGTATAGTCTGAAAAATAATCGTCTACTGTCTCCGATTAAATAATATACATTTGTCTCTCAACAAGTCGAACTTTGGAGTGACTATCAGAAGCGGTATGAGACAGCTAAGGTATTTTTTCCTATTGGTTGCGTTTGTCGGTCTTTTCTCTAACCTATCAGGGTCGATTTCATGTTGTCATGTGATTATTGTATTTTAAACTTTTATCCCGGTTTTTAATTATTTTCGCCAGTGTGCGTCACTCCGAATCCAATGTAATCAAGGTAGGTGCATGATGTTGTCAGACGCACCATGCAGAGAGACCGACTACAAATATAGATTCAAATAACCATCATAAAAACATGTGTTCATTAATAAAAAAACCGCTGCCTAAGAAATCACTACTTCCACATCTAGATTTTCCTATCCAAGCCTTTTACAGCAAAAAAAATGTCGATAATATATTTGCAATCCAATCTCCCCCCCAAAACTTCAACGGAATAAGATCAAAACATAATCTATTTCCAGATCTCATTATAATACAAATTTTGAGTTAACATCATGAACGGTTCCAGAGTAATCGTGCGCACAAAAAAAAATTACAGAGAGATTGTATTTGCTGAAAGTTAAAATATCGACCTTTCGTGACATTCTAAGACTGTTTAAAAAAAAATTTTTACCTTTATTATACGTCCACTCCACTATGTGGAGAGCTTACAGTTATTATGGACAATGCCTATTTATCCTTATAATACGTAAATCATCATTCTGCATAATAATAATTGTTGTATGTATTGTATGTATGTCCCGATGAAAATTTTAGCACCAGAATTATATAAATTAAGTATAGTACTATTGAATACTGAATGAAAAAAAAAACACAATCCTAATTTAGGGACATGGAAACATCAATTTAGGACAACAATAAACAAAGACAATGTATTTTATATTTTGTTCTTATTCTAAATTCTTTCTCTTATGATATATCTTTTATCCCTTTATTTGAATTTCTGTATTACAATTCAAAACACATTTTAAGATGTTTAAGATGCTAACAACTAACAACTATTCTTCTTTCATAACACTGTACCATGTATTTTATAATTCTTAGTAGACATATAAATTTTTAAATTTAGAAAAATTGTTCGAACATGATACAATACTTGTGAGGTTAAAAAATTGATTCGAATAAAGAGCTTTCATTCATCGATTGTGACTTCACGAAGAAAGTATTTAAGAGGAAATAAGAATCGAAAGTTATCGAGCCATTGCAACGATGCCAAATATCGGGCTATATAACGTGCGATAGATATCAGCTGTATAAGAGTCTTGGATATACAGGAATAGCGCCGCCTGACCCAGTAGTGCTGAACTAAAAGTGTATCTCGGAACATAAAAATATGACTTTTTGAAGCCCACCCCAAAATTTTGTAGGAAGGAATCTGACATGATTTGTGTCCATTTAGTGATGATATACACAGGGATACGTTGATGAGCCCGATCCCGGGCTTCACAGCGTCAAATCGGGCTGCACTACAACCGCTCAGTGTATGAAACGGGCCTGTATATGACCATGCATATCTCTATATATATATATATATATATATATATATATATATACATGCATTTAGTACTCATACACCTCCGAATGTTATATGGTTAGGTGGTGTTTGCCTCCGATTTTACGCGTTCGCCTCCGATTTCGGAGGCGGAGACGTTTTGTGTTGTTTTCATCGCGAATGTCTTGATAAATAGTAAATTCATGACTCATTATTATCAATAATGATCAGCTTTATTGGTGCGCATATAAGATTATGACAAAAAGGGAAGAAATAGAGAGATAGAAGCATTTAACGACACTTTTTTTGGAGGCGGAAAATACCTATAAACATATGTAAACATACACCATAGTCCACTAAATTTTTTACCAGGTGGCGCTGCTGTTTTAAACACTTGATGTATATAGGTATTAAATGCTTCCTTACAATAAAGTAGCGATATCGCCTCCTAAACTTGGCAACATAGTAAAGAGGCATACTATTCCTAAATACATCTATAGATATGGTAACAAAAATTATTTTACTAAAAATATAAATAACTTTTATACACAGAAATAATACTTTCTAGAGATCAATGGGTTTTTAAATTTTTTCAATTTGGGAATAAAAAAACGTTTATTTTGTTCAGAAACAAATATTTTTGTACCATTAAAAAAGGTATTTGTTTAAGGTATTTATTTAACAGGACACGAACATTCCTTAACGTAACTAGTTGCCCTTAATCCACTATTTGTCACTGCTGATGGTCTTATATAGTAAAAGTAAAAAAAAAATTAGAAGGCGATTTTTATTGGGGGGGAGCTAAAAAGCAGAAAATAAAAGAATAATAATAACACAGGTCAACATTTAGTTTAAAAAAATACACAGGACTCTACCTAGGTACCCAGTGGTTTTTGGGGTCGCTAATTCCGATGCCGAGGTCGGTTAAGCTCTATCACGTCAGGTTCAAGGACATCTGAAGGTCAAACTAAGAAAAGGTGGTGAAAAAATCTGAGAAAATTTACACATAGGTTTTGGGGTCGTTGAGTCGGAATTCGGTGTTCGCTTACCCTTAAAAGGCATCCGGAGGTCATTTCAAGGTTAATTTGAGAAAAACGGAGAGGAAGCTGTTAAAAAATCTGAAAAAATTTACATATAGGGTTTTTGGGTCGCTGAGTCTGTATCCGATGCCGGTTGACCTCTATCACGTCAGTTTCAAGGTCACTTGAAGGTCAAACTAAGAAAAGGTGATTGAAAAAATCTGAAAAAATTCACGCATAGGTTCTTGGGATCGGTGAGTCCGAATCCGGTGTTCGTTTGCCCTTAAAAGGCATCCGGAGATCATTTCAAGGTTAATTTGAGAAAAACAGAGGAGAGCTGTCAAAAAATCTGAAAAAAATTATATATAGGTTTTTTGAGTCGCTGAGTCTGCATTCGATGTCGGTCGACCTCTACCACGTCAGTTTCAAGGTCATTTGAAGGTTAAAGTAAGAAAAGGTGATTGAAAGAATCTGAAAAAATTCACACAGGTTTTTCGGGTCGCTGAGTCCGAATCCATTGTTCGCTTACCCTTAAAAAAAAGAGGCATTTCAAGGTCATTCTGAGGTCATTTCAAGCCGGCATTCGTCCGCCAGCTTTAGCTGCACATGAAGATTCTTCGGCTATCTCAGTGCAAATATATTTAACTCAATGAATCACCTACCTATTTTCTTCTGTGAAAGGATGGCCTTTAGGTATAGTTGCAGAAACAGAGCGAACATGCAAGTAAAGAGTACCACGGGCGTTGGCTTCACTCACTTGGAGCTCAATCAGTGCTGGTTTTGCCTATAAGCTGAGTAAACGCCAGCTTAGGGCCTCGCATTTAGGGGGCCTCAGAACTCAGATTTCATACGCAGATATGCACGTTTATTTTATTAGAAGAGAAAGCTTCAACGAAAAACATACCTAGAGCTTGGGGCCTCCGGTTACCTAAAACCGGCCCTGACCTCAATCCTGTCAGGGTCAAAGTAATTTAATGGTTTCCCGAGTCAGACAAACTGACAAGGAGGCAGACAGACTGTCAGATAGAAACATTTAGTCATTCAGTCAGACAGAATTACTTACAGAAAGGCAGGATGTCAAATAGATGGACAGAGAGAAAATGCAGGCGGATGATAAATACAGACTAACAAGCAAACAAACAGGTGTGCAGGTATAAGGGCAGACAGATAAACAGACAATAAGTATTCAGGTGAGCATTCGTATAAATTTTTTCTAATTTTTTTCACCTCCTATTCTTACTTTAACCTTCAAATGACCTTGAACATGAGGTGATAAAGGTCAACCGACATCGGATTCGGACTCAGAGACCCCCCAAGAGCCTATGTGTGAATTTTTTAGATTTTTTCAAAAACCTTTTCTTAGGTTGACCTTCAAATGACCTTGAACCTGACGTGATTGAGCTTAACCGACCTCTGCAACGGAATCAGCGACCCCAAAACCCCTGGGTACCTAGGTAGAGTCCGGTGTATTTTTTCAAACTGAATGTTGACCAGTGTAATCTTCCACCTTCCAAAGATATTTTAAAAACCTAGATTATTCTGGAGCTAAAATGTAAATATTTCCCTCTAGCAAGAAATAAAAATGTTTTAAAAAGCATTCGAGACCAAAATTCTAGAATATATTTCTTGGTTAATCATAAATTTTGCTATACTAATTAATGATAGTTTGTTGGAGTCATCTCGAATGCTTTTCAAAAATTTTTAAACAATTCAAAAATTTTTCTCTTGCTGGAGGGAAATATTTACATTTTTGCTCCAAAATGATTAAGTTTTGAACATTTTACTTCTTTAAGTATATCATCTCTTTGAAATATTTTATATTATTTTCTGCTTTTCTGCATTCCGTTGGTTCCAAGTTTTCTCCTCGTCAAACATGAATTTGGAGATATACTCTGTAAGAATGTTGACGTAATGCCTCGGATGTTGCTGGCAGTCTTCGTAGAATCCCGGTAGTACTAGATTGGCGGACTAACTTATTGAAGATAATGAATCTTTGATGATTCAAAGATGTAATTTCTTTTTTCGTTGAGCTACGGTTGTTGAATATACGGAAAACCTCTTCGAGATCTTTTCTTTTATTGACGCATTCCACCGTTTGCACTTTTCCTTTACCAAAGAAAGCTGAAGTGTTATCGCATCCACTGAACGTGTGGCCATACAGCTTTTTAAAACTTCCGACGACTGCAAGTCACGAGAACTGTAATCTTTATTTTTTATTTTTCTCTGAGCCTCTCTTAAGAAACGGATATCTTTATCTTCAGGTGCGAGAGCGATAATCAATGCGAGAAGATCAATATCTTGTCCGAGGATGACCACTGTATCGTTTCCATGAGATTCGTTTAAGGCGCTTTGAACTATGAGTACGTCAACGTCGTCTACAGCAGTAATTGTTTTGATTCCCTCGTTTTTAAATCTCTCCACCAATTGCGAAATAAACCGTTCCTTTTTGTGAGATTGTTTATCATTTTATTTTGGGTTTCAGTCAATGGCGTGTTCTCATGAAAAACAATTTCCGGTGAAATGCGTTTCAAAAGACGCTGCTGTCTTTCGATGCTTTTCATACTGCAGTCAGCATATCCGTCAAACACTACAGTCACTTTTTGGCCGTAATGTTTACGAATAAAGCTGCTTCGGCCATACTACACGATGAATCAAATTGCCGCCATCAACAATGAACTGGCAATCGGAAAAATCTATTGGCCTCTCTCGTACAGCATTGAAAATATCATACAGACGATTTCTTAATTTTCCTCATTAACCCTTTCATATTGAAGAGAAGAAGTGGAATTGAAGGAAGCTCAGAGTTGAAATATGACTCCAAATCTTCTTTTGTGTGAACAGTACAGATTATCCTCTAATATATTTGCAAAGAAGGGGAAAATACATAAACTACTTGCGACAAAACCCTCTATATCTGCATCTAATAGAGACAATTCTGCTCAATAAATTTATTCCTGAGCATTTTTCTCGTTAAAGTAACCGGTTTTAAGATATTCGGAGTCAAACTTGGAATAGGATGGATTTTTACCTCCAAACTACGCCTCTGTTCGGACGCTGTTAGCGCGAAATAGGTGAGGATAAGCTACAAGGTTAATAGCACATTTTTTATGCAAAATTTAACATGACGATTTTTTTATTTCCTATACTTTTTTCTCTTTCGACGAACGGTTTACAAGACAAAAGTGAAAAACCAGCGTTAAGTCCCCGTAATATGGCCGAAGCAGCTTTATTCATAATTATTACGGACGTTTCACCCCTAAATTGTGGGGAACTATTCGGGTATCTATTTCGAACCCTATCTAGATTACGCATCCCAAATATAAATTATTTCTTCTAAAATATCTAATTTACGTGGACTAATATGTAACAATTGTGTTACAAAATTGAACTGATTCAGTGATGTCTTTTGAAAAGCATTTTAAATAGTAATAATAATTCCCTTAAGAACATATTTTGAATTACATACATTATTCTACAATAGATATTTAGCGTGAACGGTTCATTTTAAAACAGATAATCGCACATTATCGGGTAAAACACCAATGTAATCTGATAGAGTATAACTTACACAATATGAATCATCATAGTAACAAACGCACATGATTGCATAGCGCAACTAATTGCGCAAGCGCTAGAGCATTTTACACTATAGAAGTCTGGCAACCTCGAAGGAGGCAAAGTCTACCGTTATATATAACAGTTTTAAATACATTGAGTCAGAGAGGTACTATTTATATAACGAGGTGTAAACATACCAATCGTATGAACAAAAAAGTGTATGTAAAAAAAGATAAAAATTCTTTCCCCTCTCCGCGTGCCCTTGGTAAGTGAAATTTGGCGGTTATGTATATGTAAACAGAACTAATCTATCTATATTATTTCTAGTGGAGGTGCGGGCGCCACAAATTTGTAAGGAGGCGGACACGATACAAATGCACATATATATATATATATATATATATATATATATATATATATATATATATATATATATATATATATATATATATATATATATATATATATATATATATATATATATACATATATGTTATATGCTAAACAATCTGTATTAATCCATTCAAACGTATAAGTATCTTATCCAACAAGTAACTTTATATCCTTATCTCGGTACGTGATATAATTTGATATACCTTATCTAAAGCGATAACAACTTCCTTTTAAAACAAAGCTTTCTCATGTAAAACGCTGGCATAGCATAATTCCGAGAAATGCATGTGCCTACGTTGATAGCAGTATGTTATAAATATCACCCAGAGACGCATCTGCAGTCAGTCTACATTTAATCTTTATACCTACAACATTTAACTATTGTAACAAATATATAATCATATAAAATATTTTGTAAAACCAAGAATAAAAGTTTTTAAAAAGTGAACACAGTTCTAAGTGATATAAAAGTGGCGCAGTCGGTAGGATTGGTAATAACGCCTGGAAGAAGAGCCTAACCAACGAAAACCTCCCCGAAGAATAAGGAACACCCCAAAAAGGGCCTAACTTCAGGAAAGGATCGCCGGAACAAGGAGACCTTTGACGACGGGCGGCGGATTCCAATCCCTAAATCAAGAAAGAACCTACAAATGAATATTTATTACGTGTAAGTACTTATTGAATCATCTCGTTTTTAGTGCAAATTTAATTAAAATAATAATCATTTCTTGCGTATTGTCCGTGGAAAGAACAGTTCTGTTGTCCATTGCTATTATAAGTAAAATAAATCTAAGTTTTCAAATTCAAATTAGTTTATGCCAGTAACTACTCGAAATATGGCTCACCAACAACAACAACAAAACCAACAACAGCACGAACCTCAACCTCAACCTCAACCAGACGCTGTTGAACCGTATAAATTGAGCGAAATATTTTCAATTATTCCTGAATATGACGGTAATCAAATAAATTTAAATACATTCCTAAATTCATGCAGAACCGCTTATGGCATGTCGATTGGTAACCAGGTGGTACTTTTAACTGTTCATATAAAAAACAAATTAAAAGGCCGTGCAGCTGAACTAGTGAACTCTAGAAATCCCACTCATTGGGAAGAAATTAAGACTCTTTTAGAGAATCATTTTGGTGATAGTAGAGACCTAACCTCCTTGATACAAGACTTGCAAAGAATGCGACAACTTCCCGGTGAATCTCCGCTCACGTTTATTGCGCGCTTACAAACTCACGAAGCAAAAATGCATGCTTCTGTTCATAAACAGCGGTTAACAGCGGCACAAAAACAAGCCCAAACGCAATTAACTGAGGGCATGGTTTTGAACACCCTACTCACGGGACTAGAACCCAAACTTGCGCATGTTGTTAGGGCAAGCGACCCTGAGAATATGCTAAAAGCAATAACGAGAGTTCGAAAAGAACTCCAACTAAATTACTTTGAAACACAAAAAACCAATCGCAACAATAGTGCAATCACTCCCACGCGTAACCAAAACTTCCCCTTACCTGCAAGACATTGTTCATTTTGCAAACGTACGGGACACGTCGCTAATGAATGCCGTCAGAGACAACAAAGTTCTCGACCCCCAAATTTTGGTACTCCCCAAATCTATCCTAGGCCTAATTACTATAATCAAAATCCTGGAAATTCGCAAAATTTCCAACAACAAAGACCTAACTATTATAACCAAAATCCTGGAAGCTCACAAAACTTCCAGCAACAAAGACCACCCGTCATTGCACCAAACCCAAATTTCAATAATGCAAGACCACCTGCGATTCAACCAAACCCTAATTATTATAGACCAAATTCAAATAGAAAAACGCTTCATCTCAATCAAAATACTGAACCCGAAAACCTAGAGCAACAAAATCAAAGTTATTACGTTCACGATAACCCTTACGAAAATATTAACGAGGGATATTATACTGATAATAACCCCTACGCAAGTCCGAACTATAATACAACTAATACTTCGGAATACGACAACAGCAACGAAGACTATTATACTGCTAATAGTCCCTCCGAAAATTATTACACGGACGAATCCACTTTCGATACAACACCTGTATATAATCGGGATTTTCGATCAGGCCCACATGCCCAGTCGGACCCGCCTTATCACAAAACCGGAGACCCCGAGATGACAGTATTGCAAACCCAATTTGGCAAAATGAACTTGGACAATTTCAACCCGAATCTCAACTTCCCGGAACAACAGTTCCTATAAGCCCCTTATTGTCTGTCAAATCCAAAAATTTGTATTATATCTATGACATTACTAACACGCATAGATTATTAATAGACACGGGCGCAGGACTATCCATATTCAAACCCAAAATTTGTGAAAATTATAGTAGGAGATGTCCGGAAAACATTACGATCCAAGGCATAACTGACCAAAAAATAAATATTAACGAAGCCGTCTTTATCCCGTTTGACAACAATGAACCATTTAAAATTTATGTATGTGATCTTGACATAGAATTCGATGGACTCCTAGGGTCTGATTTCTTAGAACATTACAATTGTATAGTGGATATAAAAAACAAAAAACTTGTAACAAATTTCAAAACAATCCCGATCCACAAAGTCACGGACCAGGGTCTGCCAAACATACAAAATTACCCAAATCCAGATAATCGTGATACCACTCGTAATATATCAAATATAATTTCAGTTGAACCACGTATAGAACAAATTGCCAAACTTAAATGTCACTTGTCCAATACAGAAGCTATACTGCTAGCTACCGAAGTAGACAAGGTAAGACTACCTAACGCGATAGTTCAGATAGACGATAAAGGTGAATTTATTACCTCTATATTAAACGTAAACGCGGTACCCAAAACCGTTAATTTTTCAAATTTAAAACTAGAACCGATCCAAAATTTCTCACTGAATTATATGGATGAAGAAACCTCCCAAACTTTCGTAGACAGACATTATGAAATAAAAAACCAACTCCGTCTAGACCACCTAAACATGGAAGAAAATGAACTAATAACTCAACTTTGTCTAGAATATGCGGACATTTTTTATCTTGAAGGTGACCAACTAACTTTCACCAATGAAATTAAACACGCGATAGATACCAATGACGCGAAACCAGTATTCACGAAATCGTACCGATACCCTCAGATACACAAAGAAGAAGTCAAAACGCAGGTATCCAAAATGTTAGAACAAAATATTATTCGTCCCTCTAACTCCCCCTGGTCATCTCCAGTGTGGGTTGTCCCTAAGAAACTTGATGCTTCGGGTAAGCCGAAATGGCGTGTGGTTGTAGACTACAGAAAACTCAATGAGTTAACTGTAGGAGACAAATACCCTCTACCCAACATCTCAGATCTCCTGGATCAATTAGGCAAGTGCCAGTACTTCACAACATTGGACTTGGCCTCTGGGTTCCACCAGATCGAGATAGACCCGAAAGACATCCCGAAAAGTGCATTTAGCGTAGACAACGGGCACTATGAATTCGTTCGTATGCCCTTCGGCCTTAAAAACGCCCCTTCCACCTTCCAAAGGGTTATGGACAACATCCTCATGGGCATCCAGAACGAGAGATGTCTGGTATATATGGATGATATTATCATATATTCCCCGACAGTTCACGAACACATTTCTCGTCTCACAGAAGTGTTCAAACGCCTTCGAAATGCTAACTTAAAAATCCAAACTGATAAATGCGAGTTCCTTCGTAAGGAAGTCGCATACCTGGGTCACCTCATAACTAAAGAAGGAGTAAAACCAAACCCCGATAAGGTACAGTGCATCCAAAACTTTCCGCAACCCACTAACCAGAAGGAAATCAAATCCTTCCTCGGGTTGGCAGGTTATTATCGCAGATTTATAAGTAATTTCGCGAAACTATCCAAGCCCCTCACCAAATTGTTACAAAAGGATGTCCCTTTTGCTTTCGACTCAGAATGTCACAAATCCTTCAAGGAATTGAAACAAGCTCTCACTTCGACCCCAGTACTTATCTACCCAAACTTCGACGAAACGTTTCTACTCACCACTGATGCAAGCGCGTTCGCCATCGGCGCCGTGCTCTCACAAGGCCCAATTGGCAAAGACTTACCAATAGCTTTCGCCTCAAGGACCCTCTGTAAAGCCGAAACCAAATACTCAACCATAGAGCGTGAACTTTTAGCTATAGTGAAACACTTCCGTCCGTACATATTTGGTCGAAAGTTCAAACTAATAACTGACCATAGGCCTTTAACGTGGCTCTTTTCGATAAAAGACCCCGGTAGCCGCCTAGCACGCTGGCGACTGAAGCTTGAAGAGTACGAATACGAAATCGAATATAAACCCGGCCGCATTAATAAAAATGCAGACGCTCTTTCCCGCATAAAGATAAATCACATTCAAGATTCCTCTAACTTTCAAGCAGAATCAAAACTAGTAACGTCAAAGTCCCTCAACTCCAATAGAACCCGATCCTGATAGTCAGGACACGACAAGCGACACGACGGAAACAAACGAACAAGAAGATGTCCTGAACGAATTCGAAACTTTCGTAAAATTGTATAAAACAAAGTCACTTATCGACTATTCTAAAATTGAATTTTCAAACGGGCAACTCTTGGACAAAACCAACAAAAATATAGTGACCTTTTTCCAACAAAACAATCTCAAAGATTTTCATTATAAAATCCTTGAAGACTTGTTCGAAGAAAACGCAGACTTCCGAGATTTAGAATTAAATAAATTATCGAGTAAGTCGGTGCGACATAGAAACTATTTTATCGTGGCTCTACCATACGACCCGGAAACCGTAATCCAAAATCTATTTATCTCCCTATACAAAGGTCGTGAAGAGTTCGACGACTCCAAAACGTATTGTATCGAAAACAACGTCGAACTCCCTATTCTTGAAATTTTGTCATTTCTTTTATCGGAAAAAGACGTGAAACTCAAAATATGTCAAAACGTTACTAGAACACCTAGTGACGACGAAATCCCAATTATTATCGACCAATATCATACTGGCAAAGCTCATCTCCACCGCGGAATAAATGAGACTATTCGTCGTATTCGAGAGAAATACAATTGGAAAGGATTGACAAAAGACGTCGAAAATTTCATAAAAGCCTGCAAAATCTGCCAAGAAACAAAAATCTGTCGCAAAAATTTAGATAACCCTCTCGTAATTACGGAGACGCCTAAATCCCCTTTTGAACGTATAAACATAGACGTCCTAGAAGTCCCAACGAAAAATTATGCACTTACTATACGCGACGAACTTACAAAATTCACTCAAGCGTATCCTATCAAAGATAAATCAGCAAAATCAATCGCAAACACTCTACTCGTTTACTTCCAGCACTTCGGAACACCCCTTCGAATCCATTGCGATTATGGCCGAGAATTCGATAACGCCATCCTAAAAGATTTATGTCTCCTCTATAACATCAAAGTAACGCAGTCTAGTGTTGGACACCCCCAATCTAATGGTTCCTTAGAAAGGTTCCACGCTACCTTGTTGGAAATGATCCGAGCACACGTGGCAGAACACCCTGACGAACACCCCTTCAACATATTACCTTACGCGATAATATGCTATAATACCTCTACTAATAAAACTCACGGATTTACACCCTACGAGTTAGTTTTCGGACACACGTCCAGTAGACCACCTGAGACCCTATATAATCAGGAAGAACTAGTCACGAAATACGTCAGAGACTTAAATAATCGCCTCTCTTATTATTATAAAGTCGCGCGCGCCAGAACTGAAACACAAAAACAAAAAGCGAAAGTTCGGTTCGACGCCCACGTTTCAAAGGAAACCCCCGAATATCAGATTGGTCAAAAGGTGTATTTAAAAGAATCCCAAATCACCGATAAGTTACGTAATAAATATAACGGGCCATTTGAGATTTTGGAACTTCACAAAAACTCAGCCACCCTCCTTAACAAAAAAACAAAACAAAAAACTAAAGCTAACTTTGACAGGTTAAAACCATATATTGAAGCCTAAATTGCCTTACAGGTTCACCTTGCTGATCGGAGCAGCCATGTCCCAGTACCAAATAACACCCATCAATAACACCGTCGGAGTCTATTACCACGACGAAACGAGAATAATTATTTCCAATAATAAATGGACTCTGCTAGCCCATAAAAATCTATCAAGCCTCGAAGAAGCCTTTATCAACAACAACAAAATTTTAGAATCAATTGTCAATATATTCACCCCCGATACACGCGAAACGAAAGAATTCCTAGTCAAAGTCAAAACGCACATAACACTCCTAAACCAAGTATCAAATTCCCTTAAGGTAAAATTTGAGGAAATCTTTGTTAACACCAAACGATTCAAGCGCGGTATATTAAATGGAGCAGGTAGTATATTTAAAGCAATTACCGGCAATCTAGATGCGGAAGATGGACAATTCTTCACAGACAGTATTAACAAATTAAACAAAGATCAACATCAAATAGAAAACCTCCTGAAAAATCAAATATCCGTTACATCTACCATCGTAAAAACCTTTAACGAAACGATCCAAAATATGCAAATTAATATAGTAACGTTTAACGAGGATATGAAAAAGATTCAAATCGGATTGCATAAAGTAAATGATAGAGTTGCACTGGTTCAAGCCGAATTAAAATTTATCGAAACATGTGAAAAATTGACTGAAAGTTACTTGTACCTCCAGAGCAACCTTGATGACATTTTGAACGCGATCACATTTGCTCGCCTGAAAATAATACACTCTTCCGAAAATTAACCACTTTTTCTAGAGATAAATATAACATATGATATAATTGTTGGATAGCTAATTTAAGTTGTGATCGAATAATGAAATAATTTACAGAGTGTTCCATTTAAGAAAATTAAGTAATGTCTATATCTCGAAAAGTGAGGCATGCATAATTTTCTTCTAATCAGCAACGGATTCCACTCAAAAAAGTGCCTTAAAAACGTGTTACTCGATTTTTGATTTGACGCTTGGTAATTAAGATATAGAGGTCATCCAAAGATGCCAATTTTCCAAAAGCTAAGTAGTCGAAAAAGATCGCTGTTTGCACCATTATTTGTTTGTGTCTATCTGCCATAGTTTTAGAGAAAACCTCAAATCCCATCTAATTTGGTCCACCCTGTACATGATTGTTATGTAAATGGTCTTATTAAGGAAATAATTTTGTATATCATTCTCTCAGTTATCGAATTCTGAAAATGTTTCAAAATGTCCGTCTGTCTATCCGTCCATTTGAAAATACGATAACTTAAGAAAAAGAACTCCGATAGTGTTGACGTTAATTTAATTTTTACTGGACGAAAACCCCATTGTTTTCTAACGAGTTCAATTAGGAACTAAGAACATTTTTATATATTTTAATAAAGAAAATGTACATAAGGAAAATGATATTTTACAAAAACAAAAATACTGCATGCTATATGCTAACGAGCGTTTCGCTAATGAAATTAGCGTCACCAGGAGATGATTAACATTTTTAAAAGTACAGCAATTATACCTACAAAATTAACTCATTTTAAAAAACTGCGAATGCTATCTTTTGGAATGTTTAACCCTTTCGCTGCGCACTGCTATTTCAAAGTTGCCCGTCATATGAAGCATTTTTTTACCGCTTGCGTACATATTCGTCAAGAGCAGCATGATCCATTCTAAGTAACGGAAAAGTTCCCATCGTTTTGCATGTTTAGCGTTTTTTTTTTTATTATTTATTATTACGTAATATCTCAAAATCATGCGAGGCGAGTGAACCATTCTAGCTAACGGAAAAGTACTCATCGTTTTGCATGTTTTGCGCTTTTTTTTAATGGTTTTTATCATTGTGTAATATCTCAAAATATCATGCGACCGATTTTTTTCGGGTAGAGCAGCCTGATCCTATTTTTATTAAGAATGCGAGTATATTCGTCTAGAGCAGTTAACCGGTCGGCGAATATATGCGTCAGGAGCAGTGAAAGGGTTAACAGACATATAAATACTTCAGTATACCGGACAAGAATATAATTCATACATCTGTTTTATGGTTTTATTTATTAAAAATTACTAAAATTAGTACGGATAGGAGATTAAGTTATACAAGTGGATCAACTATACAGTCTTGCTTTTACCGAATATATTAATAGAAATTTTCTCGCTATTGATTTAATTAATTTTCATATTTCATATATCTAACCTTCATATCAATAATACTTGAATATTCAAAACTTTAGAGGCCTTTTTTCGTATTATTAGAAAAGAAAGGATCCATAAATCACTTGGTGCCAGATATATCTTTGATTTTTTCAAGTTCAAAAGTCGTAAACATAAAATTGTTACAGATTTAATTTAGTATAAAAATATCAGAAATGTATTTTTAATTTCTACACATTGGATAAAAATAGTGGATATTAATATAAGTGTATCATAATTCTTTTGGGTATGGTCTAAAAAATAATTCCCACTTCTGGGTCACCCTGCATAGTATAAATAAAAAATTAACTAATTATTTATGCCTTAACACATCGTCCAATTAATGGCAATGAAAGACATAATTCCCATTATTCATATTTTATTAAAATAAACCACTTTGGGTAAAAAAATGTATCCATTAGAAAAGTTGCTGGAGAAGCGTTCTAGATCATGAATTTTTATATGCGCTCAAAAATCTCATTTTACTCGATTTTTAACCCTATATAAAATTTTTATAGCAACTTAAATCGTGCGTCACATACAAATAACGTAATTTACTTATCAAAGGCTTGTTTTTTACATTGATAACCCTCTCAACAATATTTCACGTTTGAAAATTCAAAGGATGTTTTACACACGTGCAATTCATTAAAATACGAAACAAGTTTTGTAAATTAAGGAAAACTTTTCGTAGCTTTTCTTTACGTATTCATCGTGATCATAATTATCTTTATTGGTCTCGAGTACTGTAATATACGCAAATTAGGTCGAAAAAAAAGCAGATAGCATGAACAATGTACCCAAAGTTTAAATTTGAAATATATTTTTGATGTGAGATATTTAGCCTGTGTGGCAAATGTTGTGCCATCTGTATATTAAAGTTTCCAGCTTTTTAGTCATGACGGTAAAGACCAGATAAATAACGTCAAACAAGTAAACATTCCTCCGTGAATGTATTCAAATAACTTTCAAGGGGAGTCATTTACCATGACTTATTGCAACTAACAGACGTTAAAAACGAAATAGCTAAATTTTGATTTAGATGGTTTCTTACAAAAAACACGTTTTGCGACAACTGTGACATCTAACTGATTCATCACCAAAAAAATTTTTTCAGTTAATTTTGACTGAACATATCTTTAATTTTGACCTCCAAAGAGACAAATATTGTCACCGACGTTTTCAAAACAAATACCGGACTCATCCGTAAACAGCACGTTTGCCAAAATGCCTGGCAACCAGTTTACGTGTTGACTTGTCGCCCGTTTCCTTGTTATAAACTTCATTTTTCTCAATCTGTTTTCAAAAGTTTGAGTTTATACAGAGCTTCCGAATGAGACATTCTCTAGTACAGCTATTCGTTTCTGTATGTAGTTGACATAGCCTGGATCCAGGATTTAGCAAGATTTTAAATTTAAAACCATCAAATGGTACTAACGATAAAAATTGATTGGCAAATTGTAACAAGCATACAGAGTGTTAGAAGTATAATGCTCATGATTTTAACAATGATATATTGAACTAATAAAAAGGACAAAAGTTTTACACAGTAACATAACGTATCACATATATTACACGACTCCCAAATCCAACGACAAGTCTGTCCGAAAAGGGGGGTTTCACATTTAAAAAAATACAGACAACATCCATTACCCACCGGCATTCCCAGTACCGGAGCTGGGGATCGAATCCAGTGCACAATAGACAATGTGATCAAGCGTGATCGGCACACAATACGCTTTATAGCAAGCTGCGCTACTGTACCGGTACGAAAAGGTGTACGATTAGTAATCCAGTAAATAAGCCAGAAAAAGTGTAAAATGTGGAAAGGTGGTGAAACAGCACCGATTTGAAAAATTCCTTTTTTCGCGTATTCCCGAGACCCCCAGGAACATTCATCAGCATTGACCTTTGCATTACCTCCAAAAATGAGAAAGTTAGGGGGGTTTGAACTCCCCGTCATATAAAATTAATACTTCGCCGGGCTCTAGGAGGTTTTCTGGGTCGCTGATCATGAATCCGAGGTCCAATTGAGGAATTCCAGTATGGAATTCGTGCCATTTTTTTAATGAAAATTTCACTTTTTCGGGCGGAAATTTAAATATGAATATTGTGCTGCGAAAGTGTGCTGTAGGGGATTTCTTGGGTCACCGATCATGATTCCGAGATCCAAATTGAGTAATTCCATATTTCAGACTGGAATACGTGCCATGGAAAGTTCCATTTTTATAGAAAAAAATTAAGTATTAATGTTTTTCCACGAAAATGTGCTCTAGGGGTTTTCTTGGTCACTGATCATGATTTTGATGTCCAAATTTAAGAATTCTATATTCCAGACTGGAATACGTGCCATGGAAAATTCCATTCCAGATTCATTTAAAGAGCACATTCAGGACATCAGTCAAGTCAAGACGGTGGAACAGAATGCTTTTTAGAGTTATACAATTTTAAAATAAATAAATCGGATTTGAATTTGACTGCGTAGCAAAAACTGCGCAGGGCCAGATATAATACTTTTTTGGAAAAAAAAAATACACAAAATATGAAATAAAGAAGAATACCATAAATATAGCCACGTTGCCTCCCGCCGTGGATGATTTCAGAGAACATCTTAAACGGGTGTACTACCAAATGCAATCTTGAATCGGCTTCTTAACAGATTCTCATCATAACAGAACCACAGCATTGAATCCAACCGATTGGGGTTTTAAATTGATCGACGGCGTCTTGCATCCCGTAAGGATGACCGAACGGCCCGCACCAAAAAAGATTATGGATGCTATAATGTGTAGCTGCCAAACTGGATGCGGAGCAGCTTGTGGTTGTCGAAAGAATGGCGTATATTGCTCCCAAACTTGTAAATTTTGTCACGGAAACAACTGCAATTATTGCGAGACACCTGGAGCTGCAGACGTAACGAAAAATGAATCGATTTGTCCGGCTGAAATATCGGATGAACAGGAAGATGAAAGTGACACTGAAGAAGAACCAACAAATCCTGAATTACCAGTTCTCGAATATGATTCAGATTCTGATTGATGTAAATGGTGTAAATTATATAAAAAATAATGATAAATTAATAACTATTTTATCACACAGCTTTTCTACCAATACAATAAATGCTATATTTTTATAAAAATTGTTATCTCTTAATCACTTACCTCACTTGAAAGAAGAAAAAATTTGCATGTATTCCTGCATGCAGTGTTAAAATCATGATCAGCGACCCAAAAAAGTGGAATCTCGGATTCGTGATCAGCGACCCAAAAAACCCCCTAGAGCCCATTTCCGAGGCGAAATATTAATTTTATAAATTTTTTTATGACAGGGCGTTTCTCATTTTCGGAGGTAATGCAGGGGACAATGCTGATGAATGTTCCTGGGGGTCTAGGGAACACGTCAAAAAAGGAATTTTTCAAATCGGTGCTCTTCCACCACTTTTCCACATTTTCCGGCTTATTTATTGGACTATAGGATACCATTTTCCCAGAAAAAGAAATCACTTCGATTTTTGAAACATTTTTTTTTTTATAACTATTTAACGTCGGCCTATTTCCGCTACCAGGGCCTATCACCGACGCCAGGAGACGAGCTACCCTCAACCTGGAAATTTTGCCGAACCTCTTCCCTTAAGAAGAGTAGGGATCTTTTACTTGCCTAACATTTAATAGACAAGGGACCGCCTGCTTTACATCCCCTCCGAAGGATGGTATATCCACTACGTAATCCTCGTCTGAAATTACGTAACTTCCGAGTATACACTGATATACAAGCCTCTAGAAGGTGGGACGAGAACGCTGTATTTCCCAAGATGGGAGCCTATCCAAGTACTAACCGCGCTCGACGTTGCTTCAACGGAATATCGACTGATATTCACATTGGTCGCCTCTACGCTCGCCCCATTTTTGAAACTTAAAAATAATACAAATTAAAAGAAAATGTGGTCTAAGATTTTAAAGAAAGACGTAGTTGGAAAGGACCAATAAAATATACTATATGAGTTTCTTGTCTGGTGAAGGTTTTCGGTTAAAAAAATTGTTTGCAATCTGTATTTCTTCAGTAATACTTAAAAATGGACACATGACAACGTTTTGTTTCTTATAACAACAAACTGTCAAGTTTGACGTAGTAAAAATTCAAAATTTTGAAAACAAAAATAAAACCAATTTTTTTCCGAAATGTCAAAGCTGTTAATTTCATTTTTAACCGACTTCATAAAATTTTATACGGAGGGGGTTCACAGTTCGACCCGCATGTATGTTTTTTTATATGTACATACAATATTTCTCGGACTACAAGGTATCGCTCGGCGGTAGTCTCATATTAATTTTATCAAGCTAGCACAAGATGAGCAAAATTAGAAATAAGATTTTTTTTGTCGAGAAATTGGCGAAGTGATAATTTAACTTCATTAAATCTAATTTTGTGACAAAAAATTCAAATTCCGTCGGAATTGTACTCAAATTGATAGTTAGGTATTTTAGAAGTAGCTAATACCGAATCTGATGTTAAGAAGTTAAGAATTCAAAATAGCGAAAATTTTCTAGCAAAATTTTTCCTATACAGACGGAAATTTTTATTACGTGCCTCCGTTGCTTCTTCGGAGAGTTGCCCTATAGGTAGAATTGCATTGATGATCCGTGCAATAAAATTTTATGCATGGTTGGCGTCATCGGATGCCACTCTTACTTTACATAAAGTTTTGCGGTTTCCAGGGCCTATTTAGAAAATTTTTCTGTGTCAACTGCATGACCACTCGAAATAGTTTCTAGTATAATTTTTAGCCGTTTTATGAAATCCACGTTCACTCCCGTTATTCTTGATGATACATCTGGGTTCTTGAAAAATCTACGTGATGTGTTTTCATCATTCGTACTTCCGAACCCTTGCTTCGAAAAATCGACCAATAGGTCCAATTCGGATTCGAATGCGTTCTGAATTTTAGTTTTTGTCTTTCACAATTTTTTTTTTTTTCATTTTTTGGCCGTGCTTGCCATTTTTGAAGAGGAATTTTGTAAGATAGAGCAACAGGCTTTCAAACAATCGTATTCTCGCGTGAAGTATAGACAATCCAAATTGAATGTTTCTGGGTTTTCTTCTTTTCTGTTTTCTCTTATTAAAGTGCTTTTAACTTCATCGTAGAGACTGTATTTGTGGCTGCATTTGCAAACTTTCGCGTCAATCATTGTGAACAGCACTGTGTGACGAACTTCAATATTTATTCCACTTCCTAAAGTGCAGACGACTTTTTCAACGTGTTGATTTGGTGTTCAAAGTAGGCGATCTCTTCTCTTGTAATATCTACGTTTTCATGAACAAACCTCATTCTCATTGGTCGGTAATAACTAGGCGATGGATTTTCCCACAATGTTCTTTTTTCATGTTTAGGTTGCTAACTGGTTTTAAGGGAACAAATGAACTCTGGAATATAAATGCGTCACTGTTTTTATCACTTTCTAACTTTTTTGTATACTGATTTTGTTGTGAACATTGCAGCCCCATTTGGAAATTAATTCCAGGTTAAGTAGTTTTTCAGAAGAAAATCCCTAAAAAATATTATCATTCAAGTAAAGATATAATATATAAGTTGTGTGATCTATGAGTGCCTGATGTCTCACTTCAGTGTGGTTCGATGTAACTGTGATATCCTTTTGTTTTGGATAACGTACGGTATATTTTTTTGGAGATTTCATGCCATAATAAAGTATTTAAAATGCAAAAACGGGCAGTTCGATACATAACTGGCAGAAATAAATATTTTTGATGTAAAAATATATTAAAAAAACTGAAAATCTTACCAGTTGCACGCGTGTACATATTAGAAATAGTGTTGTTGGTAAAGTTCCATCTTGAAGATTTTTTAAAGAGTAATTTTTTCCATGACTGCCAAAGTTGTAATCAAAATGACAAATTCCCATTCAAATTTTATCAATATATAAAAAGAGTCCCAGATACATGGGAATAAAGCTGTTCAATAAGCTACCACAAAATATTAAAGAAATTACAATTAAATGTTTTAAACATGTTGCAAAAATGTTCTAGTAGATAGGTAATTGCTTTTATTCTGTATCCGGCACGGTAGCTCAATCGGTTAAGGCGTATTGAGTGGCGAATACGCTGATCGACTCGCTACCGCGCTCTGGGTTCGACCCCCAGCCCCGGTATTGACAACACCGGTGGGTGTGGATGTATGTCTGCGTTTTTCCGAATGTGTAACCCCCTTCCGGACATCCTTGGCTTTGGATTTGGGGGTTGTCTACTATCTGTGGTGGTGTGTTATTTAAATTATGAATTTTAAATATTTATATATGTATTTATTCTTTTACAAAGTACTGTGTACTGTATATTTTTTAGTGGAAGCTATTTCATACTTACATATTTATTTATGCTAATATTGGTTTTTAGACTAGTTATTATTCTTTGTATAATCTTGGACAATAAAATTATTATTGGTATTATTATTATTATTATTATTTTTTTTTTTTAGTTTATAAAAGCCTTTATACTCTGTGGCTCCGACACTCACAGAGGGGAGCTGGTAGTATCGGCAGCCACTCCCCACGTCCGTGGGGTGAGTGACTACTGGGTCCGAGAATCGTGTGCCCTGAGTAGACGTAATGAGCCGAGGATAATGGCCTTCTGCGTCCTGCCGGCTAATATCTCTGCCGAATTTCGGCATGCCGGTATGATCTTTAGTTCTGAAAGCAGTGTGTGTCTCGTTCCACCGAGGGCTCCTATGATCAAGACTACTAGCTTAACAGTATGGCCAGGGTAAAGCCTGCGGAGCTCGAAGAGCCAATCTCGATATTTCGTCCGTTTTTCCTCCTCCTTCAAGACAATGTTATTATCCGCGGGAGCCGAGAACTCCACGACAAACATTGTCTTGAGTTGGTGGTCGAGGAGGACCATGTCAGGCTTATTAGCTTGTATTTGCCTGACGGTGGGAAACGAGTGGTTCCAATAAATTAGACACTTCTCATTTCCCACACGGACTCAATATCCCCCGGACCGTAAGGCAGCACTGGTGTCTCGTCTATCCCACGAGTGCCTTAAGTAATAATAAAGCACTCGTAATGCTGCGTCGTGCCTCTGGATATAGGCCGAGACTGCATATACTGGACAAGCCGACAGCAAATGCATTAATGTCTCCGGCGCCCTGTGGCAGGTCCTGCAGCTGACATCAGGGACCTCTATACCCATGACACGACTTCGATAGACGAGTGTGTTGAATACACCATCCTGGCACGCCATTATGAATCCCTCGGTCTCAGACTTCAGCCCGGCTGACCTTAAGAAAGCAAAGTTCGGTCAGCCTTTCGGATAAGCCGCGGTCTTCTATATTTTTATAGAAGACTCCGTGCAATGGCTGAGTGTAGCTGCAGAAATAGATCAATTTCGGCAGCTTTGACTTGGGATTTTTTTTGGTATTATTATTATTATTATTACAGCTCATCTTCGCTTGCTTCAACTAAAGTGGTATTATAGTCTAGGAGATAGCTACATATATGGGGCCTGGGATATAATATGTTGGGCATTGCTGTTATGTTTTAGTAAATATTTTTCTGAGTATTTTATCTTGTGTGAGTCAGACCTCCCCCCCCCTCCTGACCGTTTTGGCGCTAGCCGCCCCAGAAAATATTTAATTGTGGAACAGAGTATAACACTTTGGGGCTTGGTGTTAGTTGAAGAAGGCGGTCAACATTCGATATATGCTAACATTTTTTCTCTGTGCAATTGGTAGTACTGGCGACATCAATTATGGCCAAAATTGGAACGAAGTATGACACTTTCTGACCAGGCGGAAAATTTTAGTTGTCAGTGCTTATTGCTGGAAAACCATATGCCAACATTTTCTGCTTGCCCATTTTCCAGATTTTTTGGCCAAAAATTGGACTTTTGGGCTAAGACTGGTGCTTTTCAAAAAAAATGTTGGCACCTTCTCAAACTTATAGTTACATTGAGAAAAAATGCTGGCATTCACATAGACTATTCTTTGGTACAAGAACTACAAGTTTGAGAAGGTGCCAACATTTTTTTCTTGAAAAGTACCAATTTTAGCCCGTTTTAGCCCAAAAGTCCAATTTTTGGGCAAAAAAAAACTGGAAAATGCAAGCAGAAAATGTTGACATATGGTTTTCCAGCAATGAGCATTGACAACGAAAATTTTCCGCCTGGTCAGAAAGTCAGAAAGTGTTATACTACTTTCCAATTTTGGCCATAATAGATGTCGCCAGTACTGCCAATTGCACAGAGAAAAATCATATATCGAATGTTGATCACCAAGATATCGTCTTCAACTAACACCAAGCCTCAAAGTGTTATACTCCGTTCTACAATTGAATAAATTGGTCCAAAATCGAAAATTGAGATAACATCAAATTTTTACGTTTTGAGGTCCCAGGAACCCAAAAAAGTGGTTTTTGAAAATGTCTGTGTGTGTATGTGTGTTAGCAGGATAGCGGCGAAACTACTAAACGGATTTGGATGGAACTTTGCATAAGGGTTTCTTTAGTGCTCCAGAAGATCTGAACAGGTTTTAGTTGAGATCGGATTACGTTTAGTGCCGTTTTGGCACAACATGTTGTTTATTTTATGATTACTTACAATTTGTAATCGAACCATTGAAAAGTAGTAAAAATTCCGATTTCAACGATATCTCACACTTGCACCCTTTCGATTTGGTTTCCATGAAAAAAATTAGAAAACAAAGCAAGTTCAGGTCGGATTATGGTTAGTGCCGTTATAGCACACAATTTAGTGCTATTTTCAGCTTTAAAGATCCACCAGGTGGGGAGGTTCCAGCCGCTTCCAGTAGCTGCCGATTTTTTTTATATTAATATTGGTTGTTAGACTTGTTATTACTCTTTGTGTAACCTTGGACAATAAAATGGATATTGGTATTATCATCATTATTATTATTACTTATTAATGAGTGAAGTAATAAAAGTAAAATGTTAAATAATAACATAATTTTATTTTTTTTGTAATTAGTGCTTAACCGTACTTATAGTTTATTGTTTGATTTGAAGATTGTCGAGCAGCACTTGCTTCAACTAAAGTGGTATTAGCTGCAAATATCAAAATAGAAATCTTGGGTATAGTTACTCCACTCTGTCAGACCTCCAGCACAAGAACGTAGGTAGCAATTACACCCTGAAAAACGAACTTATTTTTAAAAAATTGCGATGAGTAACCTATAGTACAGTAACTAGAGGTTTTAACAATAAATTATATAAAAACTTTAATAAGCCAATGAAGGGGATGTTTACAACAGGTATTAATTCATAATTAACTATTATTAATACAAATTATCAAAGGCAATGTAAACTATTTCTGTAATTACCATCTCCATTAAATTAACATTAACTTCCGACTGTGACAGAATGGTAAAAATAAATAGTTATTTTACGAACATTCGCTTAGCGAACGTGACAGCGGAACAATTGATTTTATAGTTTTCTAAATGAAGCACGGTTGCCTTAGATTGATTTATGATCGTTATTCATACACTTTAAAAAGTTCTTAGCGGATAAACTCGATATTATTAATACACGACAACGATTTGATGGATGAAATCAGATCCCCTGAAACTTTCCATACCTATACAGGGTAATTCATATTACATTAGGGAAAAACCTTACCTGGTGATTCCGGTGATATTTCATAAAACAAACATTTCAGAAAGACGCATCGTAAAATGAATTCAAAGGAAAAATTATCAGCTATAATATCCCTAGGACATTGATAATGTACGAGATTATTTTATGACAATCGAAAGTACGTTGCTTGGTAACAGGCCAACGCCGAAGGTGCAGGGCTATTAGCAAGCAACCTGCTTGAGATTGTCATAAAATTATGAGGCATTTGTCAATGTCAGAGGGATATTCGGTCAGAAATTTTTTTTAAATAATTTTATTGTCTTAGTGATTGAAAATTTCCTTGGAAATTAACACTGGAAACGAATGGAAAATTCAAAGATATCATATAATATGCTTTTAAAATTATTTTTAGCAAAAATATTTTTATTTTTTTGTATACCTAATACATATACTGGGTATTTCCTGCTTAAAATCCCAGTAGACATAACGGACACAAATTTTAGAATAATTTTTGCACATTGGGAGTATCATCTTTACTTCTCTGAAATGTAATTTTGGGTATAATTTTAATTTTTTTAAATCATAAGCCATGGCAATTAACCAAATATTATGTTCTTGTCTGGTGAAGTACCTCTGCTGTATTAAAATATTGCAAAATGTCAGTAAGGAAAGTTATTCAGATCGAAAAGTTATACTTCTATGCAAAATTTCAAGAAGATCCACTTACTTAAAAAGAACATTGTCGATTTCGTTCAATCCGTCAGGTACCTAAAAAAAAATTTTTAGTTATTTATTTTTAATATAACGAAAAATTACATTTTAGGTAGTAAGAAGAAGCCAAAATAGAAACATATGTAACATGCAGATATTGTGGAAAAAGAATAAAATTATCGTATGTAATATCACTAGTGCTTAAAATTTTATCGAAAATTTTTTCGAAAGCGTGTTGCCTGGTAATATAAAGAGTGCAAATTGACAGTTTATTATCTGATTAAATCCCGACCGCTTTAGCGGGAGGGATTTAATCTTTGATAATAAACTGCCAATTTGCACGAGTTATATTAACTAGGGGCAACTTAGCTTGAGAAAAAATTTTTAGATAAAATTTAAAGCACGAGTGGTATTTGTGGAGAATATTTCACGAATAAATCATTCATTAAGTATATCTTCAATATTATGTTCAGTAATTAATTGCCTTCAGACGTTTCCTTGTTGCTTTTTAGAGATTACTCACCTTTATCTTCAATTTCATCATTTACGTCACATAAAAATGCATTTCCAAAGCGACTCATCTAATAAAAAACAAAGTAGGTTTAAATTATGACAATCAAGAAAAACAATATACGTTAAACCATAGGTACTGTAACTTATAAGACTAGTCATCACAACAAAGCACGCTTCGACCAATCACATTACGGGTGAAATCACATAAATTGCATATTACCAATCTATCCCTTTTACGTTCTAAGGCTGCCGACTCAGATGGTATGGTACCGCTATCTAGTAACGCTAGCTTAACTTAGTTACTAGCCTAAACAGTGAATTGAATTATTATATTAAAGTGTTTATTAATATATATTTATGTATTTAATCCTTGTTTCTAATTTGAGAAGTTTGATAGTTAAGTTAAGGTTTACTTGTTTAAGTAGAGATACTTTAAGTACAACGAATTATAATGTATATAGTGATACTGCAGAGTTTTGATTTTCCAAATAAGTGTTATCTGCTTTGTAATGATTGATGAATTACCATAAGTAAGTACCTACATTTGTGTATTTATCATAAAATAACTGATTTATCTGCTTCGTAGATATTCATATTTAATTTTAGTTGGGAAAATTATTTTGTAATTATGTTAGGTATTAAGCCATTGAAAGCTGTGTACCTATAACTTGTTCCGAACCTATATAAGTTCCACACAGCATTGGCTTTTTAGGTTATTAATACAGTACTACAATTTACAATTTACGTTAACAATTAGTAATAAGCTAGAGAAGATATTTATAGATAACATTTAAGAGCACGATTTGTCCTATTTGCCGAAAACATGTCACGACATAAAACGTCAAAAATTTTTTGCAATATTTACCGTTGCGGCGACCTAAAAAATTAGAGCGATAAATTTTGCATGTTGGTCCTGTCAAAAGCAGATCTAGCTTGAATTACCACTAATAATGACGTTTGATTGGTGCAATGTTGTGAAAAAACGGGCTCTCATTGGCTATAGCGTTAATGAGTGAAATAATCACCTAAAATACACCTAGAGCATTGATAATACCGAGATATCATAGAGACTGCTGAAAGCGTGTTGCTTGGTAATATTACCTTTAAGCAACACGCTTGAAGCATTCTCTACGTCAAAATTTTGAGTATTTATCAATGTTCTAGGTGTATTTGGTAAGATAATTTTTTACTCTCCATTCAATTCGTATTTTCTGATCGAACAAAATTCTAAAAACATTTTCCACGTATACTTTTTACTTTTAATGGTGATTTTAGATGTATTTTCTAATACAATTTGATTAATTGAATCGTTTGAAACATTACCAAGCCTTTGTGACATTTCTCCAAATTGATTTTTAATTTGACATTTGTTGAATTTCAATCTGACATTTGAACATATCATTATGCCTGCGGCAAAGAGGAGAAGAAATCAGTACTAACCAAAGAGAGGAATACAACAAAGGATAAGTTTTACTATCTTATTTAAATTAGTAACAAACTACCGATTTGCAATTTACAAGTGTACGTAGTGTAACATGTAAAATTGTTTGCATTGTAATGTTAAAGGGCAAGAAATGTCAATTTTCTCAGAATGCTTTCAAGGGGCTGGCGTGGTATCAGTTACGGCCAGACCAATAAATTATGTAAGGCTTCTCTTAACACTTGAGTGAAATAACTAATGGCATTATTTGAAACATAAAATAAAATATAAAGTATCATATTCATTCGAGACACAAATGTAAATATTTGTATTTGAAATAGTAAACAAAAAATAGCCCTGTAGACGAAAAACCTTTTAAAGTTTCATTTCAAACAAATAATTTTTAATTTACACTTTAAATTTTCAAATTGACGAAAAAAAAAGAAGAATATTTATAAACAAACCCAGCTCAGGTAATAACTTAAAAATAAGTCAATAAACAATTCTTTCTAGCAATTTTACATATGTGCCTAGCCAGGGGCGTACCATCAGGGTACCTTGTCAAATTAAATCAATTTGAAAATATAATAAAAAGTTGGATAAAATTGGTGCCCAGTAGCTTGGTTTCAGTGCCATTAAAAATTAAAGAAAATCTCATCCATGCTAAAAAATATATACTGACTGTCTATACTTCTGGTACGGCTGTGGTAAGGCTAAGAAAGTTTATTACAAAGTTTAGGATCGTAATAGTAACAAGCAAAAAGTAATCAAGAAATAAGTCTCCAGAAAACACAAAAATAATGTATCCACTACAGAACGTAGGAACGAACACGCATCAGCTACTGGTACAAAAAATTCATCAGTTAGAAGGAGACCCGTTTTTTTACCAGACCTTTTTGTGTGCCGTCGCTTGGGCTGGATGCGGGGTGTAAAAAATGTAATTTTGAGTTATCAGGTGAGTGATGGGTGTGCGATTGACGATTTGTGAGTAGTGATTGGTTTCGTACATAATCCGGAACTAAGTAAAGTGAGTGTGATGTAGTGCAATGGAGCAAGTCAAGAAGGGAAGGGAATGGAAGGGAAGAGAAGTATCACAGATAGGTGTTGTTGATCTTTGGCTTTTTGCTGGTGTATGTTTTAAGAGTGTGTTTTGTGGTGTTGCATGTTTTTTGTGTTGCGGGTGTTATAATATATTGTTGAAAATCTGACTCAAACAGCTTTCTTAGAGGAAGTCTGAGAAATGTTTATACAAAAAATTGCGACATGAAAAACGTCAGAAAGGGACAGGTCACCTATGAGCAAGAATTTATTGAAAACAAACCTCAAGAAAAGCCTAATAATGGAGCGAGACCCGTCAACAAAAGAGAGTTGAAACAGCAAAGAGGAACACAAAATATAAGAACAACGAAGTACCTAGGAACAGATCTGACGAATCAAATGGAACGGAGAGAAACGATTAAGGAGAGAATCAAAAGGGCATACAGGTCACAAAGGCAATTATACCGTTCACTGAGAAAAATAAACTATCATGGGACCTTACCAAATGTGTGTACATAGCCATCAAAACGGTGACATATGGAGTCAAAAGACGCGGCAACAACATAAGCCAACAGAAGAAGTTTTTTGGGAAGAGCAGAAAGGGACATCGCCCAACTCCTCTTGAAAACAATAAAATGAAAACAGCGACATAATACATCTACATTATTAGGAGGAAAGATAATAAAGAAATGCACGCAATGAAGTACTGGGGACATACCCAAGGAAAGGACACAACACATCTATTGAAGAAAGCGCTAGCATCGAACATCAACAAACTAAAGACCATGCTACAGCGGAGAACAAAAAAGATTCGAAGAAGCAGAAACACAAAAAGAGGAGCATAAATACTCCATATTAGGACACAACGCGGCAACATATTTCACAAGAAGACTCAGAAGAGGCAGAAGTCCAGAACCAAAAACACAAAAAAGGGAGCTTCAACGCTTCCTCACGACACAATGTGGTAACGCATCTCACAAACACCTACACCTCCCATCTCTCATTCCCTTACCATGCGCCATGTGGCACTCGCTGCTGGCAACAAGCTTGACCTTAGTCCAACCCAGCGTGGAGGTAGCAGGCCCAGCTGTATATCTGGGAGTGGCAGCAATGCCTACCGCGCTGGTAAATCAATCAGTCAACTGCTATATTCTACGTAATTAAAAAAAACACTTAAAATTACTTTTCAACAAGAATGTATCACCAAATGTTCGATCAATATTCTGAAATTTGTAGTCTACTTCACTTATTGTCCACTTAAATATAATATGTCTATACAATGCACATAGCACATATATAATAAATAAGTATACTAAAATGTAATTCTTCGTTATATTGAAAATAAATAACTAAGTAAATTTTTGTGTGTACGTTATGGATCCAACACTTTCGAAATCGACATTCTAATGTTTTTTTATGTCAAATGCAGATATAGTGAGAAAATATTAAAATCGTCAAAGTAGATCGTTCATAGAAGTATAACTTTTCAATCTGAATAATTTTCCTTACTGATGTTTTGCCGTATCTTTTACAGGAAACGTACTTTACTCCAAACAAGAAAATTACATTTCAGAAATGTACAAAAGGTATTGTAAAGTTTGTGTCCCTTTCGGATACTGCGACTTTAATCAGTTAATACCCTGTATATGTACTATTAAACAAAAAAAAATAAAATGAAGATTCTAACAATAATTTTACAAACATAAATTATGTGATATTGTAAAAGAACTCACTACCGAGCGTCCAAGTGACGCGACAGCAATTTATTTATTAAGGGGCGCCAGTCGCGTTCTACTTCATTCTTCCACTCCCAAGCGAGTTCGAGATAAGATATAACTCGATAGGCAAGTAATAGGTCAAGGCTGCACTACCTCAGATCATCAACGACGCCCTCTCTGTCGGGATTTTATTTATTTACGTAATAATAATGGGTTCTACGCCTAAGGATTTTTGTAATTTTTGCATGAAAAAATTCATATCGAGATTTTTCTCTGACGGCTGATTTTTATTTGTCTACCTACTAATAACGGATTCTACACTTAATGATTCCTGAAAAGTCGCATAAAAAAATCCCTATCGAGTTCCCGTAAGGCGACCAGAACACTGAGTTTCAGACTTGCGGAGTCACGAGACTCCGATTAACTCAGTTTTTCTGGTCTTCCAAACGAAAGCTCGAGGGATTAAGCTAGCAACAAGTCATAATATCAATAAAATGCAATTAGTTCAAAGAATACCATTTATTTAGTAGATTTAAAACAAGTACAGTGAGATTCTGCAATATCCTATCCAATAAATTATATAATGTGAAAGCATCACTCCCCCCAACTAACGCAAGGTAAATTTTACCGTATAAATGAGAGCGTTCGCTAACAGTCGATTTAGTAGAAAAGATCCATGCAACGTCCCCAGAATTTAATGCAAGCATTTTAAAATTTACGATTTTTGGTAATTAGGGCTGACTGAAAATAATATAAAAATATTTTACTTAAAAAATTTTGGTTCGCTTTGGATAGCTTAAAATGTTCTATATCGTGATTATATCATTCACAGAACGGAGTTCGACTAATACATGAGTTTGTTAATGTTCGGCCAGTCTCACGACTTACTAATACCCATGCAGGTTCAATAAAGGTAAAATGACACCGATTCGCCTGCGAGCGACTTTTTGACAAAATGGATTTTTGTGCACAAGGCGGCTTTCTCTATAACTTTATTATTTGGAAAGCCCTACAATTGGCCTTCCTACCATCGCTTTGTGTTGATTATCCAACGCAGTCGCCCAAATTATAAGTCGTTGAGACACTACGCGTATTCGTCACATTTTTTTATTTCACCCCAACGTAGTTAAATTTTTATATTCGTTCTATCGAATGATCTCCATAATGACTGTATCTTCATGGTCATCGTCTTTCATGGAGGAGTTAAAAAGTAAAAAACAAATAATTTCGTAAAAATTCGGTGTTTCTTCGTATTTTCACCTGATTGTGCCTCATATCTTAACGAACTCATATCGGTTCTTTTGTGCTAGTTTATGGCTCTGAAGCCTTCCAGACTTGCATGTTATGATTGAAAATGTCCTTCAATGAATTTTTCACCTAGTCGAATTTTTATTTTGCCTTCGACTTAGGTCGATTCTGGAAGGTTCTACAACAATATCACTGAATCATTCATTTATTTTCAGTGTGAATTGCATTAGTTACACGGATTTTTCCAGAAATTAAACTTTTGTGACACACTTAGCTCATTTGTGGGAAAACTGTAAGTTCTACGAAAAAATTCTATACGATCTTTTTTGGGCATAATTTTATAATAGCCTGCATTTTAATATATTTAAGCGTCCTTAAGACACAGTCAAGAAACCGTTTTGATGCATCTTTCACACGATTGCGCACGATTTCTCTGGAACCGTGAAATGTATAATTTGTCGAAGGTGAAATTTCGTAATTATAATTTATAAAAAAATATTAACATTCAATAGGAGGTGATTTTTTCATACAATATAGAAAACATTTTTTTCTATATCAAGAAAAAAGTTTATGAGTCGTTCACACTCGTTCAATGGGTTTTTTTTAAGTTGTTCCTTGAACATTTTTGTAAAAAATATGTAAAAATTGGCTGCCTCTAGGTACCACTTTTGTTTTTGCGATCATTTTTCTGACGCGGTGCAAAATACAGCGACGCGTTAACTTTGGTTTATAATGTTGTTTTAGCATAAAAATTCCAATTAAACGTAAAAATTTATAATATTTATGTGTTATAAACAATTTTCGGAAAAATTAAAGCATTTTGTTATGTCAAAAATAATTATTACAAAATTATTTACTTTCTGATTGGAATTTATAAAATACCTAAAAGTATGTAAAATTAAATTTAAATTAATTAATTAATTTAATTTTTTAAATTTGAATTGAAATTTGTAATCAGCGACCTCGAAATCCCTCGAATACCAATTTTCAATTGAAATGATTAACTTTTCTCAAATGTTTGTCGCCATATTGGAGCCGCCATTTTGCATTTGAAAAAACCATTACCAAATTCGTAATCAGCGGCCTCGGAAACCCCCGAATACTAATTTCCAATTGAAATAACTAACTTTCCTTAAACGTTTGTCGCCATATTGGAGCCGCCATTTTGTTCTTGAACAAACTATTACCAAATTCGTAATCAGCGACCTCAAAAATCCCTGAGTGATAATTTTCAAAACCATTATCCGATTTTTCGACTTTTGGCCAGCTTTTTCGGATTTTGGCCCACTGTGCCCCCCCCCCCCCGCGAAAATAAAACATTTTATTCAGGACGTCAAAATAAATATCACATATAAACTAAATAAAAACGCGTATGAAATATACATGTACATAGTTATTAATGTTTTAAAGTACAATTGAACGGTATAATTCTCAACGGATTTCGTTAAAATTATAAGTCATTTTTCGAACCGTTCATGGTCACACATATAACTCAGTGACGTTTACATTTGAGATAGGAGAATTTATATCCCAAATTACTACCTAAGGGTAGAGTTGTCCCTTAATTTTCACCCGTATATCAAAAGGGTAGCGATTCCGCTGACAAGTTCATTTACTACACGCACGAACATTTGAGGCATTGATAAAATATTGACTTTTAGCAGCAAAAAAAAGTGTAATTAAAACTACGCCAGTGTTTACCGTTAATTGGTTTTAGCAATAAAAAAGTAAATTTATAGTGAATAGTCTCAACAGTTAGTAATAGTGATATCTTTATAGTATGAAAGCCATCGACCAAAATTTCTCGTCATCGCGACATGGACAAATCCATAAAAACTGTTTAGTTTAACCTTTGTTATGTAAAGCAAAGCTCTGGCGCGTTGCGGATGTGGTAGAAAACATTTTCCGTCGGTAAAAAAAAATCGTGTAATTTTTTTATTGCACCTTGTTCGTTTTTAATGGAAACCCATTCAAAATATAAAAACAAACACCAATTCGTGAAGAACGGAATTTTTTAGCCTTGTAGAAACCTGGTAAATATAGTATTAGTTGTTAAAAAAAAGTTGCTTGATCGAGTTACAACGACATGGCTAAAACCTTGTTTAGATAGTTGACCAGGATCTATATTCTTTCTCACTCCCGTGGTCTAACTGCACGTGTGTCTTCCGCCCTCTTTATATCTCTATATCCGTGCCTCCTGCGGAGGGCTGTGAGTACTTCGCACCCTATTTCAATTTTACCTTTTATTTGAAAATTTAACATTTTTTAAAAATTTGACAATTTCTGAAAATTTTACATTTGCCTCTGTATTTTTCCTCCCTATCTACCCTTCTGCATGTGAATGTGATTATGTTTGTGTATATGAGTCTATTCACGGACCCGAGTTACATTTGCAAGATTCCGACAAATTACAGAACTTGAAAACAGGAATCACCCATATTGCGACTTTCTAACGCGACGGAAAATGAATTTTCTGGGAACAACAACGCAGAAAACGTCCGTTCCATTTTTTTTACGTATGTCTAAATCCTACTAATGATTTAATCAGGGAAACGGACGGGTCGCGATACCTCGCGGGAACTGCAAAAAATTACATTTTACAAAATCATTTACTCCCACGAGCAACGTTCAAATCGTCCGTTTTCATTTTACTTCCACATCCAGTGGAAGTTAGTAACGACAAAAAAAATTTAAAAAATCTCTATTCTTCAAATAGGCTTAGAATGTCATGAAACGTCGAGATTTCAAGTTTGAGCGAAAAAAAAAAATTTCTGTCTGTCTGTCGGTCTGTCTGTCGGTCTGTAACTTTTTTTGTGCGCACGTTTACTCTGGAACCGTTTGAGATATTTACTTGAAATTTGGTACACATATGTACTTTAACGAGATCTAGAACTAGATTATATTTTCATCTTGTTCCGTCGAAGGGTTGGGGGGTAAATTAGGGTAAATTTTGAGTAAATCAAGCAGGTAAGAGTTCATAAAATTGATATTTAGTATAGACCAGAGAAGCTAAGGCCTCAAAAAAAATTTTGGCATTAGCCACCCCCATTACCACCCCCACCCTATTATTAAAGGGTATGAAAAAAAATGTGATTTAGTGTGTGTACAAGAACCAGAAACCTCAAAATATTTTTTTACTTTATCCACCTCTCCACTCCCACCCCCTGTCACCACCCCCACCACACTACCGATGTGGGGTATCGTTTTATGGGTTTTTGGGGTAGAGGATTTCAAATATTATATTATTAAAGTTCCATTAACAATTATTTCCACATGCAAAATTTTTTCGTTGTGAGTGACTTGGATAGAAAATCCGGATGTGGAAGTAGTGATTCCTTGGGCAGCGTTTTTTTCATGATTATTTTGAACGGAAATTCTCAAATTACACTGAAAACGATGACAAAATTTTCTGCTTTCAAATTTATTGGTAAATTTTCCAATTTTCTCTTCATTAGCCGCTTGCACAAGGCGGAAAATGTCCGTTCAAATTTTTATAGAGTTCCAGACACCGTACTTCAACACAAAAACCAGGAAACGGACGTGTCGCGATAACAATTTTAGCCAATTTTTTTTACATGTTCATTTTTGTTTTTCGATCTTTTAGCAACATTGAAGACTTCCGCCATAAAGGACTTTTTTCTTTATTTGAGTATAAACTGTCCGAAAGAGTTTGAAATTCTCATGTTGCGATGAGGCTGAAAATCCTGGTCGATGGCTCCCGTACAAATACCTTCCTCTACCTGATAATCGTCATAATAGGATAACATGAACCAAACATTTTATTTTATGTAGTCATGATAAGTAATAAGTATTTATGAAAATTATTCTAGTAGGCCTCCGCTTGCTGTATAGTGCGGCCTGACGGTATGACGTCATCTGTCGCGGTTGTCTATTAGACGCACAGCCTCACAATAATCATAATAAAAATATTATAATAATAATAATATTTATTTACCTCGTAACACAGTTACAAATAGATAACATTAAAATTTGATATGCTTAAAATTGCGGTAAAAAGTACATGTAGAAAACAGAGATCCACAAAGGAAACCCTGCGTGTGGGCAGCATTCTATATTTACTTATAATTTATTAATATGAGGTATATTGTATGTACCTAAATGTGCTCATTTACAGTAATGAGGAATCAGTAAAAGGTACATGAAAGAATATAAAATGTAGAGGACAAAGGAAAGAGGTCAACACAATTTTCCTAGATGCAACATTACTTGAATAAAAACTGTGACACTATTTTCTGAAAGATCTGCTTAAAATTTATTTCTTATATTTTTTGTGTTATATTTAGGCTGTGTTTCCACAAAATCGACTCCCGCAGGCGCACCAGCGGGTCAACGCAATGCCTGACAGGACTTTTCTGAACTTGATATAGGTTTAAAAGTTATTCCGGCATTTGTGATTTTTGAGGAATTTACTACCTTCCTTATAAAAATCACCACTGTGCTAATAGTAATCAGTATATTGAACTGAATTTTGGCACAGGTATACTTCGGTAATGTAACAATCACATACAGTATTAAATTTTTATTTATGATTAATATAAACATGTTTTTTTGTTTTTTTTTTTCTAAAATTTCTTTTTTTGAGAAAATATGTTCAATTTACAAATGGGTATTGTAAAAAAAACTATTTGAGATGGTGTGAATATAATGTTAAAAACTACCTTGGTTTATGCTAGTTACATGAAAAAAAATCAAATTTGTATACCATTGGAACATTTTTAAAATAGTCATGAAATTTCCGAAAAAAACAGAAAAATTAAACGAACCAAAACTGTACAAATTAATTAATGAAAGTGTATGATGGAAATATTAAACAACAAATAATCAAAAATTTGTTAATTAAGTATTAAATAAACATTACTTAAGAAGTGATTATTTAGCTAATTCAAACTACCACTCCTTCGTAGTAAAATCTACCACTGGTAAATGTCGCAACCACTTCACAGATAAATTGATTACAATGTTTACTAAAACTTCGTCTCAGTTTCTGGAGTAATTTGGTTGTTCGTAGTTGATAATGTAGAATTTATTTATTAAGGTGCGCCAGCCGCGTTCTGCCCTGTTCTTCTACTCCCAGACGGGTTCGAGATAAGATGCACTTCGATAGCCGAGTAATGGATCAAGGCTGCACTACCTTAGATCATTAACGACGCTCTCTCAGGACATGATTTCCTGTTTTAGGGTTTTGATACCTTCTGATTAATTAAATTTTGGCATAAAAAAAATCCCAATCGAAGAATTTCTCTCTGACGGGATTTATTTTTTGACGTGATTCTTACGTTTTTATCTGTTAATAACGGACTCTACACCTGGGGATTTCTGAAAAAAATGCATACAAAAATCCCCATCAAACCCCCGTTAGACAACCAGAAGGCCGAGTGTTAATGTGAGATAACTCGACGCATCCAGTCTTCCAAATGAAAGTTCCAGGGATGGTAGACTAGCAATAAGTCTCAAGATCAATTAAGATGCAATTAGTTCAGAGAATACGTTTATTTAACAGATATGGTAATATACAAAATGGATATAGCACAATTCTTATATTTAGAATCACGCCTTCCCCATCTAAGGCAAATGGCTTTCAAACCATACAAGCATTTACGTTAACAATCGATTAGGTAGAAAAGATTCATGCAAACCTTCCCAGAGTCAAATGCAAGCCTTTTTGGAAATATCTGAGACTTTTCATAATTTGGTAATTGGCTGAAATTGCGTCGTACCCTAAAATAGAATTATAAACTTACGTACCATCAACATTCTATAGTGTCAAACCTCAGAGGGTGTGAAAACTACCCCCTATGTAAGGTTTGACTATAAAAAGTTACAGTGACTTCTATAAAAATTCGAAACACCTGCGTTGTGTGGAATAGAGAAGAAACTAGACTATGTTCGACGCTGTGCTTGAAAACCACCTCCACGGGGTGAGAGACGCCTATAAAAAAAAATTATGGAAATTAAACGAATAAGCAACAGTATAGCTTTTTCGTTACATCTTGAATTACGGTAGTTTACATCCTTTCTGGGGGTGTTACTTAATAACATTTATAGGATATGAGTTTCAAACTCTAAGTGTGCAACGCGATTTTTGCCAATCATAGCATCCATAAAAATGTAAATCCGGTTAGTTTCTCTCTGTTTTTCCAGCATCCTACAGATGTAGATATAGGGTAGTATCTCGCAACCCCGTGGGGGTGGTTTTCAAGCACATCGTCGAACATAGTCTAGTTTCTTTCTTTCAGCCAATCATAACATCCATGAAAATAGAAATCCTGTTGGATTTTACGTTTTTTCTTGTTTTTCTCGTGTCCTTTGAACTTAAAGGTGGTTATTTTCAACCCTATAGGGGCAGTTTATGAAGGTTATGTCGGACCTGATGTAGTTTCTTAACACTTTAACAAAACTTAGACATTTCGAGCTTTTTCAGCAGTCATTGCTGTTTTGGATCGATTTTTTTATATATGGGGGCTAGTTTTCGCCCCTCCCTGGGGGTGTGTTTTATATCTATTGTATGTACGCTACTGTTTAACCTTAATTTGTATAATTCGATTGATTAAGAAGTAACAACTATTCTGGTAGCTTAATTTTCTTTTTATCCCATTTCAGGGGTGTTTTTTGGCTCTAGCTAATGATTTTGGGGGTGTACGAATTTTATTGACCCCGTAGTGGGGAAGGATGAAGTAAAAAAACATTTTGAGGTTTCTGGTTCTTGTACACACACTAAATCACATTTTTTTTTCATCCCCTTTAATAATGGGGGGTGGTAATGGGGGTGGCGAATGCCAAAATTTTTTTTTGGAGCTTAGCTTCTCTTGTATATGCTAAATACTAATTTTATGGACTCTTACCTGTTTGATTTACCTATTTTTCCCAAATTTACCCCCAACCCTTCGACGGAACAAGATGAAAATATAATCTAGTTCTAGATCTCGTTAAAGTACATATGTGTACCAAATTTCAAGTCAATATCTCAAACGGTTCCAGAGTAAACGTGCGCACAAAAAAAGTTACAGACAGACCGACAGACAGAAATTTTTTTTCGCTCAAACTTAAAATCTCGACATTTCGTGACATTCTAAGCCTATTTGAACAATAAAAATTGTTAAAAATTTTTTTGTCGTTGCTATACTTCCACTGGATGTGGAAGTAAAATAAAAAAGTGTGTAATTGGTGATTTGCTTAATTCTTAAATAATATTATCTAATCATGATGGAAGCAAATAAATAAAAAATAATCAATTGCAAAAATAAATCAAAAATAGGCTTATGAATAATGAATTAATATTTCTATACTTTACTGATGAGAATTAACGAGTCCGAAAAAACTTGTACAACTTTTCTAGAGTTGAAATAGAATGGAAGGTTCAGCAATTGTTGTGAATGACTGAATTTCAAAAAATGATTTAAGTGTTTTCAATATATTCTTTTGTCTTAAAATGCTAGGATTGTAATCCAATACTTCGTCAGTATTAGCTAGAAGAGTAGTTGTTTTGATTGGTTCTCCGATGATGAATGTTTTAAAGTGTTTTCTTAAGTAGTCTGTAGTATATAAGCGTGACTAGATTAAGGTACCAATATACAGAAAGTAGATAATTCCATATTAAATAAGAAGTGCGAATGACTGAATTTAAATAAATGATTTAAGTATTTTCAATATATTTTTTTGCTTTAAAATGCTAGGAATCCCATCATGTAATTCCGAGTGTAATTCAATACTTCATCAGTATTAGCTAGAAGAGTAGGTGGTTTGATTGGTTCTCCAATAATGAGTATTTTAAATTATTTACCCGACTAGTATATTAGCTTGCCCAAATTAGGGCATCAATATGCAGAAAGTAGGTAATAAAGAAGAAAGTTCTTCGATTTAATTGAAAACTGTAACTCAAGAATTTGACAATGCATGAAAAGCCATATTTGTGTTGATATGAACTTTTTTGCATAAAAGAATCCAAGGGATCACCTCTTTAAGTTAGGTTCAGCAATTTTAAAATACCCTGTTTATCCAATTCTAGTTTTATTTTTTGAGACTAAAATTATATAAACTATATATGACGTCCGCAAATTAGAAATTAACAAAAATATGTCATATTCAAGTGCATGAAATATCGCGTGGGATGTATAATTCTCCGCTTTTAAATTAATAATAATAATTTCATTAACTGCACCGTCACCTTTCATAAAAATAAAATAAAAGCTAGACTATTATACCACTATTAATGTGGTGTCAAATTGATTGTCATCGCTGTCAACAAAGATGGGTATTCTTTGTAACAAATTACTTCATATTTTATATATACTTGGCACTGTTTACTATACTGGTATACCATTTAAATACATTTGCATGTTTAATCCATTTTTTTCAGACTTTTCACCCAGAACCAATGAACAATAAATTTTCTATTAATAGATGGCAAAAGTTATCACTTCTTCGGTGCAACACGTGGAGTCAAGGTCTGCAAGAAATTGGTTAATATATTGCAAGAATAATTAATAAGAATATATATAACTACGACTACTTGGTTGAATATATAATGACTATAAAAGTCCTATAATGCTTATAATATGCAAAATTCCCTGAATATTAAAGACAGGAAGACCCAAAATAATATCCGTTATTTCCAGACCATTTAATTTATAATTTAATTATGTGGGTTAAACTTCTCATTCGAATACCGCCATTATACGAAAAGAGCAGTGGTAAACTATTATAACACAGGTTGAAAATAAGAACTAAATTAGAAAATATTTTGATAATATGAAGATGAAGAAAAATAATTTATAAAATACATAATAAATAAAAAAGCCCCAAAGAAATTATTTTCTTGTTCAATATAAAAAACCGCTGCCCAAGGAATCACTACTTCCACATCCAGATTCTCTATTCAAGTCACTCACAACGAAAAAACTTTGTATGTGAAAATATTTGTTTATGGAACTTTAATAATATAATATTTGAAATCCTCTACCCCAAAAACCCATATAACGATACCCCACATCGGTAGTGGGGTGGGGGTGGTGATAGGGGGGTGGTAGTGGGGGGTGGATGAAGTAAAAAAATATTTTGAGGTTTCTGGTCCCTGTACATGCACTAAATCACATTTTTTTTTCATCCCCTTTAATAAGGAGGTGGGGGTGGTAATGGGGGTGGCTAATGCCAAAAATTTTTTTCAGACCTCAGCTTCTCTTGTATATACTAAATACTAATTTCACGGACTCTTACCTGCTTGATTTACCAATTTACCCCAAATTTACCCCAATTTACCCCCCAACCCTTCGACGGAACAAGATGAAAATATAATCTAGTTCTAGATCTCGTTAAAGTACATATGTGTACCAAATTTCAAGTCAATATCTTAAACGGTTTCAGAGTAAACGTGCGCACAAAAAAAAGTTAGACAGACCGACAGACCGACAGACAGACCGACAGACAGACAGAAATTTTTTTTCGCTCAAACTTAAAATCTCGACGTTTCATGACATTTTAAGCCTATTTGGACAATAAAAATTTTTTAAAATTTTTTTGTCGTTACTATACTTCCACTGGACGTGGAAGTAAAATTAAGATCACTAAATAATTTTCAAAGCAATTGTGAGTATAGTCCCATTCTCTGTCTAACGTAAAAACTTTTTTGGTGATCCGGCAATAGTAAGTGTAGGAGCAATACTCTACCTTATTAACTGAATTTGGATAGTAATTAGTAATAGCTCTTCTGATTGTAAAATGCCTATGGTATGTTTTCCGATTATTTTACGTCTGTTTCTGTCAGATTGTCAGATATGATATTGACATAGTGATTTCTAACATCGATATATTAAGGTGAGCTGAACGTTAATCAAACATTATTTGCAGCCGACCACGCTCGACTGCAACCTCTACTCGTTAATATAAACTTTTATTTAAAAATTATATATCATTCTTCTATTCTTATTACTTGTGTGATAAACTCTTATTTACGTTTAAAATACCGTGCAAAATGGCAAAAGTATTATTGTACAACTGTATAATAAATATACTTAGAGTTAATGGTTAAGCGGAAGAGCGCATTACAAGCGAACTTCGCCCAAATAAATAAAGACCTATTTATTATCATTATTATTATCAATATCATTATCATTATTATTATCAATGTCATTATCATTATCAATGTCATTATCATTATCATTATCATTATCATTATCATTATCATTATCATTATCATTATCATTATCATTATCATTATCATTATCATTATCATTATCATTATCATTATCATTATCATTATCATTATCATTATCATTATCATTATCATTATCATTATCATTATCATTATCATTATCATTATCATTATCATTATCATTATCATTATCATTATCATTATCATTATCATTATCATTATCATTATCATTATCATTATCATTATCATTATCATTATCATTATCATTACCATTACCATTATCATTATCATTATCATTACACAGCCACACAAAAAAACGTTCCTGGCCTGCGGACCAGACCAGTGTATCCTTATGTATTTGGACCCGCTGAAACCGAATCCGAAGTCAGAATTATCAGATTGGCTCGCTTTTCACCCCCCAACACCAAAAGATTATTGTTTTTGTCCCATATACAAAATTAGGGCCACTAACTAAATCTCAAACGGGGCGAGCGTAGAGGCGACTTCAATGTGAATGTCAGTCGATATTCCGTTGAAGCAACGTCGAGCGCGGTTAGTACTTGGATGGGTGACCCGAGCGTTCTCGTCCACCTTCTAGCGGCTTGTATATCAGTGTATACGCGGAAGTTACGTAATTTCAGACGAGGATTACGTAGTGGATATACCAACCTTCGGAGGGGATGTAAAGCAGGCGGTCCCTTGTCTATTAAATGTTAGGCACGTAAAAGATCCCTACTCTTCTTAAGGGAAGAGGTTCGGCAAAACTTCCAGGTTGGGGGTAGCTCGTCTCCTGGCGTCGGTGATAGGCCCTGCTAGCGGAAATAGGCCGACGTTAAATAGATTAAAAAAAAAACTAAATCTCAAATTAATAATGACTGCAATTTCGTTTTTTGTCCAATTAAACTTTATGGGAAGACGTAAATAGTACGTGTAGAAACAATACTCTACCTATTCAACTGAATTTGGATGGTAATAACTCTTCTGATTCTAACATTGTCTGTAATATGATAATGACATTGTGATTTCTAACATCAACAGATATAATCATAGTCATACAAATAGTATGTATGCTCTCCATGATTTGGTTTATGATAAATCCTCACCTTTAAATTCCAATACTAGGACTTGATCATATTTCTTAAAAATGTGTAAAGTTGTACTTACCGTGGATTCCCAACTCTCTCTCTCCTCTCTCTCTCTCTCTCTCTCTTTCTCTCTTCAAAACTGGTGAGTGTGCTTCTCTCATGATGCACTGAGCTTAAATTATAGCACTGTAAGGAATCTTTTCACTTCCTGATATTTTGATTACTTTAGAATCCCTCTCTTAAGTTTTGGTGAAGAAAAGACGTGAAATGAGTTTTACGGCAGTATATAAGTTACAAGAGGTGTTCCTACCTCTTTGCGGCGACACGCACAGTGGTGCCTTTTGTAAAAATTAGGCGTCAAAAATCTGTCACTACGACAATTTTTTATGAAAATTAACACAATTTGGTACACTAAAGGATTTGGGTACGCTGAATTCAGTTTTGCTGCAAAAATTTTGTTTTTCAAAATGGGGCTTCAAAATTTCTGTCAGAATAAGGAAAGAGGGAGAATAATTCGATAAAATCATTGTCTAAGTTTGGAATTCAGTAAAAATGATGTCCAACTGGTGCTAAATGCTGTGTTTGGATGTATACATCATATATAAGTAATTTTAGTACAAATATTTTCTAAATTTAAAATAACAAATGCAATATGGTGCCCAATGTGGCCAAAGGATAAAAAATCACTCTGAGAAATATTTTTTGTACTATTGCCTTAATTTTTTTTTTTTAAATAATTGGGAGGGAGTCTGTATATATGTTTTTGAAATTTCTCAATTCTAATCTAATGATAAATTGGCGATTTTGACAGAATTTGCGGGAAATATGGACTATTTGCAAACCCATATATTCCCAACTTGTAAAGCAGGCGTAAGCCATCTAAAGAAATATCATTTGTAAATAACTGCCAATATGTGTATTAATTTAAAATCTCATATTTTAGATATGTATTACTTTTAGGGAGTTATGGAAGAGCACTTCGTTGTCATATTCTGAAAGCATATTTACAATGCGTTGGCCGTTTATAAAGCCAAAAACACCAAACCTTATTAAATTTGGATGGCACAGGAAAGACGGCAGCATGATGGAAATCATGACAAATTTTGTACATGCAAATGTAAATGTTTGATTTGTAGCACAGCATGTTTTGTGCAAAAACAAATATATCATGTTCCATAACCTGTTTATGTGAAAGTTAAATTAAATAGTAGAATTAAAATATACAAAAAGAGATTATTAATTAAAAAAAAACGTCCCTGTTATCGAATCATCCCTTATTTTTTTGATAAATCTGGTCTACCTAGTGCAATCTAATCTGGCGGTACATTTTTTCGATGTCCGCAGTTAGGACATATGTATATGTTCTGAATCTTGTCAAAATGGAGAACAAATTCTCTTGAATAGTAGGACCAACTAAAAGTTTATCATTTAGTGAAACTCCTTTTGAACTTGCTGCTGAGGCATCGAAGACAACTCTAATTTAAGTCGTCAAGCTGCTCTCTTTAAAAACTGCATGGTGGGGTAAGTAATAGCCAATTTGTTTGTCATCTACATTTGACTCTCGCATGTGTCCTAATTGCAGGTACTCGTCAATGAATTGAATATAGTGTTTTTTCAATGCTGCATTTATTGTGATTTTTTTCTCTAAATAATTAAATCGTTTAAGTACAGTATTGTACGATTCTCCTAATATCTTCTCGCAAAATGACAGAAGAAGGAAAGCAAATTGGAGATAAATCGTAAATCTCTAAAAGCTAGTTTGTCAAGAATCGAAAATTATGTGAAACAATTTGAGGACGGTGATATAGAGCAGTTAAGTATCCACTATACAACTTTAAAAGAGTTAATGGAAAAATATGATTTGTCAAAATGTGGAAATAAATTTTGATAAGCACTCTGGGGACAGGGTAGAAGTCGAGGATATATGTTTTTCCATAAGGGCAACAGTAGAAAAAACTAGAGGAAGCATTATACTCTTCGCCGATTTACTGAGCTTTTTATATAATTGTTACACATTCTATAGGATACTCTTCGCATTTTTCTTGTAAATGTTAGTTTTTGGACATTCTAAATTTTGTGATACCAACTTTTTGTGGAAAAAAAATATATGAAAAAAAAATTCACCATGTGAGGATCGAACACGAGACCTTTGGATTGCAAGGCAACAACAACAACAACAACAATAACAATTTATTAACATTTGTATATACATTTATGCGCCTTGCCGGAACCTGTCCCGGAGCCAGCCAGACAACCACGGCGCTGAGTGCCGTGGTGATTGCAGAGCTGGGCGAGGCAGGTCCGGTTTGGCTTAACGACGGATGTCTTAGTTAGTACTCATGTCTGTCACAGGCAGACTTAAAAACTAAAATAAAATTAAAAATGTGTCCACACGGACCTAAAGCTAATTAAAAGAAAACTGTAAAAAATTATCACTCACTAGGCAAAGCACTTATTTAATTTTGGTTGGTGGCACGGGAAAACAGAACTTAACGAAAAAACCCGTTTGAAGTAATTCCACCCTGGTGGTCTTCCTGCCGCCAGGAAAATGCCGTAGAACTTTAAAAAATATATGGTAAGAAATATTTTCGTTTTTACGAATTTATAGGTCAAGATGGAATTTAGAAACAAAAAGGACAAAAGAACAAAAAGGATAAAATAAATAGAACATATAAAGGGGATAGAGAAAGTTGGTTATAGGTTTTAGTAAAGATTAAAGGTGGGGAAATAAGAAGTTGTCGTATAGGAAAGTTTGGCTAGAGAGGTTGCCGGAAAATAGGCAACGCCTGGTATGGTAGGGGGTGTCGGATATCGAATGGGATTGCATTATGCTGTCTGATTCGGGTTATGTTGCGGGTTAGCGGACTATCGCCCAGTTTGAATTCGTAGAATTTTTGAGAAATTTCTTGGACGTAGTCCGCTAGTGGGGTTATGTCGTGGCAACGATCATATAAATCTCTGAGGGAGGTTTTCTCATTGTCGTGGCCGGTATGCTGCACCACACCGGCGCCGCGTATGTGATGGCCGGCCTGATCACCATCGTGTACAACAATTTTTTATTTGTCCTGTTGAGTCCGCTACCCCTTGCCAGGAGCGGATACAGACTCCTGGACATGGCGTAGACCTTGCGTACTGTGTCGTTAACGTGGGTGTTGAACGTCAGTCGTTTGTCCAAGTTAACCCCCAAATACTTCACGCACTGTTTGATTGGAATTTCTTGACCCCTGATCGAGATTGGTGTTAATATTCGATTCTCTGTGAACCGGTGCGTGAAGATAATCGACTTGGACTTCTCGGCGTTGATCCGAATCTTCCACTTGTCGTAATACGCCACAGACGGACAGACAGACGGACATTTTGAAAGTTGTTCAGAATTCGTTCACTAACACAATGATATGAAAATTTTTTCTCTACGAGCGATATTTCCGGTTTTAGAAATGTGCCGATCAAATGCAATATACTCTTCGTTTTTGCGAAGAGTATAATAACCAAGCAACATGAAATACAAAACCAATCAGGCGATATTAGGAAAATACTTTTATCGAGTAATAACGACAGTCGGGTGAAGGTACCACAACTTGATATCCCAAAATTCTATGGAAATTACAAATATTGGCTGGGATTCCGAGATTTATTTACTTCATTAATTCACGAACATAAAAGATTGTCTGCCGTGGAAAAATTCCATTATTTAAAAACATCTTTAAGTGGAGAGGCTTTACAAATAATAAGTTCGATTAATATTTCTGCAGAAAATTATTCTCTCGCATGGAAATTACTTACTGAGCGTTATGAAAACAAAGAATTTATTGTAAATTCGCATTTGGAAGCTATTTTTGACCCACCACAAATTACCACAGAATCAGTATCTTCTCTAAGGAATTTAATTAGTCATACTAAACAAAATTTGCGATTTCTAGAAGCTTAAGGTTTGCCCGTCAAACAATGGGATACTATAATAATTTTTCTGTTAAAACGAAAATTAGATAGTGCGAGTAGAAGAGAGTGGGAATTAACTTAAAAATTCTGAGGGTACAAGAAGTTTGCCAACATTAGAAAAACTTTTAAAATTTTTAGAGCAAAGATGTTTTTCTCTTGAAGCTATACAAGGCGTATCGCGTTATTCCGAGCAACATTTTGAAGACAAATCAAGGAAACAGATGAGTCATGTTGAGTCCGAACAATGCCAACAAAATGTTTACAAATTATGCAAATCTCTGCATACTTTATGGCAGTGCGATACATTTTTAAAGTAAAATGTGAATGAGAGGATCGATAGCGTCAAGAATTTGGGAGTATGTTTTAATTGTCTTAAAAGTAACCACTGCTAATCAATGCAAATCGACGTTTACCTGTACAAAGTGTAGACGAAAACATCACACTTTGATTCATATTGAAAATTCGTCCACAAGAAATGCAAGTCAGAATAGTGTTGAAGAATGGTTCGAAAAATTAAGTGCCGAGCAACAATCCAATGTTGCATTGCACAATATGAGTCAACCAAGAGAAATATTTCTAGCCACAGCAGTAATCAAAATTCAAGATTCTTCAGGTCAGTGGCACTTATGCCGAACGTTGTTAGATAGCGGAAGTCAAACGCATTTTATTGCAAAGACACTTTTTGAGCGTTTAGGCTTCAAACCCAAGTCTAAAAATCTTCCAATAAACGGCATCAATCAAATACAGACTAGAATAGATAAATTAATTGAGTTACGTTTAACGTCACGAGTAAGTACATATCAAAGGAGACTAGAATTTTTAATTTTAGAAAACATCACAAATGAACTACCCACAAGATTCATCAATTACCACAACTGGATACTACCTCAAGATATTTCGTTAGCCGGTCGACAATTTAACATACCTGAGAAGGTTGAAATGCTTTTAGGAGCTGAAATATTTTTCGACGTACTATGCAATAGGCAATTAAAACTTGGTAAAAATTTACCAATCATACAAAACACCGAGTTCGGCTGGATAGTCTCTGGAAAAACATTCAGCGATCAAGGTAACAAGACATCAAGATCATGCTACCTGTCAATTGATCTTGTTGATACACAATTACGCAAGTTTTGGGAGCTTGAAGAAATACAGAATGATAAAATTTATTCATCTGAAGAAATCAGTTGCGAAGCACACTTCGAAGCTAACACTACTAGAGATCAGACTGGCAGGTTCATCGTCAAGTTGCCCTTCAAACCTAACGAGAAGATATTAGGAGAATCGTACAATACTGAACTTAAACGATTTAATTTTTTCTCTAAATAATTAAATCGTTTAAGTGCAGTATTGTACGATTCTTCTAATATCTTCTCGTTATAGACCGTGGGATAGTGACAGATTTTTTGAAACGTTTGGTTCCTATCTGGCCTTTTGGGAGGCTTTTGTGCCTGATTTGTACTATACCATTTGTACTATACCATTTCCGTGTTTATCAAACGGTTATCCAGGGCCCCTCAGCGGAAAACAGAAAATAAAATTTCAGGAAAATGAGCAATTTCAAACGTTTTGTTCCTATCTGGCGTCAAGTTAGACGTTTTAAAGAAAAACATCCGACGGAAGCTTATCGCCAGGCAAATTCCGTGGGCCCCAAGGCCCGAAATTTCAATCCGACGTTGTAAGAAAAATGGTCCATAATCAAACGATTTGGTTCTTATCTGGGAATTGAATATATATGTAAATAGATTATAATTATCGCGATATAACAAACGCCAGACAAATTCCGAGGGCCCAACAGTGAAAAAATTATTTTTCAAGTTGTCAACTATTCCGCGAAAATCAAACCATTTACATTCGTCTGGCATTTGTTTTTTTTTGTTGATATTTGGATTTTAAAAAGATATGTTAATAAATAAGCCGTATTTTTAGTCCCAGATAAAAAGCTTGGGCCCAGACGTAAATATGTTGAGCGAAAGTATTGAAAAATCAAAAAACAGTCGTGTAAAAATCGATGCATTTTCAGACGATTTACACTCGTCTGGGATTTGTTTTTTTAAAAAGATAATGTTAATAAATAAGCCATATTTCAAGTCTCAGACAAAAATCTGGGGCGCAGCTGTAGATATTTTGACCGAGACTATTGACAAATCGAAAAACAGTCGCGTAAAAATCGATGCATTTCCAAACGATTCACACTCGTATGGCATTTGATTTATTGAAAATGTATGTTTATAAAAGGCTAATTATAAGCAACATTTTTATATATACAGTGCGTCCCAAAATTTTAGGAAAATCGGAAACTGCCAATTCTTGCAAAAATCGCTCGATCAGGTCAATTTGGTTTCCTTGGGGCATGAACTTTGGTAAAGTTCAGTTCTCAAAAATGTGACAGTGGCGGCAGAAGGGGGCGAAATTGTTGTTTCAAATAGCAACCACCTTTTTTTTATTGCCCCGTATGAAAGCTTAGCTCTTTCTGATTGATTCATTTGGTGTGCAACATGTGTGGGGGTTGGTCAGGAAAATTTTCAAAGAGAATTTCGTAGTAAACAGGTTTTTCGATTTTTTTCGAAAATTTTCAGCACCAACCCACCACATGTTGCACACTGAATTAATCAGAAAGACCTAGGCTGTCATACTATGCAATAAAAAAAGGTAGTTGCTATTTGAAAAAACAACCTTGCCACCTTCCTACGTCACTGGTCACACTAAAGTTCATGCCCTAAGGAAACAAAATTGACATGCCCAAAAGATTTTCTCAAGATTTGACCCGTTTTCGAATTGCCGCACTGTACATTTGGGTATTGTTATTAATATATTATGATATTATCATAGAATTAGGGGATTTCATATGAAATAAAAAATATTATGGGATAATACCACTGCATGACTTACTCTTTCTCAAAACTACACAGTATTGAAAACCATTTCTTGTAGAATATTAATAGTATTTGAAATACAGTTTTCGTTGTGTATGGTAGGTGATATTAATATAATAATTAATATATACAATTATTCGATCGAGGGATTATGAATGTGAAAGTGACAGTTATATTAATTCCAGTGATAAAGAAAATCAAATTCCAAATGAGTTTCAAGTGAGAAAAAAACAGCATTTAAGTAGTGACGCGAAACAAATTTGTTTAAATGTGTATAATGCTCTTTTACAATGACAAGCTAATGAAATGCCAGACGAGTGTAAATCGTTTGAAAATGCATCGATTTTTACACGACTGTTTTTTGATTTTTCGATACTTTCACTCAACATATCTACGGCTGGGCCCAAGCTTTTTGTCTGGGATTTGAAATATGGTTTATTCATTACCATATCTTTTTAAAATCCAAATGTCAGACAGGAATAAATCGTTTGAAAAAATGGCTTTTTTTCGTGCACTTCTTTTGAGATTTAAAAAAATGTTTGGCTCACGTTTTCTGTCTGGGACTTGAAATATGGTTTATTTATTACCATATCTTTTTAAAATCTAAATGCCAGACAGAAATAAATCGTTTGAAAAAATAGCTATTTTTCGTGCACTTCTTTTAAGATTTAAAATATGTTTGGCCCACTAAAAATGTCTGTGAATGATGCAATACATTTTCGTTTTGGTAAATTTTTACAAAAAAAATCATTTCACATGAGAACCAATCGTTTGATTTTCGCGGAATAGTTGACAACTTGAACAATAATTTTTTCACTGTTGGGCCCTCGGAATTTGTCTGGCGTTTGTTATATCGCGATAATTATAATCTATTTACCTATATACAATTCCCAGATAAGAACCAAATCGTTTGATTCTGGACCATTTTTCTTACAATTTCGGACTGAAATTTCGGGCCTTAGGGCCCACGGAATTTGTCTGGCGATAAGCTTCCGTCGGATTTTTTTCTTTAAAACGTAAGTCTAACTTGACGCCAGATAGGAACAAAACGTTTGAAATTGCTCATTTTTATAAAATTTTCTTTTCTGTTTTCCGCTGAGGGGCCCTGGATAACCATTTGATAAACACGAAAATGGTTAGTACAAATCAGGCACAAAAGCCTCCCAAAAGGCCAGATAGGAACCAAACATTTCAAAAAATCTGTCACTATCCCACGGTCTATTAGGTTTGAAGGGCAACTTGACGATGAACCTGCCAGTCTCATCTCTAGTAGTGTTAGCTTCGAAGTGTGCTTCGCAACTGATTTCTTCAGGTGAATAAATTCAATGTTTTTTATGAAAATGTGACGCTGGTTTTAAATAGATTTATTTAATAAGTAACTTTGCATTAAACTGACATGTTGACAAGAAGTATATATATTCAAAATTTAATTATTTTTTGCATATCAATGTCAAAATCAACAGTCTTGATTCAATATTAAACAGTCCCAGTGTGATGAAAATTGATGGAGAGATGGAGGTTAGTTATCTTAGTAGACTAATTGCAAAATTCGATGAGTGGCGACATTTTTCGGGCGCTCTATTCGATGTAATTTTAAAAATTATAATTCTGGATTATTTTCAACTACTTACATAGTTAAGATAAAAATACAAGTATTGAAGAACAACTCGTCCAAATTGCAAAACGAAAATGAATATGTTATATAAGCGATCTAAACGCAAAAGCCAACGTAGTAACGAAGTGCCTCAGAAGGTACATATGAGTGTAATAAAATCAACTTGATGTCCTTTATCTCCAATTAAGCTGTATACAGTTATAGTTACGTGAACCCTGTATAACCACAATATAATGATATAAGAAATAATGCTGGTAAGGGTTGGTGGGTATAGGCCAGGAAGGTGTTAGGAAAATAACTTGTTTAAATGGTCGACGTTTCGTCACAATTTATTAACATCCTCAGGACTACAACAAAATTCCTCAACGTATGAGAACCTAGTCTATACTGACTACAAATTAGGTTACTCATACGTTGAGGAATTGGGTTTGTATTTGTTTATATCAAAGTGTTGTGTTTTATTATTTAAATCAAAGGACAATTAATCAAAGTGACAAAGGAAAACTCACCTAGATAGTACTGAGAATGTCAATAAATTATGACGAAACGTCGACTATTTAAAAAAGTTATTTTCCTAACACCTGTCTGGTAAATACCCGTCAACCATTACCAGCATTAAAGCACAGACCATCAGTCACTAATAAAAATACGAAGTAATATTAACAAAGTCGAACATGACACTTCAGATTTGGACTCCAAGTAACAATAACTTGGAATAGCATAACAGTTATGCAAATATTATGTACAATTCTACAGTACATGCCTTAATAATTATATTTGCTGCTAAACACACATAATTTTATAATGCGTAAAATTTATAAGTGTAATGTTAATATTCACCCCGATTTCAATTATCATGCTGCCTATTACTAAATTTATGTTATAGGGGGTTCATTATTTAACAGTTTTTTATTTAAGCGAGTTTCATATTACCACAAGATTTAATTACTGTCATAAATATCTTCCTCCAATTTTTAGCGAAACAGATTTCAAAAAGAGTTTCTGAAGCCTTGTTTAATAATAACGCCTCAGGTTACATGCATTATATTAAAACTTTCAAAAGTTTACCTTCGAGGATTTACGTAATTAATTATATAATCAATAGAGCCGTATCCCATGGTAATGGAAGAGGCTCTATTATGTAGCGAAGAGGTTTTATTACGTGGTAAAATATTACATTAATTAAGGTAAAAGTCAAAAAATTCAAATCAATTCTTTAATTAAATATTTATTTCCATGTATGCAGTGTACCAAGGAAAATGCAACGCTCAATAATCATTAAAGTAGATTGACCATTATTTTGATAATTTCTTATATATCCAAGGTCTCCAAAACGGTGCAAGTTTTATGAAAAAAGTCCAATAAGCTGTAATATATTTGACTTAATCAAATAACTATATTATAATCAGACAAAAAGTTTTATTAATCGTCGTAGAAAAAAAAATTGTACAAAAATCCTGCTCATGATGTATGTATGTTCGTGATCTAATCGCCTTACTTACTCTTAAGGAAGATTGTAAGATTATATTTACTAACACAAATTTACATTTTAAACATTTGCAAATCTTGCATATATACTGGATGTTCTGTAATGAAATATCTCAAAATATACAAATATAAATTTAGCACATCTCTTTTACTAATAAAAGGATATCTATTTTTTTTTCATTCACCTAGGTTCTTTTTGTAGAAATATCGTTTTTGAGGAAAGAAATTACAGAAATAATTATCTGAAACCAAAGCCAAGAAACTACGTAATCTTGTCAATTTGAAGTTTGATGTCAGCCTACTAGGTGTTTTCGAACTAATTTAATCATGCCTATTACTCTGGAATACATTTCTCAAAAAGAGTTGATGCTACGAAATTTTTTGCAAACGAGAAAAAAGTTTCTAAATAAATCAGGAAATTTAGTGGATGTCCTTTTATTGAAAAAATATAGCAGGCAAAAAGATATATCGAGAAATATAAGAGAGGTTACTAATGTGGCTATCTATAAATGAGCCAGGTGGATCTTTAGATGCCCTTTCATTGGCAAAAGAGATGTGCCAAATTTGGGTTCTTTCCATTTCCGGTATTTTGAGAAAAATTAAAAATCGTTTTTTGGCACACCCCCCCCTCCAAAAAAAAAGCCCGGGCTCGGGGGGAATCTCTCTCCACCCCCTTGAAAGATCTGCCATGAGAGTACCAGGGCTAACGAGAAAACTAACATCTGAAATGGTGGTGGAAAAATTTATCAAAAATGGTCAGGAATATCTTGACAATCACGACAACATCTGCATCCTCTTTAAGAGCGCGCAGTTGAGCAGGGAAGGCTTATTTCGAAAAGATATATATTAAGAATCCGCCTTTATTTTCAATATTAATCGACTGTTTAATTTTTGCACTTTATTATCGAATACCTCCGTATGTGCGAGTTGTAAAAGTTATCTAATACTATTTATTTGTTTCAGGTAATCTCGTCAAAACCTTCATAAGGTAGGAAAACATAGCAATTTAAACATTATCTTTCTTTTCATTACACTTTCTTTATTACAATTATATATAAGATGTAGCTTTAAACGTGCTGTAATTAGTTTGTTTTATATACATGCATGAAAAAAATTATGCAGCATAACAATATTCCTGTTTTTGCCTTCGATAAAACTAGGTTCGAATGTAGAGACATGTTTTCCCAGCATTTATTCAATAAAATCGGCACAAAAATATATTTTCAACATAAAAAAATGAAATTGCTTTAAAAAAAAATAAAACGGAATCTGAATAAATCGTATGGTCTTCCGGCTTATTACTCACAGCTTGGAAGTACAATTCAGTAGTTACTACCTAATTTGGTCCTGCAAAAACTTACACACTACCTTCGCATTAAATTCATGTGAGTATTGCATGCATTAGAAGAAAATTCGGACTTAACCTTGTAGCATGTGGAAATTGCAGAATAGTGTGACGATAGACGAAGCCATTTAGGAATCGTTCAAGACAACAAAGTCAGTTCATTATTCAATACTACAGTCATAATATTTTCATTAACTTGACATAGATTTCTGTGTTAGATTACTTGATTCTTTTACTTCGTACTTTACTAATAGGTTGCAATTTGTACAATGCCGAGGATTTCGTTCAAATCAATTTAAAGCATTATCGGTCGTGTCCCTAGGGTTCGGTATTGAAGCCACTACTATTTAATACGTACATTAATTAATTTTTTCAATAGGAAGCCAGGGACGTATTATAAGGACTCCGGACATTTTAGATCCACACGTTTCTCTGAAAACTGTAACATCAGCCGGAATGGAGTAAGATTCTGTATTTATAAAGAAATAACTCTGCCTACGGGTATAGAGCTGTCAGTAGAGTAGAGAGCCAGGGTAATAAATTTGGTACAAGTATATACACCTACAACTGCTGACAAGACAAGGAGTTGTAGGTGCAGAGACTATTTTAAACAAAAAAATTACCACTGCTATTCCTGATTTCAACGCCAAAGTTTTTGCTCTATTGGTACGTTTTTTGTCTTTTAAAATTATCAGTTTCTCTTACATGATGGTAAGTATGAATGTGTTTTCACTAGAAGCTGGACGATTTCGGTATAATTCTCTTCTTGCAGCTTTTTTATGCAGATTTTTTATTTTTATTATTTTTAACATAAAAGCAAAATATATCAAACTTTTCTGCTTCTGGGTAACCCATTTTGATAAAATAATAATACGAAATGTCAAACACTAACAATGTTGTCAAAGTATCATCAGCACAGCCTGCATAAGAGTAATTACTGCGCTTCCTTCAATAACCATAAAATACCTATATGCATGTTTGGAACATATTTAATGTCCTATATGTCAAGAAATATTACAGCTAGACCTGTCAACTCTAATATATTTGAAATCAGGGAAAAAAATCTAAAAGAATATGTAAAAACGTACAGGGTTTTCCATTTAAAAAACAATCTTCATTGTTATAGCACGTGACCTATGCAAGCAATTGTTTTTTTTTTTCATTGCGTTTAAAAAATATATATACAACCCTACAACTTTTATATGAAACTTTTTTTATTTCCAATAATAACAGAAATAAAGGAGTCAATGTATAATGAATAACCCTGTACTATTCCGCATAAACAAGTTAATGAAATCATCTTGTTAAATCGGGCTAAGCAACTTTCTGTCTACCCTGTATACATAGTAGGTAATAAAACTACCATTACTGTTATTATTAGAAATCGATAAAAAAAATTTACGACACAATTTCTTGGTTTATGTTGATTTAATTGAAATGGCGCTAGGTGTGCCATTTATAGTTTAATGTTCTATCAGTGTTATAATGGTAGAATCACTCCCTTGTGGATTTACCGAAATTAAGAACAATATAATATAATATACATATATTAGTTAATTTAATTAACTTGACCTATTGTCACATCTGTCTTATTAATATATATATATATATATATATATATATATATATATATATATATATATATATATATATATATATATATATATATATATATATATATATATATATATATATATATATATATATATATATATATATATATATATATATATATATATATAGATTTGTTTAACCGACTACACAGACCCAATTCGCCATACACTACCGACGTTGTCAGACCAATACTGACGATCTCAGACCCACCTCCGGGTCTGAGAACGTTTTTGTGTTTTTCTTACTTATCTACCTTGGTTATGTCATAAAAAAGTTTAAAAACGCATTTGACATTGGGACTGAAAAAGCGGTTGAATATAGTATTTTATACAGATGTAGTTCTGCAAATTTTATGCAGAGGGCGTTCAGTATATAGTATATAATTTTATACAATACGCTCCTAAGCCCGCATCTTTCATCAGACGTTGACAATACCGGAGTCTGGCAACACTGTAAATACGAAATATTCATTTGGAAATATATTACCAGATTATTTTCAACTTTCTCGATGGAGAAGATTCTTGTGTGCATGTACTTAATATTTAATTTTTGAATTTGCATTATTTATATTGGTCGAGTTAAAACTAAGATTTAAGGTTTTCATATACCGGATGGCACAGAGGACATGTAATGACCTGTAACTTTTTCATTTTAAAAATAAAATTTTCAAATTTATGTGCGTTTATTTAAACATAAATAAGTTACATTTCACATGATACATGGTTTTTTCGCTACTTTCGGTTTAGTTCGAAGTTGCAAATTTTTAAATTTTTTTAAACAGAAAGGTAACCTGTCATGATTACGATTCAACATTCAATTTTCTTTACAGTCCATTTTTGAATTTAAAATAGACTGAGAAGAAACGTAATTATAGCCAATTTTCTCTTAACAGAAAAATGCTATGTAAAAAATATGTAATCTGTAGAATTCTATTAAACTAGAAATGTAGTATTCATAGAACATTGGATAGATAATTTTTAACAAATTACCACTTTAATTTAGTATGCCAATAATTATAATCTTAAAATACAATTGAATTTTAAATATTGAAAAAAGTCTCTTAAATACATTTTTTTAAATGCAAGCCCCCACCCACTTTTATTCTATTTTCTACTTTTTTGCTGACAATAACAAATTAGGTTGTGTCTAAAGAAAACTTTGCTTTATTATTTTAGTGTTTTTTGTAAAACTTAATTTTATATTTTCTGCGAAAAGATAAATTTCAGTGATCTAAGTAATAGCGCGTTTTTAAAACTTGGATTTAAACACTCTGAGGCGTACTTTAAATAAGCAAAATAAAACCACCAATAAAAAAAAAATTGTTTAATTATCACTATAAATAATGAATTTACGGAATACTAATATTAATTGGAGCATGATAGCGACGGAATTGAAACGCGACGCGGTGGTTGGGTGATTGAAAAAGTGTTTATTTTCATTTTTTTTTTTTTTTAATAGAACTTTACTCTTTAACAGGCCCATTGCAGTATTAGTACTCGTTATTTACAGAATCATTTTTTTTAAATGCAAACCCCCACCCACTTTTATTCTATTTTCTACTTTTTTGCTGACAATAACAAATTAGGTTGTGTCTAAAGAAAACTTTGCTTTATTATTTTAGTGTTTTTTGTAAAACTTAATTTTATATTTTCTGCGAAAAGATAAATTTCAGTGATCTAAGTAATAGAAAAAAATGGATGTTTCCATTAAAAAAATATTTTTAATTTAAAGAGACTTCCTTTCAATAACGTTTTAAAATTTTATTTTATTATAATATTAAAATTGTCAATACTAACTTAAAGAAAATGCAATGGTATTATTGTCCAAAATTTTCTATGCACTGCCTTTTTACCTTGTTGGAATTTTACTTATTAAATATTTTTGCATGGCCTTCTTTCTGTTGAAGGAAAATTGGCTGTAATTCTATTTTTTTCTCAGGCGATTTTAAATCCAAAAAAAGGACTGTAAAGGATATTTAATTTTCTATAGTATCATTTCCATTCAATTATAATTAAGTTGCAACTTCGAACTAAACCAGAAGTAGCAAAAAAAACGTGTAGCAGATCATAGCATATTAATACTAATACATTTTTGTTTTCTGGTTGAAATTAAGGTGGTGGGGATAAAATTCGATACTGAGATGACGGGTAACAACTTTGGAAATGTTCTTTGTATGCCTGCATGTTTGAATGAAATAAAAACGAAAACGAAGAAAGCTTTTTTCTGAAACTTTGGCATGTAAAAAACAGATGCTTCCAGAATTTCTCTCCACTTTGTTTTATCTAAATTCGTTAGGTAGATAGGTTATGCTTTAAAAATTAAAATATTTATTTCAATAATGAATAAATATTTTGAAAACTGATGCCTTCATTTGGTATTTTTAAGCCTCATCGAGTGCTGAAAAAACCTTTGTGAAAAATACATCTGTTATGGATTGTTTATAACAATTTTTAAGTAAAAAATTATTTCACCTTTTTTTAAATTTTTAATTCTTTGCTATCAAATATTAAACGCAGTATTTCTTAAAAATCTATTGATTACATTTATCACCCCCAAAAGCGGTGGAAATTCAAAATTTGCCATACACATAAAGTCTTGTAATTTGAAAAATGCATTTTAAGAAAAATACAGGATCCCATCGCGAAGTGTAGACAAAAATACATAAGTAAAAAAACGGCAACGTTCAAGTTTCTTAAGGATACCTAATACTTATCTGCAAACTTTGCCAAAAAATGTTGCATGCGATTGAGACGTTCCATGTTTTTTTTTGTACGACTGTCTATTTTTTTATTTTCAATTGTTAATTGAGGCGACCTGGCCGCTTGAAGAGTAGCGCGAAAACCGGTCATTTTAACCTTACACGCGGACGCCTGTAGCTCCGTAAGTTAAATAATAGATAAAAGATAAAATAATATGCTTGTGCGTAGAAAAGTTCACACTTATATATTACAACCAATCAGAGGCTCTAATTATGTATCGTTACCATGGTAGCATACATAAAAATTTCCAGAAATTTTTCGCCTGGTGGATACGGTAGGTGAAATTTCCCTGGAGCTTTTTCTAGCAAATGTTTTTTTATTGGAATTTAAGTTTTTTATATGTGGTAAAAAATAAACGTTCATCCACATTTCCTAGATCAAATTTATTAAAAATAATAATTTAGGCTATTCTTAATCCACTTTCTATTGTTTCATGCAACTAAAATTGCTAAATCATATTTTATTTTACTTGACGTTTTGTAAAATCTGTGAAAAATCAAATGAATCCGCTTTAAAATGTTTGATATACACACCCTTTTTTACAGTTTTAGTTTCATATATTATTGTTTGTTATGACAATAGTTTTTAATTTTATATAGATGTGAAATTATCTTGTCGAATTCCCCACGTATTTCAATTACTATCCGAAAATGTTTTCTCGATCTGGGAATGTAATGTTGGGGACAATTTTTATATTCGAGATCTCTAAAAATTTTCAGATTTAATTCAGAAACCAGGGAGATTACTAGTGAAAATTAGATGTTCACGATGTTCTACAACAAAGGCCCAGTGAATTTTTGTCGTATCTATTTCCGTAAGTAATGCAAAGTCAAAAAATCACCAACTTCAAAATTTAAATAATTTGTTTCTAATTGTATAAACCAATTGAGACCTTAAGCGTACTCACAAATATTATTCCTATCGAATACGATGGAATGCAATCAAAAAAACTAATTTAAAAACTGAAATCGCTGTTTTGTTATAAATACTTTAAATACTTTGTTCCTTTAGTTTGACAATGGATGGATAAAAAAGTTATACACCCTAAGTAAAGTAAAATCAGTCGCTAAACAAGACCTCTTTATCGGCTACACATGGACCTAGTATTTAAAGCACAGTAGTTAAGAAGTTGATTTGTTATGTTAAATAAAGTATTAATGGTCACAACTTTTAATAATTAAAGATAATAATCGGTAATAAAACCGACGCTTCACTATGGATAACGGTACATCAGGTATTTGTCCTTAAAACTTCAACACCAGATGTTAATAAAGCATGGTCTTTATGACACTTAACTACTGCGAATACTAGAGTCGAATGCCAGACCCACTCAGATGATAGGTTTTCAAGGGCGGCCTTAAGCTAATACTGGTTCTTACATTCCAAAATATCTTTAATGTAATAAACAAGTAAATCAAATTTTATTCTAATAAAAAGTGCCAAATAAACAAACAATTAAAGAACTATTGAAGCTTAAAAAAATAGACATGAAACATATTTACATATTAGTCATATATTAACTTTGGCGAATTTATCAGTTACCTACAGTGGAGACTGATGATTTAATATCTTGGTGTACATGTAAAATCGCAAGCCCAACTAATCGGTCTTGAGAGGTATATTCGGTACAGACTTTAGGGGCTCGGGCATGCAAGTGGCCCGTCTGACCCTCCGTGTATACTTTTCGATTTTCTCCCCGCCGCTTATCAATTTTTATTTTTGTGAAAAAAAAAATTGTTGGATTCTATTTTTTTTATTTTCGAGAAAAAGAAAAAATTGACATCCAACAATTTTGGTTTAAACAATTAGAAACAGATTATTTAAATTTCGAAGTTGGTGATTTTTTTACTTTGCATTGCTTACGGAAATAAATACGACAAAAATTCACTGGACCCTTATTGTAGAACATCGTGAACATCTAATTTTCACTAGTTATCTCCCTGGTCTCTGGATTATATCTGAAAATTTTTAGAGATCTCGAATATAAAAATTATCCCCAACATTACATTCCGAGATCCAGAAAACATTTTCTGATAGTAATTCAAATACATGGGGAATTCGGCAAGATAATTTCACATCTAAATAAAATTAAAAACTAATAGATCACTCTAACATTATTACCATAACAAACATAATAATATATGATACTAAAACTGTAAAAAAGAGTGTGTATGTCAAATATTTTAAAGCGAATTCATTTGATTTTTCACAGATTCTACAAAACGTCAAGTAAAATAAAATATGATTAGCAATTTTAGTTGCATTAAACAATAGAAAGTAGATTAAGAATAGTCTATATTATTATTTTTAATTTTGATCTACGAAATGTGGTGGAACGTTTATTTTTTACCACATATAAAAAAATTAAATTCCAATAAAAAAACATTTGACAGAAAAAACTCCAGGGTAATTTCACCTACCGTATCCACCAGGCGAAAAATTTCTGGAAATTTTTATGGATGCACCTTGGTAACGATACATAATTAGAACCTCTGACTGGTTGTAATATACAAGTGTGAACTTTTTTACGCACAAGCATATTATTATTATTATTATTATTACAGGCATCCGCGTGTAAGGTTAAAAATGACCGTTTTTCGCGCTACTCTTCAAGCGGCCAGGTCGCCTCAATTAACAATTGAAAAAAAAAATAGACAGTCATACAAAAAAAAAAACGTGGAACGTCTAAATCGCACGCAACATTTTTTGGCAAAGTTTGCAGGTTATTAGCTTATTAGATTAGATTAGTAGATTATTAGAAGTATTAGCTATCCTTAGGAAATTTGAACATTACCATTTTTTTTACTTATGTATTTTTGACTACTCTTCGCGATGAGATCCTGTATTTTTTTTAAATAAGCAGTTTTCAAATCACAAAACATAAAAGCAAATTTGGAATTTCCTCCGCTTTTGATCGATAGATCGATTTTTAAGAAATACTGCGTTTAATATTTGATAGAAAGGAATTCAAAATTAAAAAATAGATGAAACAACTTTTTACTTAAAAATTATTAGAAACAATCCATAACAGATGTATTTTTCACAAAAGTTTTTTCAGCACTCGATGAGGCTTATTCATTATTGAAATAAATTTCTCCCCCATCCCCCCCCGTAAAACCGCTCTGTACTCAAATTGATTGTTTTACAGTTTACACGTACAACCATTGATCAAATGTTTATTAAAGTAAATTTGGTTATGCTCATAATTTGGTGACAGTCTGTAATTTATATTATTACTGACTACATGAAAACAAGGAGACGATAAAAGTTTGTCATTATTACTATGAGGACCTTAAGAAAAAAAATTACTAGAAGAAAAGGGGCATTGCATGGCATCTACTGGAGTGACGCAGTATCGAAACTCGATGATATTTCGATTCTATTCTGGAGAAAGTTAAAAATTTTAATTGTATGTTATTTCGGACAAGGAGCAAATTTTCGGAGTCTTGCATGTGGTCGGAATCTACATATCTCTAGACCTAGTCTGTGCTACTTAACACAATATCCCTGAATTACTTTTGTTGCTTGAGAGATGGTTAAGAAAAAAACATTTTTTAAGTATAATTTAATAAGCATTTTTGTACGATCGTACAAATCGCTTACCGATATTGTTGGTAGTAGGTGTAGGTATTTAAAAATTAATGAAGTCGATTTTTTAGCATTAAAAGTTGTCAGCTATAAAATGACCGGCATTTCATTTTTCAAGTCCAAGGCATTTCCGGGAACATTATACAAATATACAATACGATAAGCAGAGCTAATAATGACTTTATGACTTGCCACATGTTGGGTTGGACCTAAAAGCCACCCGCTATAATACGTCCACTTTCTCTAAGTTTACTTGGTTAAAAGAACTACCACATTTACAAGTATGTTTTTCTTACTATATAATAAATGAGGCATTAAAAACTAAATTGCTTATGTCGAAGGAACTGCAAAACTGTGCATACTTCTTCGCTGAATATTAAAAAATAATTTGAGTTTAACAGCCTTTAAAATTTTCTGCCATATTTAACAATGTGGATTAGTATTGATAGCACAGTCGAGGTGGCGGCGGTGCTTTTAAATATTTATACATTTTTGGCTTAAGATGTCAAATATTTGATCCGTATTAAAAGATCAACCGAAAAAACTCTAATAAAAATTAATGAAAATTACGGATGCATTACAATAAATGCAATTTTTTAGCTGCCTTTTTAGCGAAATACATGTTTTTTAGTTTTCTATTTCTTTGATTGCGACATCTTGCGGTAATCTTAAAAACATTTTGAGCAATTTTTATTTGCTGATTTTCCAATGCAGTATTTTTTCAAAAGGTATCATATTGTGTTTTTTGCAGTTCTTCTTAAATATTTCTAGTTGTATAGATCATATCGCAATATCACGGTTAGTGGCCTATTACACGTTTTAAAAAAACAAATAATTTTAAGCTGAAAATTTAGGGACAGGTGTTTTCAGGGGTACTATATTTAATGAAAATAACGTCACGTTTTACCGGAAATTGACATCAACTTCCTTATTTTAAATAGCATGCCTTATTTTTTATGCCGGATTCGAATTCTGTTCATTATTTTAAGGTAATTTTCAAGATCATTTCCTACCTAAAAAACCAATAGTTTTTGAGATAGGTATTTCGATTTTAACGAAATCTGATGCGAAAAGTAACCCATAAGAAATTAGTAATATATGAGAGACGGAGCTTTCATTTACTCCACTAAACAGATATAATAAATTTGTCCATTAAAAAGGGGCTAGCTCAAAGTGTAATAAACTGTTTGGCTGATAGTTCCATTATTCTCAAAATTTCTATTAATATTAATAAATCGTAATATTATTGTACCAGGCGTAACACATTTACGAAAAAGAATATAAAAAAAGAATATAATTTCGTATTCAATAACTGTCTGGTTTGACCTGTATAGACTATTTAATTTGTCGGTGTTTACACTATCCCTATAAAATATGTACCATTACTTAGACATGTCTGAAAATATGTTGTCATAATGACAAATATTAGTACATTAAGAAAAACAGCAATAATGAAATATTTCAGAAAATCACATGCCGGCTACTGACATGTGCATTGCGCTTAAAGGATTAAATAATACACCTCATGGCGGAAAAAATGATTTAAAACGCTTGCATTGCATATCTGGTAAGTCATGTTACAACTATATTTCCTTTATTTTTTAATTTATCCATTTGAAATTTGGGGTGATAAACTACCTGTAAAAATGAATTTTTGGACGCAAAAAACGGTATGAGACCATTTCCTGTTCACCCAGAAATGACCGCAACTTTCGATTTTTAAATGGAACGCCCTGTACATTTTTACATATTTGGACACAAGGCAACATTCTGAGTATACCATGAGATTTTCGCGAATTTTTGAGTCAATGTTCAGTTTTTAAAGCAGTTTAAGACATGCGTCTAGAGTGCTTTGGAATACCAAAATTTGTTCTACAGCAGGTAAAGTCCAAGGGAAAAATATAATTTTTCATTTAATTTCATTGATAACTATTTATGAAGCCTCCAAAATTGAACAAATCACTTTTTTATCGAAAACTTTTTTTTTTCAAATGGGAAGGTGGTGACTCATACTGTTCGATAAATTATAGATTTTTTCTGAATTCATTGATATCCATTTCAAATCTATGCTATTTGTTTTTCTATTTTGTTGAATATTTTTAAACATAAATAATCACCTTCAATATAGTTTTTCTTGAAATTTAACGTAGTTGCCTTTGCAAAAAATCATGTCTAATAATGAAATGTGAATAACTACCTTTTTGTGAATAATAGCCTTTTGGTTCTCTCTTTTGTTTAGGTATAAGTAGGTATTATTGCAAAGTATAAGGATCAATAAAAATTATTTTGAATGTGATTTTTTATTTTTAAATAAAAATAAAAGAGAAAAACAAAGAGCATGGATTTGAAATGGATATCAATGAATTCAGAAAAAAAAATCTATAATTTATTGAACACTAGGAAGCACCACTTGAAAAAAGAGTTTTCAATAAAAAAGTGATTTCTTCAATTTCGTAAATAGTCATTAATGAAATAAAATCAAAAATTATATTTTTGCCTTGGACTTTACCTGCCGTAGAACAAATTTTAGTATTCCAAAGCATTTTAGATGAATGTCTTAAAATGCTTAAGAAAACTGGACATCGACTCAAAAATTCGCGAAAATATCATTGTATACTCAGAATGTTGTCTTGAATCCAAGTATGTAAAAATATACAGGGAGTTCCATTTAAGAATCGAAAGTTGCGGTCATTTCCGAGTAAACCAGAAATGGTCTCGTACCGTTCTTTATGCCCAAAAATTCATTTTTACAGGTAGTTTATGCAACCCAAATTTCAAATTGATAAATTAAAAAGTAAAGGAAATATAGGGGGGAGCCTCTAGCCTGTGGCACCCGGTATATTATGAGAGATATTAAGATAACCCCTTGCCAATGGGGTGGATGATTAATTTTCTTTTCTGGTACTTATTGTCTTGAAAAATATGTTAAATAATTGCAAACACCAAAAATAGTACTTTCATTAACTTTTAAACGATTTTAGAATGTTTGTTCAAGAGTATTAGTTATGTTTCTCTCTTTAGGCTAATCTAGCAGGGATAAATTATTAATGAAACATCTGCGTCTATAGGTGAGGTCCGGCAACAGTGTCGGGACTGGTATCGTCTATTAGATATGTCATTATGATACACACGGGTCTGAAAAGGCGGTTGAACGCGTCGGTCCTGGGAACGATTATTGAATTTGGCAAAAAAAATAATCTCCATATTTTCTTACCTCTATTTGGTTGCTCTTAATTGGGGCAATAAGTACGAATATAAAACATAATATATACTACCCTTACTCAATTATTTCTAGTGGGTCTGAGTTCTCTGATGAACATGTCGGGACTGAAAGCGTCGATTGGTTCAATATATATATATATATATATATATATATATATATATATATATATATATATATATATATATATATATATATATATATATATATATATATATATATATATATATATATATATATATATATATATATATATATATATATATATATATATATATATATATATATATATATATATATATATATATATATATATATATATATATATATATATATATATATATATATATATATATATATATATATATATATATAATTAAGGACATCTTCTGCCTAATTGTCCTATAGCGAATTGCCAGACGTTCTTAGTTAGGTTTTCCCATATATTTTTTTATTCCAATGGAAAATTTGCTTTGACTTATGCATATTTTGCAGTAAGTATGTGACTCAATTTTCGCGGCCAATCCACTAAATATATAAGCTGATCAAATTTTAAGCCCTCTGATTTTTTTTTTTTCGAAATCTTTGTATAATAGGCGAATAACGAGAAACATTGTTGTCTTTGGATCTATAGAATTGGAAAATAATATATGTTGCATATTGCAGTGATATGCAGGACGTAAAGGAAATATAGAAATACCTATATGAATTATTTATTATATGTATATTATAATTATTTTTCTCAGCGATTTTGTGAATTTTTCCAATGAGTCGATAGACTTAAACTATAAATACATATTTTGCATGGAATTTTAGTTCAATAAAAGGCATAGTTTCACCCTTTTTTGTTTGTGCATTATTTCGTTATATTTCTTAAATCATATAAAAAGGGGCCATTTATAATGGTTTTTATTTTTTTGCAAGTTACTTAACAAATTATTGGACAGTTTTTTTATAAATCTATTCGAAATTTTATTGCGAATAATTTGGCTTGTTTATGATTGGCGATTACTAAGACGGGATCATATTGTTGAAATTTCATATGAAGCAATCCAAAACTTTTTGTCATGCCGAATGCAAAATAAAACCATAAAATCGCTGTAGTAATAGAATTCTATTCAAAATTTATTTGAGCTCTACTATCAGTAGAGATGCACTCAGTTTCCTGTAAATCAAAAAACAAACAGCTGTCTAATCCTAATAGATCTCGAGCTAATAGCCTCTCACAATAAAGCATTTTCGACGACTTTCGACTATTTTTAGAACCTGTTTCGTAGGGCTGCAATTTTTCAAGAATAGCTCGTTTTAACTACATCCAAAGTAAAAATGAATTCAAGTAAAATAACAAACGATTTTTTTTAAACAAGAAAAACTGACTTCTAATAATTTCTTCAATATGAGCTTTGAAAAACCCCCATTTTGAAAAATAAAGAGGAAAGTACTAACCCATACTTAATCTATAAATCATAAAACATAAAAACCTTTTGAAGTCTTTTGATTTTTAGCCGTTTAAATAAATAGTTAGTTTAGTTTAGTTCAATAGAAGGCATAGTTTCACCGACTTGTATTAAGATTTACGTATTTGTACATTTCTTAAATTATACAAAATTGGAGCATTTTTAAGTCATTTTAAAGATTTTGAAAATTAACAAATTATCAGAAAGGTTTTCTTTATAAATCTAGTTTTGTTCGAAATTTTATTGTGAACATTTTTTGTTTTTAACACGCTTTTATTAGGTCAACCTGTATTATTTATCTATTTATGTATATATAAAAAAGTCTAATGAACTGAATTTCACCCACTTCTAATTGTTGTATCATCATGAAACTTGGCAATTGCGTGTAGCTTTGATGACAATACAATATAAGACTAAAAAGTAAAAAAAAATAAATAGTTTAAAAATCTAAAAAAACACGCTTTTATAAACACTGCACTAGAAAGCAAAAAATAATCATCGAACCTGCTCTCTCTGTCTACCCGTAAGGGCCTTAGTGTAAGCCGTGTTTGTAATTAAGTATATTTGAGTATGAAAGCGTGGGGCGCTTTTCGTTTAATCTAATGATGTCATCAGCGTTTTAATTATCGAACTTGTTCGAAATAACGTTCGAAAAACGCCCTACACTTTTATACTCAAATATTATACTCAATTACAAACGCGGATTACACTAAGGCCCTTACGGGGTAGACAGAGAGAATAGGTTCAATGAACTTTTTGCTTTTTGGTGCAGTATTTATAAAAGCGTGTTTTTTTACTTTTTTAAACTATTAATTTTTACGATGCGATTACTAAGACAGGAGATCATAAAGAAAACAGCAGAGAAATTTTATTGTGTAATATAAATTGTTTAAATCTTTTATGAACCAATGGTCAGATTTAATCCAAGACTTGTTACACTGAAAACAGATTAAAGCAATAAAATCTCTGTAGCAAAGAAATTCCATTCAAAATTTATGCAGATTCAGAAAGTGTTGGTTTTGGTATTGCATTTGTTTCAACGACTTAACCGACCGCCCACAATAAAGGCGTCTACAATACTCTAGCAGAGGCAAAGAGTGACACTCCCCATCAAGAGAATCATGTACATCATTGCTTGCTTCGCTCGTTCTTATTGCCATACCAAAACCAACACTTTTCGAATCTGTATATATTCCATAAGGAGAAGTAGACATAAGTCGTATGCTATGACTTCTCAAAATTGAGCATTTTCTACAATTTTTCAAAACTATTTGAAAATAACTCGTTTTAAGGACATCCAACGTATAAATGAATTGAAGTAAAATGATAGAAGAACATTTTCTGCAATGTAGAGAAAGAAATACTTCTAATAATTTCCACAATGTAACTTTGGAAAAAACCCTATTTCGAATAATAATTTTAGAATTTTATACAGTAGTAAGAGAGAAATATGGGTTAATTTTTGGTTTATTATAATTTAGAAGAACAAACATAGTGTAATCTTTATAACAGTTTTAGGCACTTGCTATTTTTGTAACAAATACATATTTTCTATTGTAAATTTCTGTTGTATTTGAATATCGTGCTCTGTCAATGATAAAATTAAATTTAAAAAACCCCCGACACAAAAAATCGACTAAATAACTAATATAAAAAAAATAAATTAAGACAACTTTAAAAATTATGAAATAATTTTGATTCCATATACGAACTCTTATGATTTATTTAAATCCGGCTTACATTTTCTTTATGTCCTCGAGATTTGCTTTCTTATACGCATGAATATATCGGGAGCTGCTGTTTTGAATATAACTATTTAGAGGTTCGTCTTTACAGCAGCCCCCAACATATTCATGCGTATAAGAAAGCAAATCTCGAGGACATAAAGAAAATGTAAGCTGGATTTAAATAAATCATAAGAGTTCGTACATGGAATTAAAATTATTTCATAATTTTTAAAGTTGTCTTAATTTTTTTTTTATATTAGTTATTTAGTCGATATTTTTGTGTCGGGGGTTTTCTAAATTTGTAATTTAATTTTATTTTATACTTTTTAAACTAAACATATACATACAACATAGCGTATTATTATATCACGAGTCCCACACCGAACTTTTTAACCTTTAAGCTGACACGGTCCAATTTTGTATTCTGCTAGTTGCACACAGTCTACAACACTGGTTCTATTATAAATATATTTATGTGTTATATTTAATTTTAATAAAAACTGCATCAAAATCGGATCTCCCGTTGAAGAGATATAAAGCCACAGACAGACAGACAGACAAACAAACATACAAACATACGAGTCAAACTTATTTTAACCCCAGACCTCTTTTCGGGTCGGGTTTTTTTTTTCTTGGCGAGGGGGAAACCCACACGGGCTGCCTATCCCAACTAGGAATAGGTTTGAGTTTCAGCCTCCAACTGACTAAAGCCCCTCCTCTTAGGGCTCGTCTGTATAGAATAATCCGAGGGCACTGCAGCCTCCTGGGTTTATTGTGCTCACCCTGTGTTTTTAGTTTTTAGTTTACACTTTCCATTTTAATATTCCTGTGGGTCGGAGGTTAAAAAATTGAAAATTTTTAAAAACCCCCGATCAATGTATCTAATCGTACCAGTTTCATATGACCGAATTAAAATGAGGCCGAGATCATATTCGCTACCATAATTATCTGCGCATTTTCAATTTTACTTCAATCGGACAATTTCTAGAGAAGTTCAACATGGCGAATTCAAGATGGCGACCAATCATCAAAATCTAATATGACCTGCAACGTTCTCGACAAAATACTCTTTCAAATAAAAAAAATGCATTAAAATTGGATCACCCGTTGAAGAGATACGAAGTCACAGACAGACAGACAGACAGACAGACAGACGAACATACAAACATACGCGTCAAACTTATAACTTTTTGGGTCGGGGGTTAAAAATTAAGTAATTTCAAACGTTTAAACCGAATCCTTCACCATTTCTTAAAATGCAACGTATGGGCGAATACACTATACGATCAAATTATAGTGTTAAAACTAAAAAATTTTGTCCGCCATCTTGGGGCGTCCGCCATATTGAATTTAGTGTGACGTCATTTTATTTTCGTATTCTTCTCAGCAAACCCTTTCATTTGATACCCATATCATGGGGGTGCATAAAAAATAACTGGTCCGCCATCTTTGGGAGTCCGCCATATTGGACTTGGAATGACGTTAGCTAACCATGCATTGTCATCCAAACTAAACGTGTATGCAAAATTTCAGCTCAATCGGTTGGGGATAACTGTTTTAAAATTCAGTTGCGTCCGCCATATTGAATTTAGTGCGACGTCATTTTATTTTCGTATTCTTCTCAGCAAACCCTCTCATGGTGCATAAAAAATAACTGGTCCGCCATCTTTGGGAGTCCGCCATATTGGATTTGAAACGACGTTAGCTAACCATGCATTGTCATCCAAACTAAACGTGTATGAAAAATTTCAGCTCAATCGGTTGGGGATAATTATTTTAAAATTCAGGTGCAAGATTTGACCCACAAGAACAAGGCAAGTTAGATAAAAGCTTGTAATCAAGATGGCGATCAAACATCAAAATCTAATATGGCAAAAACCTTCTCGACAAAATACTCTTTCAAATAAAAAAAAGTGCCATCAAAATCGGATCACCCGTTGAAGAGATATGAAGCCACAGACAGACAGGCAGACTGGCAGACAGACAGACACACAAACATACTCTTTTGGGGTGGGGGGTAAAAATAGTTCCTTATGTCATTATTAGAGCATGGCATTTAACTATTTCAAAAATTTACGATAAACAATGTTTATGGTTACATTTGTTAGGACAGTCGGAAGTGCATTGTTGTAAAGATCATACCATATATGGTTTTCTAATATTTAAAATAAACCGAAAATAAACGCATATGTCCCTCTTACTCTACAAAATCCTAGCTAAAATAATAATCTGTATTTATTTTATAAAATTTATAAAATATAAGACAAATTATGATTACTACGAAAAAAGTAACATTCATTTTTCTCGATTTTTTCCACTGATCGATAGCCGTTTTTGTCACTTTAAAAAAAATCTTGTGTTATCCGATTTTTTTGAAAATGTACGTTTTGATTGGTTAATAAAGTAGGAGTATATTAGTCATAGAAAAAAAATAAAAGTCTTTCTTTTTACGTGAATTCAACGTTATTATTACGCTGAATAATTTATTAACAGCATTCATACCTTACACGCTTAGAATATTACTAGGTATTTATTTTCGCTGAAACTAACATGACAGGTATATTTTCTTCTCTAAACTTATTTATTATACTATCATATTCTACTTTCATTTAATAAACTGGATAAATAAGTTGAAGTGGTTATGATTTTAATTAAATTTAAGTAGGTACTATGAGATACCGCAGAAGCTTAATTGAATCCTGGTTATGTTATGAGGCCGCTAAAAATAAATCATTTTAATGAGACCGTAGGGAGCCGATTGCAGAGGTTACATTCCCAAACTAAACTAGTCCAGCGTATATTCGAGTTCGTTGTACACACAATACAAATAAATATATTTATAATAACATAACTGACCAGCTGAACGACCACACCCTTAAGTAATCAGAAATACACTGCCCAAAATGAAGCCACACAAAAACGGTATGCACATGCCCTGCTGGAGGCAACGATGTAAAAAAATGTATTAATTTCATATTAAATAAGTATGTACTATAGAATCCCATTATATGAAATACTTTTTTTTATAGATCAAAGGAACGAACAATTTTAAACGTGTTCCCAAAAAATTGCACTGAATACTTAAAATATGTTGATCGTAATTATAAAAAAAAGGTTGCAATTTATTTTTAGTCGTTTAGCACAAAAACTGAAACAGATGAAAAACTTATTGCACAAGAGATTAATTGCATACAATTTCGTACAATTTTGTTCCTCTACAATATTTTTTGGATAAATTTGAAAGTATTGAAAATTCAGTAAATCATTAAAAGGAAACAATATAACTAAGTGACAATTGTTGGGTATTAAGGGGCGAATAATAAACTTTCTATTAATGTAAAGTTGAGGAAATACCTCTAGTAGAACGAATTGGAAGTGTGGAAATTCCATGAGTATGAATGAATATATTTCCATATTTAAATAAATAAATTTCAGAATTTAATTTGGCGTTCTAAAGCGAAGGTGGCGAGACAACTTCAATTGTTTTCAATGCACTCATGAACCCAGTAATACATAAAATAATATTATTTTTCGTACTACTAGCTCTGTGCGTGTCATTTTTTGACACTGTTATGAAAGTGTCACTTATAGCCCATAGGCAAAAGATGCGCAAAAGCTTTTATGCTCAAGGGAAAAAAGTAAATTTACTTTTATGCCCTAGGGTAAAAAAGTAAAGTAATGACGAACTTAAATAATAATGAAATTTTGGCACAACGAAGCACACGCATTCTTGGCTGCCTCCTGAATGTCGATACTTTCATCATAATCCATATTTTTATTGCAAAAACTCACGTAAATAACTTGAAATTATTATGAAGTTATCAATTTGTGCTTTCCGGTGAGGCCTAAAAGCGTCACATTTTGGCACCTTAGCAACAGCGGTCTTTACAGTTGGGTTGCTCGGGCGCCAGATTCCTATATTACGTGAGGAAACGCCACGTCCCTCCAACGGCCTGTAAAGTAGGGCTGGAGTAACTACAGTGGAGAAACAGTAATTCCAGTGGGTCAGATAGGTAAAATTAGACTTTCACAAACACACAGTTCGGAATACAATTTCTTACATTTGCAATTCTTTATTTCTATTCTACAGTTCCCCAAAGACTATATACAGTTTACCTTACCCTAACGGTTACCTCAGGAAAGTTGTAAGCTACGGTTTAACTACGACAGCCGAAAGCAAACGGGGTTATGACGTCATCTAGGGCCGAATAATACTGATGGACGATAAATAATGCAGTGTTGGGTTAGCGGGGAAAACGGTAAAAGCGGTGAAGTCAGTTATGTTACAAATGGAGTTTGGATACCAGGAATGAGAAAGCAAAAGCAGCAAATAATGCAACAATAAAATACTAACTCTAGGTTTTAGACTTGGCTAATACGCAGTACATATAAATTGAAAAGAGATTTATGATCAGTTAAACATTTTCTACAACTCCCGGCCTGAAACAATGTATGATTAATTACAATTAAAGCGCCCTGGTTGAGTGGTCTACGCAAGGGGCAACATAAATATCTCCGGTTACTCTGGTTGAGAATAAATATCACCTGATGCTCTGGTTAAGAGAGGTCTATGCCAGAATTAAAAAAAAAATAAATAAATGTGAAAAGCTACTCTGGTTGAGTAGTAAAATCACACACCAGAGTAGTAAAATAAAAATAATAAATAAAAATGTAATGGGAGCAACAGGGATTGGCAAAATGCGCTTTGTTACAAAGACAACTTATTGACAATAACCGTAGCAGAAAGCAAACCCATCGAGTTCGACACATGTCGAAATATAATAATTTTGAATGAATTTTCCTAAAACTTGTAATATTGTTACTAGTACGAAAAACCTCGTATGTACCTCAGCTTGTATCGTTCATCCCATTCCACATTGTCATCTACAGTAGTCTACGGAACAAACGTACATAGGGACGTAATATTCCCAAAAACTAGTCAAAATTCAAATTTTGTTGATATTGCATGATATTGATGGGTATTATCAGACTATTATTTGATGCCAAAAGATAAACATTCATAACGACGGATCCAAAATAGCCGTCATAATTGTAGAGTTTTGTCAGACAAAGACAAGCGGGCGTTTACATCAAGAATAGCTTTTTCTTCACAAATAAAAAAGTTTTTCTTCCGGGAATAATCCGTAGAACTCAATACCATCGTCTGAAGAACGTGACACTATTTATCTTGTTAAGGGCGCCAGCCGCGCTCCCTCCTTTGACTTTGGGTAGCTAATTTCTACTCTCAGTGGGGTTCGGTTAAGCTATAAGTGACAACCTAGGACCGGGGTTCTGTAATAGATAAGAAAGGTATAAGTTCGTACCCACCGTGTATTGCTAACTGCTCCACTTTCTTACGATACCCTGGTCTTATATCTAACACTGCTTATTGATTTATAGATATCTTAATTACTTTTTAGAATTTCTCTCTTCAACTTTTCTGATTTAATCGATGTTCTGAATATCAGACATCTGTGCCCTTTGAAATAAAATGAATGAAAGGGATCCTCCCTTTCATTCAGTTGTCGAACTAACCCACAAGAACTCTCGAGAGGTTAGACTTGTTAATCATTCAATCGAGAAAATGCAAGAGTTCAAATAATACTATTTATTGGTTTAATTCAAAATGTACAGTAAATGTGCAAGAACCTGTCTATCAATATGTGAGAATCTGCCTACCAAATATGCCTAGGTCAGACGCCTTCTTTAGAGGACGTGTATGTCAACCACCACACAACGGAGAGTAGTAGTAGCAATTGACTTGGCACAAGAAAATTCACAATTACTTAGAAGCGTACGAGAGCAATTTGAATTGGATTGACGGTAAAAATATTTTTCAAAAATTTTGATGCGCTTGTGACTAGCTAGAGTTCCAATAGTGGTTAAATCATTCTGTTATGTATATTGAATAGAATACAGTATTAATAATACAGATAACCTTGATCATTTATTTATAACTTGAATCACTTGAAATAATATAATAATTACAGCAAAATGTCAACTAACATATTTGTTATTAAACAAAAGGTGTTTCCCTAGGTTTAAGCTTAAACCTTTATTCTAGTACATATATAGCATATCCTGGTACATTTATAACATCTCTCCTCCTTTTATTTCACAACAAAATCTTTTAAATGGGTGGGCAATGCTCGATTCCGCACTGGCCTAGTTAAACGTTCCATTTGAATTTGTTCCGGGCTGCTAGATTCTCTAACCTGGATTCGTGGAGGCGTGTCAGGTGCTCTCGATTCATTATCCAGTGCCATTTCTCTAGGTTGAAATAAATCTGAAACATTAGGATGTATAAATTGGGAATGTGGTGGTGTCGATTGGTTTGGTAGTGGAATTTGGACTGGAATTTCCCGTTGGACTGAACAAGGATTGGACGCTGAGGGTGGTTCGCTGAGCTCACTTCTCTCATGGATTGTTGGATTCATTACTCTACGCCGCAGTTGATCAATGTGATGTTTGATAACATTTCCATTGCTTAAACGAATCCGGTATGACACAGGAGTCACACAATCTTCAACCATGCCTTCCAACCATTTCGGTCCCAGCAAATTATAGTTGCGGAAATAAATAGCATCGCCTTCTTCGAAAGAACGCAATTTATTCATAGCTTCTTTCTTCTCTCTGTGATTTAATTTGAGTGCATAAGGATGCATTTTGTCTAGAACTGTGCGTAGCTTCCTTCCCATTAATAGCTCCGCGGGTGTCTTGGCTGTTCCCGCATGTACTGCAGTATGTTGCCGGAAAAGCATTCTCTGAACCTGTAAACCAAGGTCGCCTTCTTCCAATTTCGCCAAACCTTTCTTAGTGACCTGTACCATTCTCTCTGCTTGACCGTTACTTGAAGGGTGATATGGTGAAATAGTATTGTATGTGATCAAATTCTTTTTATAGAAATCGTGCAGTTCCTCAGAGTCGAAGGAATGTCCATAGTCAGAAACCACCTTGTCTGGAATGCCCAGCCTGGCAAACATTTTCCTTAAGCTCTTGATAACCTCGCTAGAGGCCATTGATTTGACAATATCAACCTCTAGCCATTTTGACATTGCGTCCATCACAATCAAGAAAACTTTTCCTCTGTAAGGTCCTGCAAAATCAACATGAAGCGTTGACCACGGGTTTGCGGTAGGCTCCAAACACAGTTTTCGATTTCTTGGTCGATATTTAGCCACCACACATAACTTTGAGCGCATGCTTTCATGGCTACCACTCCTGGGTGATTTGCGTGAAGCAATTTCATAAAAATCCCATGTGTCTCCTTCGGCGCGATCAGCCGATTTCCCCAAATCAGGCAATTTTTGTACACAGAAATCTCAGACTTTCTTCGGTGGTACGGTTTGTACTCTTTGTCCAGCTCCGCATTCGGCCACTGGTGCCATGTCCAATATCTTACATCTCTCAACGTCTTTTCTTCATTGGTAAGCTTTTGGATTTCCTCAATGGCAATTGGTCGGTTATTGGACTCAAGCAGCAATATACCCCCTGGTAATTCCATTTCATCGGCTTCTTGTTGTTGTGGGAGACGACTCAAGCAGTTTGCATTTGCATTTTCAGTACCCTTCCTGAATTCAACAGTATAATCATAGGCGCTTAAAGTCAAACACCATCGTAGCATCCTCGGTGACAGAATTGCTGGAATTGGCTTTTTATGATTGAATAATCCCAAGAGCGGCATATGATCTGTTGTAATAATGAACTGACGTCCTGCCATGAATTGATGAAAGTATTTAACCCCTTCCACCATAGACAGTGCTTCCTTATCTATCTGGGCATAATTTCGCTGACTTTTAGTAAGCGTACGAGACCAGAAGGCAATCGGTTTCTCAATGCCATTCTCTCGATGTGATAAAATCGCTGCGATACCATATGGTGACGCATCACAATTCATGACTAGCAACTTGCTTTCATCATAATGTGTAAGAACTATCTTTGACCCCAATAAGTTCTTCAGCTCCACAAAAGCCCTCTCATGATAATCGTTCCACTGCCATGTTGATTCCTTGTCTAATAATCGGTGTAATGGTTCTGCTTTGGCTGCCTTATCTTTTAGGAAACGATTATAAAAATTAATCATACCCAGGAATGATTGGAGCTCTTGTTTATTGGTTGGCCTCGGTGCCCTCCTTTATTGCTTTAATTCTCTCCTCTGTTGGTCGTACTCCATCAGCTGCTAACCGATATCCTAGAAAAGTAATCTCAGATTTACCAATTTCACATTTTTCTCTTTTCACAGTCACTCCAGCTCTCTCCAACCTTTCCAATACGCGCAACAGTCTGTCGTCATGCTCTCTTTTATCCTTTCCTCTGATCATGATGTCATCTAAATAGATTTTTATTCCAGCATTTCCATGAATTTTTTGAAAAGTCCTGGGGCTGCATTGATACCAAAAGGCAGTCTCTTGACCCGGAAAAGTCCCTTATGTGTATTGACAGTCAACACTTTTGCAGTTTCATCATCTACTCGTAGCTGTTGATAAGCCTGTGACAAATCTATCTTTGAGAAAATTGTGCTGGGATCTGTTAAGGTTATCATTTCTGTTATCGTTGGTAGAGGATAAGAATTTTTCTTGATGGCTTTATTTACAGTGCTTCGATAATCACCGCACAGCCGAATTTGACCATCGCTTTTTCGAAGCGGTACCAAAGGCCCACTCGGAATATTCTGTTGGTTCCAACACACCCTGTTCCACAAGTTTGTCCAATTCCTTCTCCACTACTGGTTTAAAGCAAATGGAACCTGCCTGTGTTTTAAAAAAATGGAGTGGTTGCCTCATTTAATTCCAGACTTATCGGCTTGCCTCGAAATTGGCCTAGTTTTCCGCCAAAAACAGTTGGAAATCGTTCGTACAAACTCACCGGCTTGATCATGCAATTAATACCATAAACTCCGTGAACAGAAATTCCTAGTTGTTCAAACCAATCTCTACCAAGTAGGTCGCATCCTCCTCCATTTGTAATAAATACACATAAGTATTTTTGAATTTGATATATACTGTACTTTGATCGTGGCTTCTCCCATAATCGAAATATTTTCTTGTGTCCATGTGTGTAACCTCAGCGTAGCTGTCTTAATGACACTATTTTTATTTTTGATTTTTTCCCAAGTCTGTCGACGTATAATTGAACAGACCGCACCAGAGTCTACTTCCATCTGGAGAAGAACTCCATTTAATTTAATATTTGCCAGGATTTTCTTATGATCCTGAACTGCGTGAATTGCATTCAGCGTATATAAATCACAGTCATCTTCCGCTACTTGGTTGCAATTTCTTGATTTTCCGTTTCTCTTCTCTGCGTTCCCTTCTTTTTCATCGCTCTTCTTTTTGAAACAGGCCGCTTTAATATGACCTTTCTTCCCGCAGTAATTACACGTCACATCTCTGAATCTGCATGTTTTTCCATCATGTATTTTTCCGCAGTGGTAGCAAGGATTATGATTTGATCCATTCTTCTTTTGGTCTACCACTGCTACTGAATTCTCGGTTGCAATTCTGACTTCCTCGACATTTTTTCGTGCTGTTTCTGCCGTTATAGCCAGTTCATATGCTCTGTCAAAAGTAAGGTTAGGTTCAGCGAAAAGTTTCTTCTGTAATCCTTCGTCTGTCGCGCCACAGACTATTCTATCACGTAGCATGTTATTTAATTCAGTAAAACTGCAAAATGTACTTAATCTTCTTAAATCCGCAACAAAATTTGCGATAGATTCGCCCTGCTTCTGTGTTCGCTTATTAAAATTGAATCGTTCCACAATCTCATTTGGATTCGGGTTGAAATGGTTTTTAAGTTTAATTAGTAGTTGTTCATATGTGAATTCTTTCGGACTCTGTGGCGTCAGCAGGGATCTCAGAACATCGTATGCTGATGAGCCAATTTGTGTTAATAAAATAGCACGTTTCTTCGTTGCATCAACGATATCATTAGCTTCAAAAAAAAACTCCAATCTCTCCTGATAACTAAACCATGACGTACTAACATCGAATGACCCCAATTGTCCGATAACTGGACCTCGCACTTGCTGAGCCTGGACCTGGACATTGTCGTTTGGCATAGTAATTCAGTAATTTTCAAACTCTTTCCACTTCCTCGTCGCCAAATTATGTTATGTATATTGAATAGAATACAGTATTAATAATACAGATAACCTTGATCATTTATTTATAACTTGAATCACTTGAAATAATATAATAATTACAGCAAAATGTCAACTAACATATTTGTTATTAAACAAAAGGTGTTTCCCTAGGTTTAAGCTTAAACCTTTATTCTAGTACATATATAGCATATCCTAGTACATATATAACACATCCATAAGGACTTGTCGACTGAAAAATGCGTTTTGCGGCAGTATATGATTTCACATGGTCACATGAGGTTTTTCTGCTCCCTCGCGAAATCGTACTAACGGTATGTAACCTAATAAAGGTTTTGTACCACGACTTCGATGATCATACGGTGCTCCTGTCCAATGGTCAAGTCGTCGGATGGATTTAAATTCTCTTTGTGCAAAAAAGTCCTCCTTTAAAGTACTTCCTAATTCTGCAATGAGTCATGAAGTGACAAAAAGTCAGAATTCGGCGTACATTCGAAATTTTCACTTTTGGTACAATACGCCTTCGGACACGTGAAAAAATCTTTTTATGCCAAATTTCGTCTTTTTCGGCGAAAAATTTTCTTAAGTCGATTTTTTCGATTTTTCGACATATAACGTTTCTCCGAGGTTCGACAACAGACGCATTGTGTATCAGTTAAAAATAATCTAATCTAAAAGAATCATTATATACTATCTTAAATAAATATTTAATTTAAACTTTCGAAAATATATAAAATAAAAATTCGGCCCTGACTTTCATCAGAATTATTTTTATATATAGAAAAGATAGAAGCGACAAAATGAGCATTTCGACCGTACAATAAATAAAAGATCATGGTCAATTTAGTTGAAAAATACAGAAATAAACTGTCAAACAGATTTATACGCCCCCACAAAGGAAATTCTCGACTTGAAGGTTTTCAAGCGCCGAAAACTATTTGTTATTCTTGAACAATACTCCTTGATTTACAAAAATGTGGGTCAGCGGAAATTCTAAAATAAATTTTCTTCTGCATGAGATAAATGGATACTATTAGTCGGAGGGCGAGACACTCGAAATATGCAAATTAAAAGTGACATACAAAAATTGAAGTAAAATTTTGTAAAATGATCTACCGAATTCGATTATGGAGGTGGCGATTCGATTTGGTATTGCGAAATCGGAAGAAATCGCACTTTTCCACTTTTTTATGAAATTTCTCAGAAATACAGTATTTTACATTTCCCATACCATAAATTTATTTCTGACGATCAACTCGGCTCGAAACTTCAAACTTATGTATATACATGATGAATCGATTGTCAAACATAAAAGTGTAACGAAGATCAAATATTTGATACAAGAAAATGTTTTCATCCAAAATCACATGTATTTTTCAATGATGAAAAAGTCTGTCTCGAGGAAACATTTTTATTATGGAAGATAGAATACTAGTATAAGCGAGTGAAATGTAGTTTAAGATCTAAATCAATTTTTGAAAAACAAAGAATCGTTATTTATAACACTTTGGTGATCGATCATAGAAATTTAATAAGTTTGAACGTTGTACGCGCTGCATTAAATCCTGGGTTACCAATATAGCAGACCCTCATTTTAACCGCTAATGTCTCAAAGGCGCAGGCGGAGGAGCTGAAAAAAATTTAAAAAATTTGTGTTCATTATGTGTTTATTGTAAACCACCTGCTGAAATTTGAATACCTCACTTTGAACAGGTTTAAAAATCTGATAAGTAATATAGAAAAATATCTCATTTTTCATGTTGTGCTGCAAATGTAGTACTTTACTTGCAAAATGGCATATATTTACAATGACTTCGTATTTATCGTCATCATTGACATTATGTTGCTGTCTTTCCAAATTTAGTAAAATTTGGTATTTTTTACTAAGTAGGTTGTTTTGTAATCGGCGCATTGTAAATACGCTCTCGGAATATGACAACGAAATGCGCTTCTGTAGGCGGTAAGTCCCTAAAAGTAGTATACATTAAAAATATGAGATTCGCGTATGTGGCCAATTATTCCCATAAATTCTGGATGACCATATCAGTATTTGAAAAATCCAGCATGCTTTTATTAAGAAATCTTCAATAACATATGCGCCATTTTTATTAATTTTACCACACGACTGGAGATTCCCACAATCTACATTTTTTTTAATTAGTAGATTCAATACTTTTCGCTTTCCTGCATATATTTTCAGTAAAAAATGTTCACCTGATCTCTTTATACCATCATAAACCAGTTGAAAATAAAACTCTTTATTTTTTAAATTATAACTATATTTACAATCCTAAAAACTAACACTCCATACTCACATAGAACGTAATAATAATAATGATAATAATAGATTTATTCTCCAACAGAATAATCCAATCACAGGGCAATATGAATGACACAATAATGGTGGAAAATACAAATACAAAGATAGAGTTATACTACCATACTTATATTTATATTAGTTTTGAGATTATATCTGCTCCATTTAGTTTTATTATAGAAATAAAAATTTATTGTAATATCATCTAAGTTTAACTTAATAATAAATTAATTATTCTTTATAATAGGTAACTTTTATAGATTAGTATAGTTTATGTGTTTACATTATTGTTATTATTTTATATTTATCAATAAATAAACCATGTAAACCACGGACAGCCCTAGGCTTTGTGGTCCTCGTTTATTTGTTAGTGAAAATGAACAATGATGGCAAAATTGTTAATTGTTATACCTTGGACAAATAAAATAATAAAGAAATATTGTTATTATTATTATTTAAAAAAAACTGTAATATAAGTGTAGTAACTACTATATAGTATGTCTCACTTTTCATGACTCCCATATCAATGAAATTAGGTGCTAGAAACAGTGAATATAAAGCGAAAATGAGAAATGACTTTTTTTTGAAAAACAATTCATTTCCAAGTTATTTATTATTTAATGTTTAAAAAACGCAGTTTTAAGAGGGCCATAGTTCGAAAACCATACATCAAAATATTGTTAAATTTTGGATACTGGGATTCTGAAGCATGTTGATCAATAATATTGTGTTAGTATTTTTGTAAAATTAGGTTAATTTGTCTTCATAACGACGAACGCCACTGGTGGATTTTTAAAAGTTTTATAGTGACAGAATCTCCTGATTTAATAAGGGAACTGTGACATGGGAGTCATGAAAAGTGAGACATACTGTATAAAGAAAAAAATAAAAAATACTACTTAATGACAATGAAAATAACATAAGTATAACATATATTGTCAGCACAGTCAAATTGAATATAGTTGTTGAAGATATAACTAATGGAAGCATTATACTTCTCGTCGATTTACTGAGCTATTTATATAATTGTTACACATTCTATAGGAAACTCTTCGCAGTTTTCTTGAAAATAATGTGAGTTTTTGGACATTCTAAATTTTGTGATACCAACTTTATTGTAAAAAAAAGTATATGAAAAAAAAAATTTAAAAAAACCACCACCCTCTCCAGGGATTCGAATACATAACCTTTAGATTGCAAGGCAAAAGTTTAGCCGCTAGACCATCTCACATAACTACAAAAATTGTCTGTAATATATATCATTCGAGAATTATATTTCAACGGATTTTATATATTTTTATGAAATATGTATATTAGTGAAATGTATAAACAAAAAAAATTATAGAGAATAACATTTCTCAGGAGTTCTATTTAACTACAAGTGAAATAATTTTTTTTTTATTATTTATGATTATTTTACTTCCACATCCAGTAGAAGTATAATAGTAACGACAAACAATTTTTAAACATTTTTATTGTTCAAATAGGCTTAGAATGTCATGAAACGTCGAGATTTTAAGTTTGAGCGAAAAAAAAAATTCTGTCTGTCTGTCTGTCGATCTGTCTGTCGGTCTGTCTGTCGGTCTGTCGGTCTGTTTGTCGGTCTCTCTGTAACTTTTTTTTGTGCGCACGTTTACTCTGGAACCGTTTAAGATATTGACTTGAAATTTGGTACACGTATGTACTTTAACGAGATCTGGAACTAGATTATATTTTCATCTTGTTCCGTCGAAGAGTTGGAGGGTAAATTGGGGTAAATTTGGGGTAAATAGGTAAATCAAGCAGGTAAGAAATTGGTATTTAGTTTAAACAAGAGAAGCTAAGGTCCCAAAAAAATTTTTGGCATTAGCCACTTCCATTACCCCCCCCCCCCCCCCCCCCGCCTTATTATTAAAGGGAATGAAAAAAATATGATTTAGTGTGTACAAGAACCAGAAACCAGAACCAGAAACCTCAAAATATATTTTTACTTCATTCATTAAATTGTTTAGAGTTTATATAATGACTCCATGTGTAATCTTGGCAATAACAAAGCGATTGAATATCCTTCCCTGGAGAGAGATTATCAATTCTGAAGACCAACTACTTCATAATCTTTTGTTGAATCTTTTCTACAGCTTGTAAATGAACATTATAAGTTGAGCAATGTTCGTCTTACAAGGCCTTTTTCTCACTTGCTATGCGTTTTATAAGAAAACGCTCCAAATTAAAAAATTCATTAGCTAACTGATTCGCTTACAGTATGTTTCACTGTAAATTGCACGAAAATGGCATCGCTTTATTATTGTATACACCGTTGGCAAGAGAAAGTTTTGTAATACTAAAATATCAAGTTTTTACGACAACAGATGACAAATATAAAGGTTGGGGATATGAAAAATACGAAAATGGTATTTTTCGTAAAAAATGGAAAGTCACAATTTATTGTGAGATTGTTTTTACATAAGAATGAACTATCTGTGTTTTTATGTTCGGGAGTTACATAGCCTATGTCGAATCGCGGGTCTTCTTCGACTATATCAAGTTTTGATTCAACTTTACATCGAGCAGTTTATATATGATTTAAAGTTTAAATATGCATTAGCCATTTAGAGCTTACGTAAGCTGGCAACGAGCTTTGTGGAGGATATAGTAATAAGTTATCGTTTTATCTGTTCGATAAAGTAGGATATTTATATTCTAAAATTATTCTGTTGAAATAATCTGCTATAATAAAGTAGATTGTAATTTATCGGGCATCTTTTGAAAGTTACGATTCTATTGTGTTTGATTTGAATGAGTTAGCTTACCATTTAAAGACAGGGTGTGACTTAATTACATGTTTGTCAATTTCAGGGGAACTAACAAATCGGACATGAATTCTATTACGACAGTTTATAATATACGTACAAATATAAATGTATATGAGAGGGTAATAAAATGGAAATGTTTTACCATCGTTTTGTTTGGTATAAACTTAAGTAATATCTCCAATAGTGCCATTACCATGAATTTATTAAAAAATCAGTAACAATTGCATTTGATATTAATAATTAGTAGTAGTACTCGTAATATTGGCTTTGTTTTATTAATAAATCATTAGCTCAGCGCCATGTGGAAGATAATAATAATAATAAATAATAATAATATTTTATTGACCATTTCAGATACGATTGTATATATGGCAAGTCATTCATAAAATAACAGTAATGCATAATATAATTTAAATATACATTTACAGGGTGTACTTGAAATACATTAATATATTTTAATCTGTGAATCCTTATGTAATGACCAATGCCACTTTTTTTAGAAATTCAAAACAAAAATATAATTTGAAACTCACCTTTACCTTAAATCTCGACGCCCACAATGTAAGTTGTTCACTTTTATTACACAAAATGATTAAATTATAAAGAGAACTGATAACGAACACACTCAAAGTTGATATTCTATTTAGTTAAAGTAAATGTGATAGCCCTCAATTTAAAATGTCCATAGTCCCTTAAATTTTACATAGCAAACGCAATGATTCGTTCGCCAAGAATACGTATTATTAGGAAACCGTTGCTGGAAAAGTACCTTTACGAGCGATGCATTTTCATCGGCCGCACCATAACATGTAAAATCCGTCATAATTAAAAACGTAAAGTACAATTATTCATTTTTAGCACGTATGCATAAAGACTAGTACGTATTTTGACAGCAGTAAACACTACACTATTGTCACTTGCTGCTACTATACCCGTTGAATTTCTTTTTGCGGTTTGACACCAGCGCAGTGGCACGATGAGAATATAGTTCAAGGTTACGGTTAGATGTGAAAAGATCACCAAATTATGAGCGTACTCGATATTTATTTGCAATATTCAAAATTTATTCTCTCTGTTATTTTTGGGCATTTTGATAAATAAATATTTTTGCTTATATCAGGAAGATGTGAGTATTCATTGATCTGAATATATGGATGTATTTCAAAAACACCCTGTATGATATATCAAGTAAAATATCTACTCAAAACAACAAGGATAATATATCATACACAAAGATAAATAAAGAGGTATATATATATATATATATATATATATATATATATATATATATATATATATATATATATATATATATATATATATATATATATATATATATATATATATATATATATATATATATATATATATATATATAACATTAAAATTATGTACAAAAAGTATATATCACAGATTTAATGTGTCTTTAAAAGTCTTATAAGGCCACAGACTCTCTATTTAAGAAGTCCTGAATACTATAGAAACCACCGTTGAGTAAAATGTCTTTAACTATAGCTTTATATTTTTTGCAGTTTTGCATATTTCTAAATTTCTACATAGAGAGACTATTAAAAAGCAAAATAAAATTGTATTTTGGAGAACGTTTATAATTGTCTGTGTGGTGCACTTTCAGTTTTTACAGAGTGGTCGATGAAGTTTGTAATCAGTTTATATGAAGAATAAATGTTATTATTGTTCAGATAAATAAATTCTGCTTCAATTTCTGTAATTCCTCCTTTTAGAAAAAAACAGCGTGGTGATAAAACTCTTAACGAATTTGAAATTAATTTGTTTAATAGCGTATAACACCGACGAGGATAAAATATATAGCAATTCTGTATAGTACGGATTGTATCCTTGAATTTAATACTTATATGATGTGTATAATCCAGATTTTAAATCTATATTTGTAAAAAATATTTATGCTAATGTTAATTGGTTGACCTCAAAAGGACAAATCGTTACGATACTATTTTATATCTATTTTATAATTGCCACTTATTAATGAATTATTTTTGTTTATTTCATTGACAAACACAAAATAAATTATGTGAAATAGGAAGTAATAACATGTATTTAATTATACTCCCATTGCAGCAATACCTGCTTTTAGTCATTTTCAGGCATTTAATTACCTTAAGGAGATATATTTAATCAAATCGAAACAATTTAAGAAAAAACTAAACTAAACAATTTATTTGTCAATATTACCTTGAATAAGGAATATGTTCAGGAACGCGTTAATGATGACGAATCAAACTAAATTATAACCAAAACGACGATGAGGAGCCTGCTATTACTATTTGCATGCCTTTTAAGTGGACATATAAGAGCGTGTGGGCCTGCTCGAAAAAAAATGAGGTTCCTGTGGACAAAATAGATACATGTTTGGATAATGTAAAAATAGGTAATGGCCCACGTCAAATTGGCAGCTTTACAAAATGGAAGCCATTAGGAAATGGCTGTCATATTCTAGGAGCTAGTGTCGAAAAGTGAAAAATTTATCAAACCAATAACCGAAGTGGTTTGATGATAGTATTCGTCCAAACAAGCAAACTTGTCTCTTATGAATATGGGCCTTAAGGGCCGGCAATTTATATTGCGGGCCTGTGAAAAATTGAATGTATTTCATCGTAATCAAACCACTAGGTTCTTCGGTTTGACTGTAGTTGTAGGTGAAAGGATTGCATCCTATCGAAATTTTCTAGTCCTATACTCATATTTTCCAACGCACAGTGACGAGAAATGCCAGTGTTCCACCCAAATTACTCTAGAGGGTCGTAAATTTTAAGTTATTGAGACATTTTTTTTTTTAAATGTTCGTCTTGAATTTACCTATCGATCCCTCTAGCCAGATTTTGAAATTTCATTTTTAATTTTTTTTAAATTTTTAATAGAAAATCATATTTTTATAAAAAATACTGTTTTTTCTATTAAATTTATTCTAACGGGCCGTAAATTTGAGTTTTCGTAAGAAATTTTTGTTTAAATATTCGTCTTTTAATCAGCTATTGATCTGTCTAGATGAATTTTTGATTTAGTTGTTGACAACTGTCAAAATTACTGTCAAATATAAAAAAATACGATTTTTAGATAAATAATTCAAACAATAACAGGTTGGTGTTCAGAAAAATATATACAGTGTTTTCAATGTACCTGGTTCCCAAGTTGACAGGAAATTATGTATTTCTAAATTTGGCAGCTGCCATAATTGTCAAATTTCCAAAGATAGATGGAAGAGCTTATTAATTTTAAAAATATCCTGTAAATGTATAGAAAAATAGATATATATTGTTTTTGAACTGTTTGATTTAGTAATTGACAGGAAAATATGAGTTTTAAATTTGGCAGCTGTCATAATTGCTGTCAATTTTCAAAATATAGAGGTAACACCTTATTCATTTTAAAAATGCACTATAAATGTATAGAAAAATAGATATATATTGTTTTGAAACTGCCAGAATTTTTAATTTGTCAGCTGCCATAATTGCTGTCAAATTTCAAAAAATAGAAGTTAGAGCTTATTAACTTTAAAAATACCCTCTGAATATATACCAAAACGGATACAAATTGTTATTAATGTACCTGGTTCCGAAGTTTACAGGAAAATATGATTTCTAAATTTGGCAGCTGTCATAATTGGTGTCTCATTTCAAAATATAGAGGTAAGAGCTTATAAGTTTTAAAAACACCCTATAAATGTATAGAGAAATAGATATATATTATTTTTGATCTGTCCGATTTCGTAACTGATAGGAAAATATCATTTTTAAATTTGGCAGCTGACATAATTGCTGTCAAATTTCAAAACATGGAGGTAAGAGTTTATTAATTTTAAAAATACCTTATAAATGTAGAAAAAAATTGATGTATATTATTTTTATCTATCTGATTTCGTAAGTAATAGGAAGATATAATTTTTAAATTTGGCAGCTGCCATAATTGCTGTCAAGTTTTAAGGTGCAGATTAGAAGTTATTAATTTCAAAAATACCCTTTGAATGTATAGACAAATAGATATATATTATTTTTTATCTTCCTGATTTATGATTGACAGGAAAATATTATTTTTAAATTTGGCAGCTGCCAAATTTAGAAATCATATTTTCCTATCAACTTCGGAACCAGGTACATTAAAAACAATTTGTATCCGTCTTGCTATATATTCACAGGGTATCTTTAAGGGTAACAATCTCTGACTTCTATTTTTTTAAATTTGACAGCGATTATGGCAGCTGCCAAATTTAAAAAATAAAATTTCCCTGTCAACTACTAAATCTGGCAGTTTAAAAACAATATATATCTATTTTTCTATACATTTATAGTGCATTTTTAAAATTAATAAGCACTGTATTTTGAAAATTGACAGCAATTATGACAGCTGCCAAATTTAAAACTCATTTTTAAAATTAATAAGCTCTTCCATCTATCTTTGGAAATTTGACAACAATTATGGCAGCTGCCAAATTTAGAAATACATATTTTCGGAACCAGGTACATTGAAAACACTATATATATATATTTCTGAACACCAACCTGGTATTGTATGAATTATTTATCTAAAAATCGTATTTTTTTTATATTTGACAGTAATTTTGACAGTTGTCAACAACTAAATAAAAAATTCATCTAGACAGATCAATAGCTGATTAAAAGACGAAAATTTAAAAAAAAAATTGTTATGAAAACTCAAATTTACGGCTCGTTAGAATAAATTTAATAGAAAAAACAGTATTTTTTTGTAAAAATATGATTTTCTATTAAAAATTTAAAAAAATGAAAAATGAAATTTCAAAATCCGGCTAGAGGGATCGATAGGTAAATTCAAGACGAACATTTAAAAAAAAAAGAATGTCTCAATAACTTAAAATTTACGACCTCTAGAGTAATTTGGGTGGAACACTGGCATTTCTCGCCACTGTGCAACGGTACACTCAGGAAAACGTATTAACCAATTTTTCCACGTATAAGAATTGATGTTAAAAAATTGTAATGACACGGTTTGTATAATCAAGAATAAAATGACACTAGAGATTTCTGCTCGAAAAATGCTCGAAATTGCAATAGACGGCAATATAGTTAACGTTACTACCATTCGCCCCCAATGGGGTGGGGGGTTGATTTTAATAAAAATTCTCGCCGATGATAATATAATGTTTTATAGGGTGTTTGGAGTATGTAAAAATTTAGACAATAGTTTTTAGCTTGAATTCTTTGTTTGACGACATTTACAGTGTAAACCTGGATTTTATGCTCATAATTGCCCCAATAACTCTTCCTCCCCTCTTTCAAAATTCCCACCAATTGTACCTCTTTCATTTCTTGGACAATTGAAAACATTTGCCACAAATTTTGGCCGGTTTGATTACAATGCGATTCGGGTTTTTTTTTTCTGAGTTCGCACACCGCAACGCTCAATGAGAAAACTCTCGCCGGCTGTATCAATGCAATCCTTTCACCTACAAGTACAGTCAAACAATAGAACCTAGTGGTTTGATTACGATGAAATACGTTTAATTTATCACAGGCCCGCAATATAAATTGCCGGCCCTTAAGGCCCATATTCACAAGAGACAAGTTTCCTTGTTTGGATGAATACTATCATTAAATCACTTCGGTTAGTGGTTTGATTTTTCGACACTAGCTCCTAGAATATCACTGTTTGATCAAATTTGATTCAACTTTTTTGTTTATTTAATGAAATTATTAGAAAGTTCAACAAATACGTTTGCAGAAATGGACTGTTTTTACCTCCCCCCATGTAGCGCCCTGTAATATTTGTGGAACTCCCCTTAAGCGAACGTTCGATTAAAAAATCCCCCACTCTCTATTATACTGTTTTTTTTAATTCTGTTTATTACTTTGCCGTGAGACAGACGAACTTAACATGTTAAACATATTTTCTAATAATTTTTTTGTCAGAACTTTTATGAACTCTCCTCCCCTCATCGTTAATTTTGTCATTTTCAGAACATAATTGCTAAACGACCCCAGAGTAAGTTCTTGTTTATCTTTATTTAATACGGATATCTTGTTATTACACTTATTACTAAAAAAAAAAAAAATAATAAATGTGTCAAGGTGCATAATTCTTGGTTTTTCCCAGAGCTGTAAACATAGGGACACACAAATGTCAGTTTTATACCCAAACGTGTTTTTATCACGTAGCTTATGTTTGAAAATGTATAAGTATATCATAATATAAATTGTTTACACATCCAATGATTAATAATAATTGAAATTCAAATTGTTGGAATCTTTACGAGGAACTGGCGAGTTTTGACGAGTTTATCCGACTCGCGCGTGACGTATGGTCCCTTATTTATTTCATTTTGGGTGTCCATATTTACTAGTTGTTTTAAGCAAGTGTGAACTTTTATGATTATTATATTTTTATTTTAGTGTTTTTTAAACATTATAATGACAGAAAGTGATTTTGTGAAAGTACAAAGAGACAATTTATCCAATTTCGTGTATGCTGATGGAGTTCATTCGCTCAAATGATTGCTTTAATGCCGAAGAAATTCGAGGAGTTAAGTTATTTCATTACAGATTTATCTATCTTAAAAATCAAAACTTACACATATTTACGGCCGAATAAACATTAAAAACGCTTTACTTTACCAGGACATTCACGACCCCGTCCAACGTAAATGACATGACGAAATGACTGGCATGTCAACCGTCAAAAGTAAATAGTGACGTCACATCCATTTTCCCGCGCGGTTAAAATTTCACTCTTTCAAATCCAATTTTATAGGCTAGTCGGAATAGATTGAAAAAGGATCATTTTGCGAAATGTCGTTTACCCGCAATTTTTTTCTTAAAGTATAGTTTGGGATGTAGAGAAACATATGCCAACTATCCGCACGCGTGACAGGTGGGGCAACACACTTTAAAATTCAAAAATCGTTCATTTTTGGCCTTTTTTCGTTTTATTTGCAATATACCTCGTATATGAAGCATTTTTTGAAAATATATCAAGAGATAGAAAAGTTGAGAAAATCGATTTCATTATGTACGTGACTTAGTGGCACACAATTATAAAGTTACTAAGTCAGCACTTCCCGGCTGACTTGATAACCACGTTTATCGTTTATTATAATATTCATTTTCTATTCAGTTGTATCATAACTGTTGTACATTACACATGTATGAAGCCATTTTATGTGTAGTGAATTAATAAATCCTGTTCAAAAAGTTAATTTTACTTTTTTAAAAAGTAGTTTCTCCTCCTAAGAACTATTATTGGCGCAGTCGTACAGATTAAGTCCGTCGGTTCGTGCATCGTGCAGAAATCGACGTGAAATTTCGATTTCTTTAGACTTAAAAGAACTTTACGTGTCAGACAGTGCATTGTGCAAATTTTCCATCAAGGAAAAACGACATAAAGACCTATTGCAAGTTGAATTGAGTAGATTTGCAAGGAGTGAAAGTGCGAAAGGATTATTAGCGAACCCCACAGCAGCGATCAACTCCAAAGGATAAGACGAAACCCACTATCAAAGTAAGTCGAGTTTATTCCTTTGTTTCCTACTCCTCAAATTTGTATTATACAGATCTGAGTCGAAACTAGTTGTAAGAAAGTTAATTTTGTTTTAATAATTTTAAATTGCCTATTGCACTACCATACAGAATACGTATATTTTTAATAATTTCGTAATAACATTTTGATTTATATTTGCGCTTTGCTAATAGAGAAAATCAGATTCCAACCGCACCACGTTAGAATATAAAGTGCTATATTGCCTATAATATTTTGTCGTATTTAACTAGTAGGTTGCAAATACTTATAATTAAAAAACTTCAAAAATTATTATAATTATCTAATTTTATGAGCGACATCGACGAACTAAATAATTCATTTAACTCATTAAGTGTAAATAATTTAAATACTGCTCAAACAACAACAATGCCAGAAATAAATCCTAGCATTTTCAAATTATATGCCGATTCCATTCAAACATATGATGGATCCGAAATCGAACTAGAGCCTTTTATTAATGCTGTAGACGAGTTCTACGAACTTTACCATACCAATGATGTCGCCCTAAATAAAGTTGTCGAACGAGTTATTTTCGGAAAACTTAAGGACCGCGCTCGTATGATGCTAGGTTCCAGAGTAGAGCTAAATACATGGCCGTTAATTAAACCATTTTTGAGACAAAGCTTTGGAGATAATAGGTCAATAGACGTTCTTGAACAACAACTTTTTACTATGGCTCTAATGAAAAATGAAAATCCGTTAGAATTTTCTAGACGAATACAAACTGCTCGCAGTAAATTATGTTTTAAACTAAATTCAATACCAATTACAGAAATCACGGAAGAACAAAAGAAAATTTATGTTAAACAATACGAGTCACAAAGTTTAAAAGTTTTTCTTAGAAACTTAACCATTAGAGACTGTGATTTCATTAGATCGAGAAATCCAACGAAGCTAGAAGAGGCCATTAATCTTTTTATAGAAAACGAGAATTTTACGCAGTCACAACATCAAGCCCAAAACGTGTCAAAAAGTATTGCACCACAACCAGGACCAAGTTTTAATCCGTCATTTAACTTTAACGCAAATAAATCTTTCAATAAAATACCACCCTTTTTCCAAAAACAGAACCATCAACCACAAAATGTGTTTATGCCTCAATACCAAAGCCAAAATTATTTCCAAAAACCGAATTTTCCAAGTCAACCAATACCCGTTCAACCCCGAGTAATAAAACAACATTTTCCAACAAATGCATAAACATTCGGACAACAACGAAATGTAAATGTGTTTAAACCAAACCCTCAAAGACAAAATTTTAGCCAACCACAACCAATGTCCATTCAGACTAGACAATCATTTACGAATAATAATCAAAATTTCGCGCAACCTAGGCTTACCCCAAATCAAGTGAGACAACAGTTCCCTTGGGTTAAACAAACCCCTGTACCAAAGTACGCTGTACAGGAACTGAATGCCATAAGCGACAAACCGGAAGTTGTTTATGATGAATCGCAAAACTATCAGCTAACTGACGAAACATCTTTTAACCCTGAAAATAATATGATAAATCCCTTAGAACACGAATGTTACGTAGAGCAGCAGGCGAATTACCAACAAGACATTGAAAATGAAAATTTTCAACAGGACGACCAGACAGACAGTCAGAGATAACATTTAACGCCTACATAAACGCGCTTCCCTACATTCAAACTTCAAATCCCAATCTAAAATTATTAATTGACACTGGATGCAACGTTTCGATGCTAAGACCTATAGTCGCTGAAAATTATTTCCCGAATTTCATTTATAAAGCTCCATCGCTATTACAATCAATCGGCCAAGCGCGTGAAGCAACATATAAAGCCCGTATACCAGCTTTCAAAGAACTACAAACAAAGCAAGAGATAGAATTTACCCTTTACCCATTCTCAGACTATTTCGATGGTATTATCGGACTTGATGAACTTAGAAAATTAAAACTTCAGATGGACTTTGAAAACCAAATTCTATATAATGAGAAAATCCAAATTCCTTTTCTATACCGTGAACACCATACACAAAACCACATTACGGTGGAAATACCACCTCATCAATCAATAAATCGGTTGTTTTATGTATCACATCGGCATGGAGATATTATCGTGCCAGAGCAAAAAATATTTGACTTGTTTATACCAGAAACCTTAACTACCGCTAACAATTTTAAGGCTAGATTTGAAATTCAAAATAATACGGATGAGACACAATGCATTACAATTACCGAACCTTTTAAAGTAACACCATATGAGAGCGATGACTTTGAGACATATAATATCGAAAACATTTTACCTGAATTTCACTCTCAAATTACGGAACCACACTCGAGTCCCACGAAAACTCTTAAAGATCTTATTAGAACTGACCACATGAATCCCGAAGAAAGACGAGCAATTTTAAAATTAATTGATAACTTTTCCGATATATTTCACCTAGAAAACCAGCAACTTTCATTCACGAATAAAATAAAGCATACAATAAAAACTACGGACGAAATACCAGTACATGTAAAATCTTATAGGTTTCCTCACTGTCACAAGGAGGAAGTTCGAAATCAAATAAATAAAATGCTAGATGATGGGATAATTAGGCCTAGCCAATCACCCTGGTCAAGTCCCATATGGGTCGTTCCAAAAAAGGCAGACGCCTCGGGCAAACGTAAGTGGCGTATTGTAGTCGACTACCGCAGGTTAAACGACAAAACAGTTGATGATAGGTATCCAATACCTAATATCGATGACATATTGGACAAATTAGGTAAATGTAACTATTTTACTATACTCGATCTAACCAGCGGTTTCCACCAAATCGAGATGTCGGAAGAAAGCATACAAAAAACAGCTTTTAATGTAGAGAACGGGCACTTTGAATACCTAAGAATGCCTTTTGGTTTGAAAAACGCGCCGGCGACCTTTCAGAGGGTCATGGATTTCGTACTGAGAGACATTCAAAATAAAATATGTTTGGTCTATATGGACGACATAATTATTTTTAGTACTTCACTGCAAGAGCATATTGCGAACTTACGACAAGTCTTTCTTAAATTACGCGAAGCAAAATTAAAAATTCAATTGGACAAATCCGAGTTTCTGAGACAGAACGTAGAATTTTTAGGCCACATAATTACTCCCAATGGCATAAAGCCGAACCCAAACAAGATCCGAGCGATACAACAATTCCCGATACCAAGAACCGCGAAGGAAATCAAATCATTCCTCGGACTGTTAGGGTTTTATCGAAAATTCATTAAAGATTTCGCGAAAATAACGAAACCTTTAACCAAATGTCTGAAAAAGAATGAGAAAATAACGCATGACACGGAATTTTTAAAATCTTTTAACTTATGTAAAGACATCCTGACAAATCAACCCTTACTACAATTCCCGGACTTTAGCAAGCCATTTATTTTAACAACTGACGCTAGCAACTTTGCTATAGGCGCCGTATTATCGCAGGGCCCTATTGGCAACGATAAACCAGTAGCGTACGCATCTCGCACCCTAAATTCTGCAGAGATAAACTATAGTACAATAGAAAAAGAGCTCCTTAGCGCAGTAAATTTTACAAAGTATTTCAGACCATACCTTTTCGGCCGTAAGTTCACCATAATTACCGATCACAAACCGCTGGAGTGGTTACAAAATTTAAAGGAACCTAATAGTCGCCTTATGCGCTGGAGACTCAAATTAATGGAGTATGACTGTAATATCGTTTACCGTAAAGGCAAAGAGAATAAAGTGGCTGACGCCCTTTCCCGCGTCGAAATTCACCCTATCGATAATGAGAATCAATCGGTTATAGGCAACATAGATAAAACCGATGGCGACAAGATTCTAACCGATTTTCCTGAATTAACCCTTGACGACCTTATTACATTAGACGCTACATCCGACACAGAAGTGTCACCTAATGACCTAATCCAACCACCAATTCCAAAAGTTACACCCCTTGAACCCAAAATCATTATACGTACGAATACCCAAATACGTGCACCGAATATCCCTAGCAGTAACGAAACCGTTCATTCAGCCCGCGAAAACCCGATATTTGAGATTCCCATCTCAGAAGACCCTATAAATAAATTCCAAAATCAAATAATAATGGCGGTAAGCACCAATACCACACGCACACATGTAAGAAACTCAAAACCATTCAATAAAAAAAATCAATACGAGGTAACTTTACCCTACCGAGACCCAGAACAATTTGAAAAGGAAGTAGTAGAATTCTTTAAAAATTATATCAAACCCCGAACTACACATGGGATAATAATAGAACCTCAATATATTCAAAAGATTATTAGCATTTTGCAAAAACACTTCCAACATGCTAGCTATCTACTCGTACAAACTAATAATTACGTACTAGACGAAAAAAATAAAGAGAAACAAATTTCGTACATAAAATACCATCACGAAAATAAAACAGTTCACCGAGGAATTTCAGAAACAATAAAAGCCTTACGACAAAACTATTTTTGGCCGCGCTTAAACGAAGACGTTAGGGATTACATAAACGTCTGCGTAATATGCCAAAAATCCAAATATGAGCGCAGGCCTGATCACTTAAAATTTCAACCTACACCCATCGGCCATAAGCCCTTTGAACATCTCTATATAGACACATTTCAAATAAATAATATCAAATTTCTCACTATAATCGATAGTTTTAGCCGTTATGGACAAGCTTATGAAATCACCCTAGCAGCTAATCATATTTGTGACAATCTATTGAAATATATGACGCATTTCGGAATCCCCAATAAAATAACAAGTGACCAAGGATCCGAATTTAAAAATAGCCTATTCGAGGAATTTTGTAAAGTTCACAACATTGCCTTACACTATATAACAGTAAAAAACCCCAATAGCAACTCTCCCACCGAACGATTTCATTCCACTCTCCTGGAAGAAATGAGAATATTAAAAGACAAATTTAAAAAGGACGAACCCCTCGACAAATTAATGAGCTATGCTATTCTCGGTTACAACAATACTATACATAGCACCACCGGCTTTACGCCCTTCCAAATAATAAAATCCAACCCAGACATTAGAACGCCACTCGAACTTACAGACAGACTAATCATTAATCAATATTTATACAAACATAAAGAAAACGCCCATGTTATTAACGAACTAGTTAAAATACAAAACGAACGAGCAAAAGACTTGACGAATATAAATCAAACTCGTTCTGAACCAGCCACTAAACAACCCGGTGAAAAAGTATACTTTAAACTCGCCCCTCGTAGTAAACTTGCACCTCGATATAGAGAATTAACAGTAGAACTGGACGCCAAAGAAAAAATAGAAACAAATAAAGGGACATACCACAAACATGGGTTAAAACCACAACGAAAAATAACTCAAACAAATCCATCTGTTTCAGATGACGCTGACATCATTAATCTGGATAATTATCCTGATGAACCAGGGGACAGCTCAGATAAAACTGGAAAAACTAAGTAACCCCATACTTCCATTCTCCTTGGCCAACGCCCGGGTAACAATGCAAAAACATTCCTTTATCAAATACTTAAACTTAGACCATTTCATTAACCCCATAAAAAATTTAGAAATCAATTCAGAACTAATCATTCCATTGATAAATAAAAAAGACGAATTATACCCTCAGTTGCATAACGTCCATTCCCACCTAAAATACTTATTAAAGCAAACCAAAACAAAATTCGAGAATATTAGACCCCTGAGTAATTCACGTCAAAAACGCGGACTCGCAAATATCGTAGGGAAAGCATCTAAATGGGCATTCGGTACACTAGACTCCGAAGACGCCGAACGCTACGATGACGCCATATCAACTCTTGAATCGAACCAACAAGACATTTACCACGATCTCGAAAATTACCTAACTATTACCAAACAATTTATGAATGAAACGGATACAGATACTTTGAAAAAAATAATAAATAATCAAAATGAGCTATATCATAGGGTAAAAGCTATTGAGCAGAATCTAAACAAATTTACACTGTTTATCAAAATTCAGAACATTTTAGACATAATGATTATAGATTGCATGTCGCTGATAAATATACTAGATAATATTCAAAATAGCATTTTGTTTGCACAATTAGAATCCGTTCATACCAGTTCATTACCAATCAATGAATTAAAAGATCTAATAAACCGTATGAAGGAACTATACCCCAGTGGTCTATATAACTTCACAAACATACAAAGTTTTTACGCACTTATTAAAGCTGAGATTTACTACAGCAATCAATTGATCTGTTTTGTCTTTCACTTTCCGGTACTCAGAGAAAGTATTTACAACTATTATCACCTTTACCCTATACCAATCCATAACCAAACTATCATCCCCTGAAACCCTACATAATAACGAACTCGACATATCATCACTACGAGGATGCAGCATGCCTAAGAGTGGAGGGACTCTGTATCTACCACATAGAACAGCAAATATCTAAACAAGACTGCATACCAGACGCACTCTTGGGATCAACCCCAATGTCATGCAGCACGTTAACCGTCAACCTAGAAAAAGATATAGTGGAACAAATTAACAACGGCTATCTAGTAGCGATACCGGTGAGAAATATTACCATAAAAAAAAAATGTAACGAACATGGATTCATTACCATACAAGAACCCCATCTCGTCTACATACCCAAGAAATGCAGCGTAACAATCCACGGGTACACGTATAGGAACTCTATCGGCTTTACACCGGAGACACCTCTCGAGATACTACCTATCCATATGATCAACCCCGACTTGGACAGCGTCGAAGCAACCCCTTTACAACATATCAACATTGACAAGCTTTCGAGCCTACAACAAGTAGCTGAACGGACACACCTACATCAATTAAAAACATTTAACACGAAAAGTGACAATGACAATTTAATTCTTTATATTTGCTTAGGTATAGTAGTTATATTTGTATTGATATTTCTTTGTAAAAGTTTGTATGTCAATAAGCAAAAAATATACTCTTCCCTTGCTTTTAGAAATAAAAACAGTAAACATGTAAAAGCAAAAACGGATGTGCACCTAAGTGACCTATCTGATGACGCCGAAAAAACTTCATCCCCTGTTTTTTCGTCTTAGGAGGGAGGCATTATGTACGTGACTTAGTAGCACACAATTATAAAGTTACTAAGTCAGCACTTCCCGGCTGACTTGATAACCACGTTTATCGTTTATTATAATATTCATTTTCTATTCAGTTGTATCATAACTGTTGTACATTACACATGTATGAAGCCATTTTATGTGTAGTGAATTAATAAATCCTGTTCAAAAAGTTAATTTTACTTTTTTAAAAAGTAGTTTCTCCTCCTAAGAACTATTATTATTTCGAACATTTTATTATTCTTGACATTTTTTCAGAAAATTCTTCGTTTAAGAGCTACAGACGCAAGAAAAATACTACTTTTCTATTTCTTGATTTTTTTTTAAAGTGATTATAATAAATATTGTTACGAAATTTATCATCGGTATCTTTAAATGTTCAATTTACAGTTTAAATAAAATATATTCACAGAACTATATATAATTTACATGTTAAACAGGAAAAAAATAATAAAACTTTTCAGATATTGAGGTATTAAAATGATGGGAAAATAAATAAATATATATTTTCACAAACAGACAATTTATTTTATGCATAGTACAGCGTACATGCGTTTCATGTATAACTTAATAGAATATAATGGAATAGAATAAGTTTATTTAACAAATTCATCTACTACAACGTAATTATTAAAAACTGAAACATTATGATAAATAAACTAAACCCCCATATTGTGCTATTTAGAGCACTTGAGCGTGCATTGGACACACATAAAAATAAATATAATACATATATACACATACACACATATACACAACACATTATATATAACAATAATACCTTAACAACACTAAAATTTCTGAAATGGTATAAATTATAAAAAAAGAAAATAAATGTAACACTAAATACTTTAACAACGACATACAATATAAGACATAAAGTAAGCATATACTGCTAAATTTCAGGTGATTAAAATGACGGTCTACTGTGAATTAATTTATTTTTTAAATCTATTAAATCATTATTTTTTTTTCTTTCAGTTTTCATTACAAATTGTTTGGTGGAAACTATTTTAAATTTATGTGTTTAATTTCAGTGAGTAGAAAATTATATATTTTCGGAGCAAGGAAGATATGGCTTCTCTGGCCGATGGTTTTTGACATTCTTTTACAAAAAACATCATTTTTATATCTGGTTTTGTGTTTGTGATTTACCAAGTTCTTTTCTTAAGAGTATGTTTTTACTACTAAGGAGTGAAAGTATAATTGGCGGATGTCCATTATTCTGGCATCTTGGTATAATATATCTGATGGTTAAGTTATTGTTTTTTTTTATATTTAGATTTTTTTTTCTAGACTACTAAGGTTAGTTTTTAATAACCCTTCCTGTCCTATTATGCCATATCGTAATTGAGATTGAATTAAAGCAAGATACGTTGTTCTAAGTTGATCAATATTTAGTATATCTTGAAGATTATTAAAGAGGTCCAGCGTACTTCTTAATTTACTAACCAATTTATTTATATGAATATCCCACTTGAAATGAGAATCTATATAAATGCCAAGATATTTCACATGAGTATTAGATAATATCGATATTGATTGATTTTCGTCCGGTAGTATATTCAGTTCGTTGTAATTTGGTAATGTAGACTTGTAACAGGAAAAGGGAATAAATAAAGATTTATTAATGTGGGGGCTTAGTTTATTTATCATAATGTTTCAGTTTTTAACAATTACATTGTAGTAGATCAATTTGTTAAATAAACGTATTCTATTCTATTATATTCATTAAGTTATACATGAAACGTATGTACGCTGTACTATGCATAAAATAAATAGTTTGTTTGTGAAAATATATATTTGTTTATTTATTTTCCTATCATTTTAATACCTCAATACCTGCAAAGTTTTATTATTTTTTTTTCTATTTAACATGTAAATTATAAATAGTTCTGTAAATATATTTTATTTAAACTGTAGATTGGACATTTAAACATAATTTACATTTTCCGATGATATATTTCGTAATAATATTTATTATAATCACTTAAAAAAAAATTAGCTGTAGCTCTTAAACGAAGAATTTTCTGGGAAAATGTCAAGAATAATAAAATCTTTAAAGTCAATTTTCTCAACTTTTCTGTCTCTTGATATATTTTCAAAAAATGCTTCATATACGAGGTATATTTTAAATAAAGCGAAAAATGGCAAAAAATGGACGATTTTTGAATTTTAAAGTGTGTTGCCCCACCTGTCACGCATGCGGATAGTTGGCATATGTTTCTCTGCATTCCAAACTATACTTTAAGAAAAAAAATTGCGAGTAAACGACATTTCGCACAAAAAAACTATTCCGACTGTCCTATTATGCCAGATTCAACATATTTCGATGAAATTAATAATCAAAATGGCTGTTTTAATAAAAATAGAATTACTTCCACACCCAGTGGAAGTATAGTAATGACAAAAAAATTTTTAAAAATTTTTATTGTTCAAATAGGCTTAGAATGTCATGAAACGTCGAGATTTTAAGTTTGAGCGAAAAAAAAGTTTCTGTCTGTCGGTCTGTCTTGTCTGTAACTTATTTTGTGCGCACGTTTACTCTGGAACCGTTTAAGATATTGACTTGAAATTTGGTACACGTATGTACTTTAACGAGAACTGGAACTAGATTATATTTTCATCCTATTCCGTTGAAAGGTTGGGGGGTAAATTGGGGTAAATAGGTAAATCAAGCAGGTAAGAGTCCATAAAATTATTTTTTAGTATATACAAGAGAAGCTAAGGTCTCAAAAAAATTTTTGGCATTAGCCACCCCCATTATTAAAGGGGATGAAAAATAATTGTGATTTAGTGTGTGTACAAGAACCTCAAAATATTTTTTTACTTCATCCACCTCCACTACCACCCCCTATCACCACCCCCACCCCTCTACCGATGTGGGGTATCGTTTTATGAGTTTTTGGGATAGATTTCAAATATTATATTATTAAAGTTCCATAAACAATTATTTCCACATACAAATTTTTTTCCTTGTGAGTGACACTTCGATAGAAAATCTGGATGTGGAAGTAGTGATTCCTTGGGCAGCGGTTTCTTATTTTATTGATATTAAAATTTGTGCATGTCCCCTATTGAATTTGAACTTTAATTTAAAAAATGGCTTTACCAAAGTAATTTGTAAACAATTAGGCATTTCATGATTAACTTCCATGGAACATAAATTAAGCTATTGCATTTTTTAAACCTAAAGTAGATCATTAATATCGAGAGGCTTGAGGAGAAGAAAATGTGAAGGAGAAATCGAGAAAACTCTTCACACAGGAATAGACTTTCTAAAAGTTTGAAAAAGACTCTACACAAGACTGAACGAAAAAGTGCACAAAATTGGAAGTTTTGAACTAGAAAAAAAATGAATTGACCCAAGGAATTGGAGCAATAATACGATGAGATAGATAGAATCTTTAAAATAATCTCTTCTTAATAATCTTTTAAAAGTACAATAAGTTTTTGTTTTAAATTTTGAGTTATATTTTACTTACACTTATTTTTGTTAATGTTGACATGTATTTATGTTATATTTTTTATTAGTTTTTATAGTACAGTAGCTAAAAGTACATTTTTTTTGCGTTACCATACTTGCACTGTATGTGGAAATAATAAAAAATATATATAGAATTTAGGAATAATCCCTTTGATGTGAAGATAATTTTTCTCTATGAGTTATCATTGTAGTAAAAGGTATCATCTTCAGTTTCTATATGGCCCGAACACTTGCTATTACTATCAAGGGGTGAAAAAATATATATATTTCTTAATTTTTGCCACTTCTACTTAAATAGAAATTTGCGTAATGTTATTCTCTATAATTTTTTTTTGTTTATTGTAATATATATACATATTTCATAATAATATATCTAATCCGTTGAAATATAATTCTGGAATGATATATATTACAGACAATCAACTTTTACAGCAATGTGTGATGGCCCAATGGCTAAAGTTGAATGACGTTATGGTGCAATGCAACCTCGGGAAGAGCACCGTCGTGTCGTGGTGCTCCTCGATATTGAAAAAGCTTTCGATACTGTGTGGATCCCGGGGTTGCTCCACAAACTAAACGCACTGGACTTTCCCATGCATATAAGCAAACTTATTCACTCTTTCCTGACAGATAGATCGCTGCAGGTCAGGGTGAATAATGAACTATCAACTCGGCGGGACATTCGCGCGGGCGTCCCACAGGAGTCGTGCCTGTCACCGAAACTGTACAACTTGCACGTCTTTGACTTCCTGGAGTTCCCGAATACGAACCTTGCCAAGTACGCTGACGACACGGCCATGTATGCACATTCGCACAATGCACAAGCTGCTAATATGCTGCTGAAGGCGCACATGGCCTGTGCCACGGCGTATTACGACAAGTGGAAGATTCGGATCAACGCCGAGAAGTCTGAGTCAATTCTCTTCACGCGCCAATTTTGATCGGGGGGCAACAAATTCCAATTAAACGGTACGTGAAGTATTTGGGTGTTAACTTGGACAAACGACTGATGTTACATACATATTAACGAAACAGTACGCAAGGTCTACTCCATGTCCAGGAGTCTGTACCCGCTCTTGGTCAGGCGGACTTAACAGGACAAATAAGAAACTGCTGTACACGATGATGATCAGGCCGGCCATCACATACGCGGCGCTGCGCCAGTGTGGTGCAGCATACCGGCCACGACAATGCTAAAATTAAAAGTTTTAGAACATAAAATCATGCGCCTCATTTCTGATTCCAGCAGATACACCTCCCTCAGAGATTTATATGATCGTTGCCACGACATAACCCCACTAGCGGACTACGTCCAAGAAATATCTCAAAAATTCTATCAATTCAAACTGGGCGATAGTCCGCTAACCCGCAACATAACTCGAATCAGACACCAATCCTTTTCGATATTCGACACACCCTACCATACCAGGCAACTTCTTCCCTAGCCATACTTTCCTATACCATAATCTATAATTTCCCCACCTTTGATCTGTACCTCAACTAAACTAAACTAACCTTTTTCTATCCTTTCTCTATTTGTTTAATTTTGTTCTTGTTTGTCTTTTTTGTCCTCTTTTGTTTTTAAAATCCCCTTTAGGCCGAAAAATTCCTTCAAATCTGAACGTTTTATTAGAAAACTTCTATTTCACCACGTTTTCCTGGCGGCAGGTAGACCACCAGGGTGGAATTGTTTCGAACGGGTTTTTTCGTTGATTTTTTTTTCCCGTGCCAACAATCCAAATTTATTAGTGCGTGTGTGCAACAATTAATTTTAAGAAGTTTTATTTTAATTGTTTTTAAGTATCTTTGTATATTATATCTAAATTGTTTATTGTTAATGTTAAGTTTTTAAATTTTTTAAACAGGAGTATTGACTCGAAAACACTGGTTAAACCGAACCGCCCCGTCCAGACCCACATTCACCACGACGCTGCGCACCGTAGTTGTCTGCCACAATACTTAGAATGTTCAAGAACTGACATTATTTACAAGAAAACTGCGAAGAGTACCCTATAGAATGTGTAACAAATATATAAAAAACTCAGTAGTTCTGCGAAAAGTATAATGCTTCCACTAGTTTAACATTTAAACTTACTACCTTATAAACAGATGTTATGATATGAAACATGATATGATTTTCGGGGAAATCCTGACGTGTAGGGGAAAACTGACGTCGTATTCGTGATATCAGTGACCCAAAAAACGTCGGAAATGATTTTCTCCTCGGTGTCAGATTTTTTTTTTGTGGTTGTGTAATCCTCGCCATGTCCGAGCAATACACAAAGGTCGGATTCAACATGCTTATTGGAGATCATCGAATTGGATATCAAATCATCCAAATAGGTTGAGATTTGACTTGTAGGCAGATTATTTACCAAAAATCTGATTTCTGCTCTCTGTGCGGCGTGGAAGCAAACTCGCTTTGATAAACAAAAAGTTTCTAAAAAATCTGTAAAAAACTAATATAAAAATACTCATGAAAATTTGTGAAAAATCTATCTTGCAGAAGAGGTTCCACTCTACAAATTCTTACATAACATTTTAATACAAAATGAATTTAATTGTTAATAAGATATTTTCAACGAAGAAATGCGATAAACGCTTCACTCTTCGAGTGCACGAAATGTATTATTATGTCATATGACTGATAGGACGTTCCTTATAGAAAATTCAATTTGTAATGTTTTTATTCACGTACAATGTTATTACGGAAAGCCGAAACGCTTAGGAGGTATAGGCAAAGAAACATCAGGTTCCTGTTGGGGTTGTTTCTCGTTTGAAAAGTGATTAACCGATCACATGCCAGGTGGAAGATTTTGATTCTTTCCTATTGAAAACTTATCTCCAAAATATGAATTTTCAATAATTGTTTCTTCTGTTTTTTCTAGTTTGCCAATCTTATAATATTAGACTTTTATGGAGAATTTCATGTGTATGCAAAATTTCAAAGCTTTAAATGAACGAAAAGTGCCCGAAAAATTAATTGAAAGATTTGCCGACAATAACAAATGAAGTTAAATAAATTAATGAACTGTTAACGATGCTGCGAAATTCTTAACTAATTTATAAATATTTTATCTGTATGTACCATCTGCTTAGTAAACACGTGTAAAATTAATGAAATACATTCATCATAAAACTTTTGATACGGTATTCTGCTAAATACGTGGGACAACCATTTTCTCGTTAACTAATTTGGTTTGTTTAAAAATTGGCACGTCGTACAACCCATTAGTTACTTTGTGATCCTTTTAAGTTTCGCATCACTAATATAGGAGTAATTGCATTTAAAATATGACGTTTTGTTTATGTGCATTTTTGAACCTCAATCAACTTGACAAATTTAAATCGCAAATTGGATGGCATTATGACACGATGCAGAGGTTTGCATCATGTAGTATAATTGTGCTGATTAGCTATTAATACGCGCATACACACCTGTTTACCACTACCAAAATGCGGCTGTTGGCCCGCTGTAGATGTCATCAGTGGCTTATCTAGGGGGATGTCCTAGCTTGCAAGGAGTTAGTGCAGTGAATATTACTACTGAACTATTTAATATTTTATACAAAGTGTTTCCTAAAGTCGTAAAAAATGTGTTTGAAAATATTTTTAACCGCTTTCCAGGCCACCTCAATGACCCTACTATATCTAGGAGATTTAAATTTGTCTGAGTAAGGGAGACGGGGCTTTGCAATTTATAGAGAAATCCGAACCACTTGTGGTCAAGAGTGCAAGCTAGACACTCTAAGCAGTGAGCTGCCGATCTTTAAAATTATAATAAAATAGGTGATAGTTTGAGGGTAATTGGACTATGCAATTATTCATTGACGCTATTTGGACCAATCAAGAAAGCGCATATTCAATCTGTTTACATTTTGATGCAGACTCAAAAACCTGTGAAGCCTAACGCAAATTATGTTTATAAGATAAATAAAGGTCGAGAAAATCTCGACCCTTGAGAATTCGTAAAAAATCACTCTTTATTATACTCTTCGCAAAAACCAAGAGTATATTGCATTTGATCGGCACATTTCTAAACCGGAAATATCGTTCGTAGAGAAAAAATTTTCATATCATTGTATTAGTGAACGAATTCTGAACAACTTTCAAAATGTCCGTCTGTCTGTCCGTCTATCTGTCCGTCTATCTGTCCGTCTATCTGTCTGTCTGTCCGTCCGTCACGTTTCTTGTTAGCACGATAACTTAAGAAAGAAAAGTCCGATTGTATTGATATTTGGAAAGTAAGATAGCGTTAGCTAGAGGAAGAACCCTATTGTTTTTGAAAAAAATCAATCAATAAATAAAAAAGTTATTAATCATTTAAATAAAAAAAATTTTTTTCAAAATCAGTCATTTGTACTTAAATAGAAATCTTTCGAAATGTTATTCTCTATAATTTTTTTTTGTTTTTACATTTTACCAATATATATATATATATATATATATATATATATATATATATATATATATATATATATATATATATATATATATATATATATATATATATATATATATATATATATATATATATATATATATATATATATATATATTTCATGATAATGTATCTAATCCGTAGAAATATATTCTTGAATGATATTCGTTCAAGTTTTCTGGTAAGATGAGATAGCCTAATGGCTAAAGCATTTGCCTTGCAATAATCCCACTAGCGGACTACGTCCAAGAAATTTCACAAAAATTCTATCAATTCAAACTGGGCGATAGTCCGCTAACCCGCAACATAACTCGAAATAGACAGCATAATGCAATACTGTTCGATATCAGACACCCTCTACTATACCAGGCGTTCCCTATTTTCCGGCAACTCCCTTAGCCAAACTTTCCTCTTCCATAACTTATCTCTACCCTACTCTTTACCTTTCCTCAACTTTATAACTTTACAACCCCCTCTTCTTTATCTCTGTTCAATTTTGTTCTTGTCCTTTTTGTCCTCTCTGTTCTTTTGTCCATTTTGTTTCTAAATTCCGTCTAGGCCGAAAAATTCCCTAAAAATCCAAATATTTTAAACCACACCTTTTATCCACCACACTTTGCTGGCAGGAAGACCAGGGTGGTATTGCTTCGAATGGGTTTTTTCGATGAGTTCTGTTTTCCCGTGTCAGCAATCAAAATTCCAAAGTGTTCGTCTGTGCGCGAAACCGCTAGTTTTTTAAAGTGCTAATTTTAATTATTTTTTAAGTATTTTTGTGTACTATTATTGATCCAAATTGTTAATTTTAAGCTTTATTCTTAGGCAGGAGTTAACCTTTTACATTCAGCTTTAACTAAACCGGACCTGCCCCGTCCAGCCCGACACCCACCACGACGCTGCGCATCGTGGTTATCTGGCCTCACTCCGGGCCAGATTCCGGGGAGGTACATACATGTACCTCTAACTTTAATAAACTTGTTATTGCTTGATTGCTTGCTTGCCTTGCAATCCAAAGGTCTCGTGTTCGATCCCTCACATGGTGATTTTTTTTTCATATATTTTTTTTTCCACAACAAAGTTGGTATCACAAAATTTAGAATGTTCAGAAACTAACATTATTTACAAGAAAAATGCGAAGAGTATCCTATAGAATGTGTAACAATTATATAAAAACCTCAGTAAATCAGCGAAGAGGTTTATGCTTCCACTAGTTTTCCTTGGTAGCGACACCTCTCTTATATCTTGGTGGAACCGTTCACCTTGCTCCTCGCTATAATCTCCGAAATTTTCTGGGAAGTAATCAATCAACAGGATAATCTAGGAAATGTAATTTTAAATTCACTAAACATCCCAATTTTTGAAAGTTTTCAACCATTTCAAATTATAGCGAGGAGTAAGATGAACAGTTCCACCAAGATATGAGAGATGAAGCGTCGCTGCCAAGGAAAATGGGACGTAAATATGATGGCAGAGTAGTGCTGGCTGCTTAAAACAGACTTGTCCCATAAAGGTAAGTAAAGGAAGATAGCCCCATTGTTCAGGTTTTTTTAATGTAAACGAATGTGATACCACAGGAGAAAATAAAGCGATTTTCTCGACTTTCATTTACTTTATAAACGTAATTTGGGCTAGACTTCACATGTTTTTTCAGACTGCGTCAAAATGTAAACGTTTTAACGTGAATTCCATTCTGAAAGAAGTTCGGTTTTAGCAACCCAAAATACATATTCATATGATGATTTTCTCCTTTTAAGTTTTTCATTTTACCTGTAAATGCATTTTTGACAATTTTCAGGGCATTTTTCTGATTTTATTGAGATTATGTCAAAGTCCTGAAGGACAGGTAAATTCTGACTTCAGAGTCGATTTTAGCACCCCAAAATACATGTCGGTATGGTGGTTTTCTGGTGATCAGTTTAAACCCTCTTTTAAATACATTTTTAACCATTTTTGAGGTGTTTTATGATGATTTTTTGAGGTCAAAATTCTGATTGATGGGAGAATTCTGACCTGAGATCAGCATCCAAAAATTCAAATAAGTAAAGTGGTTTGGTCGTTTTAAATTTTTAAAACTACTTTTAAATGCATTTTTGTCCATTTTTGGCGTGTTTCTTGAGATTTTTCTGAGGTTATGTCAAAATCCTGACATGATAAGAACATTCTGGCCTCGGATTCAGTTTCAGCGCCCGAAAATACGCTTAATAATTAACATGGGTCAACTCGTTTAATCTCCCAATTTACTTTTTGCCCGGTTTCAGGCTTGTTCTAAGCTGTTTTTTGAGCTTACATGAAAATATTGACGACATGTGACAATTCTGACTTCGAATTCGGTTTCAGCTCCCCAAAATACGTATAAAAACATGGGTTAACTCATTTAATCACCCAATTTACTTTTTACCCTGTTTCAGGCTTGTTCTAAGCTGTTTTTTGAGCTTACATGAAAAAAATGATGACATGTGATAACTCTGACCTCGGATTCGATTTCAGCGCCCCAAAATACACAGATATGATAGTCGATAAAAAAGTACATGACCTTTTTTTGTGTGTGCCTGTGTTATTATCCAAGGAATCTTTGATGTATAATGAACGTTTTAAAATAATTCAAGACGCTTGTATGTATATCACATAAACAGGGTTCATGCGCGTGTGGTATTAAAACCATCCCAACTCTAATCATTTAATTAGTTATTCTCCGTTATGTGAATATTCAATGGCGAAATCAGGAGAGAACATGGACTCACGTGACCCTTACCGTTTATTTGACAAAAAGGAATGATTTACAATAGTTATAGTATTTCCAAATTTAATTTAAATTTTCCTCGTACTTTGATTTTAGTACCTTAAACATTTGGAGAAAATCTGCCATAGTGTTTCAGCGTTCTGCGAGTTTCTCTGTTTAGTTGATCTGCTTCAAGCTTTCTATTAGTTAATTGTTTTGATTCGTGAAAATTTTATTGAAAAAAAAAACAGTGATATACATTGTAGTACGTTAAATCTTCTTGTTGTTATCTTAAAGACTCGACTGAAAGTTTTTAATTTTTAATTTAATATTGATAAGAAACAAAAGTGATGAATCCGCTGTTGACAATGTAGCGACAGCCTCGTATATAGAACACTAATGCACCGCATATTCTTTTTTAGAATACTCAACTTCGAATTAATGAAGTATCGTTCAATACGAATACGTTAAAAAAGTATTGGTCATTATGTTGACATTACGCATACATTAGTTGATGACAAGCGTTAAAGCGTATTATGTGATCCATGGTGCCAAAAATTTCCTTCTCCTTTTCTTTCCTAAGGAAACAAAAATCGTTGTTTAAAATGCATTAGATGAAGGAATTTTCTTGGTTATCCTACAGTCATAAATGTGGTGATGAATTTTGTAAAATATGCATGTTAGGAGGATGTGAAGGAGGTTGTAATCGTATTAAATTAGGAAAATTAATAACTACACTTCTTTCTTCTGCTAAAGAAAACTAGGTTTTATGAGGAACCTGAACGTTGTGAAGTCGCAGAATTTTATTGACGTAATCAGTAAATATTGAAATGGCATTGGACAATGCTAAATAACGGACTGAAAACAATGAGCAAAAATTTATGTCAATCATTAAGAGATAGTTTTCTCGGGAAAACAAAATATTGCTTTGAGAGATCATAAAGATGACGCCAATGACGGCTTTATTTCCTTGGATAAAGGCAAGGATATCAGTTTAATAAATAAAGGAAATTTCAAAACCGTATTAAAATTTCGCTGTCGGTCAGAAAATTACTTTCACAAACAAAATAAGCCAAAATGAAATAATAGAATGCTGTGGAGCAAGTAAAATTGTGGATAAGGTTAAAGTTTCATAGTTTTATAGTGTCCTGACTGACGAAACAACCGAACAACTGCCATTCTGCATTCGGTATTTTGACTCAAAGGAGTGTACTGTGCGTGAAAATTTTCTTGGGATTAAAGAAATTGTGAGCTTGGCTGATGGAAGTCTGGCAAACACTATAGTTTAGTGTATGCATTAAAAGCAGCAAATTTGGCTATTGTACTCCTCATCGGATGATAGCGTGCTAACATAACTGGTATTTTTAGAGAAGTTCAAGCAAGGATTTTAAAAATGCAACTTCTTGCTATTTACATCCACTGTGTACAAACTAAACCTAGTCTTTCACAAGACAAGTACTATACCCAAGAGAATCTACCCAAAGAACACAATTGTGAACCTTAAATACCGCAGAACTTAAGGTTAAAAATTTGTGAAATCCGACGGATTTTTAAATGCTTTAGAAATATTGCCTATAGTTGTCTGTACCTTAGATGTGATATATATACCAGCAATTCTCTCCAAGTCAGTTCTTTCTTAAACCTCAGCAATCTGCAAATTTGAATTTCTGTAAAGTTTAAAAATTGTAATGAAATTTTTAGCCATAACACTCCCAATTCAATCCAGTTGCAAAACCTCAACCTTGATCGCAGAGTAAAAATGGCAATCGTAAAGTCAGTATTGAACAATATTGAACAATATTAGAACAAATTCATATTGAATAAACTTAAAACTATATTTGACAAAATCAAAAATTTTGCTGAAAAAGTGGACGTCAAAATAAGAATTCACAAATGTTCAGAAACAGCGAGCTAATACTCATTTGGTCATCCCAATATACTTTTTCCGAGTTAATGTGCGTTTTTCTTACCTATGCTACCTTATTGCATTGGAAATTAATATTTTAATATTAAGATAATCAGAATTTTGGAAGGAAAAATCGTAGTTTTGAAATTAGATATTTTTGCACCGAATCAAATAGTTCATATTATGTAATACGATACACAATTTCTTGCTACTTTCCACTAACAGGTAGACAGGTATTTGTAAAACAGTGAAATTTTATTTCATACTTTTTAGAGATATTTTTTGAAGGCGGTTCGATTTTTCTTTAACCTTTTTAGTACCTTCTTTTATCGATTTAACTTCTACATAGTGAAGGAAACTATTGTGAAAAAATATGTACACTCGTCTAGATATGAAATGGAAAACCGCTACTTCCACATCCAAATTTCCGATGGAGGTGGTAGTGGGGGCGGCCGATGCCAAAATAAAATTATTAGGCATTTGGTTCCTGTACACATACTAAATCGCATTTTTTGTACCCTCTTTAATAATGACGTGAGGGTGGTAGTGGGGGGGTGTCCATTGTCAAAGCAAAAGTTGAGGTCTTTGGTTCTTGTACACACTCTAAATCACAATTTTATTTTTTTCACCCCTTTAATAATGAGGTGAGGTGGCTGATGCCAAAAAAATTGAAACCTTTGCTTCTCGTACATACACTAAAACCCAATTTTATGGACTCTTACTTGCTTGCTTTACCTATTTACCCCCATTTACCCCAACCCTTCAACGGAATAAGATCAAAATATAATCTAGCTCCAGATTTCGCTACATCAGTGTTGAGCGCAGAATGCTAAGGTAATTCTAAGTTTGGCGGTAACAGTTCATAAATTGCAAGACACCACGTTAGATAAAGCCGTAATTGATTCGAGAAAAAAAATATTTTCTATGTTGCTCTGTGCAGAGTTAAAAATTTATGTGGCTATAGGATTTAGAATCTAGCAAGGTCATAAATAAACCTCATGACGAAAGAGCCCTCTCAGAAATGCAAAGATTACGAGGACTTTCGTGATCACTGATACACACGCACAAATATATAATGCTTTTTTTTCATGGCCGATATATTTGATTTTTGACTTCAGATCAAAATTAGTGACAAAAATCTCTTGTGTATCAAACTCCACACAAATCTACAAAAATGTTTCAAATATGTCTGCCATATTGAATTCCCCATCATACTAGCTGTCGCCGAATACTAGAATCCCCATGTACCAGGTTTCATGTAAATCTGCAAAAAAATTGTTGGTATTATCACATCTCAAAAACCATCATGCAATGAAATATTGGTTCTCCGGCGCGGCGTAAATATCGGTCAGGTCTGTGATGCAGTTTCCTTCTTCGTCACCATTAACAGCATTGAAAACGACGACTTGGGCGACAGCGTGCTCTATAATTTGTTTGTAAAAGTAAATTGTTCAATTGTTTCTCAATAAAAGTCTTAGTTCCATACTGTTGCAGAAAACATTCTTCAGCTGATTCGCCTCCACGCAAGGCTCTCTTTCATTGCGAAATGGTATATGAGATGCTAGGAAGTTATAATAATATCCTGTTGTTTGTAAAAACAATATCGTTATTATAAATTGAGAACCTACTTCGAAAGAATAGGTTGGCTGGAGGCCTAGGCGAGTGTCTGCCTAGAGGGAGGATGTACAAGGGGTCCAATGGGGCCTAAGTGCTGTGGTTTTTGACCACCCTCCTGCTAATTCCATACTCCACTCCATATAAATTGAGAACTAAGTTTTTTTATTATAATCACCGGCGACTCCGCCAAATCTTCGAATATGCTCGTAATATAAGAAATTGTTTCCAATTTTCCTTACACTAGTTGTAGCTTGATAAATTTAGTGTGAGACCACTGCCGGACCATAGCTAAGAGTTTTCAATAGGTTTGACAGAAATCGGTTAAGCTACGCCAGTGTAATCGTTGAACAAATTAAAAAAAAACATGCATACGGGTCGAATTGAGAACCTCCTCCTTTTTAAAAGCTTTTATTTAACTTGCAATGTTTGTTTGTATGTTTGTTTGTTGGTTTAGGTCAAATCTTGCAAGCTGAATTTCGACTAGTTCTAATTAAGCTAGAGCTTTGAAATTTGGCACACGTGTATAAGTCCGGTGACAATGCAACATAGTATAGCCATTATCGGTCTAAATCCAATATGGCGGACGTCCCAAGATCGGCTTTTTAGTCATAACCCCAGGGGGGTTATGACTAAAAAGCCGATCCGCCATCCGCCATCCGCCACATGGGTATCAAATGAAAAGGTTTGACGAGTAAAATACGATAAACAATGTGACGTCATTCTAAATCCAATATGGAGGACGTCCCAAGATGGCGGATCGGCTTTTTAGTCACAACCCCCCCGATATGGGTATCAAATGAAATGTTTTGACGAGTAAAATATGATAAACAATGTGACGTCATTCTAAATCCAATATGGAGGACGTCCCAAGATGGCGGATCGGCTTTTTAGTCACAACCCCCCTGATATGGGTATCAAATGAAAGGGTTTGACGAGTAAAATACGATAAACAATGTGACGTCATTCCAAATCCAATATGGAGGACGTCCCAAGATGGCGGATCGGCTTTTTAGTCATAACCCCCCTGATATGGGTATCAAATGAAAGAGTTTGACGAGTAAAATACGATAAACAATGTGACGTCATTCTAAATCCAATATGGTGGACGTCCCAAGATGGCCGATCTGCTTTTTAGTCACAACCCCGTTGATATGGGTGTCAAATGATAGGGTTTGATGAGTAAAATACGATAAAATGTGTGACGTCATTCTAAATTCAATATGGCGGACGTGGAAGAGGTGGGGAAGGGGTGAAAAGAGGTGGGAAAGAGGTGGGAAGGGTGGGAAAGGGGTGGGAGGAGGTGGGGAAAGGTGGGGAAGAAGTGGGGAAGAGGTGGAAAGAAGTGGGAAAGGGGTGGGAAGAGGTGGGGAAGGGGTGGGAAGAGGCGGGGAAGAGGTGGGGAAGGGGTGGGAAGAGGTGGGAAGGGTGGGAAAGAGGTGGGAAGAAGTGGGAAAGGGGTGGGAAGAGGTGGGAAAGGGGTGAGAAGAGGTGGGAAGATGTAGGAAAAGGGTGGGAAGAGGTGGGAAGGGGCGGGAAGAGGTGGGAAAAGGTGGGAATAGGGTGGAAAGAGGCGGAGAGAGATGGGGAAGAGCAGGGGAAGTGGTGGAAAGAGGGAAGAAGTGGAAAGTAGTGTTAGAGAGGTGAGAAGACGGGAGAGGAGAGGGGTGGATGGCGGTGGCAAATGAAAGGGTTTTGTCTGTCTGTTTGTAAAATAAGTGGACTAAAAAGTAAAAAATAGAATTATATAAAAAAAGTATTTTTAAGAAATAGTATATTGTGTATTTAGGTGTGAAAGCAATACATTCCCAGACGACGATGCAAATTGTTGGCTGAGGCGTTAGCCGAGGCCAACAAGCATCGAAGTCCGGGAATGTGCTTTCACACCGAAGTACACATACTATTTTTTCTGAAATCACAATCAATATTATTATAAATTAAGGAATTTGTATTAATGCATAACATTTCTTCATTATAATCTAACTGCTTACTAATAAATGCAATTTTAATGTGAGTTGGTTTGTCTGCGTGTATTTATTTACTGTCTAAATACACATAAAAACCGTACGGGAATGTTACTTTCCCGGCCTAGGCCGTACGGTTTTATTGATCATTGCTTGGCAACGGATCTTTTCCGGTCTGTTCTCTGATAGTTTCTTAGCAATGGACTAAAATACTACAATTGTGCATTTTTCGATCTGAAATCGCGCCGAAAATGTAGACATTGCCGATCGATTTCAGAAAAAAGCTTTTATCCGAAAAAAATACTAAAAAGTAAAAATAATTTTTTTGAAATTCATACACATGGAAACCAAAAGCTTTGGGGGTGGTCAATTGAGCAAAGTAACTATGCAATATCACTATATGACCGCCCCCAAAGCTTTTGGTTTCCATGTGTATGAATTTAAAAAAAATTATTTTTACTTTTTAGTAGTTTTTTCAGATAAAAGCTTTTTCTTAAAAATACTTTTTTTATATAATTTTTTTAAATTTTATGAAGTCAGCTAAAAAGGATTAAGACCCACCCACTTGAGGTCAACCAAAAGTCAGGAGAAATTAAATGGTCTGAGTTTGCTGTATGATGATCATCAATAAAGGTGTAAAAATAGTTAGAAGTGGTTTTTGACATATTTTCAAAGAAACATGCGAGAAATTGAATTTATGTAAAAGAACTAGTTTTCTTTACTTTTGTTTGTCATTATTAATGATTACCTTTTGGCATTCGTTTTTTATTAAATAATAATAAGCAAGATTAACTGTTACTGCCCTTATAGTATACATACAGTATGTCCACAGTTAAAGTGGATAAGAGGAGGGTAATCTTTTTCATTTCTCATTTTACACAGAAAATTTATTCTTCATAAAAAGCTTTGCTTTTGCATTTGTTAAAAATATGATTGCCGTGGAGTAAGTTAAAATGTCATGTACAGGGTGTTCAGAAAATTAAAAAATCCGAAACTTATGTAAGAGTAAACTACGTTCAATTTTAACGATATGAAAAACTGTCACTTAAGAAAAGTTGTTTAGAATTAAAGTTTATGTCAGAATCTGTGAATAAATCTGCCTAATTCGACTTTTTTTTTTAATTTTTCAGTGCTATTAAAATAAAAGTAGTTTAATATAATTACGAGTATAATTATTTAATAATTTCTGTAAGAAGAAATTAATTTTTATTTTACCATAAATTTTACCGCATATCACTTGATACTTGATAATTTTAAAAATAAGTCGAATTGGGCAGATTTATCCACAAATTGGAATTCTGACATAAATTTTAATTCTAAAGAACTTTTATTAGTGACAGTTTTTCATATCGTTAAAATTTAACGTAATTTAATCTTATATAATTTTCAGATTTTTTTATTTTCTGAACACTTCACTTATTCCATGGCAATCATATTTTTAACAAAAGCAAAACTTTTCAAATTTTTCGCGTAAAATGGAAAATAAAAAAGTTTACCCTCTTATCCACTCTAACTGTGGACTTACTGTATATACCCCCACACAAAATTATTTCTGCTTATTAGTACATTAGTACAAGCTTTTAACATTTTTATTTTAACGAAAAGTATAATCATATCCAATATTTAATTATATTTTCAAAAAATTAGAAAGAATTCAAATAAATTAATTTTGATAACGAGACTTTTCATATTGTAAGCTTGGTAAAAAGGTACCTTTTCCTGTTTTAGCTCAGCGATGAAACTTTGCAGATGTTTTTTTGAAATTAATTCCGTTTAACAAAAAACAAACAAAATAAAAAATGTTGTTGTAGTTACTTAAATTTTTAATAGTTGTATATTGTCATTACCTGTTATCAGTGACGTAGCGTCACGATGGACAGGGAAATACTCGCCACGGAAAACTTGGAGTCTCTTTTAGTCTAATTGTTACGAAATATATTTTTTTCAAATTTTAAAAGATGTTAAAACAATAAAAATAAAAAAATTCTGACGTGTACTATGATTTAAATTAAATAAAAAATCAGTAAAGATTACCTCTGAGCAGGTTCTCATATACAGCAATTTCAAACTTCTCTAATTTCACAATAATTTCTGGTATCAAACACAGTAAAAGCATTTTTTTTTTTCGTGTAGGGTACGGGTGTTGGTTTGGGCGATATCTCAATCACAAGCGCAGCCCACGTTCCCCGTTAGCGGGTATTCAGTTTAAATTATTTTTGTATTCACATCGGTCTTCCTTTTAAAAGAAAGGTTTCATTAAGCGTCTCAAAAAACCCCCTCCGCTCTTAGACCACGTTACGTCACTATTTCCTATACACATTTATCATAACCAACCATGATTTTCACACGGTAGGTATCGGTATTGTCTCAAGTGAAAACCACAAAATCTGAAAATCCTTCTAGCTAACAATTTAGGTGTCGACTTCATCCTAAAGGAAATTCGACCAAAACAAGTCGAAATTAGTCCAGGAGATATATGGGGCCTGGGATATAATATGTTGGAATTGCTGTTATGTTTTAGCAAATATTTTAAAAATGATAATTAATAGTAAGTTTTAGCCCGTTTTAGGCCAAAAGCCCAATTTTTGACCAAAAATATGGAAAATGAGCAGGCAGAAAATGTTGGCATATGGTTTTCCAGCAGTGATTATTGACAACGAAAATTTTCCGCCTGGTCAGAAAGTATTATACTACGTTCCAATTTTTGCCATAATTAATGTCGCCAAGGCTACCAATTGCACGGAGAAAAAATGTTGGCATATATCGAATGTTGATCGCCAAGATGCCCTCTTCAACTAACACCAAGCCCTAAAGTGTTATACTCTGTTCCACAATTGAATATTTTCTAGGGCGGCTAGCGCCAAAAAGGACAGGGGGGAGGTCTGACTCTCATAAGATAAAATACTCAGAAAAATTTTTGCTAAAACATAACAGCAATGGGAACATGTTATATCCCAGGCCCCATATATGTAGCTACCTCCTAGACTACTATGTTCCCCATTAGGTACAGGTAAATTATTAGTGAAATTAATGCTCTAATAGGTAAGGACACTACTGACAAATATTTTAGTAACTATGTTCACCTAATAGGAGGAGTAGGTAAATTTGGTAATATAAATCAGGGTATATTTGTGACCTAATAAGTAATATTTTAGTTAAATGACTTATTAAGTAGTTTTGTTGACGTTATCAATATATCCTGATAGGAGATATTAGTGAAATGTATTGAAATGTCTAAATAGGTGATGGTATATCTCGAACAAAGCTACTTAGACACCTAATAAGTTCCCTGAAAATTCTCATATTTCACTTGCTAATAGTTGGCAAAATTAGCTTGTTTTTCAATAATCTCTAAAGATGGTCAAAAAAATTGTTGGAAATTAAATTGTGCCACTTATTAAGTAACATTGCAAGAAAGTAGTCATATTTATTCGCAAATATGGAACGCCGGAAACTCTCTATGAAGATTTAAACTTTGTTTTTGGCAATAATTTAATTCATAAACATTCACTGAACATATTGAAAATTATTGAATTATTACAAGATTGACCAAATAGTGTAACAAGTCAAAAAAACCGATGCCCAAGGAATCACTTCTTCCACATCCAGATTCTCTATCCAAGTCACTTACAACGAAAAAACTTTGTATGTGGAAATAATTGTTTATGGAACTTTAATAATATAATATTTGAAATCCTCTAACCCAAAACCCATAAAACGATACCCCATATCGGTAGTGGGGTGTATGTGGTGATAGGGGGTGGTAGTGGGGGTGGATGAAGTAAAAAAGTATTTTGAGGTTTCTGGTTCTTGTACATACACTAAACCACATTTTTTTTCCATCCCCTTTAATAATGGGATGGGGGTTATAATGGGGGTGGCTAATGCCAAAAAATTTTTTTAGCTTCTCTTGTATATACTAAATACCAATTTTATGGACTCTTACCTGCTTGATTTACCCATTTACCCCAAATTTATCCCAATTTACCCCCCAACCATCCGACGGAACAAGATGAAAATATAATCTAGTTCTAGACTCGTTAAAGTACATATGTGTACCAAATTTCAAGTCAATATGTTAAACGGTTCCAGAGTAAACGTGCGCACAAAAAAGTTACAGACAGACAGACAGAAATTTCGTTTTCGCTCAAACTTAAAATCTCGACGTTTCATGACATTTAAGCCTATTTGAACAATATAAATTTTAAAAAAATGTTTTGTCGTTACTATACTTCCACTGGATGTGGCAGTAATTGAAAACAAAAATTTTATATAGTTATACGTATATATTTTTTTTCTTTATAATAATAAGTAGTTTTAAGGGACTTAATAAGTAATATTTGAAGGTACAAAGCCTCATTTCGTCAGAGAAAATTCATTCCCAAGTAAATTCTAGTGTATAAATCTTGCAAATTAAACAATTGTCAAAGATAAAAATATGTCTCATAAGTAGTTATTATTATCAACCATATAGGTATATAGTTTTACTTTTTTGACGAAATAGTTTTAAAGCAAGTGAGAAAGGTAGCAAATAAGTAATCCGCTACGTTGATTTAATGTATTCTCGACATTGAAACTTGCCTAAATGGTGGGGTCGGTTAGAGCTGTATTTCAAGATTACCGTTACTTGGTGGAAAAAAGCATCAAATTTGGTATGAAGATACCTTAGGTATACTAATAAATGTTAGCCTAGGAGCTCTCTGGAATTTCTAAAAATTTTTGTGTACAAAACTAAAATTTAAAATACGAAAAAAGTATCAAAACATTGTTTCTTTTAATTATAAATTTAGTACAAAGAGAAGGTAGACATTATAAATATCGTTTTCTTCGTAATTTAATAATCTAATTAAATAACAGGTTGTCCCATAGGGGTTCCATTTAAAAAAAAATAGTTTTCGTTGAAGAACCCATATCGTTGAACTTAATGAAGAATAAATCGTGTTTAATGTTAGTATCTGAAGAGATAATATTTTAAAGGTGCTTACAGACCAATTTTTAAAACAATTTTGGTGAAAATAAAAAAAATTAACTGATTTAAAAAAAAATAATTTTCAATAAAAAATTTTTTTTCCAAGAGTCCTTGTCAAATTCTAAGCTAACTTCTATGTTAGATGTACTAGGGACTTAATTTTATTTTAAAATTAAAGGTAAAGAGCTCACCTTTCGATTAAAATGGGTCCGAAAAGGGCCACGTTAATAGATCTTATTTTATTTTAGTTTAACATAAAAAATGTGCTAGCAGCGGAAACGCTATCAACGACTATTTCGCGGTTAACTTCCATGTTAGATGTACTAGGGACTTAATTTTCTTTTAAATTAAAGCTAAAGAACCCACCCTTCGATTAAAAGTGGTTTGAAGGCTATTCAATTTTTGTTTATTAACATATTACTTGAGAAATTACACTCTAGCAGCGAAAATGCTGTTGTCTGTTTCGCGGCTAACTTCTATGTTAGATGTACTAGCGACTTAATTTCTTTTTTAAATTAAAGCTAAACAGCCCACCTTTCGATTAAAATCTGCCCGAACAGGTCCAGGTTACTATTTTTTTTTTAATACGAGTTTTACCTCAAAAATATGTGTTGGTCGTCAAAATTATTTTGAGAATTTGTGGCTAATAGCCTTCTTATTAACTCTTGGTTCATAATTTGTAGGTAAATATGTTGATATTATCATTACCTACGAATATATGTATTCAAAAATGCAACCAAAGAAATTTTTTTTCGTTTCTAGCAGAGCTGGGTAATTACTTGCAATTTAAAAATAGTTACAATTACAAATTACTTTTTTAAAAAAGGAACTAATTACAATTACAAAGTACATGTCTTTAAAAAAGGAATTAGCAATTACTTTTCTAATTACTTTTCTAATTACTTTTATGATAAAGTAAATTATAGTGACCAAACAGACAAAAAGATAAGTTAAAAATTTTAATTAAAAGTGTTGTGTAATATTGCGTTTTAATATTTATTAGAATCGTTATTAGAGTGTTTGACCTTAAGAGTAATCAGGAAAAATTAAATAAATATATAGAAAATTCAGCTTAATAGTGGAGTCGGTTTAGGAAAGGATTGTTAAAATTTTTAAGATGGAAATAATTTATAATGAGTAAAATAAAATCCTAAAATTTTAATTTCCAAAAAGGGGTATTTTGGGCATTTTAAAGGTCAAATTTGTTGTTTTAATTTTTTTTTATCACTTAAACAACTAGTTGAGAAAAGAAAATGGTATCCTTTTATTCTCAATATTAAAGGAACCTTCAGTTTAAATTTGGGGAAGATATCTGACCATCCCCTCTCCTGATATTCATATATATATATATATATATATATATATATATATACGAAAAAAATTGAAAAAACTAAATTTCAGCTGTCTTGATCAGATCTCAACCGATTTGGCTGAAATTTGGAATGGAAGTAGTCTTTATCACACAAAAACTGTTTACCAAATTTCAGCCAAAAATGTTAAATAGTTTGGCTGAAATTGCAGTTTCAGTCAAATTTTCTGAAATTTTCGGATCAAAATTTGCTTTGTGGCAAAAGGTAGGCGAGGTATAATATCAAAATACTTGTTTTGAAAAGTAAAAGATAGACCACGATTACCCTTCGATTATACATGAAGCGGCTACCTGAGTCACGTCGCTATTTTATTGGCTAAATCGACTCCACTATAACAATGCCTAATAATAATAATAAGAATGATAATAATAAACAGTAAACACATTTAGTTTTTAAAAGTTTATTGAACAAAAATTTAAAAGCTTGTGTACTTAATAAAAAAACCTAAATATGCAGCGGACCACGGCAAAAACTCGTTTTTAGTCAGTAACTTTTTTTGAACTTTTCAGATTCATTTTAAACTATGCAACTGTAAAATTCTGCTTTAATGCATTCTTGTTTGTTAAACCACATACGCATGTTCTTAAAGTAATTGTAATTGGCAAAAGTAATTGTAATTGGAAAAAGTAATTTGTAATTAGATAGTTCAAATAATATAATTACAAATTACAATTCCTTCAACAATTTTCCTGCAATTACAATTCCAAATTACTTTAATAAAAAAAGTACTTAATTACAATTACAATTACACGAAAAAAAAGGAATTTTAATTGCTAATTACTTTTTCACCAGGAATTATCCAGCTCTGGTTGCTAGTTTCGCTGCTAAAATCAGTCTCGTCAATAATGACAATTGTCTTTCAGAATAAAGTCATTTTCTGAGTCTGACAAGTTTCATTTCATTCAATAAATCTTATAAAGCACCAATAATAAATAAACAGGAATTCGCAACAGGTCGCAGCCAGGGCAGTTTCATCGGGTGCATGACGGGCGCGGCGAGACTCGGAGTGGCGTAGCTCCGTAACTGGTGACGCTACAGAGAAAGTACACATACCAATGGAAAGCCCAAAGTATGAAGGGAAATGTTTATTTAGGTACGTTTTCGGCTTCATTTCGGAATAGTTTCAATTTTTGAAATTTAGACAGCACTAGAACGGAAAATTATGAATAAAATATGCATGGAAACATCTGAAATACGAACGGATATGCTTCTCCGAAGCTTTTATGATCATTTCGACCCAAATCGGATCAGTAACAACATTTCTGCTGCACTTTGTAGCCATCTCTGCAATTTCTGCGGCTTACGCCCTTGTTGCTCCGCAAAAACAGGGAAGCCAACTGGGGAGAGTAGGGGACTTTTTGGTACGTGTTATCCTGGACCAAAACTACAATCCTGCAAATTTTCAACTTCACAATAGTTAATTCCGTGTCAAAAAAATTCCCGGGCTACATGTGATATTTTTTCGCATTTGTCTGCCATTTTGGATTTTAGTGCTGTACATGAAAATTTTTAGAAATTCCAGAGGGCTAATATTTATTAGTATACCCCAAGGTACCTTCGTACCAAATTTGGTGCTTTTATTCGCCAGGTAACGGTAATTTCAATAAGCCACCTCACTAAAAAGGTGTCTGGTAATGTCATATTTCACGTATCGAAATTGGTGGCGTCATCTATTCCACATCAATTCGACCTATATTGTTAGCTGGTCCTTTTCTCAAAATATCTACTTTTCTTCCTTCGACCCTCTTTTGCTATCTATCTTCCAGAAAGCGTGATCGCTGAACCCCCATGTTAATTTTCTACATCCGCTACTGAAGTTCCAACTGATTATAATTTGGCAGAGATCTAACAGTACATATCGCAAACACATTTACTTGAGCTAATTAATTCTAGTATGTTTACTTCTTCATTTTGTAAAACAGCTTTTCTTTTCGTTCTTTATGATTGTGGAGCACGCTTTGTGCTGGACATTTAATAATGAGGAGACACGCTGTTTGTTTATCGGAGATATATTATCATGGTAAGGCTGTGTTGACCTATTTGTAAGGAATAAAAATATCTTACGATGTCTTCTTCATGTTCAAGTCTTTGTGAGAAAATTTATTATATTAGATACAAACATATTTGCATTCTAATTAATGGTTTCATTTTTAATACCAACCTTTTAAATTCTACTGAAGAGAACAAAGATATAACGGGTAGAAATTGCAGTAGCCGACTGCGGATACATGTTTGATTAACATTTTAGTCGAATATTTTGTGATGGCAACTTAGTTGTTATTAACTTAGTGTTGATTCACGGGCACAACGTTTAAGGTGTTATTAAATATTTAAAGTAAAATATTTTGTGTTAATAATCGTAAAATGATGTCACGCTCCTCTCAAGCTCTAAAACCGGCAATTTTAACTTTAAATATCTCAGCTATGAATAGAGCCTTCATCCTGAAATTTTCAGGGCATTACAGGTAAACCTAATATTGTAAGAAAATGTAAAAAAAAATTGATTGAATGCATTTTAGTGAATGTCCCTATTTTCGACGGGGACAAACACTTTTGGGAACCAAACCACAAACTGAAACAATGTTTTACGTCTGGAAATAGCCAAGGGCAAGTTATTAACTCTACTATTTGTGGAATATCTCTTATATTTCTGAAAGAAACAAAACTCGCATGAAAAAGTTTTTTAAAAATTTCTCTACCAAGATATATTTTGTATATTCAAGGATATAAAAACCGCTGCCCAAGGAATCACTACTTCCACATCCAAATTTTCTATCCAAGTCACTCAAATACGACAAAATTTTGTATGTGGAAATAATTGTTTATAGAACTTTAATAATATAATATTTGAAATCTCTACCCCAAAACCCCATAAAACGATACCCCACATCGGTAGTGGGGTGGGGGTGGTGATAGGGGGGTGGTAGTGGGGGTGGATGAAGTAAAAAAATATTTTGAGGTTTCTGGTTCTTGTACACACAATTTTTTTCATCCACTTTAATAATGGGGTGGGGATAGTAATGGGGGTGGCTAATGCCAAACAATTTTTGGAGACCTTAGCTTCTCTTATATATACTAAATACCAATTTTATGGACTCTTATCTGCTTGATTTACGTATTTACCTCAAATTTATTCCAATTTACCCCCAACCTTTCGACGGGACAAAATAAAAATATAATCTAGTTCCAGATCTCGTTAAAGTACATATGTGAACCAAATTTCAAGTCAATATCTTAAACGGTTCCAGAGTAAACGTGCGCACAAAAAAAAGTTACAGACAGAGACAGACAGAAATTTTTTTTTCGCTCAAACTTAAAATCTCGACGTTTCATGACATTCTAAGCCTATTTGAACAATAAAAAATTTATAAAATTTTTTTGTCGTTACTATACTTCCACTGGATGTGGAAGTAAAATTGTTACATTTCTATTATTTGCTTCTAATTATTTTGCTTTACATATTAAGATCCTCTTCGTATCGTTAAAATAAAAAAAATTGTCTAGCTTCCCCCTCATTTCTTTATCGGGCCTCTACAGCGTCCATTGCTAACTTGACCTAGTCATATTTACTTGATTCTACAAATAGATTTATTTAAAAAATGTTTTAATTTATTGATTTGTGGAATTTTACTTCCACAGCAAAAAAAATGATTTTTTTTTGCTGAAATTGGCTTAAAATGTCAATGAACGTTCAGTAAGGGGGTCTAGAGGGAAATGCCGAGATCACAATTTTTGACTTGATTATTGGACTATTTAGGAGGAAACATACCAAAAGTTCCCGAACATAGAAGGTGCGGGGGGTGCAGGGGGGCGCGTAGAAGGTCCCGGTTTTTGGTTTTCCGCTCATATCTCGAAAACGGTTAGCCATAATCAAAAAGTGGCTATATGCAAAATTAAAGCTGACTAAATTTTATACAACAATATTTCTATTAATTTTTGTCGTATCTGTTATGGTTCAGTAATGGATTGGATATCTTTTAACTGTATTCCAATTTCATTATAAATTTATTATAAATTGAAAAAAAAAATTAATAGTCATCATGGAAAAAGTTTGTTGTACAGATATCCATTTTATAGCAGACTGAACTCAATAAAAAATGTCTTTATGTCTGTAAGTATATGTGTTCGTGTATATGTATGTGTGTGTGTGTGTGTGTGTGTGTGTGTGTGTGTGTACCGTTTCTTGTAAACACGATAACTTCTGTTAGACTTAAAATATTTAATTACAATTTGGAACTTATGTAAAACAGTATAGTACAATAATCCCTATTGAAATGGGGCCATACCTGTAGTATATGTTCTTAACCAGAGGCCTACAAACTCTCACTCTTACGTAAAATAGGTTTTATTTTAATTTCAGAGCAAAATGCGTTTTTTTGATTAAGCATACAAAAATATGAAGATGTCTAAGATTTATAAACCGCAATATACCGGGTGTACGTTAGGTTCAAACCAACCTTATTTAAATTAGATGATATATCAATGGTATCCTAAAATTTGGAACATGGTGTTTTTAACAAGATTATTATGTTGTGAGACTTTGTAGGCCTTTGGTTATCACTATATATTACAGATGGCCCAATTTCAATAGCGAATATTGTACTCTGCTGTTTTACATATGTTCCAAATTGTAATTAAAGTCTAACAGAGCTTATCGTGTCTACAAGAAATTGTATACACACACACACACATGCATATACACGCACGCACACACTTACAGACACAAATAAATTTTTTATTCGATATTTGAGTTCAGTCTGCTATGAAACGGATATCTGTACAACAATTTTTTTTTCACGATGATTATTAATTTTTTTTTTCAATTTATAGTGAATTTATAATAAAGTTGGAATACAGTTAAAAGATATACAATCCATTACTGAACCATAACGGATATGACAAAAATTAATAGAAACATTATTATAGAAAATTTAGTCAGCTTTAATTTTGCACCTAGCCACTTTTTGATTATGGCTAACCGCTTTCGAGATATGAGCGAAAAACTAAAAACCGGGACCTTCTTCGTGCGACCCTGCAGCCCCGTACCTCCTGTGTTCGGGGACTCTTGGTATGTTTACCTCCTAAATAGTCCAAACACAGTCCCCAAGTCAAAAATTGTGATCTCTCTAGTGTCAAAAGTAAGTATTGACATTTGACAGATATCAGTCAAACAACCCGTTTGAGCGCTTTAAAAATCAGTTATCCAAGTATCATACAAAATACCTTGCACAAGTGGAAAAAACAAAATTTTTATGTAACGTGTTAATATTGGACAATCAGAGCTGGGTAAATATGTACTTACAAATACCTCATAAGTATTTAAATACTAGAAAGTATTTAAATACCGAGTATTTAAATACCTCTTGCAACAAGTATTCGTATTTATACTTGTAAATACTTTATCCGAAATATTTACTACTTAGTATTTGTGAAAATGATCCTAAAGTATTTATAAATACTTAAACTATTTAAATAACACTTCTAAAAAAGTATTTAAATCCTTTTTTGACAGTATTTAAATACTTTCAGAAGTATTTGAATCTCAAAAGTATTTAAATAAATATAACAAATATAATCAAATACACCAAGGGAGACAGACAGATACTCATCAAAAATCAAGACATGTATTATACTATCTCGTCAAGAATCAAGACATGTAGGTACTATACTATGTAGTTAATAAATATATTGCATCATTCAGTCTTCAGTCGTTCACGTCTTAATTCCCAGAAAGTTGGTTGAGAGCAGACATAGACAGTAAGCGTTAACTGTTGTGATTGAGAACAGTTGAACTAGTGTCATAGTCTCTGTGTTTTATTTGGGTATTTGCAGAAGACGCAAAGGTCTAGCTCTACGGATAAGTAAAAGTCCAATACCGAACTAGAACTGATTAAGTATAGAGGTATTAAAATAGTGCTGTAGAAGTTCATGGAAGTCATGAAACCTAAAATTTCGACACCTCAAATAGACAAGAAAATAGTATTTAATATAATAATGATAATGATAATAATAAGTCTTTATTGATTTCTACAAAAATAGAAAATACAATTTGACGAAGTAGCCTAGACGACAGAGCAGGCCCCCCGTATGGGGGATCTATTGGATACTGAGTTTAGGGCCTCCGGTCTTCAATTATCAAGCGCGGGGGGCCGTTGGCTTCCAAGAGGCCCACCAGAGATTTTAACAACAAATTTTTTTCCCGGTCGTCAATTATTAGGCGCGGGGGCCCGCCAGTGAATTCGGTACCGGGGCCCAGTATTTGATGCGGGGGGCCTGCGACAGAGAACATTTTATAGTGAAACCCACAAAAACTTGCAAACTAAATAATTTTTTTTAATGAGTTCGTGAAAGTTAGAATAATATTCTGAAAAGTTTATATTCTACTCGGATGCAAAACACAAAAAAAAGGTAAAGAAAAAATTTTAAAATTAAGTCAGGGTAGAAAAAACAAAAATACAGGTAAATAGACCACGTATTTCTAAACAAAAAATGTTCTAACAAAATTTATCGCTAAAGCCACGGTATTCCTGGAAAAAATAATGAAGTAACTTTGTCACTCTGCGCGGCCAAGCGCACGGTTAAATGCATACTACGAAACTCTAAAAATTCTTAGAAGTTCTAACGAGTAAAACTAAGCTTTCTTCTCTTTCTGATTACACGTTTTTAACATTTTTCTTAGTGAATAGGAGGATAAATAGTGAGTCTGGAGGGAAAATATATAATTATTAACGCATACACAGACACCACACATAGCCGCTGAATCGCTCGCATGAATTTTTAAGTACCTTTACTGTATTGTATTTATTACAGGTACACCATTTTACTACATATCATACATTTATTACATATTCCTCATTTCAGCTATATCCAATGCATTCCTTATACATTTGTTAATGTATTAGAAAAGTTCCAGAATTTATATTCAAAACAATCAATGATATTTTCATAGTTATAAGGATAAAATTGTGAAAATCGCAATTTCTTATCATGATCTGATTGACCATATTTTCGAAAAAATGCATACAAGTAAACGAATTTGTGTTTGAACATTCGAAAAATATACATTTTTTCCGAAATAGTGATATTTTATTTTTACCAATGGGTCAAGTTCTCGGCAAGTTCCAGCCTCCAATATATATATTTATCAAAAAAATCATCAAGCAAGGAAATTAAAATGATCTGAAATGTACTTTTTTTTTTAATCCGCGTTAGTACAATTAAATAAACCATAATAATCATGAAGTGTACATATTTTTTAACAGATCTCAATGAAGAAAGAATTTTTTTGAAGGGCTTTTACTTTTTTCTATATTTTTTATTGCGACAATTGAGTTCTGGCGTGATAATATATATAAGTATATTTTTTCCATCCATCCTTTGCTTGTATTGTTTAAAACAAAAAAGCATCAAAAAGCTGCAATTTCAATCTTTTAAATGAACCAACACTCATGTAGATTGAACAAATTCTGATTTAGTAACATGTAATTCAGTGCGTCGGTGTCACAGGCATGCGTATTTAAGCGCGCGCACGCATGTATCTCGCTCCGAGTTATAACGTTACAGTTAATTATTTTTTTCCGAAAAAACCGCGGCTTTAGCGGTCAATTTTGTTAGGAAATTTTTTGTTCATAAATACGTGATCCAACCATCTGTATTTTTAAGTTTTTCTAGCTTGACTTGATCTCAAAATTTTGAAAAAATGGATGAAAAAATTTTTTTTCACATTTTTTTTATGTTCTGCATCCGAGCGAAATGTAAACTTTTCAGGATATTATTCTATACACTTTCACGAACTTATTTAAAAAAAATTATTCAGTTTTCAAATATTTGTAGGTAAATACCTACACCGACTAGGCTAAAGTTTAGCCATTATAGGCTATTTTTACACTTAACTATGCTTCAAAATATTTCAGTGTTATCAAAGTATTTCAATATTCGGAAAGTATTTAAATACTAAGTTTAAACTATTTAATTACTTTTGTTATTTATTATTTAAATACTTTTATCTTTTGAAAATACTTAATATTTGAATACTTTCAATTTTCTGAAAGTATTTAGTATTTAATATTTAAATACTTTTTCAAAGTATTTGCCCAGCTCTGTGGACAATATTCGATTACCGGATAGAGTCATTGACAGTTAAAAACTGCCAATTTGACCATGTTCCCATCATTTTCGATAAATTTTAATGTCAGAATCGTATTCAGTGACTTAAAATTAGTCGAAAAACACTGTTTCTACAATTTTGTCAGGATAGGCAAACAATGCCTATTTTTTAATAAAGGCCTCAAAATTTGTTTTGACATCAATCACTCCCACTACCACCACCTTTACCACCCTCAACCAGTTATTAGAGGGGGTAAAAAAAAATAAATTGTTACTTGATATGTGTACAAGAACCAAAGGCCTCAATATTTTTTTGGCATCAGCTATCCCCACTCTACCCCACTCCATTACCACCCACTTCATTATCAAAGGGGGTAAAAAAATGAAATTGTGATTTAGACTGTGTGCAGAAACCAAAGGTCTCAAAATGTCTTTTTGCATTAGCTCAATCAATTAGCTCAATACCACCCCCACTGGGGATGTGGAAGTAGTGATTTCTTAAACAAGACAGTAGTTTTGATATTAGATATCATATGCCTTACCTACCTAGTTGGTGCCGTTTTATTTCATATCAGTATTGGGAAAAGATATTTATTGTATTCAGTACCTACCTAATGCAGTGCAAATTAAAATGTGATCATCAAAAAACGAAATAACATGAAATTCAGATTTCAACGCAGATGTTTGAGAATTAGGGTATCGATTCTAAAAAATAACTATCTGTCGGTCATATAATAAACACAATTTTGTAAATTTTTATTGTACTGTAAATAATATTTTCGGGATGGGACATTTTTCATAAATACTTAGAGAAGAGACTCTTAATTTGCACAAAATTATTAATAATTTAAATATTATTCCGCAAGATATCAAAAACGTTTTCCTCAGTCTAAAAACGAATAGCTATTTATAACTTATTTATATTTTACCACACTCCCATTAAATTCTGCAAACATTTGAAACCCGAGTACTTGTTATTTGTTCACTGCTTATGAAATAGCAAAAACAAATAAATAATTTAAAGAGAATATTGTTCAAATTGTAAACAATTTTATTAAAAAAGATTAAAATTATTCTTAATAGTCGTTTTCAAGGTCTTTAATACTTATGATTCATAATTTAAAGATATTTATTTACGAATTGTATTTATTTTATTAATTTAATTTAAAGCTTATCCAATATGGCAATCTTTTAGCTAGTATTTATTATACAAAGATATTGGCTGACATTTGCTTACCGTTTCGGAGTTATTAATGCAATAAGTACAAAATGAGGCTCATTTTGCACGAGTGTAAAAGTTGGCAGCACGGGCCAAAGGCGAAAGTTGCAATTCATACAGGTGTAAAATTGCCATTTTGTGTGAGTTGCATACTATATTTTTTCTACGACAACCTACTACTCACGTTTAATACTTTAATGAACATTGATACAAAGAAATGTGCAAATATTTTCTTTATTGCTTTGAATACACGAAAATATCTTTGACAGAAATGCTGACATATTCAAATATTCCGTCGCTAGTGTCATATTCGCCGTCGTTTTAGTCGTCGCATTAGCCTCAGCGGACCGCCCTCCTAACACATAATAGTTCTTCATGAAGGGCTTCATTTTGTTGCTCATTACTTCGTTTAGGCCTACCAGATCCATGCTTGCAGGATATAGTTGTTTCATTTTCCCATCTTTCTTTAACTTTCATTACACTGCATTTATTTATGTTATATTCAGAAGCAATCACTCTTATTGGCAATTCATTTTCCAATTTGGAAAGAATACTAATCTTCTGAATGTCTGTTAATTGTTTATTAATAAACTTTAACTTGAAAAAAATTGTGACAGTTGACGTTTAGATAATGACTGTTATCAATATTTTTTGCAAGTCATGTTTACATTGCTAAAATAAACTGTACTGGTTTTTTTTTTAAATCAAGTGTACTGACAATAAATTTGTATAGTGCTTTCTATTTGCCCCATCAAACTACTTTCAAATTTTAGATTTTTTCTGACAAAACCGTTTAATTTTCGATACCTATTGTATAAGATTTTTCTTGTATCGTTTGGTTATATTGTTACATCTGTTAAAATGATGGTCACTATTAACTCGCTGTAACCCTAAATTAAAAATAATTAATTAATTAGATAGATTAAATGCATCAAAATAATTAAATTAATTATTTAATGCATTTAAATTAACTTAATTAAAATCATTACATTCATTAAATTAAGTGCAACATTTAAGTTTTATTTAAATTAGTGAAATTAACGCCAGGAGTACAACGTTCCGTTTGGTGTTTAAAACCAACCAGTCGGCCCCATGTCTCTGTTACTGTGGTTTTAGGTTTTATTTTGCATGATGCACAACATTCCTCAGTTGTAATAGGCGAAATGAAGTAGAAATTTACAAAAAGCCAGTGGGCATAAATATCTTGATTAAAACTTTTTTGCATTTTTTAATGACGGTGATTGCATAATTAGAATCAATCAACTATGTCAGCAGCACGACAAAAAATACAATGTCGATAATGAAATAAAAATAGAATTAAAGATCGAAATAAAGAAGATGTCTGGGAATGGGATTTTTTTTTCAGAAGACTAAGGTACACATATAAAAAAGTATGACTTCAAGTTTTGGACTTCGATCGAGGTCTGAAACATATTTGTTTAAACAATTTAAATTGCAAAAGATCGTTTTTATGCAAGTTCGGGAATGCGCTTTTACTACGAGGTACACATACTATTTTTTCTGAAATCGCAATCAATATTATTATAAATATATAAGAATAAAGAAATATTAAAATATATATAAAAACAGTCCGGGAAAGTTAACTCTCCCGGACTGTTTTCTGATAGTTGCTTGACAACGTACGAAACTTCGGAATAATGTCATATTGAACGGATTTCGTTCATTTTTAGCAGTATAACAGTAAATGCTTCACAGGAAAGTTTCTATATTGTGCGGGGGCTTGCTAATTTATAGGGGGTGGGGCACTTCAAAATATATATGTATTTATTGGAGCTGAAGTAGAATCAAATTTTAAGAAGAAAAGGTTCTATGCAATTTTTCACATAAATTGATGGTTTTTTTTATAACGACTACAAAATTGCGATTTTAGCTTAAAAAAAAGGTATTTCCAAACGGCTTTCGTCAAGTATCTCGAAAAGTATTACTTTATCGAAAAAATGTTACAGACCAATTACAGAAAGTACAAGCTGGGAATTAATTATATTTTTTTGTTTATTGATGTAGGATTAATAATTTCGGAGATATTTAAGTTTACATTTGGCATCCAAGTCTTCACAAGATAATTATTTAGAGTGAGAGTTAAATATATCAGAAACTGTGTCACCTACGTCAAGGATGCTAATCGGTAGAATAATAGGTTATTAATTAAGCTTCCAATTGTTTTTTATTTGTTTCTGTAGCATAAAAGACAAAGAAGTTATGACCGAAGCAATGTGCGTCTACACATTTTTTTAATAACAACGTCGCCATTTTGTTACTGTAATTAGCCAGTAATTAAAAAAAAAGGAATTTCAAACACTGTTTCTCATTAATATATAGCATGACGTAGATGCTCAAATTGTTTGGTTTGTATACAGCACTTGCTTTAGAAAAAAATACAGTTTAAATTATAAAGGTATCTTCGATAAAACGTATTTTTTTTTCCTTTTCCAAATATCTCAATAAATATTAATTTTATTGAAAAATGGGTAGAGACCAAAAATAAAGCTTATAAACTGATAATGAATTTCACTTGTTTATTTATTTACATAGATTTAATAGTTTCCGAGATATGAAAGTTTACAAATGGCGTCCGAATGTTTATAAGACGAAAAATGCAGTTTAAATGTTAAATATCTCAGAAATTGGGACACCTATGTCACGCATGCTAAGAAATGAAATTAAAGGCAATTAATTGGGCTTTCAAATTATTTTTTACTCGTTCCTGTAGCATAAGAAATAAAGAAGTTATGACGGAAAAATATGTGCATTTATATTTTTTTATTTAAAAAAGGTCGCCATTTTGTTGCTCTAATTAGCCAGTAATTTAAAAAAAATTACTCAGGTACAGTTTTTCGTTAAGATGTAGAATTACCTGGATGCTCAATTTTTTTTGCTCATTTAAAGCACTTGCTGTAGAAAAAAATGCATTTTAAACTTTAAAGGTAATTTCGAAATACTTGGATGCCAAATGTAAACTTAAATATCTCCGAAATTATTAATCCTACATCAATAAACAAAAAATATAGTTTATTCCCAGTTTATACTTTCTGTAATTGGTCTGTAACATTTTTTCGAGAAAGTAATACTTTTCGAAATACTTGACGAAAGCCGATTGGAAGTACCTTTTTTTAAGCTAAAATCGCAATTTTGAAGTCATTATAACTTAAAAACTATCAATTTATGTGAAAAATTGCATAGAACATTTTCTTCTTAAAATTTGATTCTATTTGAACTCCAATAAATATATATATATATATATATATATATATATATATATATATATGTATATATATATATATATATATATATATATATATATATATATATATATATATATATATATATATATATATATATATATATATTATATATATATATATATATATATATATATATATATTTTAAGTACCACCCCCTGAGAGGGGGTGGCATTCACCCCCTATAAATTAGCATGCCTGCCTCCGCACAATATAGAAACTTTTCTGTGAAGCATGAAGCAATACTGAAATAAAGGCAATTTATTATTATTATTATTATTATTATTTACTATTATACTGCCAAAAATGAACGAAATCCGTTCAATATGACATTATTCGGAAGTTAAAACCTCTAGTTACTGTACTAGTAGACATTCTTAATCGATTTCAGATAAAAGTTTTTTTTACATTTATTACTGCCCTCGCCTACCGAAGGGAAGTATTGTAATCGTGAAGAAATCACCCTCCGTGAATTCTCCGGATTTTCACGTTTCAGAGTAGTTATATTACGAAAATTAAAATCATTTAATTCCATCAGTCTGTCTGTCTGATGGCGCTATATCTACAAAACCACTTGACGGAGAAGAATAATATTTGGTAGGTAGTTGACGCTACTATCAACGAAGAATTGGATACAGTTTCGTTGAAAAATATATAAGGTGGATGCCATAAAAATATAATTAAGAAAAAGAAAAAATGACGACACACAGTAATATTTGACATGCAGTTAACACAACTCTCAAGGAAGAAAAATATGAAAAGAAAATATGGGTGGTCACTCAATAAAAAATAAGAAACGGCGACGGTTAACATAATTGTCGAAGAAGAAAAATATGAAAAAAATATACAGGTCGGTCATCCAAAAAATTTTTTTTTAAATATGACGGAGCACGATAATATTTCGCATGCAATTAATACTGTCAAAGAAGAAAAATACAAAAAAATATATATACAGGTTGGTCACCAAAAAAAAAATAAAAAATGTGCCGCAGTTAATACAACCGGATGGTCAGCCAAATAAAAATTAAAAAATGTGGCGGAGCACCAAAATATTTAGCATGCAGTTAACACAACTGTCGAAGAAGAAAAATATGAAAAAAAAATATGCAGGGTGGTCAATCAATTTTCTTTTTAATGCGAAGGAGAACGTTAATATTTCGCATATAGTTAACATAAGTGTCGATGAAAGAATATAGTACAGGGTGGTCACCAAGAAATATATATAAATAAATAAATAAAAAATGCGACGGAGGACGATAATATTTCGCATGCAGTTGATATAATTGTCAAAGAAGAGAAATATTTAAAAAAAACAAACAGGGGGTGGTCACCCTAATAAAATTTAAAAAATGTGACGGAGGACAATAATATTTAGCATGCAGTTAACACAACTGTCAAAAATAAAAAAATTGGAAAGAATATACAGGGAAGTCACCGTAAAAAGACAATGAAAAAATGTGACGGGGAATGATAATATTTGGCGTGTAGTTAACACAGCTGTCAAAGAAGGATATAAAAAAAATTGTACTTGGTGGTCACCCTAAAAATTTTATGAAAACGTGAGGAATAATATTTCACATATAGTTAGCACAACTGTCAAATAAGAAAAATCTGAAAACAAAATATGCGGTGACCACACTGCATATTTTGTTTTCAGAAAAAATTAAAAATATGTGACGGAGGACGAAAATATTTCACATGCAGTTATCACAACTGTCAAAGAAGAAAAATATGAAAAATGTATAGAGTGGTCACCCTAAAAAAATGTGACGGATGGCAGTAATTTCGAATGCAGTTAATATAACTGTCCAGAAAAAAAAATTAAATGTAAAAAACTTTTTAAAAACAAACTTATTATTGTTTAGGTGTACCAAGAAAAAAAAAGAAAATATATATATATATATATATATATGAAGTGACGGTGAGAGGTAAACTCTCATATGGTCAGATGCTACTGTACGTCGGACAAATGTCCCTGGCGTATAGCGATTTGCTTTTTTGCAAGTACCAAGAGAGGCGACCTCTAGCCTTAGTGGGCTATACTCACTGTTTATGAAATAAGATTTGAAGGAAACAACTACTCAGTGGGCAAATACCCCGACCTGGATTGAATTACACCTTCAAATCGTGATCAGTAACCAACTATCATTTGTCTGTTCCTAACTCTACCATAATATTGTATTTCCATCAGAACTGCACGTGTAAGCAAAATTTCAGCACGATTGGACGTCGCATCTCGAAGAGGTTCCTTTGTATTATTGTTGGGTTCCATAGTATAGTACCATGGTACCCTAATATTGTATTGTCATTAGAACTACACGTGTATGCAAAATTTCAGCTCAATTGGACGTCGTTAAGTGGTTCAAAATTGACTTGCAAGAGTCCGCCCAAACATACTAACAAACAAACAGACATACTAACTAACTAACGAACTAACAAACTAACTAACTAATATACAAAGCAAGTTAGTGGCTTGTAAAATATGAAAAACAACATTAAAATAAAGAATAATTTATGAATCATAAAACGTTCGGCAAGACCAGACGTTGCGAATGAAAAGAATAAATAAAGTATGATGAACAGAGAGGGAAGTTTTGGATAAATACATTTACCATTTTTTTTAAATGTTACGGAAGTCGGTTAAAAAATATTTTTTTTCGTTTTGATACGTTGTGTATTTTTTCATTTGTTTTTTCATTTGTTTACTAAATACGAATAAAAATATCTCATACATAAGTATCTTAACAGAAAATGAAATATTGAAAAATATTCCAATATTATTTTTGATAGAATTAAATTTTAATGAGTACATATTTGTTGTTGATATTTAGAACAGTTTTCTCTTGAATTTTATGGGGTGAATGCCCTTATAAGAGCAAAGCTTTGGCCTCATCAGAAGTGAAAACGCTGCAAGCATATTTTAAGTTCTCAAGCTTCCTACTCAAGAGCCTTAGCTCTCTTTATACGGAAGCGTATGAACTTCGGGGCAAATTTTAAGAGCTCTTTATACCCTACTAAATAATAGCGTACCTACATCTTGGATGTATATGCAAATTTTACATTTCTATTTGAATCTCTCCTTTGAACTTTATGAAGATTCTTTCTGAGTCTTAATTTGTAGGTTCGAAAAATCCCACTTTTAAGTTGTCTATCCGTAAGTTTATATTTGTCTATCCATCTCTGATTCGTGCTAATGAGTACTACGTACAAGGCGGGCCAAATTTAATTTAGCAAGATATTATTGCAGGCTAACCAATATGTTGTTTATTTAAATATAAATAATTTCTGATTATTGTAAATTGTGAAAATTAACATTTTTATCATATAATAAAATACCAAATAGCTTTGGATTAAATCGCAGATAATAGGTATTTTGGCAATTTAATTACAGAAATTACAGAAAATTAATAAAAACATTTTATTTTGTAAAAAAAACTACAACACTTTGGAGTAAATCTTGTTCTTACTTAAAATTTCTTAGCTTTCTTACCTTATTTTTTTGTAGAAATGCGCCGCCAATGACCACTTTATCAGACTTGGGATTGACACTATTGACAGCAAAGCTGGAGAGGGTACAAGTGACTTTGGTTTTAATCAAATCACACTACAAAAATAGCGAAATAAATCTAAAAGACATTTACCCTATGGTAGTGAACTCTACAACAACATGTAGATATTAGGGATATTTAGTTAAGCCCGCCAATAACACAAAAACACCAACTTCGGCGGTGCTTTGTACCTGGTGGTGTCCTGATTGTTCTACCGAAAGCAAAAAACGCGGTACTTTGACCGCACCCGCCAGCTTCACTTTTTATGTCAATTAAGGAAATGTAAAGATCTCAAATACGTTCTTTCACAAGTAAGTCGCCCTATTACTGACCACAGACACGTAACAGTAGCATATCTTCGTAAGTTAATATACTAAATTTCCTCGGAGCACTCTAAAATTTTGCAGGGGCTTTCCCACTTTGAAGACTAGTATACCATTTTATTTTCCGCATATCATGGTAAATCACATTGTGTAAAATACACCCTGGATACATCTGGATACGTGGTTATGGTCTAACAAAGTTTTAACACACAAAAATGTGAATACATGTTTACACTTATTTTTTTTCATTACTTTCCCATATAGCACAAACACATTTTATGTACATACATAAAATATTTTATTGTGGATATTCAATATTTGTAGAATGTACTAAATTAGGTAGTAGCGATTTTATGGATGTTTTAAGAACATTTGTTTGTCACCCTTCGGATGTTTTGAAAACGTTCATATAATGTTTTTCTTGTATATTTTATGGATGTCTTGGAAACATATAAGAATGTTGTTGTATATTCTTCAATATATTAAAAATGTTTTAAGTCTATTTAATGGACGCCCTAAGAATATTTGTAAACATTGTTGTATATTTTTAAATAATTTAAAAATGTTTCAGGTACATTCTATAAACTGCAAAAAAATATTTTTAGAATGTCCTCTTCTCGTACTAGTGGTGGTTGATGAAATTTAGGGTATGCCTAATTCCAGTATTGGAACATAGGACCCAAGAAAACTTTAAGGCATCACTATCAAGACTAAATAAAAACAATGAATTGGAAAAAATCCGTAACTGAAATTTGCAAAAACTGAAGCATGTCCAAGTTATTTTTTTACATTTTTCTTGCAAGATTCTTTTTGTAAATTGTCTTCATTTTATCTTGATATAATGCTGTCTTAAAAGTTTTGATGGGGCGCCATGTTCTAACACTGAGATAAGACATACTCTAAATTTCACCACCCACCTCTGCTCGATATACAGGCTGAAATTGTTGTCATGTCATTAATTCTCATAACTTTTATTTTAGTCATATAACACATGCAGACAACAAATTCGACAAACTGACCAAATTTTTCTGGTAAAATGTATGAACGTAATAACTTTAGGCAACATTGGATGAAATAGATTATTACACAGCAGTCTCTAGATAACGTGGCATTGTGTCACGGTGCTATGTGGTACAAGTAAATGCTGCTTCTACTCTCTTTTAAATGGACTTGGTCTTATGAGCGGCAAACGTTTTATAACAAGTAGGTAAATAATTGAAAGAATCATTTTGACGTATCACACCACACTGTGGTAATGTGAGAGATTGTAGTCTCTCATGTTCAGAAAATGAGATAAAACTGAGGAAATAGGTAAGAATAAAAGACACAGGAAAAGGTCCAATATTTATTACATATATATGCATACACATATTATATTAAAAGGTATGATATTCTTGAAGATCCTCCTGGTTCTCTTCCATCTGAGAATTTTCTTTCCTAAAAGAAATATAAAAACAGAATTAAAAAATGAAAAAAAAACAATGTATTTACCTTTTTTGGCCCAAAATAAGATATTTTTACTCTTCTGAAATTTTTTGAAAAATGCATATTTTTCGCAAAATGGCCACTCGAAAATTGCTAAAAATGGGGGAGGGGATATGTAAAAATTGAAAAAAAATCTAAAAAAATTCAGGTGAATGTATCATCGGAATACAAGACTTTTTTTATTTACAACTTTTCTGTAAAGTGCGTTTTCATCGAGTTTTTCCGGAAAAACATGAAAAACTACCCCCATTTTTGACATTATAGCGCTTTAAAAATATGTAATTTAAAAATTTGAAAAAATTCAGACGTATGCATTGAGGCCTTCTAAATATTTTTTGTCTCTTGGAGAGTTACAGGCAGTTTTTCACGATAAATAATATACTACATTTTTTGTACATGAAAATTCGAAAAATGAGCGTGATTTAGGTATATCCATTATTATAAAAAAATATGAAACCTATATATTTATACCATTTTTAAAGGTTCAATACAATTTTTAAATTAAAAATGTAAAAAGTTTTCCGGAAAAATTTTTTAATGTGCAAAAAATTTAGTACATTAAGTATTTATCCTGAAAAACTGCCTGTAACTTGGAAAATTAGAAAGTTACAAAAAAACTCCAAAAGACAAAAAATGATTAGAATTCCTCAAAGTAACCTCTGAATTTTTTCAAATTATTAAATTACATATTTTTAAAGCGCTGCAATTTCAAAGATGGGTAGTCTTTCATGTTTTTCCGGAAAAACTCGGTGAAAACGCAATTTACAGAAAAGTTCCCCTCCCCCATTTTTAGAAATTTTTGAGTGGCCATATCTCGAAAAATATGCATTTTTCGAAAAAATTCACAAGAGTAAAAACATCTTATTTTGGGCCAAAAAAAGGTAAATACATTGCTTCTTTTACTTCCACATCCAGTGGAAGTATAGTAACGACAAAAAATTTTTAAAAAATTTTTATTTTTCAAATAGGCTTAGAATGTCACGAAACGTCGAGATTTTAAGTTTGAGCGAAAGAAAATTTCTGTCGGTCTGTCGGTCTGTCTGTCTGTCGATCTGTCTATAACTTTTTTTGTGTGCACTTTTACTCTGGAACCGTTTGAGATATTGACTTGAAATTTGGTACACATATGTACTTTAATGAGATCTAGAACTGGATTATATTTTCATCTAGTTCCGTTGGGGTTGGGGGGTAAATTGGGGTAAATTTGGGGAAAATAGGTAAATCAAGCAGGTAAGAGTCCATAAAATTGGTATTTAGTAAATACAAGAGAAGCTGAGGTCTCAAAAAAAATTTTGACATTAGCCACCCCCATTACCACCCCCACCCCATTATTAACTTCATTATTAAAGGGGATGAAAAAAAAATCTGATTTAGGGTGTGTACAAGAATCAGAAACCTCAAAATGTTTTTTTACTTCATCCACCCCCAATACCACCCCCTATCACCACCCCCACCCCGCTACCGATGTGGGGTATCATTTTATGTGTTTTTGGAGTAGAGGATTTCAAATATTATATTATTAATGTTCCATAAACAATTATTTCCACATACAAAATTTTTTCGTTGTGAGTGACAGATAAAAAAATCTGGATGTGGAAGTAGTGATTCCTTGGGCAGCGGTTTTTTCATTTTTGACCTAATTCTACAAGTTACGGAACCCGTGATAAAATGGGTGTTTTCTACCCTTTCCGATCATTTCCTAATCTAATCTTTTTTTTTACTTTTTTATTAACGTCTGACCCATTCCAAGTAGGGATGGGCAGCCCGTATGGGTTTCCTCTCCTCGCAAGAAAAACCAACATTACCAACCCATTGCACAAGGTTTCATCAAAATTCATTCTTTAGCACTCAAATTAGACCGTTTGATCATTTTAGCGCTTCGCTGACTGGATATTGTAGGCTTCATTATTCTTAGACATTAGTTTACATCAAGCGGAACAACAGTGGTGATATTACCTTTGATAAAATCACTGCCATATAAAATTTTCCAAGACTTACTCGTATTACCTCTCTAATTACAGCAACAACCTATTTACTTGCTCACTAGGGAATGTAACCTTTGAGGTTAGATCATTTTCTTCGTTAAATATTGCATTGAGTCAATTTTTAAGGAAAGAAATAGTGGTTTTCTATACAATTCGTACCCATTCTACGACAGAAAGAAAGATGTGATATTCGGAAACAATCGCAAAAATACTAGTTGAAATGATCAAGATGGCTGCAATCTTTTTCAATGCCAAAGATTTGTAACTGTACCCATAGAAACTAAATAACTACACTATCATTATAATTAATAACATTAAAATATTTACCTTTTTACTTCCACTATTACCATAAAATGCTCATTTTCACAACTACACATCACAAAACAATTCATTCGTTTCACCATATACCATACTATTTGGTTTCACGTTGCGTTGTTGACGATGACGACATGACACAGGAGGTTCGTAGGAGACGCAAAGTATGCATGTGCACTTAGAGTGGCGCGTTGAAGCAAAGTTGTACGAATATACTAATCCATATAATAATTAATATTGTACATATTAAGAAAGAAATTCCATTCTAGGAATAATTTGTATTTATTTATTTATCACGTAATTTTTTAAACCTAAATCTAAAACACACACTTAGAAAAAAAATCTACAAATCATGAGGAGTACCTGAGGTAGCCGTATTCTTTATTATTATTATTTTATCCATTTAATAATTTTAAATTTTAAAAGAATCCTTTAATGCCTTCATAGCAAATAGGGCTTTTAGATGTGGATTAAAGTTTAGAGCAACAATTTTTTATACTCCTGAATATTTAGCAAATATAAGCAAGATAATATTTAATTTCACATGTTTTAAAAATTTCCACAGAATGTAGGATAAAATATATTTTCTCTCAACATCTTTAAAATATCCATAAAATATACTGTATATTGAATGTACGTGATTGACCAAAAACCAATATTTGTACAATATTCTGTGCTATATGGGTTTTAATAAAACAAAAAATCTTTGGTTTGGGTTGTAGAAAAAACAAAATTTTACTTACTTTACTTACTTTACTTACTAAGTATAAAACCCATCACTAAAAATAATTTAAAACGATAAAGAACAGTGTGATGTTTATGGAAGTATCGCGAAATTATAACTAATATGTACACTTAAATGCTCTTATATTCTAGGAGCTAGTGTCGAAAAGTGAAAAATTTATCAAACCACTAACCGAAGTGGTTTGATGATAGTATTCGTCCAAACAAGAAAACTTGTCTCTTGTGAATATGGGCCTTAAGAGCCGGCAATTTATATTGCGGGTCTGTGAAAAATTGAACGTATTTCATCGTAATCAAACCACTAGGTTCATCGGTTTGACAGTAGTTGTAGGTGAAAGGATTGCATTGATACAGTCGGCGAGAATTGTAATCAAACCTGCCAAAGTTTGTGGTAAATGTTTTCAATTGTCCAAAAAATGAAAGAAATACAACTGGCGGGAATTTTGAAAAGGGGGAGGAAGTGTTATTGGGGCAATTATGAGCATAAAATCCAGGTTTACACCGTAAATGTCGTCAAACACGGAATTCAAGCCAAAAACTATTGCCTAAATTTTCACATACTCTAAACACCCTATAAAACATATTATCATTGGCGAGAATTTTTATTAAAATCACCCCCCCCCCCAAAACTACCCCATTGGGGATGAATCGTAGACGGCAATATAGTTAACGTTACTACGATTCACCCCCAATGGAGTAGTTTTGGGGGAGTTGATTTTAATAAAAATTCTCGTCGATGATAATATAATGTTTTATAGGGTGTTTGGAGTATGTAAAAATTTAGGCGATTGTTTTTAACTTCAATTCCTTGTTTGACGACATTTACAGTGTAAACCTGGATTTTATGCTCATAATTTCCCCAATAACTCTTCCTCCACTCTTTCAAAATTCCCGCCAATTGTATTTCTTTCATTTTTTGGACAATTGAAAACATTTGCCACAAATTTTGTCCGGTTTGATTACAATGCGATTCGGGTTTTTTTTTCTGAGTGCGCGCACCGCAATGCTCAATGAGAAAACTCTCGCCGACTGTATCAATGCAATCCTTTCACCTGCAACTACAGTCATACCGAAGAACCTAGTGGTTTGATTACGATGACATACGTTCAATTTTTCACAGGCCCGCAATATAAATTGCCGGCCCTTAAGGCGCATATTCACTGGGGACAAGTTGGTTTGGTTCGCCGAATCCTATCATCAAACCACTTCGGTTAGTGGTTTGATAAATTTTTCACTTTTTGACACTAGCTCCTAGAATATTACACTCATTATATACATTTTGACTAATAGTCCAATTAATTGGAGATTTAACCGTGTATGGGTAGGATGTGATTTTATTTTTTTATTATGTGGGAGGATCCAACATAAGTTTAAATTTGAGTCTTCGGGGTCAGGCATGCACATATTTGGCCGCCATCTTGAAAATAATGATACCATTTACAATTTTTTTTTAACTTCGATAATTAAGAGGTTATAAGTAAAAATTAATGAAAATTTAGGGGATGAAAAACTATTACTTAAATAACTTTTTTATTACTTTTATTAAAAAAATTCATCGGAGTTCGTTTATAGAGCATTTTAAAATAAATAATTTGACCCACTATTTTTTTACATTTTGATATATTTTAAGGATTATTTTAGCGCTGCAAACGGCGGAAAGTCAAATGTAACTGAAGTACCTATATAAGTAGAAGAAAATTATTGGTACATTATTTCTACCTACATACCATTTATATTATTAGGTTTTATGTTTTTTATATTAACTTGTTAAAACCCTTTAAGGCGCAGAACTATTTTTTATTTGAAAAACGGATTTTTTCGTTGTAGATCTTTTTTTTTTATTATTATTAGAACTAGTAGAAGTCATGAAAAATAAAATTAAGAAACACTAGAGATGTTGAATAATTATTTTATTTTATGAAAAAATCAAACCTTATTGCATATAAAATTAAACATTATTATTGCATGAAAAACTAAACATTATTTTAAATGATATAGTGCAAAGCAATCCTAATGCATGCAGTACACTCTCGGCGAGACATTTACCAAGGGATCAGGAAGCACGAGGGCGATGTGTACACTCTCGCCGAGACCGCTCGGCGAATGTCTCTGTTTTTAGTAATGTGAATGAAAGACATGGATATTTTTACAGTTAATTAATTTTATTTATTTGCTTTTATCATGATTCGAAAATATTATTTAGGTATTAAGCAAATCACAACTTACACACTTTTTTATTTATTACGAAATTACCTACGTTCTGTATATTGTTGCCCTAATCTGGGCACGCTAATATACTAATTAGGTAAATATTTAAAAACACTCATTATTGGAGAATCAATCAAAACAACTACTCTTCTAGCTAATACTGACGAAGTATTGAATTACATGATTCCTAGCATTTTAAAGAAAAAAATTATGTTGAAAATAATATTTTCTAATAACGACATGGACGTTGCTGAAATTGCCGCTGCTGCAGCTTATTGTGCGTTTGCATATTTTAATTATGTGCATATATACAAAAAATATAAAATTGAAAATCCTGGGAAACCAAGAAGATGGTGGATGAAAACAATTCATCGAAATAGTGAGTGTTGAAAATTTAAATGTCATTTTAATTATTATGATTTACCTCACTGTATTACAATGCAACATGCCTGAATTAATAAAGGGTGTAGCCGGTTAAGCATATGAAAAATGCCCATAAAGGAAATTACATGAAATGGACATCAAAATATTCCCTTGACTATAAAAAAATATTTGTTACAATATTATTCCAGAAATCCAAATCGATAAAATTCTCGGAATATGTTAGTTATGAGGTAATCTTTGCAGAACGGCAATCAACCCCCTCATCTGTAGCCTAATAACCCAGCCAGACCATATTTTTAAATAAAATTAATAAATCAATAAGCAAATTAGCCTTATAAATGCTTCTAAACTATGTATGATGTTTTAGGGCACCAGATTTTAGGTTTCTCAGGTTAAGTTTACTTAATTTTTCTCCAAGAAGTATGGTTTCCAAACGTTTTTTTGTGTAATGTAGTACAAAAATTATGTTAACAATGCATCATCGGAATTACACAGAATGACTCTCGTCATCAGAATGACCTAATTACAATCAGTATAATAAACTTTCGAATCGATATGAAAATAAACAAATGAAAACAAATTAGAACAAAATTGTAATGTTTAATACCTATTTAAAAAAATTAAATAAAACAAGAAGTTACAAAATCTACTACATACTACTTATTAAATATTTGGTTAAAAAGTGTGTCAATTTCATCGTTATTTAACACTTTAACATATTTTGATGAAATTGGAACCGGTGCATCTTTTAATTTGCTCAAAATTCCAGTGCACTCCAGCTCCTGCCTATCTTCCTTATTGGGCCAAAAGAAAGTTTTGTTGTTTCGGGCCATGAACGAAACAAGAATCTTGGTACCAATTTCTGTCTGTCTGTAATTAATTCGTGCACAGAAGACACTGCACTATCACCCACTTTTTGTTCCGTGAATTTTGAACAGCCTGTATATGAGTTAAGTTTGAAATAAAAGTCACTTTTTTATTTTCGTTCACGTTCTCACAATACTTGATTTTTGTTGAATAGAACTTAATTAAAGCGATTAGTTAATTAGTACGATTAATTAGAACGACTGGATAAGCACTAGAGTAAAAATTTGCCTTTGAGATTTGTCGCGTTTCGACGTAATATTTTTTTCTGAATTCATCTGGAAGATCTTTGTGGTCGATAATTTTCAAATTTTTTCGTCAATTAGGTAAGTTGCAACAAATTTTTAATTAACAATTGCCCTTTTTGCAAAAATTCAGCTCCCCCAGAGGGGAGCAAGTGAGAATATACTAGGTGCCCTCGGCCTAGCGGCTTGTGTTCCTTTTGACTCGTGGCCAAAAAATCGACACAAATCGGAGCGTTAACGAGGCGAGGCGAGGCAAAGCGAGGGCGCACGGGGCGATGCGAGCGTAGCAAGTACACTCTCGCCGAGGCGTTGCGAGGCGTTGCGAGGGCAGGCGAGTGCATTAACGAGACAAGGCGAGGGCACACGGGGCGATGCGGGAGCAGCAAGTACACTCTCGCGCTCGCCTGCCCTCGCAACGCCTCGGCGAGAGTTTACTGCAGGCATTACATAAAGCAACATTGCAAGTTTGACATATTATGTTGGACCGTGTTTGCTTTTTTTTGATGAACTACACAGCACACGGCGACGATAGGTCCCCTTGATGGGCAGATGAGAACTGACATTCAAAATTGATGACTGGGATGGTAGACCAGATCTTTTTCTTTGAGTGAAAGTTCCAATCACCTCATTTGCTAATGCACTTCGAAATTGTAAGGCTGTTAGAGGTTTAGCGCTTGTATTTTTCTTCTTTTACGTTTGTTTATAGTAGCTGTTTACTATTGATGCATCTAATAGATAATAAAATATTTTCATCCACTAACGTAGAGACTTCCATGAAACTGAGTAATTTGCGTGGTATTGATCAAATAGGTCTACTCCACCCATATACCTATTGTAATCTGCTATAGATTCCGGGCATGGTACATTATCCCGCTCTCCTTTTTTATTGGTACGTAAAACCTGTGTTTCGCCCTTATAGTCGTGCCTGTTGCTAATTAGGGATACACATTTTACACCTCGATTTTTCCGTTTGTATACTGATATGTCATCAGAAGCAACTGAATCTAATTGATTCTGAGAAAGTTCCTTATCAGTGCATAACAAGTGTTTAGGAAAATACTTTCTATTCTGTCTCAGAGTACCACAACCAAAAAGACCGCTATCCAACAGTTTCTGCATAAGAGGAATTGTGCTGAAGAAATTGTTATAGTATAAACAGTACCCACGATTTTGAAATTGTTTAGATAATTGTAGCACCACACGTTCGCCTAGCATATCACCAGTTGATTCTGCCTTGCCTTGATAGACTTGGAAGTTGAGTAGGTAACCTGTGGTGGAACATGCCAAAGCCCATATTTTGAAACTCTTTTTGATAGGTTTCTTGGGCATATATTGTTTCAGGGGCGTACGTCCTTTGAAAGCGCACATACTTTAGTCGACTGACAAATGTCTATAAGGTGTAAAGGCAGTATAGAACACATAAGTAAGATGAGTAAACAATGTTTTAAGTTTATATAATCGATCGAAATGGGTAGTTTTCGGTTGAGGCATTTTTTCATTGTCGTTTAGATGTAGGTATCTAAGAATTTTTAGAAATCTTTTGAGGGTAAATACCTTTGTAACACGTTCAACGTGAAAATTCTCATTTCTAGACCAATAAGATCTCAGTGTGCAAAGTCTATGGAAACTATTATTGTGCCAAGAAACGCATCAAATTCTTCCAAACCTAATCCCAGCTGAGTCTTTTGTTGACTGGCATATAAATTTGATTCATCAATTGTAGTTTGGCAGATATTCTTGTCAAAATAAATCCTAAAATAATCGATAGGTTTGCACGAATCGACTACAATGTTCACCTGTGATGATTCAGCAAAATCATATGATTGAAACTTTAGTACCGGGCTATCTTTCTTAGACCATGAAAATTTGTCGGGATCTTCTACATTGTCCTCTTCCACATTTTCCTCTTCTTCCTCAGAAGATAGTTCATTATCCATCGGAAATAACCTTACAAACTTATTTGGTGGACCATTCATATCATTTGGATCAAAATCAGGGTCTGCATCTGAGTCATCACATGCTTTGTCTTCACTACTACACTCATTTGGTGATTTAGGTTTTAGAAGCAACTGTCTTCTTAATTCCATATTGAATGAAGTGCCAGGTTGAGTATCGATAACTGGTGACGATGACAGTGTCTCGTGACGTGAAGATGCTCGTGTTGATGCAGATGATGTTTCAGGTGGTAGATCATCCTCAGCATCATCATCACCGCCGAATTTCGAAGCACAATAATCTTCATCGCTCAAATGCTCTAATATTTTCTCTAACTCACTATCATTTAATCGAGACATGCTGAAAATAAAAAACACTGCATAAAATTCCATGGTTTTCTGTCATAAATTCAAAATATTTTATTAGCGCTATTACAGTATGCCAAAATATCCGCTATAGCGTGTTCATATGTATTTTGTTTTTACTTGGAGCCAAAATGAATACCATAAAGCTCAAATTGTAATTTTTATAAGTAGAAATAGATACTGTTATTTTTTAAGGTTATGTCTTGGTACTGAAAAGATTTTAAGTTTTATAGTTGTTCAAAGTGATAAAAGTAAAGTTTACCAATAAATGAAATGCATTAATGTTCATAAATTACTTACCTAACGTGAACTAGTAATAAATCAAAGTAAACACAGAGATATTGCACATCAAAATAATCAAATACACGAAATTCTTTGTGGTCGGTTTCGGCAATGGATACTGGTAGCTCATGCTGCCACACGTGTTCTCAAACGCAAACGTTAATGCGCATGCTTGGTATCTGTACCTACCAGAGATCAGTTAGCTTGTTGATTAAGTCTATTAAAACCAGAATAGCGTAACCGATCACAGCACTATAGTCCATAAGGACTGCTAGCTGGTATATATAGCTACCAGAAACCGTTAAAGAGTGAATACATTTTTCATTCTTATTTTTGATTTGCCGAGAAATAGACATAAATTATACAGGGTATTCTAACAATTAGAAAATGTGAAATCGACTTTAAGCAAACTACTTATTTTTTATATTTTTATTAAATATTTAATGTAATAAAGTTTTTTCAATTATGTAGAAAAGTTTAAATATGGAGTTTAGGTGCAAAATAAGAAAATAACAATTTGTGTCACGTCATATGACAACTTCGATCGCCAACACACAACGCTGTGTGCACTGAAAATATTTGAAAATGTGGAATAGGACAAAGTGTGGACTGTACCATTGGAGATGGGGACACCCAAACATCTAGTTTTATTATCCGCCGACTGTATGAAGAAAACTCTGCTTTGATAAAAGTAGACAACACTAACTCCAATAAATGTAAAGGACTGTGTTCTGTCACCAATCCTCATTAATGTCTATAGCGAAGATGTGATGCGACATGTGCTGGAGTGGAGTAGCTATAGGCGGAACCAAGATTTCTAACTTGAGATTTACAGATGATACCACCTTAGTGGATGAGCTTATACACCTGTTGATCAGGCTTCTAACAATAGGCTTTGATTATGGTCTAAGTGTAAACTACAACAACACGAAAATTATGACTGTATACCGAGCAAATGATAACCACTCACACATATTAAGGGTAGGTGACTGTGAGGTAGCAAACCTTGGAGCCCTTGTGGACAATACTGGCAACTGCGAACATAAGATTCGGTGAAAAATACAGATGGCAAAATCGACAACTTGCCAGTTCAGCAAAATTTGGCGAGATATTTTTTTTATAATTATTATCACCATTTTATAATATTTTATACAGTGTAGGTCGTAAATACGGGACAATACCCAGCGCCGATGTTAAAAAAAATGTAATCTAATTTGCTTTATACACTACACCATAGTCCAATGTCGCATAATAGGCCTACAAGCCTCCAAATGGAGCTTATGAAAGTAACTTTTTCGACGATTATTTCTAAATGGCTTGAAATATTAAGGTGTAGTTTTAGGCGAGAATAAACTTTAATAGAATCCATGTTTTGGTGGATGTCCTAAAATTGCTCCCCCCCCCCCATTTTTTATATTTTAATTCATTTCTAATTAACCTTTAGTTATTGATATTTATTCTATGATTGTTAATTGAAGGCACTAGACTTTTCAGTTTTCCTCTTTTGAAATAGGTGATACCGTGCGTGTAATTTCCCATTAGGCATGTACATCCACATAGCGCAATAGATATGACAACATAGGTGCCGTAAATTCCTCCGTCGAGCGGAGCATTCCAGCTTGTTATTTCATTTCAGCCAGGTGGCACGCGCGATGTTGTAATTTTACTCCCTATGCCTAGCGTTCGGCTACACGCACGGTATATTCCTTGAATCTTGTTATAATTGTCTGTTTTGTTTGTTCGACATACTTATTTATATTACAATTGTTACAACTAATTTCGTAAACCTCAGATCTTTCGTTTGATCTAATTTTATCCTTTGGGCTATCTAAAAGTAGCGATTTATTTTCCGATGGATGAACAATTGTAAAAACTCTGCTTAGAGTATGGTAAATCGGTGTTCATATGGAATTGATATGTATTTCGGTTTGGAACGACGAGGAGTTCTGGAGGATTTCCTAAAATCTGGATTTCCTAATTAATTCATCAACTAAAATTAAAGGCTGTCTTCATTAAAGCTTTCTCTTTTCATTCCCTCTGTTCATTCAGAGGAAACCTTAATAGACGCTTAATCAAGAAATCCGGACTAGCCATTTTGTGCTAGTGATAATGGTGTGAGTTATTAGAGATATACCTAATTACTAATGTATCTAAAATATCTAATGTATTTTACTTCCACGTCCAGTGGAAGTATAGTAACGACAAAAAAATTTTTAAAAATTTTTATTGTCCAAATAGGCTTAAAATGTCATGAAACGTCGAGATTTTAAGTTTGAGCGAAAACAAAATTTCTGTCTGTCTGTCGGTCTGTCTGTCGGTCTGTCTGTCTGTAACTTTTTTTGTGCGCACGTTTACTCTGGAACCGTTTAAGATATTGACTTGAAATTTGGTACACATATGTACTTTAACGAGATCTAGAACTAGATTATATTTTCATCTTGTTCCGTCGAAGGGTTGGGGGGTAAATTGGGGTAAATGGGTAAATCAAGCAGGTAAGAGTCCATGAAATTGGTATTTAGTATATAAAAGAGAAGCTAAGGTCTCAAAAAAATTTTTGGCATTAGCCACCCCCATTACCACCCCCACCTCCTTATTAAAGGGGATGAAAAAAATTGTGATTTAGTGTATGTACAGGAACCAGAAACCTCAAAATATTTTTTTTACTTCATCCACCCCCCATTACCACCCCCCTATCACCACCCCCACCCCACTACCGATGTGGGGTATCGTTTTATGGGTTTTTGGGGTAGAAGATTGCAAATATTATATTATTAAAGTTCCATAAACAATTATTTTCACATACAAAGTTTTTTCGTTGTTAGTGACTTGGATAGAGAATCTGGATGTGGAAGTAGTGATTCCTTGGGCAGCGATTTTTTTAGTTGTAATTTAGTTTTAGTCATCTCTGGATGATGCCAACATGGCTGGCGAAACGCGCGTCGAGTGATAGTATTAATGTTCATTCCAATTATTTCCAATTTTCGCTTCCTTTTTTTTTACTTGAACAGTATACATCAAACTAGCAAATATCCTAAATATTTTTTTTGTACTTTTGTGTCATTAGCAATTTTTTTTATTATCGACATTAAATTTTGTGAAATCTGATAAAATACAATGATACAATAATATATACAGTCATAAAATCTTATATTTTACACAAATTACCATTTTTGCAAATCGTCTGACAGAAGCCCTTCATATCAGATAATTGGCGTGTGATCAGTCACGTTCAAGATTGGCCTTTAACCTTTATGAATTTATTACCTCATTACTTCACAAGTAAATACATATTTACGGAAGCCGTATACTGTTATATAATTATTAAGGTAATATAGGCCAAGAAATTCTCGATGATATCTGCCTTCAGTATTCTGGTGGTTGTCCTTGTAATTGACACACCCAATGTGTTTCTAACGTGAGGGTTCATTGACTTGAAACACAAATGCAGCGAGGATTTGGCGACCTGCCAGTGCAATCGCATCCTAAGCACTTTGTTTTTGCAGTAACATTCTCCACGTCATAACTGATAAGTTTTACGCGATTATGTACTGGAAAATAAATGAAACGGTTTGTGCTAAAACGCCTATTATGTTCATGGAAATTTCACCTTTGTTCTATTACTTGAGATTCTACTTACTGCTTGCAAACGACTTTGAACATTTTAGGTAGTTTTTACATTTCGTTAATGCATCTTTAATAGTCCAGCGAATAAGTAGTTTTCGAAATAAAGTTTAGCGGGAGTTTTGGAAATTGGTGGGATTAATAATAGGCCAGTCTCCAAGTCACAAAATTTCAGAAATTCAGAAATAATCCAAACAAAAGGGCTCTTTATATATATTGGTTCATCTGGTTGTCGGTGAGAAATCTTTAATATATCCTAATCGAACGAGGGGAGAAAGTCAAGAGAATATAATTTTTCGCAATTTCCGGCTTTCCAGTTGAATTTACGACAAAGATAGTTATGTTCAAAGTTAAATCTTATAAAATTATTTACAAAAGAGGTTGCAGGTGTATATTTAATCGCCAGATGCATATTTCTACCAGTAAATAACGTCCAAACTTGAACTAAGGTGCGTGGCCTATAAATTTTCCAAGTTTGGTCCATAATATTAAGTTTAATTCAAGATATAATAATATAAAATGAGGCTGAACATTATAAAAATAAATATTAATGTTTAACAGTCAGTATTGACTTTTTAATAAGTAGACCAGATTATATTTGAGACTGTTTTATTTAATCAAGTCGTCGTCTGTTACGCATTATACCATTTTCTGTACATGAATCATTTGAAGTTTTGTATATTTCCGCTGTTATCTTCAAGTTATGGTCCCTCAGTATTTACAGTTCCATTACTATTATCATCATTATCATCTTCACCGTCATTTTCATCATCATTATTAAAATGTTGAAGTTCAATTTCAAAGCGAGTCCTCCTCTTCAACATTAACGATTCTCGACAACTTCCGCAGATTATTGAGCAATATAGTCCAGTTTTCAGACAACTGCAAGATTTTTTACAGCCTTTTGTACATTTTAAGGAAATTTGAAGAAAAAGCTCCCGTGGAGCAGACTCATTTGATAATGTGACAGGTGTCAAACCCTGAGGACTTGTTTTCGAACTCAACATTCGATAGACAGTGTGACTAACGTATTCGCCACATAATACCCTTTAGCAGAAACGAGAGGGTATGCGCGATGATGGAGAACAAAAATGGTGATGTACGAAATTATAGCTTACAAAACCCTTACAAAGCAGGTCGTGTAAAATTTTATCGTTAGATGCATATTTCCACCAGTGATTATCGTCCAAAGTTGAGCTAAGGCCTTTAAATTCTCTATTCACTTTGTACCGACCCTTTTGCAGCAGGTATACTGTCACTGTCAGTCTGTTGATTCTCATTATAATAAGAATACGTTGGTAGATACTCATAGATGTGCTTGTGAAAGTAATAGTAAACATTCGTCTTTATAATAATAGATGGGGAGTGTCATGGAGTGGAGGAGGAGTCACCGTCAGTCTTTCTCGGTACTGTAAACGTCAATTATGAAGAAGCCGCCTAGCGCAGATAAGTCCCACCAGTTCTTTTTAAAACCGTAACTCATACATTACTGGCGTGATAAATAAACAGTGACGTGCGCGTAACAGCGGGTAAATATTAATTCAGTACAGTGCACGGTACGCTACTGACTAAATGGGACAAGCAATCTGTGCGCATGGGTTTGGAAGCAGACGTCTGTGCGTAACTGCCCACGTATGCTGCAATTTGTAATTCTATGTGTTTAGGAGGGGTACGACTAAAAGTCGTCTTTCGTGCAGCTTCATCACAATTGACGATTACAGTATATATGTTGCCTTGTGTAGCAACGTCGGTGTAATGCTGATCATCCATATTGTGTAAACTGTCAGTACTACATGTGTAAAAATGTCTGAAGAGGAAACCTTGCGATGTCTCATCACTGCCACCAGTTGAAGCAGTAGCGCACCAACATTGTTTGCGAATCTATCATCAGATTCAAGAATGGCTTAGTAACTTCAAAACTCCATTGGAATAAATTTTACACGACCTGCTTTGTAAGGGTTTTGTAAGCTATAATTTTGTACTGTCTATCGTATGTTGGGTTCGAGCTCTGGCTCCGGAACTGACAACGTCGGTGGGTATGGATGTATGTTAGTGTTTTTCCAAATGTGTAACTCCCTTTCGGACAACCTTGGCTTTGGTTTTGGAGGTTGTTTACTACATGTGATAAGTTTATATTCTTTTCAGTTCTTTTCACCATTTCATCATCTTGCTCTTCGTCGAGATCTTTCAGATCGTGTTGTTGATTAATACAAGCATCGTTAAAATTTGTATAAATAACGGAGCACTTATGGCTGGTATTTCTACATACACATGCCCCCCCCAACATCCCCTCATGAATTTGCAAGAAATTAGTTTCAACAAACCATCAAAAACTAGGGACTGGAAAGTGGGAACAGAAACTAATCCATCTTTGCTTTTTTTTCATTCTCATTTCTGTGGATTTTTCGAGGCTCCATACGGCTCTAGACCTGATGGTATGTCCGAAATGAATGCTCGCGTGCTACTGCCTCAGTCGGTGGTAAAGAAACGATGTTATATCTGCTTTTATAGGCTGATTTTACAAAGCAATTGTTTTTGGCACTGCAACCATACAAATCAAGTATAAAATGTTCTCCAGCGTTTAGCTATTATCTCTGGATCAGTATAGAGTTCTTTAAATACCTTGAAATCGCTTAATCGTTTATTTTCGATTTATTATAAATATTTAAAAAACCAAATAGTATAATCTTTAAAACTGTTTTAGATACTTGCTATTGTTCTAACGAATACAACTATATTTTTTTTATTGTAAATTTCAGTTTTTTTTTTTAACTATTTAACGTCGGCCTATTTCCGCTACCAGGGCCTATCACCGACGCCAGAAGACGAGCTACCCCCAACCTAGGAATTTTGCCGAACCTCTTCTCTTGAGAAGAGTAGGGATCTTTTACTTGCCTAACATTTAATAGACAAGGGACCGCCTGCTTTACATTCCCTCCGAAGGATGGTATATCCACTACGTAATCCTCGTTTTGAAATTACATAGCTTCTGCGTATACCCTGATGTACAAGCCGCTAGAAAGTGGGACGAGATCGCTGTGTTTCCCAAGATGGATTTCACCCATCCAAGTACTAACCGTTGCTTCATTGAAGTATCGATATACAGCACAGTCAAGACGCCTCTACGCTCGCCCCTGTAAATTTCTGTTGTATTTGAATATTGTAGTTTGTCAATGAAAATAGTTCCTACTTTCATTTTTAGAGCATGGCATTTGACTATATACAAAATTTATGATAAAAACTGTATATAGTTGTATTCCTTAGAGCAATGGGAAGTAGCTGAAACAATTTTTAAGATTATACCATTTATGATTTTTTAAATATTTATAATAAACCGAAAATAAACGCATATTTCTCTCTCACTCTGCAAAATCCTTATTTGTGGATTTATTTCGGAGAATGTTGCAGAATTTCATTTTACCCTTAAGAAAGGCTGATGTGGTATCGCAGCCACCGAATACATCTAAGAATGGTATGTCCTCAGCTATTGTTTGTTTTTCATATTTTGGTTGGAGTAAATTTGCTGCATAGTTTTATCCTTTCCTCCAAATTTGAGGAGATACACATTGTTACATTTAGACAAGGCTGTTAAGAGTACGAGGAGATCCACACCATCGCCGACAATTTTCACGGAATTAAATTCAGGTGACGTGTTGATTATTGTATTAATGTGTCGGCATGTTCCATGGCTTGCATGATTATAAAGTTTTCAGTTCAAACTTGATCTTTAACAGTTCTCTAAGGAATGTGAGAGGGGCAGGTCTTTTTGTATCTGTGTAAAAATTCTTAACCACCCTGTGATTTTTTACGCCACTATAATATACCATTCATACTTTGGAAATATTACCGTGCAACTCATTTCTGTTCAAAATTCAACATACTTTTGATTGTGCAACAAAACATTTTTGAAAAAAAAAAAAATGAACCGCCTTTGTATCATATTCCAAGTAAATCTGCAAAAATATTGCGATTATCGCAGCCATATCAGATTGGCCATTTTGAATTCTTATCTTTTGACATCGGATTCGTTATCAGCTACTCCAAAAAATTTAACGGCCAATTTTAATGCAATTCTGATGAATCGATCAAGTCGATTAAAAGAAGTATTAAAATTATTTGTATATTTTGGGAAAAATAGCAGAATTGTTTAGTAATAATTTGTGTCAATTTTGTGTCAAAAAATATATTTTTTATGAATTTGAAAAATTGATCCAATTTTAACTCACAAAAAAAAATATGATAGCAAAGTTGTACAGAATGTATACCTCTTTAATTTAGTATAGAGATTTTTTTTTTTTTTTCGAAAAATGCCTACTGGAACGGACACTTTTTTGCACTTTTTTTGTGCCTTTTTAGCTTCCGGCAAAAATTTAGTCGCTAAATGTGACCTCGAAAACAGCACCTACTAATTTCACCAATTTCCTGATCTCCTGAAAAACTTTCTCCAAGACCACTGTTTTGGGCACCTATTTCCTGGACTATAATTTTAGCTTGAAATTCACCATTTGTTACACGCCTAACCGTGAATATTCACCGAGATATTCACTGTTTCATTAATAAAGTTAAAAGTAATTACTTCAGGTGGGTATATGATTGTTAAGAAGAGAGTATGGGGGTTCATTGTCTTACCTTTGTAGCCATAACAAATTTGAAATAATTAAACAACTTTCGACGAAAATTAAACAAACTATCAAAGCATATTGAGATCCATTTGTAAAAAAATTCTTTAGAACGAAATAAAATCTTCAAAACCCAGCAAATTTTGCTCCGAAGTGGGAAAGAGTAAACCTAGAAAGTTGATTTCTCACAGACAAGACATTCATGACCAGGAGCAAAATTCCAAAATCGGTCAATATTTTGGGAGGTGTTAATAATGATGCAAAATAGTCAAAATATTTTTGCACACCATCTCCATATTTAAAATGTGTGTCTATTACTTTCACATCCAGTGGAAGTATAGTAACGGCAAAAAAGTTTTTAAAAATTTTTATTGTTCAAATAGGTTTAGAATGTCACGAAACGTCGAGATTTTAAGTTTGAGCGAAAAAAAATCTGTATGTCGGTCTGTCTGCGTGTCTGTTGGTCTGGAACTTTTTTTGTGCGCACGTTTACTCTGGAACCGTTTGAGATATTGACTTGAAATTTAGTACACATATGTACTTTAACGAGATCTAGAACTAGATTATATTTCCATCTTGTTCCGTCGAAGGGTTGGGGGTAAATTTGGGGAAAATAGGTAAATCAAGCAGGTAAGAGTCCATAAAATTGGTATTTGGTATGTACAAGAGAAACTAAGGTCTCAAAAAAAAACTTTAGCATTAGCCACCTCCATTACCACCCCCACCATTATTAAAGGGGATGAAAAAAAATTGTGATTTAGTGTGTGTACAAGAACCAGAAACCTCAAAATGTTTTTTTACTTCATCCACCCCCACTGCCACCCCCTATCACCACCCCCACCCCGCTACCGATATGGGGTATCGTTTTATGGGTTTTTGGGGTAGAGGATTTCAAATATTATATTATTAAAGTTCCATAAACAATTATTTCCACATACAAAATTTTTTTGTTGTGAGTGACTTGGATAAGAAATCTGGATGTGGAAGTAGTGATGCCTTGGGCAGCGGTTTTTTCCTTACACAGGTTCTTTCGTACTTCCCGTGACATAGAAGGTTTCGCTAGGGAATTTCCTGAAAATCCGAGAATGATGTGAAAAGTTTCAACATTTTGAAAGCAACACGAATCTATAATCCCAAAAAGTCTTCATACTTAGGTACCTTATAAATCAAAAAAATATGTTGTTCTATCACAGTGAAATACAATTTTTAGTAGTTTCTAACACAGTTAGACAGAAACTTTTTTTTCAAAATTTCAGTGGGATGACTAACTCGGTACCTCATTGGTTTAAAAATTTTGAAAATGCTTCCCTTTTGACTTTAAAAAAATATTATATCACTTTCAAGGCAGGTAAACACGATTTAGCAATTGCTCTTTAGAGAATCAACTGATCATCTATTGGTACCCATATAGAATAAAATAGAATATATTATGTACCAGAGACAACAATTTTACAGGTATGACTCAAAAGCCAGAACTTTTGGGTGCCATTGTCCTTAATTGTTTAAATTAAAATGTAACTTAGGAAGATATGAAAATCTGTGAAAGAATCATTACGATAGCATGAATTGTTTCGTATATATCTCGATTTTTCTATATATTAGGTAGGTTTTTCTTGAGCCGAGTTTGGGAAAAATAAACAAGACTCTGTGACACACTGATGTGGCTATCCCTGGCACGTGACAGAAACAGTGAACACCAAACGATATTTAACCCTATTAAAAATTGCAAAAAAAATTGTGTATCTCAAAGTTGTACAGGTAGGTATTTTTTGTTTCAAGAGTTCGACCATTTTATCATTAAACTTAGAAAATGTGAGGGTTTCGTCTTACTCTCTAAAATCTCCCCATAAGCCGTAGTGATATTTGCGTATGTGTAATGCATATACAAAAAAAATAAGGCGAATGTATTACAGGAAATAAGTAGTTTCTTGTCAGAAGAGAATAAATGACAAATCATCTGAAATAGATGGTGCCTACTTACCTTAGAAAGTTTGTCTAGACAGTGATTAAAGCATTCTTTTCTATCAAACGGTACCAATTTAAATGCTTATTATCGCAGCATATTTCCTACGGCAATACATAAAAAGCAAAGTTTATGAACCTCACCTTCCAACCAGACTGAGTGATTTAAATAAAATCTATAAAAAAAAGTATTCCAATTAATTAGCAAATATTTAAATACTGTGTCAAAATATAAATAGCTTTCAAAAATATGTTTGAAGTTACTTCATCCTAACAATAAAAACTATTCATTTTTTAGTGTTTTAAAAAATTGCAAAATCTGCTAGGTGGGTCTAAATTATCGAACCGGCCTTGCGAAACGGCGTGCGAATCTCCGAGTCAAACCTCATCATACATTAGTGAACAATGAATATCCTTGCTAAATTTAAGTATTTTATGACTAGTAAAGCAGTAAAATCTTCCCATTCTATGAATTAAATTTTATAAAATATGTCGAAAATTACTCGAATAGAAAATTTTATTTTCATCAAAGGCTGTAGCCAGATGAGTACTGTAAAATCGCTCTGAAGCTTTTGTACCGGTGTCAATAAATCGATACTACTGTGACGTACTTTCCGGTGAGGCCTGAATGCGTCACTTTTTGACACCTTAGCAACAGCGGTACTTATAGATCGGTTGCTCGGGCGCCAGTTTCCTTTGTTACGTGGGGAAACGCCATGTCCCTCAAACAGCCTGTAAAGTAAGGCTGGAGTAACTACAGTGGAGAAAGGGTAATTTCCAGTGGGTCAAATAGGGAAAATTAGACTTTCACATACACAGCAGTAAAAGACACAGTTCGGAATACAATAAATCTCTATTTCTATGGTAGAGTTCCCAAAATACTATATACAGTTTTACCTTACTCTAATGGTTACCCCAGGCTATGGTTAAACTACAGTGATGCGATGTTTTAAGCTTAACTACGACAGGCGAAAGCAAGCGGGGATATGACGTCATCTAGGGCCGAATGATGAACAAAGCGGTGCCGTGGGTTAGCGGGGAAAACGGTGAAAGCGATAAAAACGGTGAAAGCAGTGAAAACGGTGAAAGCGGCCAAGCCAGTTATGTTACAAACGGCGTCTGGATAGCAGGAATGAGAAAGCAAAAACAGCAAATAATGCAACAATAAAATACTAACTCAGACTTGGCTAATGCGCACTACATACAAGCTCTATGATTAGTTAAACACTTTCTATAACTCCTGACCTGAAACAATGTATGATTAATTACAATTAAAACGCCCTGGTTGAGAGGTCCAACGCCAGAGCCAGAATAAATATTATCGGTTGTCCTGGCTGAGAGGTTCACGCCAGGGTCAAAATAAATATTACGAGTTGCTCTGGTTGAGAGGTAAAAATACACACCAGAGTAAAAATAAAAATATTCCTCAAAATAGTTAATAGTAAAAGAATTATTAATACCTACAAGTCCTTCGTATCAGCCAAGTTGCCGCCTATTATTATTATTGTTATTAATATTCTTACTATTACTTTCTCCTCTGTCGTTCTGCTGTATGCGAGCGGTGGTCGGTTGGAACTGACTTCGAGTCTTCTGGACGGAAAGCTGGTGGCTACTGCTATGCGCGTCGGACAGGAGGTGGCGGACGGTCTTCTCGGTTGAGGTCTGGTCAGCTGCTACTTGCTCGGCGCATCTGGCTGGTGGTTGAGCTCGTGAGGAACAGATCGTTTTTCGTCTGTTCCACTGCCAATTATCCCCTGTCTATCTGAAGTTGAGAAGTGCGGGAGATGACTTAAACAGGATCGGTCTGAGCAGTAAGTGACGTCAAATGAACTTGCATATTTCAAGAACTGTATTTTCGAACTTAGAGTAATTTAACTTACAGATTCTGGCATCACGGTTCGGAGCTGTTTCCACACATCCACTCAGGTCGGCTGCCGACACTGGACTGGCGAGTTACCGTTGCTAATGTAGAAGAACTCACTACCGTGCGTCTAGGTGACGCGACAAGAATTTATTTTTAGAAGGGCGCCAGCCGCGTTCTGCCCCATTCTTCCACTCCCAAGCGGGTTCGAGATAAGATATAGCTCAGTAGACGAGTAATATGTCAAAGTTGCACTACCTCAGATCATTAACGACGCTCTCTCATGACGTGATTTCATTTATTCACTAACAATAAGGGTTTTTACGTCTTTGGATTTTTGCGATTTTCGCATAAAAAATCCCTATCCCGATTTATCTCCGACGGGATTGATTTCTGACGTGATTTACCTACTAATAATGGATTCTACACTTAAAAATTTCTCAGAAATCGCATAAAAAAATCCCTATCAGGCCTTCGTAAGTAACCAGAACGTCGAATTTCAAACTTGCGAAATAATGAGACTTAGATTAACTCGACGCTTCCGGTCTTCAGAACGAAAAAGACTGGCAACAAGTCTTAACATCAATAAAGTGCAATTAGTTCAAAGAATACCATTTATTTAATAGTTTTATAATAATACAGTGAAATTCTGCAACCAATAATTATGAAATATGAAAGAATCACGCCTGCCCAGCTAAGGCAAATTACTTTTAACCATACAAATGAGAGCGTGCGCTAACAATCGCTAACAATCGATTTGGTAGAAAAGATTCATGCAACCTCCCCAGAATCTAACGCAAGCATTTTTAAAATTTATAATTTTTGGTAATTATGGCTGATTGAAAATAATATAAAATTATTTTACTAAAAAATTTTGGTTCGCTTATGATTAGTTTAAAGGTTCTATTTAACGTGATTTTATCACAGAACAAAGTTCGACTAATACATGAGTTTGCTAACGTTTAGCCAGTCTTACGACGTACTTGTCCCCATGCAGGTTCAATAAAGGGAAAGTAACACGGACCCACCTCCGAGGGACTTTTCGTCAAAATGGATTTTTGAGTCTTTATGCACAAGGCGGTTTTCTCTATAATTTTATTATTTGGAAAGTCCTGCATTTGGCTTTCTTACCATCGCTTTGTATTGACCACCCAATGCACTCGTCCAAATTATGAGTCGCTGGGTGAACCCAAACTTGTTTTATACGAGAAACCGGCCTTGTGCATTTTCACTGACTTTTTGCCAATATTTGCTTATAGGCGCTACGCGCCTTTGCCATATTTGTCAATTCTACGCTTTTTGATATATTACAAAGTTAAAATTTTATAGTCATTCTTTAGAACGGGATATATAATGTCTCTCAGACTCTTGAAAATGTCCTTAAATGAGTTTTTTACCTAATCGAATTTTTAATTTGGCTTCGACCTAGGTCAGTTCTGGGAGGTTCTACAACACTAACACGGAGTAATGTTCTGTACCAGCTTAATCACACGGGGTGGCGGAGGAATTCGCATTTAAAATTCGCAAAAACACGTTTTTCCATGATAACTTTGTTATTATTGACCTGACGAAAAAAAATTAAAATTACAAATTGAACATCTCGCGGAAGCGCATAATCTGGTAATTTTTTCAAATCGGACGGTAACTTTTTTTTTTTTTGAAAATACTCGTTTTTTGCCCTAACACTAATACACAAAAAAGTAATTCCTTAATTTTTTTACGAAAAACCGCTGTCCAAGGAATCACTACTTCCACATCCAGATTCTCTATCCAAGTCACTCACAACGAAAACATTATGTACGTGGCAATAATTGTTTATGGAACTTTAATAATATAATCTTTGAAATCCTCTACCCCAAAAACCTATAAAACGATACCCCACATCGGTAGTGGGGTGGGGGTGGTGATAGGGGGTGACAGTGGGGGTGGATGAAGTAAAAAAATATTTTGAGGTTTCTGGTTCTTGTATATACACTAATAATTTTTTTTTCATCCTCTTTAATAATGGGGGTGGCAAAATTTTTTTTGAGATCTTAGCTTCTCTTGTGTATACTAATTACCAATTTTATGGACTCTTACCTGCTTGATTTACCCATTTACCCCAAATTTACCCCAATTTACCCCCCAACCCTTCGGCGGAACAAGATGAAAATATAATCTAGTTCCAGATCTCGTTAAATACATATGTGTACCAAATTTCAAGTCAATATCTTAAACGGTTCCAGATAAACGTGCGCACAAAAAAAAGTTACAGACAGACCGACAGACAGACCGACGGACAGACAGAAACTTTTTTCGCTCAAACTTAAAATCTCGACGTTTCATGACATTTTAAGCCTATTTGAACAATAAAAATTTTTAAAAAATTTTCTGTCGTTACTATAATACTTCCACTGGATGTGAAAGTAAAAAAGAAGTTATGGGGATGAGATTTTTTTGAGATAGGTGAAATAGATAAGAATTGATGGAGCCGAAGGATTGGTGGGCCAATTAGGGGAGGGGAGAGAGGTAGGGAAAGGAAAATTATTCAACCCCCTCTGACTTTTTTCCCTGTCGGGAGATTTTCAAAAACCAAAATGGAATTTGTTATTATGTCTAATATTTGACTGAATAATTTTTTTTATTTTTTTCAAATAAACAAACTTGTGGGAGGGGAGAAACCTTTTGCATTTTTTTTTAATGCGTTTTTGAATACGAAGGAAAGTGAGTAATTTAAAAAATATATATCGTAATCCAAGCAATAGGAAGGGAGGGAGGCGGCATAATGCGTTTGCGGGAATAAAGGGTTAAGGAAAATGGATAGGGACTTCGGAGCTTAATATTCGGATATATAAATCTTTTTTCCATCTTAATATTTTATCCTACCGTCCATCAAATATTAAACTTATTATAAATAATTATTTAACACCGTCACGAGTTTTCTCGGTGCATTTCTCTAGTTTTAGGATATATAAAACAATTATTTTTCCGCTTAACTCGCTCTAACTCAAAAACGGCACAATGGATTACTCTCAAATTTTTATCGTGTTATCACTATATAAAAAATAAGACTCGTAAGATTAAACCGTGGATTACAACTGGTATAATAAATTCTATTAGGCACAGAGACTATCTAAAAAAAATATATGTAAAAAATAAAATTTACGAAAATAAGGTCATGTATACACAGTATAGAAATATGTTAAATAAACCAATAAGAAACACAAAAAACGAATACTACAAGAATAGAATTGAGGCTGCACAACACAATTACAAAAAAATTTGGCAAACAATAAACGAAGCCTCAAATACACACAAAAAACATAGAACAGAAATAAATGACGTATTAGATTCCAGTGACAATGTAGTAACTGATAACAAATTGAAAGCAGACCTATTTAATAATTTTTTTATAAATATTGGAAAAAACATGACAAAGGACATAAAAGTAAACATTCCAGTTACTGAAATACATAAACCAGACACAAGAAATTCACTATATTTAAGGCCTGTAACAGAAAATGAAATTATTATCCATATAGCGTCATTAAAAAACAATTCTGCACCGGGCTCAGATGGATTGTCTGCTGATTTTATTACAAAATATCATCATAATATCGCTAAACCATTATGTCATATAATAAATTTGTCTTTTACCAGTTCACTCATCCCTTTAGCCTGGAAAGAGTCGAAAGTTACGCCTGTGTACAAAGCAGGCAATAATAAATTATTAACAAATTATCGCCCAATCTCCCTGATTAATAATTTCTCAAAAATCTTTGAAAAGTGTCTAAAATCAAGATTAAACGATTTTTTAGAAAAAAATAAAATAATATCAAACAAGCAGTTTGGATTTAGACAAAATATGAGTGCGGAAAACGCAACTATGGAGCTAATAGGCAATATTATTAAAGGTTTAAATGATAACAAAAAATGCCTTGCTGTATTTTTGGATTTAGCCAAAGCATTCGACACGGTTGATCAGGAAATATTAATAAAAAGATTGGAGAAAGTCGGTGTCAGAGGTTCTGCATTGGATATATTTAAAGATTACCTGACGAACAGGCAGCAAAAAGTAAAAATAAATGAAACATTGAGTGACCCGTTAATAATTACAACTGGTACAACTGGTGTTCCCCAGGGCACAGTATTAGGCCCAATATTATTTTTAATATATATTAACAATATAACAGAAATTATGAATCCAGAAGATAATATTGTAGCATATGCTGATGATACAGCCCTTGTATTTCAAGGCAAAACTTGGACTGAAGTATATACTAATGCAGAAACCAGTTTAAAAAGGATACATTTATGGTTAAATGTAATCCTTCTGAGCCTCAACACCAGTAAAACAAAATTTTTAACATTTACCATATCAGCTGATGATCAACCGATAAAAGATAAATTAACAATTCATAATGACAAGTGCAAAAATGTGGAAATGTGTGATTGTTCATACATAACCAAAGTTAATAATTTAAAATATCTTGGTCTAATGGTGGATCATCACCTGAGATGGAATGTACATGTGGAATATCTTGTGAAAAGGCTAAGAAGACTTATACACAAATTCTATCAACTAAGAGACATTCTTAACAGAAAAAATCTAATCATTACGTACAATGCTTTGGCTGAATCTATTATAAGGTACGGTATTACAGTCTGGGGTGGACTCTTTAACAACTCATTGAAACATTTAGAAATTGTCCAGAATTCCTTATTAAAAATAATATTTAATAAAGAAAAACGATATCCCACAGATTTATTGTATAACGAAATAGGTATGTTTACTGTAACAAAATTGTATGCTTATGAGTGTCTACTGTACATGTTTAAATTACCACCAAATGTGGTAAACCATAACTATGGAACCCGCTGGAATACAAATCTTTCCATACAAGTGCCGATATACCGGAAGATGCATACCCAGCGATTTATTTTCTATTATATAATATGTTACCCGCAAAATTAAAAAGCATAAAAAACAAGCATGAATTAAAAAAAAATCTCAAACTATTTCTAAATGAAAACTACAGACGAATAAAAGTCATTTTCCAGTAGTATAATGTTCAATATCTATAATAATTACAACTATATTTATAAACCTACCCCACTTACTAGTAAATTTAGAATATAATATCCTCCTTCTCACACCACTATATAATAATTAAAATTAAAATTAAAATAAATTTTAAATGAAGGTATTTATCTAATTCTTACCGTGTATATAAAATTTTCCACATATACTATAATCCAGTTACGTTGCTGCTTTATTTGTGAAAATCACACACAAGCTCCTTAGAGAGTTTAGGTGATTTCATAAATGTGCAGCAACATCTGTATAAGGTTATAGTAATGTGAATGCTTATCTATGTATTGTATTCTACATAGTTTATACAATTTTTATGTTACTTATTATCTATTTACTTATTTGTTATTTTATTTTTTAAAGTTTGTTAACAAAAATTTGTATTTTTCTAAACAATAAACAAAAACAATAAACTACCAAAAAAAAACTACCAATATTTGTTAACATAATGCGTTAATATGTAGGTCAAATTTTAATAAGTGTAGAAAGCATTATTATTTTTCTAAAGCTATGTCGAAAATTTGCATTCTCAAATGTAACATGCGGGAAACTTTTTATCTCTCGAAATAGATACCAAGGGTGTGTATCGAGAACTAACGAAGATAAAAGATGGACGTAACTTTTTTATTTGAAACTTTTTTTTCTAGAATTAGCAGTTTTCGAGAAAATTACAAATGAGTGATTGTTGGCCATGCAATTAATTGCTATTAGATTCCACGTGGAACCAAATAGCAGTGAAATCTAATAGCAGTTAATTGCAGTATTTTTTTTTTCGTCAGGTCAATAATAACAAAGTTATCGTGGAAAAACGTGTTTTTGCGAATTCTAAATGCGAATTTCTCCGTCACCCCTTGTGATTAAGCTGAACTAAGTTGATAACATGATAAAAGAGAACGCGTGTAACCGAATTGCTAAAAAAAAAATTTTTAATTATTTTTCAAAACTCCTCTTTTTCTCGCCAGATCCGTTCCAGTAATGTATAATCAAATGTTTCCTTGCAAGAAGACATCAAATAAACTTTTATTTAAAACGGCTTTTGTTTGGTTGTTATTTATTGTGAAGAATAAAATAATATTCCCATCGGAGACGCGAGTTGCCGTAAAAGGCCCTTCAGAGAGATCACTTGTTTGCTGCATAATTCATGATATTCACATTTTTTATTGACTATTGCACTCTCTAGTTCCTACTAACCCTTATAAATGACACGATTAGGAAATAATACTAGTATTAGATCTTACTCTTCGGAAACGACAGTGCTCATGAAATGACTCACGATATTCTTTATACAAGATGTTCTACTTTAAATTCTCTGGGCTAATCTGGGCTAATATATCCGAGGCGTTTAGGAGATTGAAAACTATTTAAGAAAAGCTATAGTTGACTACACACTTGTTTAGCTTGTTTCATGGTCAAAGGCGCCGACATTTTTTTGAGTGCTTAGTAGACCTGAAGACAACTATACCTGCATTTTTAGTCGAGAGTAAACACTAAACTAAGAAACTGTGTTATAGCCAAATAATAGAGTCTGATTTTTAACTAAGAGGAGCGATCAAATTTGTTCCACTAAAACCTACACCTACACTTGTGATTGGATAAAACTACGTCGGTATTACACAATGCCAAAGCTTATATTTGATGCATATCTTGATGTATCAACTGTTCTAAGCGATTTCGTGTGAGTTATCAGTTTTGTGTAATTCAAGTAAAAGAAAAAATCAACAGTTACAATTTTAAGTGAAATTGTTAAGAATAAAAGATGAAATAATTGAAATTTATCGAAAAATGTTCTTAGTTTAATTTCTAAGGACTCTAAGGAAGGTTTGAATATGCCTTTTGTATTTACTTATATTTAAAAAACAAGCAATAGAGGTGGAAAAAATATAGGAAAGAATCTGATATGTAGTAAGAAATTTTTAATGGGCGATTTTTGAAGTAAAAAGTATCTTCATCAGTTTCCATATGGCCTTGACATCAGACGAGCGAGTTGCCATACATACAATTTGAAGTTCGTCTACCCAATGTGACGTATTAGCTCTTGCTGTTAATGCAGCTTTAAGAGAGCGGTGAAAACGTTCTACCATTCCGTTACTTTGTGGGTGAAAAGTAGTAATACGAATTCTATGAAAACCCAAAAACTTTGAAAATTTGTTAAATAATTTTGATTCAAATTGAACTCCCTGGTCAATAGTTACCGTTAATAACACCAAACCGGCACACAAAATTCTGAAATAACGTACGTGCAACAGTCTCTGCAGTAATATCCCTAAGAGGATAAGCCTCTGGCCATCTAGTAAATCGTTCAGTTACTGTCAGAATGTAAGAGTAACCTTTTGATGGAGGTAATGGTTCTACTATATCTATATGAATATGGTCGAACCTACACTTAGGTATTTCGAATTTACCTAGCGGGCTCCTAGTGTGACGTGAAACTTTGACAGCTTGACAGCTGACGCAAGTCTTAAATTTCAATCAGTGCTCATTTTGGGCCAGAAATAATTATGTTTGACTAAAGTCCTAGTAGCTTTAATTCCAGGATGAAATAGACCATGAAATATATCAAATATCATTCTTCTATAAATAGTCGGAACATACGGGCGTAGTTTCGGACGAGAAACATCACACCAAATAAATTGGTCCAAATCAGAAATTTTAATTTTCTTTAAATTAAAAGTATGTTTAGAATTTAAAGATTGATTGGACAATAAGTGTTTAAGGTCGGAGTCTTTTTCTTGTGCTTTACATAATAATCTCAAATCGAAATTAACATTCAAAGAAGGGGATTTTTCGATTTGAATCGGTGAAACACCATGGGTCAAAGAAGACGTGTCATGAATACGTGACAAGGTATCCGCTATGACATTCTTACTCCCTTTAATATGTTCAATTTCACAAGAAAACTGAGCAATATATTCCAGATGACATATTTGTCTCGGAGATCTTTCACCTTTCGCGAATAAAGCATTAATCAAAGGCGGTAAATCAAATAAAGCGACCTTCTAGTAAATGTTTAAAATGCCTAATAGCAGAATATAAGGATAAAAGCTCTTTATCGAAAACTGAGTACTTGGTTTCAGCCATGGTGAGTTTACGCGGAAAGAATGCTGAAGGAGTAAATACGTCTTTGCTATCTCGTTGCTCTAGAACTGCTCCCATGGAGACATTCGAACAATCAACTGTAAGTGAGAAAAATGCATCATCACTACAACAAGGATGAGCTAAAATAACTGCATCTACTAAAGCTTTTTTAGCTTTTAAGAAACTATCCATGCAGGTAATAGGAAATTCATCTATTTTCGCAATTTTATTATGTGATAATGTACAGAAGGAATGTAAAGGGACCTACATTTCAGCGAAATTAGGTACAAAACGATGATAAAAGTTTATCATACCTATAAAACGTTGTAGTTTAAGAGTCGTTGGTAATGGAAAATTATTGATGACATCAACTCTTTCAGGAGAAGGTAATATACCTTGTGAAGAAATATGATGTCCTAAAAAGGTCAAATCATTAGTTCCGAAAACACACGACGGTTTAATATTTATACCATATTGGCTTAACCGTTCAAAAACAAGTCTTAAATGTTCTAAATGTTGCACATTTGAACTACTTGCCACTAATATATCGTCTAAATAAGCAAAGACTAAAGGCAAACCGGTAAGGACTTCGTCTATAATTCTCTGAAAGGTTTGCCCAGCATTACGCAGGCCGAAAGGCAGCCGAGAAAATTCGAATAAACCAAAAGGCGTAGTAATTTCTGTTTTGAAAATATCACTCTCTGCGACTGGGATTTGATGATAAGCTCGAATTAAATCAATTTTTGAGAAAATAGCACACCCATATAATCGAGAGTTAAAATCATGTAGATGAAGTAATATCTGGGACTGTAACCATATTTAGTTGTCTATAATCTCCGCATGGTCTCCAGTCATTTTGCTCTTTCTTGGCTACCATTGTTTATTATTAACTCTACAATTATATCATCGGTTTGACTGATAATCTAAGTAGTTTAAACACATATTATAAATAAGTGAAAATTTTAATAAATCCGTTCTTGGAGTAGCTAATTAAAATAAGACGTATGAGCGAGTTTGAAAAGACGGAACACTAAAATAATAGAGCTGAGAATATCCGGGCAGTCATGTAAGTCTGATTTGTCAGAAGTTTATGTAAAAATAGTACAGAAAAGTAGATTCGCCGAAATGCTAAATCGTTTAAGTAAAATCTAGCTAATAAATCTAATTGTGGAGTTCCCCTAGGTGGATATTTATCCACCATCACTTTTAAAGGAGAGATATTTAACATAGCTTATCTGAATTCGCTCCAAACTAATGATATGAATATCATATTATGGATTCCAAACATTATTCGCATATTCTAATTTTGGCCTGACAATAGCATTAAACGGAAGAGAGAGTGTGGAAATGTTCCTAAAATGCCTCGAATTTCTCATAATAAAGCCTAGATTTTCGTAAGCATTAGCAGTAATGTTATTTATCTGGACAGCAAAGGTTAATTTTGAATCGAAGATATCTCCGAGATTTTTAAATTGACTGTATCTATTAACCGTTTCATCGTCTATTTTATACGAAAAGTGTATCGGATTATTTTTCTTGTAAAATTCATGGTATTACATTTTAATATATTTAAAGCTAATTTATTAAATTCACACCATAAATTAATTTTTGAGAGATCTTGTAATTGAAGACAATCTTCGTCAGAGTTAATAGCAAACAATTTAAGATCGTCAGCATATAAAAGAACATTGCTTTGAATATCCCTGCAGAAATCGTTGATGAATAGAATAAATAGCAGTGGCCCGAGAACGGAAATTCGAGATGTTAACACATCAATAGATGAAAAGCCTTGATACTGCACATGAAATTTTCTGTTACCAAAATAGGACTCAAAGAAGCTTAGAAAATCTAAAGTAAATCTGAAATTTGACAATTTTTGCAGTAGAAGTCCATAATCGAGACTGTCAAATGTTTTTGATAAGTTTGTATAAATTACACCTACTTGACCACTACAGTCCAGCGTATTCGTAATAAAATAAGTAACACTTACCAAATTAGTTGTTGTAAATCTACCCGATATAAACTCGTGTTGATGATAGGAAATTTAAGAATTAACACGAAACGAGATTATATCGTATAAGACAATTTCAAAGAGTTTACCAAAATTACACAAAATATTACACAAATATATTAATGTATATTAAATGCAGATTTCTTCAAGCTTTTTACGTTTGTGGAAATTACTTCAATGGAAATTAATTCACACAAATAATGTAAGGTGTAAATCGTCAAGAAACTGATGTAAATTTTAATAAGATGCATATTCACAAAATTAAATATATTCAAAGTGTACAGACACTCCACATTGCACTCTTCAAATATTGTTTATTTAGAAAAATAATATTACAAATCCACAAAATTTCAATACATTGTCGGCAAACATGTGGTATACACAATTTGTCATAAAATTGCTTCCATCCATCTTTTTCATATATGTTGAAGGTTAAAGCTCATGTTGGTTTAAGTACTGAAAGCTGTTTTTCAATAACAGAGTTGTTATCGTAATAGTGGCATTTTTCCAAGCGAGATCAATTACTGCAAGGTTTGTGAATGTGGGTCATTCAACAAATCTGAAAAAAAAACATATATTTTTAACGCAATTAAGCCGAAAAAAATGTAAAACAATTTAGTGACATTCTTGTGAAATCTGTGTGTTGCTTATCAATTCGATTTAGTTAGGAAGGTCACTTGCAACCTAACAACATTTTTTTATAATCGTCACAGAAAAAAAACTGGCAACTCGTATTCAATATTAAATATACGTCGGTGTGTGCTTTTTCCGATTTTCCTTACTGCCCGACTATATTAATAGGCGATTTTCTGTATTTCCAGTTTCGTATTCATAGTCAATTGTCCTGATTTTAAAAATTCATTATTGACTTCAAAATAGAGGTTTTTCAGTTGTATGTTTGTCCATATGTCCGTGAATTTCTGTCTGTATGTATGCATGTATGTGTGGCATCGTAATTCCTACTGTTCCTACGACTGGTTCTACTTGAATGGGATTTTTCCTAATCTGACGAGTATCAGTTGGGGCAGATATTAGGCTTTGCCGCATCACAAAGTATGCAAAAATTCAGCTTGCTGCGAATTTTTGAAATAGAACCAATTGTTTCCTCCTTAAGCTACTGGGCTAGTAGGCGGGAAAGATAAATGACAATTTTAGAGGATTTTTTAAAAACACCATATCCCACTCCCTTCTTAAGGGAACTGTACAAACGGCGGTCTCATTATCTAATTGTTTAGCGTACTACAGTCTTCACTATTCAATTCTTTATTCCTTTCTTTTTTCTTTTTGTACCTTGTGTTTGTTTTTCTGAATTATTCTTCCAAATCATAACATTTTAATAGCACCAATTTTTAATAATCACCAAGTGACATTTTAAACCCGGCATCGTTGCTCCCGTCCTGGTGAATTATTCTAAGCAGATTTTTTATTTGCAGTATTTTTCTCTAGCAGCAACCAAAACGTTCTCCACCAGTGTTATTCCACCTTATTTTTTAGTTAATAAGTTGTAATATTTCCCTTTGGGAGTTCACCTCTTTATTACTACTATTTTAATTCACCTTAAGCGAAAGGAACCTGGGGTCTATACTCGAATCTCTATTAGAATTGTCTACCATGACAAATGTCACTGATAACTGTCGCATACTTTTCCAAAATTGCGTTCTCGAGCAGTAGTAGACACCGATAACCATCATCATCCCAAGTTCTACAGCCCTATGAGGGCCCGACTTTCTCTAGTTTCTTTTGCCATTCCTGCCAATTCCGCGACTCTTGCTTCAATTCCTTGCACCGATTCTTCGTGCATCCTCATCGACACCATCCTACCGTAAGCTTGGCCTGCCACGGCTTCTAGCCCCCGCTGGTTCCGAAACCATGATCTTTCTTGGGGGGGGTAATTGTCATCAGCTCTATTGACATGCCCAAATGAGTCGTCCTATCCTTATGCTTGTTACCACATCCCTACCCTTTGCCACCTGTTTGTATTTCTCATGGAGCTCAAAGTTGTAACGCCGGTGCCATACACCGTCATCACATACAGCTCCAAAGATCCGCCTCTGGATTTTCCTTTCAAAAGTTTATAGTAGGGTTTCGTCAGCTTTACTCAGGGTCCATGTCTCGGATCCATACGTCAGGACTGGGAGTATTAACGTTTTATACACCATTAGCATTGTCTTAAATGATAATTGCCGACTTTTGAGTTGTTTTCCAAGTCCAAAATAGCAGTTGTTGGCAAGTTTTATTTCCTCGGACATATTTTTATTATTTACTGAAGACCCCAGGTAAGTAAATGCTTGCACTACCTCAACGTTGTAATCACCGATAGTCATATTTTATGCGATGTTTCTGGCTCTAGCTTTATTACCTGTCGACGCCGTAACTTTGGTTTTTCTCCCATTTACCGTCAGACCCATATTTCTTGCTGCACCAACGAGTGTGGCAAACGTCTCTTTGGAATATCGTATTGTGCGTGGAACAACATCCACGTCATCTTCGTATGGCATTATCTATATGCTCTTATTAAATATTGTACCTTGTTGTTCAGCCTTGCGTCTCTGAATACTTCTTCTAATGCTATGGTAAAAACCGCTGCCCAAGGAATCACTACTTCCACATCCAGATTCTCTATCCAAGTCACTCACAACGAAAAAACTTTGTAAATGAAAATAATTGTTTATGGAACTTTAATAATATAATATTTGAAATCCTCTACCCCAAAAACCCATAAAACGATACCCCACATCGGTAGTGGGGTGGGGGTGGTGATAGGGGGGGTGGTAGTGGGGGGGTGGATGAAGTAAAAAAATATTTTGAGGTTTCTGGTTCCTGTACATACACTAAATCACAATTTTTTTTTCATCCCCTTTAATAAGGAGGTGGGGGTGGTAATGGGGGTGGCTAATGCGAAAAATTTTTTTGAGACCTTAGCTTCTCTTGTATATGCTAAATACCAATTTCATGGACTCTTACCTGCTTGATTTATCCATTTACCCCAAATTTACCCCAATTTACCCCCCAATCCTTCGACGGAACAAGATGAAAATATAATCTAGTTCTAGATCTCGTTAAAGTACATATGTGTACCAAATTTCAAGTCAATATCTTAAACGGTTCCAGAGTAAACGTGCGCACAAAAAAAGTTACAGACAGACCGACAGACAGAAAATTTTTTTTTCGCTCAAACTTAAAATCTCGGCGTTTCATGACATTTTAAGCCTATTTGGACAATAAAAATTTTTAAAATTTTTTTTGTCGTTACTATACTTCCACTGGACGTGGAAGTAAAAAGGTGACATGCCAGCGTACCCCCCTGCCCTAGTCCTTTATTTGCGTTAAAAGGGTCAGATATTTTATCTTGTATTTTTACACCGATCATAACAGTCGACAAATATGTCGCGTAACGAAGTACACTGTATAATAATTCTACTTTACCGATACAAAAAATTATTTGACAGCATTGAATGTCAGTGGAATCGATATAGAAAACGAACGTTGCTTTTTTACATGTTAGTGATAATAATAGTGTATCAATGGAAACAAAAGAAAGTTACTGCAGCTAACAGCAGAAAAATAGGTTGGTGGAGTTATAGTCTGTTTTTAAACCAGAAGGACTATATAGAAGTCCCATTCACACCATAGAAGTAACCAGAAAATACAATAGAACTTTTTTGGTGTTTTGGGCAACCAACAATACACCACTACAGTATATCTGTGTGCATTTCATTACATTATATAATACATCGACCTCCATTTGACTATGTATTTTTTTTTATCCATATTTAAGAGTTTATGCACTATAAAAACTCCAAGTACTTAAAAAAACTGTTTTTTTCTCTATTTCTGATATAAAAAACAGATTAACTGATAATATTAATGTACAAACCACAAAGATACGAAAATTAAATGAGGAGCTTCGTTTCAAAACGCAATTTCTGGTAAAATTCTATTTTGGTATAAACACCGTTTTTGTAAGTAGACCAAACGGTCACGACTGGCAAACAAGTTTTTGCAGGAATGAATTTATTAGTATATAAATAATCTTAAATCGTCACATAATTAATAATCATCACTTATTATCTTACCAAAAAAAAATTTTTGCTAAAATGAAATTGCAGTTTGAAAAGAAAGCAGGCTTTAATTTCGTTTTGAAAAAAAAAGTAACAGAAATTGCATTTTGAAGAGAAAAAACGTTATATATTTATGTTTTATTATAAAAATGAACAATAGGTAATGAAAAGAAACATCCAGCAATCCATTATTTCACACTACTAATTACACACAAATAACCAGGATATTAAAGTAAACACTAAATACTAAATTATTCGTACATAAATAAAACTATTGGCAGTGCAGAAAATGCGTTTTGAAAGGAACATGTAGAAATTGCGATTTAAACTGAAATTTATTTGCGGAAATTGCGTTCTGAAAAAAAACTATACCAAAATGTATATACAGCGCAAAAATTGCGTCTTGAAAAGTTTTATCGCGTAAATCAGTAGCTTTCAACCTATAGATCGCAATGCCATCTCTAAGTCAATAGCGAAATTTTTGTAGAAATTGCGTATTGAAACGAAGCTCCTCAAATAGTAGTTGACATATATGCCAAAATTTACGACTATTGCCTTGTGTAAAACTGGCGAAGGCATATCCAATCACAGATGTCTGATTTAGCGCGGTAAATTTGAAACGGTCCTTCTGGTTTAAAAACAGACTATAGCAAAGAAGACATTTTGTCTGTTAAATTGTGTGGTAAATTCATCTCTTTATATTTTATTTCTCTATATTATTAATTAATATCTTATTTTCAAAATAAAATATTTTTTTTATAAAACGTTCTTTACTTAAAAAAGTACATTCTCGTAATAAGTATAGCATAGCCATACCTTCGGTTTCACACTTAACAGTGGAGCTCGCATTTATCTTTGTCTAACCAATTCTATTAGATTTATTACTAAATCTTTACTTAATCGAATCACTATTATAAACTTCCCATCGTTAAGTTCAAATGAATTATATTTCTTGTAATACCTTCATCTATATTGATCTGCATCTTTTTGAAATTATAAGGTTTCATTCAAGTATTTTCATAAAACTTTGCGTCTGCCATTAAGTCGCATGCGGGAATATAATGTCGTGTGGTCTTTACCCACTCATTGAACATTCTACTGAATATTGTAAAATACGACATTCGAGAATGCACATTTTTAGTCGTACAAATGCGACTTTTACTAATAGAGATTCGAGAAAAGACCCCCCTGGTCATTATCTCATCATATTTGTTTTTAGTTGATCTGGCCCCGTCTCATCCCGTCCCGTCCAATCCTTTTGCCATGGAGTGCAGAAAAGAAATAAAACCTATAATTATACAGTTAGTTCAAAGAATGTTACTTTTGCCCCCCTTACAACACGCCTATGTGTAGTTCTTTTTTTTTGGGGTTAGTATAATTTTCGACGTATTTTTTTATGCTCTACAAATCTCCCTTGTATTGTAATTGTAAATTGATTTCAGAAGGGAAATTTGATCTGGCATCTGTCATTTTTGGATTGTTACATAATTTGGTTCTTGATTCATTAAAGAGTAAGTTTTATAAAAAACACTTCAAGTCTATTTGTCGAATTCGGAATAACTTTTAATTTTTAATTTAATACCCCAAAAATGAAATGAAAGATGTTTCTTAATCTATCACTGGAATTCTAGGTGTCAGGACTCTCCCGTACGAGAGGTAACCTTGTCTTTGGAGAGCAGATTGTTTTGAGTGTCATGCCGTCTGGCACTATACGAAAAACAGGGATTTAATAATAATAATAATAATAATAACGTTTATTCATAAATAAAGAGAACAATAGCCTATGACATTTTAATAATAATAATAATGATAAATAAACGTGTAGTCGACTCACGAAGCACTCACACGTCATGGACTGTGAGTACTTGTTTGTGAGCTAAAACCTACCAAAATCTATTTATAATATGGCATTGTTTAGTTAAATTTAAATATATGTACATATTTTTTTTTCATATTTTTTCTTTACATTTTTTTTTTAATATTATCTATAAGTATTTTTTTTTTATTTTAACATATCGATTATATAAGGTAAAATAAATTCATTTTTTCACTCATATAAATATACTTAGTTTCTTAACTACGCAAACAAATCAACGGTGGTTCAATCTGAAACATAAAATTATGTTTGACTTTCTCAGAATATATCACAGCAAGGGCTAACACCGTTACTGATTAAGACTAGGCACAATAATGTGTTTTGTCTATTATCGCATGTACTACATTTCTAGGTGCATCAAACATCCATTGTTTAATTTTTTTTTTTAATGAATGGAGACTGTTTAGCGTTTTAATATCCTGCGGTAATGCGGAGTACATTTTGGAGCAAAGGTATATATAACATCTTTGACCTACTGTTTTAGTGCATTTTATGTTTCTAGAAATAGACGCAGTTTTTGTCCTGGTGTTATATTGATGTTCGGAAAAATTTAGAAGTTTTTTGTTTTTAAATATTTCAGTACACATGGCTAAACCAAACAACTGACGCACATCCAGCACTTTTGCTTCTTTATACAATAAATCAGACGAGTACGTATATTTTCTTTTCAAAATTATTTTTAGGCACCATTTCTGCATTACATCTAATGAGTGTAAGTAGTTCTTATTAACTCCCCCCCAAGCTAAAATTGCGTAATTTATATGGCTTGGAATTAGGGAAAAATATATTGTTTTAAGGTCGCGAAATTCTAGAAAGTCGGTTAGATATTTTATTTTTGAGATAATGCCCCTGATTTTTCTTACAATGAAGTTTATTTGTTTATCCCATCTTAAATGACAATCTATAATGATACCTAGGTATTTGACGTTATCACTTTCTTTCAGACTTATAGCATCATGATTTATTTCTATCGATATGGATTTATATTGTGGTAAACCGACTTTGTATGAACTGAACGCTACGTATTTTGTTTTGTCCGAGTTTAGTGTTAAGGTGTTATTGTTAAACCATGTTATTATTGTGGAAAAGTCTTTTTGTACGTCAGCCCGTAAGGAATCCCATGTTTTACCTTTATATAATATAACCGTGTCATCAGCGAAACTTGTTATGTTCCCCAAACTGTTCAAGCTCAGTAGGTCATTGATGTATACCGTAAATAGTAATGGTCCCAGTACGGTTCCCTGTGGGACTCCATACATGACTGTTTTGGGATTACTATATACTTCTTGTATTGAAACATAATTAGTTCTGTTTTCAAGATAGCTTTTGAGAAGTTGGAGAGTTTTTCCCCTGATACCGACAGCATAAAGTTTTTGGAGCAGCTTATCATGGCAGACAGTGTCAAACGCCTTTGCAAGGTCAACAAAGACTGCCAAGGCTGGTTCGCTCTTATCTAAAGACTCATAGATTTTAGAGGTTAAATCACATATCGCATCTTGAGTAGACCTATTTTCCCTAAATCCATATTGTTTATCTGAAATTATTTTATACCTATTTAGGAAGCTCAATAATCTTTTTTTAATAATTTTTTCGAAAATTTTTGCAAAATTAGATATAAGGGTTATAGGTCTATAATTACTTATCTCATCTTTTGCTCCGTTTTTATAAAGTGGTTTAACAATTCCAACCTTAAACACAGATGGTACTATACCTTCATTAATTGCCTTATTAATTAGGTGAGTAAATGGTTTTATTATTAATGCACTAATTTTTTTTATTATTTCAGATTTTATGCCGTCGATGCCAGGGAGTTTATTATTTTTTAATTCTTTAATAGCCTGATTAACTTCCAAAACAGTTATCTCACTGAGAGATATGGAGTTTTCATTATATGATAATTGTAGTGGTGTTGGTACGTGTGACTGTAAGATTTTTTCTGCAAGATTTTTTCCTAAATTTGTATAATGGTCATTAAAACCATTTGCAATGTCAGCAGGATTATTTATTATAATGTCGTCTTTTTTAATAGAGGTAATCACTTCATGGTTTTTGTTTTCATTGCAGATAGTTTTTTTCTCTCGGTAAATATGTTCTAGTTAGTTTGAGATAGTAAGTTTATAATAATATGCAAAACTCATTAATTTATGATTCTATGCAATAAATAGTTTTACATATTTTCCAACTGGTTTTATTTCATTAACGTATTCTTACTTGTATGAAATATATCAGATTGTGGTTTCGTATTTTCATATAGCTAATTAAATATTCTAAACAAGAAAAAGCAATTACACATGTATATTATGACATAAAGTAGACTATTTCATTATCCATTTGTTAAATTCTATCGACAATCATTGCTAAAAGCAAATGATGTGTGATTGCACTACAAGGTGAAAGCTCGAGAGGTTGTCGACCTACACTGCATTTAATCAGGTTTATTGTTTTAAAACACTAAACTGATTCGCATATTATGCTATTGAGATATTAAAAGTGAATAAAATATTGATTTACTTCCACAGGGGGTTACTTATGTTTTTAATTGCCATTGTACTTATGGAAAGGGCATAATGAAAATCAAAATATTTACGTATACAGAAGTATTTAAAAAAATTAAAAAAAATAAATATGAAAGTTTGAAATTGGTGCAAAAATAATTTCAGAAAAACGTTCATGATTATTTTTTTGAAAATGACATTCATCATTTATACAGTTATGCTGAACTCCGCCTGGACTGAAAACTAAATAAAGGCGAGTTATTATTATTTACGAATAATAGATATAATGAAAATATTTTAGCCCACCACTCGGGTGGTATTTTTTTTTCATGGCTGACATGTTATTAAGATTTTCGAACTTTGACTTCAGATCAAAATTAATGACTCTAGAAACTCTTCATACAAATCCGAAAACAACTTGGGCACTTTCCGATATTCATCGGTTAGAAAGACATTTTTCCGGTAGATGCCTGTGGTTGTCTGTGGTTAATAGTATATTGTGTATCTAGGTGTGAAAGCGATACATTCCCGGACGACAATGCAATTGTTGGCCGAGGCCAACAAGCATCGAAGTCTGGGAATGTGCTTTCACACCGAAGTACACATACTATTTTTTCTGAAATCACAATAAATACTATTTTAAACTTATAAAAATCAAAAATATAAACATTTAAAAAAAAAAAAAATCTGAAATCGCAATCAATACTCTTTTAAACGTATAAAAATCAAAAATATTAACATATTAAAAAATATATAAAAAACGTACGGGAATGTTACTTCCCGGCCTAGGCCGGGAAGTAACATTCCCGTACGGCTTTGTTGATCGTTGCTTGGCAACGGATCTTTTCCGGTCTGTTTTCTGATAGTTTCCTAGCAACGGACTAAAATACTGGATTTGTACATTTTTCGCTCCAAAATCGCGCCGAAAATGTAGACATTCCCGATCGATTTCAGAAAAAATTATGAAACGCCTCGGTTGATTTTCCTAGTTTTTTTTTGACAACTCGATCGATTTTCTTCAAAAACAATGGGGTTCTTCCTCTAGCTAACACTAACTTACTTTCTAAATTTCAATACAATCGGACTTTTCTTTCTTAAGTTATCGTGCTTACAAGAAACGTGACGGACGGACAGACGGACGGACGGACAGACGGACATTTTGAAAGTTGTTCAGAATTCGTTCACTAACACAATGATATGAAAATTTTTTCTCTACGAGCGATATTTTAGAAATGTGCCTTCGTTTTTGCGAAGAGTATAATAACAAGTGAAAAAATATTCTGTCAAATTGGCTAAAACGGTACCAATATGGTGTGAAAAAATTGTGTTTTGTCCCAAAAACCATTTTGATGAACCAGATAAACTTTATTTGCAATCAAATAATTTAGTATTTTCGACGGTATTTCGAAAAAATCAGTCATATGTCAAAAAGTGACGTTTATTGAGTATACAGAATGTTCTAAATTTGAATCGGTTATCTTTAAAACTAAAGGGGCAAACGGGGGGGGGGGGGGGGGGGTGTACTTACTATGATCCAGTTACACGCCGTATACCGTAATTCAGTTTTCCTTTATATATTAATAAAACCAATAGTTTTTTAAAATTTGAGCTATTATGTTCTCTAATTACCTATTGGTTTATTTAAATTTGCATAAAATATATAGAAATGTCAATACATTTAACTTCCCTTAAATATGGTATTTGTTACTGTTTTAATGAATAATATCAGGTATTTTATGAATTGTTTTATTAATACACACATTTCATTAATACACATTACACATACAGTATCGGAAGATTTTGGATTTGGGTGGCAGGCATAGTTTCAACGGCTTGACAGACCACCTACAATAAAGGCGTGTACCAGTGCTCTAGTAGAGGGAGCAAATAATGACGCGCGATCAGGAAAACACGTACATCATTGCTATTAAAAATTTCAGTACCATTTATTGTAGTTGGCTCTGTTCAGTATAGGTAATATTATTACGTGCTTTAATAACTAAAATTATTTAACTCGTTATACTTTCAAAACGAGTCAAATAATTCTTCACATTTCCCGCAGACAGAGCTGCCCACGTACATGTGGTGGGGAAAGCAGGTGGCACGAGTAGGATGTGTTATACGATAAAAAGAATAGCCTAGTTGCTTGGTTCTCGCTTGCTCTCATTGCCGACCCAAATGAAACATTTTCTGACACTGTATATGAAATTTAGTACATAGTTTTCATTGTCCGTAATCACATATTTACGAGATTATCTATTTTTGATCTACAATATGTTCTTCGTTTTCGTTTTTGCGAAGAGTACAATAAATAAGATGCCACTGAAAATGTTTTCTAGAAGGTATGAATAAAGTGTCACTCAGTTGCATAAATACCTAGACAGGCATAGGCATAGGTAGATATTAGTAGAAAGGTAGATAGGAATTGGGTTTTATTACTTAATAGCGCATTTACACATTCGTGCTCTCGTTTCGCCTCGTCACTCGCAGACATTCGCGAGTGGCATTCGCACGTTCGTCCCCTTCCCACAACGCGAATGACCGTTTTCACATTCGCCGAGTCACAGTATAGAGAAGACCAGTAGTTACACTCGCAGCGGCCCCTTTGATATTTGTTGTACTCGATTTTATTTTTTTTAAATCCACTGCGCATCTACTGTTTGTATCTCACGCGCATTTCGTTGTATACTGGCGACAGTGGCGACTGTTTAGAAACGTAAACGTAAACAAAAAAAATAAATCGGCAGCTACTGGAAGCGGCTGGAACCTCCCCACCCGGTGAATTTTTGAAGCCGAAAAGAGCACTAAACAATATGAACGATCTCATTTAATTAAATTTATTAAGTTGAAATATTTTTTTCGTATTAAATCAGAAAAAAGTCTTTCGTTCGGTGGGATTTGGACCTAAGAACTTGAGTGTTAAATTTATAGTCTGCACAACATTAACGTTTTATTCAATGTTTTTAATACAAATATATGCTTCATCGGATCCTAGCCCGGGGCCAGCCAGACAACCACGGTGAACACCGCCGTGGCGAGTGTGAGGCTGGACGAGGTAGGTCCGGTTTGGCTTGGAGAAAAATAGAAAAGTAGCTCCTGTCTTCTGTAGGCAGGCTTAAAGACTAGGTTAAAATTATAATGTATCCACATGGACCTAAAATGAATATAAAAATAAACACAATTCTATAAAAACGTTCGTAGGCAAGAGCACTTAATAATTTTGATTATTGATACGGGAAACAACTAAACGAAAAAACTTGTTCGTTGGTAATGGGATGGATGGCAGGGATGGCCATCTTTGAAAAAAAACCATATAACTCTTGGTGGACAGCTTCCCTGCCAGATGTAGCCAGGGTAGTGTTCATGGTGGATTGTTTAAGTTTTAGTTGGTATATTTTGTTTTATCTTTTGGCCTCGACCAATTATTCACTAAATCGGTCGCGAAAGTGACAGCTGTCAAATTTTTGGTTCCAATGTTTCTCTGGGGACTTTGGATTTTGAAAAATGTTTAGGTTGGTACCAATGTCTTAAATTGTTTTTAGGTTATGTAGTACTATTTTTAGGTTATGTTGCCGGAAGAATTTCCGGTGGGATGCCGGAAGTAGCGGAAATAGTTTTTAAAATATAATGTCACTGGCATTTTTAAAGTTTTATTGGAAAAAATTCACCGAAAGCGTTCCGGTGGGGTTGCTTACACTTGTAGGGCTTGTAAGCGGTTCAGGATGGCCTCTCACACCATCCGTGGGCTTTATAAACATCGAAAAAACTTGTAATCTCTCGATGCACTTGACACGTCAAAAATACTTAGCATACAGTCTGCACGCTTTAACACACTAGCAGAGAACTTATACCACAAATGGACCCGTAGTATTTTTTGGGAATTTTCCTTTGAGTCCATTTAATAAAATTTGACATTTTTCTGAAAATTTGACATTTTTCTGAAAAGTAATATTTTTCCGAAAATTTGACATTTTTTTGAAGTGACATTTCTCCGAAACTTTGACATTTTTTCGAAAATTTGACATTTCTCTGAAGTGACATTACTCCGAAAATTTGACAATTTTCAAACATTTGACATTTATCTGAAAGGTGACATTTTTCTGAAAGGTGACATTTCTTCGAAAATTTGACGTTTTTTCTAAAATTTGACTTTTTTCTGAAAAGTGACATTTTTCCGAAAATTTGAAATTTTCCTGAATTTTTGACATTTTCCTGAAGTTTTGACATTTTTCTGAAAAGTGACATTTCTCTGAAAATTTGACATTTTTTCGAAAATTTGACATTTTTCTGAAGTGACATTACTCCGAAAATTTGACAATTTTCAAACATGTGGCATTTTTTTGAAAGGTGACATTTCTTCGAAAATTTGACGTTTTTTCGAAAATTTGACATTTTTCTGAAAAGTGACATTTTTCTGAAAATTTGACATATTTCTGAAAAGTGACATTTCCCTGAAAATTTAACATTTTTTCGAAAATTTGACATTTTTCTGAAAAGTGACATTCTTCCGAAAATTTGACATTTTCCTGAATTTTTGACATTTTCCTGAATTTTTGACATTTTTCTGAAAAGTGACATTTCTCTGAAAATTTGATATTTTTTTCGAAAATTTGACATTTTTCTGAAGTGACGTTACTCCGAAAATTTGACAATTTTCAGACATTTGGCATTTTTCTGAAAGGTGACATTTCTTCGAAAATTTGACGTTTTTTCGAAAATTTTACATTTTTCTGAAAATTTGACATATTTCTGAAAAGTGACATTTCCCTGAAAATTTAACATTTTTTCGAAAATTTGACATTTTTCTGAAAAGTGACATTTCTCCGAAAATTTGATATTTTTTGGAAATTAAAAAAAAAAAAAATTTCGTGACTCGTCTTGTAGAAATATTTTTTTGATATCATCAGTTCGCCTGTTATAAGAATTTTATGCTTTTACGGCGTCATCAGAACGTAGGTGTATTTTTAATTCACTCGTATTCCATCCATCTACGTTTAACTTTAATTGGATGTTTCCAATAGTTAAGTCGATATCTGCACCAGTTTCTAAGAATTTTTCTTATTTGTGACGTCATGTGACGTAGGTGTATTATTAATTCACTCGTAATCCGTCCGTCTACAATATTTATACGTACGTTTCAAATTTCAGTTCGATATCTTCAACCGTTCCCGAGTTATCAGCCGAAATCACTGAACACCTCTGTCATAATTAGAAATATCACCCTGTACATTGCACTGCTTTGAGGACAAAACAAGTGAAATTTTTGTTTTTTAATTTTTTTCACGGAAACCAAATCGAAAAAGTGCAAGTGTGATATATTGTTGAAATCGGAATTTTTACTGCTTTTCAATGGTTCAGTTACAAATTGTAAGTAATCATAAAATAAACAACTTGTTATGCCAAAACGGCACTAAACGTAATCCGATCTCAACCAAAACCTTTTCAGATCTTCTGGAGCACTAAAGAAATCCTCATGCAAAGTTTCATCCAAATCCGTTTAGTAGCTTCGCCGCTATCGTGCTAACATACATACACACACACACACACACACACACACACACACACACACACACACACACACACACACACACACACACACACATACACACACACAGACATTTTTCAAAAACAACTTTTTTGGGTTCCTGGGACCTCAAAACGTAAAGATTTGATGTTATCTCAATTTTCGTTTTTGGACTAATTGTAGTAACCTCCCACAATTTTATTGTGGGGAGGTTAATAAACATCCACCCCACCCTACATCATCGCTGCCGTCCACTGCGCATCGAATAATTTAAGCCCAGGAGCATCGCATGCGCACTGAAAATCTTATACAACTGTTCCGGCTGAGTACGACTACTGGTCTTCTCTCTACTGTGGCCGAGTGTTCAGTTTACTATATGTCGAGGCGAAACTACAAGCCTACAATCCTTTGACTTGTCTCCAAAAACTGCTCCGGCGCGAGCGCTACGGGCGGCGAGGCGAGGAACGAGACGAACGACGAGTGAACCGACTACACATTTGCCTTGCCACTGGCCTTGCAATTCGACACGCCATTCATGCGAATGTGTAAATGCGCTATCATCATTTTGAAATCAGTGTAAAAAAATGAAAAAGTAATGCAAACAAATGTATTTTTAAAATGATTCTCCACAAATTGTCATTACGTAATAAAATCCAATTTCTTGTTACCTTCCTCTGATAGGAGACAGGAGTTTGTGAAATGTTTGCGAAATGCTGTTATTTCATACATTTACTTCTAAACAAGTTTGATTCTTTAAAAATAAGATATCTCTTATTTTTTGCAGGCGAATCAAATTGTTCTTTAAAATTTCATTAATTTGGAACGAACAACACTTGTTGTAAAGTTGTGTATTTAATTTATTTAGTCATAATTAAGTCCCACCCTGTTGTCAGGCCTGAATGTGACCACACACAAATGGTGAAAATGATAAATGTTTATTTATTGAGAAATTGAAAACACTCTAATACTTATGAACATTTACACAAAAATAATGTTATTGCACCAGATATCTCTCTAGCCTTGAATAAGTTTTTGTACAAAATGAAAAAACATAAATGTGCAAATAAATCAATAAGAAACAGACCATGAAATTTAAAATAAGGCCTTGTTCAGTTTGCAATGCAATTAATGATAACATAATACAGTAAACATTGGAACCACTTATTTCACATCTGAAAACCGCAATGAATCGTTTTACGGGGGATACTAATTTATTGTTCGTTTAGTTAAAAGCTGGCAACTGTTCGTCGTTTTCCACGATAATGAAAGCAGTATAGTTTTAATCCTGTCAATGCATGGTTTCTAGAGGGAAATGCCGATATCACAATTTTTGACTTGAGGGCTGTGTTTGGACTATTTAGGAGGTAAACATACCAAAAGTCCCCGAACACAGGAGGGTGTGGGTGCAGGGGGCACGAAAAAGGACCCCATATCTCGAAGACGGTTAGCCATAATCAAAAAGTGGCTATATGTGAAATTAAAGCTGACTAAATTTTCTACAATAATGTTTGTATAATTTTTTTCGAATCTGTTATGGTTCAGTAATGAATTGTATATCTTTTAACAGTATTCCAACTTTACTACAGATTTATTATAAATTAAAAAATTAATCATCATGGAAAAAAATTTGTTGTACAGATATCCGTTTCATAGTAGACTGAACTCAAATATCGAATGAAAAATGTCTTTGTGTCTGTAGGTATGTGTGTGCGTGTATTTGTGTGTGTATACCTTTTCTTGTAAACACGATAACTTCTGTTAATATTTAATTTGGAACAATTTGGAACATATGTAAAACAGTATAGTTAAAATAATCCCTACTGAAATTGGGCTATATCTGTAATACATGGTGATGTGATAACCAGAGGCCTACAAACTGTCACAACATAATAATCTTATTAAAAACACCATGTTCTAAATTTTAGGATAACATTGATATATCATCTAATTTAAATAAAGTTGGCTTGAACCTAACATACACCCGGTATATTGCGGTTTATAAATCTTCTTGAACGTTCATTGCAGGGCTATTTGTGCTCAACAGTAATAATTTAGATTTTTTGGATTTGATGCGTATTTTCCGAGTAAAATGACAAAAATTATAATTTTCATTATAATGTAAAAATTTTAAATTACTGTACTTAGCTCAGTACAACTTTTATCCTAATGCAACCAAAAAAAACATACATTACTTTTAAACACACATTCTCTCAAACCTTCTGCTACTGATGATTTTCTTCAAGTAAAAATCAAATTTCAAAACTGTCAAAACTCTCTTTGTACTTAAAATTGCTGAAATAACGGAAAGGAAACAATAAATCACCCATTTTACTATCACTCAGCCTAAGTGTCGCATCCACAGAAATAATTAATATTAAAAGTAATGTTGACGTTGAAATAATCATTTATTTCGAGAGTTTCAGTTAATGTACTATTGTCCTAAATTACCGCATGAATTGTGGTCATGTGAAAAGTTTAAAAGATACAGGAACTTTAAACATTTGTAACAAAGGCATCCGTTCTGCACATTATTCTCAAAAGTTATGTGGCGTAGAATCCCAAAGGTTCATTTATGGCTGTCATAACAAAACAAATATGTAGGGCGGATTGGAGAGAATCATAGAACTTTGTTGGCGTGACAGAACTTTCCTTTTAAATTTGGAGGAAAGCAAATGAGAACAAATGTTATCAACCAAGAAAAATCTGTACAGTGTGTTATAAAAAAATAATTCAGAACTGTCGTTGAAAGTTGCACAATAAATGATTCTGTGAAACGTGATCAGCGCGTGCAACGAATCCTATTGGCGCTTGAATTTGAAGAGGATATGTTTAAAAATAGTGATGATAATGATGATGATGATGACGATGTCTATGACAATGACGATGACGATGACAATGACGATGACGAAGACTAAGAGGACGACGACGACGATAATAATAATAATAAGATCGACAGCCCTTTGTCGACGACCGCGATGAACAAGGACGCTTTGAGTGGGCAGATGAACTGAGAGACGACCTTATGCAGTGCTATGAAAGCAGTGAGCCCGCGCGAAGGGAATACATGGGGCGAATGCATGTTCTGTGGTGTGCAAAGCACCCAGAGCACAGCGCTTTCACGCCACAAAACCTGCGTGATTATGTATTCCACCTTCGTTGCAGGGGCTACGTGAGAGCTGCTCCTCAGCCGGCGAATGAGGTGGCCGAAGGTCCACCGAATGAACCGGTTGAGGATGCAGTCCCTGTCGTTCCACCAATACCAGAGGGCCTCAGTACCAGACGGGGGCTACACCACATAAAAGCCCCCAGGCCACAAGATCTGGCCAGAGTGGATGAAGAACTTCATGAGGAGGACGGGCTGACATCTGGCACATAAACTGTGCCGTGTATGCCGCTGCTCAACGCTTTTCTCGGTTGGAGAGGAGTAATACTGCCTCCCCACAGGAGAGGGCGGAGCGGCGCATACAAAAGATGGAAGCCAAGATCCGGTCGGCGAGGTAACACGCATCCCGTATCCAATGTGTGATGGACTATATGGCGGCCAATAAGCCCCTAAAGTGCGTCGAATAGCCGCCAAATTAAGACGAGTCCATCACACACTCAATGAGGCAGTGCTGCGAACCACCAAACAGCACTGTCTCAACAGGATACGGATGCTAGTGGTTTGTAAAAAATCACTAGTGAGGCGGGCGAAAAATAAACTCTTCCGCCAAAAGCCCTCGCGTCTTTTCGAACCGCCTCCGCGTGTTGAAGAGAATCCGCCGACTAGATCAGGTGGAAAATTTCTGGAAAACGCTTTACGAGAAGCTTCCACTCAACCGAGACTCTCCAGCCCTGGCACACTTTGAAGCCTTCTGTCAAAGGCTTCAACAACCAAACGAGGTGTGCCAACCGATAACTCCAGAAGAGGTTCGAAGAGCTCTTGAGGGCTCTAAGAACTTTGCTGCTCCAGGTCTCGACGGGATCAATAACTTTTGGTGGAAAAAGTTATCCGGTACCCACCACCATTTGGCCAGAATTTTCAATTCATGGCTAAATGGGGAGCAGCAAATTCCTTCTTGGGTTGCCGAGGGGCGGACAGTGCTGAACATGCGGGTGCTCCACGCAGTTGAACCGGTTTACGAGCGGATATATGAGTAACGAGGGTCAAAGAGAGGTGTCGTTGGCTGCAAGGAGAACCTGCTTATTGACAGGTGTGTTACGCAGGACTCCGTGGAGTATAAGCGGACCTCTCCATGGCCTGGATCGACTACCGCAAGGCATTTGACATGCCATCTCATGAGCTTATTTTACACTTGCTCCAATGTCTTGCGGTGCCCGGTCCCGTAGTGAGATGTATTGAAGAACTGATGCCGCTCTGGAGGACTCGCTTTACCATAACATCGGGTAACGATAGAGTCCAGACGGAGCCGGTATCGTTCAGAAGGGGAGTATTTCAGGGAGACTCCCTCAGCTTCCTTCTGTTTTGCATCTCACTACTGCCATTATCCGTTTCGCTCCGGAAAACCCGTGGCTACAACTGCGGTACCCCTGGCGATAGGAGGCATAAGGTCACCCATCTGTTTTATATGGATGACCTTAAACTTTATGCCTCCGGAGAGAGGGACCTACACCAATCCCTCAGGGGGGGTACAGGAGTACACGCAGGCTGTCGGTATGGAGTTCGGGTTAGACAAATGTGCACTGGTCGATCTCAAGAGAGGACGATGCGGGGACTACGAAGAGGACGCGCAGCTCGTAGACGGAAGCATCTTATATCATCTAGATGCCGGAGAGTTGTACACTTACTTGGGTGTCGAGCAACGCTCCACCCAAGAAGTGAGTGTAGTGAAAAACGCTCTCCGCGCCAAGTATCAGCACCGACTCCGACAGATCTGGTCTTCAAAACTGCCGGGGAAGAACAAGATGTCTGCTACCAATATGCTTGCCGTTCCGATCCTTCTCTACTCCTTTGTGGTAGTGAAATGGAGCCGAGAAGAGTTGCGTAGGAACCCGTAAGAAGATGCATCTCAATAGGAGTTTGCATCCTAAATCGTCCGTTCCACGGCTATACCTCCCGCGACATTGGGGAGACCGTGGACTCTTGAGCTTGGAGAGTCTCCATAATAGGATGGTTCTGGATGGAGCCTGTAAGGTCATTAGGAATTCGGATCCCCTCCTCTGCATGGTCCGGGACCATGAAAATACAGGGGTAGGAACCTTTCTGTTTAAGGCAGCACAGAGAGCAGCCGATGAACTTGGTCTCTCCTTCGACGTCGAGCGGGTAAATCGCGACTCTGTCACCGAGTTGGAACCTGCTCGGCGAAAAGCCCAAATTAAAACTGCAGAACACAACATCTTTCTGCAGCTTCACATGGATAAGCCAATGCATGGAGTTTTCTATAAAAATATAGAAAATCTTTGCTTATCCGAAAGGCTGACCTTTACCTTCTTAGGTTCAGCCGGGCTGAAGTCTGAGACCTAGGGATTCATAATGGCTTGCCAGGATGGTGTATTTAATACCCTCGTCTATCGTAGTCGTGTCATGGGTATAGAGGGTCCCTGATATCAGCTGCAGGGCCTGCCGCAGGGCGCCAGAGACTCTGATGCACTTGTTGTCGGCGTGTCCGACATATGCAGTCTCGGCCTATATCCAGAGGCATGACGGAGCATTACGAGTGCTTTATTATCAGCTAAAGCACTCGTATGGGATAGACGAGACACCAGTGCTGCCTTACGCTCTGGGGGATATTGAGTCCGTTGTGGGAAATGAGAAGTGTCTAATTTATTGGAACTACTCGTTTCCCACCGTCAGGCAAATACAAGCCAACAAGCCTGACGTAGTACTCCTCGACCATCAACTCAAGACAATGTTCGTCGTGGAGTTCTCGGCTCCCGCGGAAAACAATATTGTCTTGAAGGAGGAGGAAAAACGGACAAAATATCGAGATTCGCTCTTCGAACTCCGCAGACTCTATCCAGACCATACTGTTAAGATAGTGGTACTGATTATAGGAGCCCTCGGTGGAACGAGACACACACTGCTTTCAAAACTGAAGATCATACCGGCATGCCGAAATTCGGCAGAGGTCTTAGCCGGCAGAATGCAGAAGGCCGTCATCGTCGGCTCATTACGTCTGCTCAGGGCACGCGATTCTCGGACCCAGTAGTCACTCACCCCACGGGCGTGGGGAGTGGCTACCAGTACCACCAGCTCCCCTCTGTGAGGGTCGGAGCCACAGAGAAGGGTGACTGGTTTTTAGCTAGCTAAAATAATAATAATAATAATAATAATAATGGACTGGAAAAGAAGAAGTACAAATACCTTGGTTACCAACAAACCAGAGATATAGATCAAAAAAGGCTAAGGATAAGGAGTTGTTAAGAAATGAACTGGAACAGCGGTAGAAATTAACAATGAATACAAAATTGCGTGCCAAAAATATGTTAATGGTCATATTAATACCTGCGCCGTATCAGTGCTGACGTATAGCTTTGGGGTAATCACAGGAACAAGAACGAATCTCAAACAACTAAATCGGAAAGTTCAGAAAGCACCACCCACAAAGCTCAACATCGCTCGCGAATTAGGTGGTAGAGAAGTTAATGTTATTGAACTCCACCAAGAGCAACTCGCAAACCTCCGCAAATATATCCATGATATGTTGGACCATAATCCAGTGGTATAGGTCTAGCCAACAAAAATAAGAAGCTCACACCACTCAATCTCTTCGACAGACAACCCGTAAATCTGGAGGACGTGGATTATATCGCACCATGGCATGCAAAGGAACTCCATGGACGTATCCTGCAATGCTCAAACAAAACCACATTAACAAAAAGGCCTCCTTGAAGTGGTTAAAAAGAGGGTTACCTGTTTCCAGAAACGGAAGACTCCGTCATGGTCATTCAATACCAAGAGATAACCACGCTCAATTACCGGCGATACATAATGAAAGAGGCAGCAGACAGACAGGTGTGAAATATGTTGCGACTAAACATAGTCAGCGGATGTAGGGTCCTCGCGCCATTAGATTAGACCAAGAGGCATGACAATTTTGGAAGGGTGACAACCGGGAAATAATATCAGATGTACAAATACAACACAACAGACCGGATATAATACTGATGGACAAAGCACATAAACATACTTACCTGTTGGATACAGCAATACCACTAAACTGCGGAAAAAATACAGAATACAAGTTAAACCCTAGCAAATGAGATCAGAGAACTGAGGGAAAGGAGAGAGTCGAAGCCACAGGCAAGATATTATACGCCACTCTGCAAAGCCTTCACAAACTGCAATTAAATGAGCGTGTATTTATCGAATGCAGAAACTTGTGCTGATAAAACCTGCGGGATACTTAGAAAAGTTCTAAACATCTAAGTCTTCTAAAATTATAATATATTTTATATTTACCTTCACCATTCAAATACTTACCATATCCTTGCACACGTATACCGGAATGGAAGTTTAAACTAAAGCATGGACTTCGTAGAACCTGTAAATAATAATTAATAATACTTAACACCAAGAAGATAATTAACATCAGCATCGAAAGGTAGAAGTACTCTGCGCAAAACAGATTAATGGACAATTCTTCCGCGGCCTTGACCGACTAAGTGCAGATCTACGTTGAAGCAGCACGCCGAACCATGAGAATAGCCACGTACTTGGATCGAGTCCTCCAATATGGCCACTTTCATAAGAATGTATGCATTCGATTTAAGTCTCTCACTCAGCTTGGAGCTATTCTTGTGGCTTGGCATGCCGCTCCAACTGCACTAACAGTAGACAAAAAGACGCTTACGAAGTTATTGAACGGCTCAAGATTGGTGCAGAAAGCTTAATAATTGCAGCGCGGGCCCAGTCGCTAAATATTAGATATTACCAGAGGATGATTTTGGAACAGCCTGTGTAGAATAACCTTACACATATCGTCTGAAGGACGGGACACCAATTTATTTATTAAAGGGCGCCAGTCGCGTTCTCCCTTGTTCGTATGTGGATTTCCACTCCCGGGCGGGTTTTTTATATACTTATGAGATGTTTGACGGACGAGAAAGGTAAAAGCTGTACTTACCGTAGATTGCTAACGGCGTTCTCCCCAAAATTGGTTTCTTTCTGGATGCACTTATCTCATTTACATTTTAATAGATCGTGTGCTGAGAGATCTCTAAATTACTTTTATAAACCCTCTCGAGCTTTCGTGACGCGACCGGGTATTGAGTTATAAATATTTATTTAAAGCCAAATAGATTTTTTTATTAGTTTCCTGCATTTCTAAAAAAACACATCACCTTTAGACTGGTTTTTGAAATCTTTATAAGTCCATATCAGGAGTTGGAAGCTATAAGATTGTCCAAGAAAGAATTCAGATAATCTTATTGCATGTATTCTTTCCAAACTTATTTAAGCAAACACAAGCTATGTGAAGATAAAATGAATTTGGAACTTTTAAAAGTAAAGTGCCTCACAGTATACCTACCTCTCTAAGGCCGATATAAAAAAAAAACAAAAAAGACATCAGTTATTAAAAAAAAGATTTCAAACCAACAGCAGTTTCTCTTAAAACTACTAAAAATAGGCCCAAAAAAATAATCGCGCCTCAAAGATAATAATGATTAGGTATTAGGATATCCAAACTTTATTCCTTTAACGCTCTCACTCACTGAATTCGGTGTATAAATAACTAATATTCTTAAATAAAATGTTATTTATATAACGGTTATATGGTTTTCGTTTATCATTTATTAAAAAAGTAGCTCAAATTCATTTATCGAAGAAACGAAATTCACATACATGTTTTAATTGAAATAGATACCAGGTAAAATCACGCACATTTTTGCCTGATATTCACGTGATATCAAGCTAATATGTCGAAAATCACAATTGCACATAAAATATAAACAAGTAAAGTGGTAGTTTTCTGGCAAGTGTGCAAGTTTAATTCACAAGCGTAGTGAGTGCATTAAAACGCGAGCTTGAAAACCCACTTCTCTTACGCGTTGAGCATGCTGTTTCTCGTGTAATTAATGGAAAAGAACAAAAATCAAAGGAGGAGGGTCCTAAGACCTGTTTTTGCCCCCTACAATTTTTAAGAATAATTCTCTAAAGTAAGTTTTTTGATTTTCTTGAGAAAAGATGTTATTTTCAGATGAAACGGAAAATTTTCAACCCCATCCCCCTTCTTTAATTAGAGCAGGTAAATAAACTATTAGTTATTAAATGTGAATGGGGTGATACCTGAATAAATGGAGGTAGTAAAATACACAGGATGATGGAAAAGGTCAAGAAAAGAAAAAATGTTACACCCCTCTGCAAACTCTCGTATTCCTCCACAATGGAGTTAACAGAACCATAACAAGTAATTAAAATCGTGTCCAGAAATTCTAGGTTGATAAGGTACACCAGGATACTTTATTTTATAAAGGGATGTAATCAACACCTCCCCCCTGCCGCCCCCTGCATGTATGAACAATGAGAATTCTATTTCAAATATGTGTATCTGTATGAATTCCGCGATTGTGTACCAGACTGGCAGCTCATAATAGTTCACCATTGCATGTAAATGTCCCCCCCTAAAGGCACCAATTGACCCCCCTTCCGCCATCTTTTCTAACCTTAGTAGTTAAAGAGAATGTAAGTTAGATATTTAATATTCAGATATCACTCCATTAATTTTTAATAACTAATGGTTTATTTACCTGCTCTAATTAAAGAAGTGATTGTAGGGGTTGGGAGGGGTTTGGAAATTTTCCGTTTCACCACTTATTTTTGCTTAAGAAGTCCAAAAAACTTTCAAAAATTCGTCTTAATAATTGTAGGGAGTCAACAAAACCTCGCAACGTAGACGAATAAATAAACAATTTTTCATTCTGTGAAACGGATCATTCAAGATTTTTCTGATATTTTAAAAACAGTTTCAGAAGATGCTTCAAATGTACTCCACACCAATAACGAGAAATATTGTGAGTTAATTTTTCGCATACTGACAGAAATGAACGTCTTTTCTTTATAGAAAACAGTGAAAAAAAGTGCTACTATTCCATTTAGCACACTTTTCAATTTTACAGTACTTTTCCTCATAGAAACACTTTTCTACATAGCATCGACCAAACTATTCTTCTCAATATCCCTCCTTTGATTAGATTTTATAGGAAATTTTAAATTCATTGTTTATTTTTTTCCTTTTCATTAAGTACAAGAAAAAATAGAATGTTCAACGCGTAAGAAATTTGAGTTGTTAGGACCCAATTAGAGCAGTATTTCCTCAAAAGAGTTGCCCCTCCTCCTTGCGCTTGCTTCCCCCACCCCACTTTGAACATCTATTTTGCAAGCCTTTTAGTTATTGCTCATACCTCCGTCATTATTTATTCTAAATTCATAAATTGTATGCCGTTCTATTTCTTAGCATCTATTCATCATCTTATCATCTATTCTCTAAAAAAGCGATTGCGAGTACATTTTGTAAAAGTACAGTATCTATAATTTTTTTATGCAACGGGAAATGCACGTCTTTCGAAAAAATGGAAGGTGGAAAGCCGCGTTTACGAAAATTTTCCCAGAGGAAAAAAGTGGTAGACTAGGGGCAATTAAGCCATACAAGAAGTTATGAGAGAATAAGTATAAATTGCAATTTATGTGGGCAGGCTAGACTATTAACAATGGAACTGAATAGTTATTTATATTACTAGATGCGAAAGTTTACTTTTAGGTGTGAGGTGATTTTTGAATGGTAGAGGCGAAGCCGAGGCCTTTCAAAAAACACCGAACACCTAAAAGGACTTTCACATCGTGTAATGTATTATATTTTTTCTACTACCGAAACATATTTTGGGATTTAATAATGTAAAACTAATTATTTCATGAAATTATTTGACGTTTTTATTAAACTTTATAGTTTAGTAGGCTGTCTGTGAAAATTGTTTCCATGGCAACGAAACAATTACTATCTGTCATCGAGGTTTATGTTAAACATTTTAATTTCTGGTGGTTTCAAACAAAAATACACAAATATGCAAAGGTGGGTCGAGTAAACTTTCCACATTTGATAGAAATCTGTGAAAGTCATGTAAATAATATAACTGTATTTGGTATCACAATGAAGCTTGGATCATCACGAATCAGACTTCACCATAAAATAGGCTATCAATATGCCCAATGGAAAGTTGGAAGGAAAACTTCCTGGAAACTTTCGGAGTTTTCAGAAGAGTTTTCAGAACGACGTTTCCAGGAAGTTTTCCTTCTAACTTCCTATTGTGTATATTGATAGGTTATTTTATGGTGAAATCTGATTCGTGATGATGCAAGCTTCATTTTGATACTAAATAAGTGCATACAATTATATTATTTAATGACTTTTACAGACTTTTATGAAATGTGGAATGTTTCCTCGACCCATCTCTGCAAATGCACTTTTGAAGCATTTTTAAAATGGTGTGCCGACAAAAATGTTGCGGAAATCGGCGAAAATGTAATGTTGGCGTACTTCCTTGAGAGATCGAAATATTTATCACCGGGAACACTATGGTCAGTGTATTCAATGTCAGTGTATTTTCATTGAAATGATACCCGAATACAAAATTGTTTACTTGCGTTATCGCGCGTGTAGCTAAGGTTACAAAGATCATTTATATAGACGGTAGTAGAAAAAGTACTAAAAGAAAACTTTTGCATCTAGTAATGTATATAACTATTTACCTCCGTTGTTAATGGCAACGCACAGCCGTCTAAAAAGTAAAATTTTAATGTCATGAAATAAGTTAAGAAATGTCATGTTTTTCTGACGTTTGAAGAAAAACATGCTTTTGCATCTAGTAATGTAAATAACTATTTCTGATGCCGTGAGCGGCAGAAAAAGTAATATTCGTAGCAGCGCGTATTTTATTTAATACGCCGGCCATGCGATATTAACCCAATGCGTTTTTGGTGGTTTTTTTATCTTTATTTTTTTTATAGCTAATCAACGTTTGAAGAAAATGTAGCATTTTTTTATTCAGAGTAAAAGCCACTTGTGACTTGTCTGTACAGACTCCTCACAAAACTATCATTTTTACTCCTAATAAAACAATATACTATTTGTGAGACGTTTTTTACATGGGAATCAACTGTCTGTTCTTGCATGTTCGAAAGTTGCATATTATCATGTGTCGAATTCAGGGGTCTCTGTATTCGACATACAGGCATACGCAGATGTTCTTAAATGTTTTCGTGAACAATCTCCACTTAACAACGTTTAACTATTTCCAATCGCCATATTATTCTAGTTGGAACTAAATACGTACACTTTTTCCATTGCCTCGTAATTATTTGTAGTTTGTATTGCAGTTTGTCTTAAGTTTGTAATCCGCAGAACACACAATGTATCTCTCACAACAGCGCAAAAAGGTATCGTGCCTAAAATGTGAATGTGAATGGCATTGTGTAATGCTACTAATCCAATAGTTACATTAGAAATCACTAAGGATTTTAAACTGGCATTAAATCTAAAACTTTTATAAACACAGTACAGCAATCTTTTAAAATAACAAACTGGATATAAACCCTTGTCCAGAATGTATATTTATCTTGAGATAAAGCATTTTATATTTTTATATATTTTTTTAAGTTCTGAGAAATAAACTGCACAAATATTGCTCTTGTATTGCGATTTTGTGTTTTAAAACTAGGAATAATTCAGGACATTGCTGAGAAATAAATCTGCAATTTTATATAGTAGTGATTATAGAGAGCAAACACACACACACACACACACACACACACACACACACACACACACACGAAAAGATATTTGAGTTTTAATTCAAATCTATATATTGGAATTATAACCTGCACTTTTTGTGACCTTTCGAAGGCATTCGACTGTGTTCGGCATAATATATTATTAGGAAATTGAACAAATATGGTGTGAAATCAAGGTCACTAAAACTACTTAAAAGTTACTTCGAAAATAGAAACCAAGTCACTGCTTTTAACGGTATGACATCAACAATATGGGGCATAGATCATGGAGTACCTCAGGGATCCGTCCTTGGACCCCTGTTATTCTTGATCTATGTCAATGATTTACCACAATATATTTCAAATGCTAAATTTGTATTGTATGGAGATGATGCTACTAAAGTAAATTGTAATGAGAACCTGGTTGAGTTGGAAAATATTATGCTGCAAACACAGTAGACTACTTCCGAGTGGTTCCAAGCCAATGTCTTATGTTCAAATGATACCAAAACAGCAAGTATGATATTTTCTACTCGTTTTGTGGAAAAGTATGAAAACCCAGATAATGTAAAATTTTTGGGAGCAATTCTTGATCCAAAACTCTGTTGGTGCCAACATGTGGTTTCAAAAAACTGGTAAGGTGTGTTTATATGATAAACAATCTCATAGGGGAAGTATCCTTAATTGTTATTAGGACAGCCTATTTTTCATTATTCCAAGATACCTTTTCGTATGCAATTCTAACTTTTTCATTTTAGGTTTTGTCCCAGAGAAAATATTCTAACCTGTAAATTGAGGGAAACGTTGTATTTAATGGGACAAACAATGTACTAAAAGTTCGAGGGTCTCGAATGTCGGCTACATGGTGTTTATTGTGCAAGAAGGGTGTAAGTTCAGATATCATGTTATTATCAGGTTTGAAAAATAAAGGTTTATTTCAGTACTACGACTTGAATACAGACTAAATCATTTCGGAAAACGTCTTCAACTTTGATTTTTAGAGTAAGGGAACAAATACAAAATAGAAAATATAATAAAAAAATATATTTAGAAAAGTTTCTCTCGGCAACAGACTCTAGCAGATATCTACAGTATTGGACTTATAGGTAAAATTAAATACACAGCAGAGTTGATTGATTGATTTACCACTGTATGGTAGGCATTGCTGCCACTCCCAGGAAACACACAGCCGGGCCGGCTATGCTACGCTGAGTTGGACTGAGGTTATGCTTGTTGCCAGCAGCGCATGGTATAGGAACATAGGATGGGAAGTGAAGGTCTTATGATGCGTTTCCGCATTGCGTCATGACTTGGAGTGTGTAAGCTTCTCTTCTTGTGATTGTTTTTAGAGCGTTTCTTCTTTCGAGTCTTCTGTTTTATTCGTTTCTGATTGCAACAGCGTATATAAATTTGCGGATTTCTCTATGAGATTGAGATTTCTTTTTCCCCCTTATTGTTCGTTCCCCGTGTGTTTCAGCCATTTCCTTCACAATCTTGTCAATTGTTGTTATCTACGAATTGTCTCTCTATTTTGAATTTGTTCCTGTTCAATTATCAGTGCTTTCTTCAGTAGATGATGAAAATGAGTCCCTTCTTTGATCTCGTTTCCAGCACCTCATTGCATATATCTCTATCCTCTTTGTTACTGTTTTCCTCTCCCATTAATGTTTACGTTTCTTGTCATTCTTTTGATATTATTATTTATTTTGTGTGTAGTTGGACGATGTTTTTTTTTCAGATCTGAGGACTTCTTTTTTGATGGTACACACTGTACCTAGGTTTATCCGTTGATCTGCCTTTGATAACTGTCTGGTGGTGAGTTGATTTTGGAGAGGAATACTTATATGGCCATGTTCTAATTTGTAGGTAGAGGTAATTTCCATCCATGCTCTAGCGATAATTTCTAGAATTCCTTTAGTCTTTCTCGTCCATGGTGCATTAATTTGTTGATGATTTTGTCTATTCCAGGTACAATATTTCTTCTAGCTCTAGCCATTATTTTTAGCATTTGAGGACGATGTCTTGTAGAAAAGCCAGTGGTTTGTTTTTTTTGTATTAATTATGTTCATTCCTTTTTTGTGTTCCTTTCTTACTTCAGCTTCTTTTGTCCAATGTTGCAATATCATATATCTTTTAACGCGCGTATTGTTTTCTTTTCTATATTTTTTTTCAGATATCTGAAAGCTTGGGTTAATCGTTGTCCTACTGACAGGGTTTCTCCTTTTTTGAAGAAGTTTTGTGCATTTTTTCTCATCATAGATTCTCTACGCTTCTCTTTTCTTTTTCAAATTATTTTTTCGTTTATGTTATTTGTCTGTGGCCTTTATCTATTTTAGCTGTCGACATTTGTTATTTGTTTCCTTTCTTGTTAGGTTCGTAATAGTACGGCAGCCCGTTACTAAAAACCCTTTTCAAAACAGCGAGATTTATTGCAGGGAAACTCTATAGATTATGAAATTCTAAGATACTTTTTCATACGACAAAAGTTCTAAAAATGATACGGGCAGCTGGCAAACGACTTGTAGTCTGTCTAAAAAAATGTCGTAATTTTTATACCGCGATGAGGCAGTTCTCGATTAATTCTCTTTAAAAATTATGAACAAGACATGAATTAATCAAGAACTGCTATTTTTCATTGGCCTAAGTACCAATAATATCAATCAACGTTGTATCAAATAGCCTAAAATGAGCAAAACTTTTTTCTATTTATAGAGTGGGCTGTATAAAACGATAAAAGAATGTGAACAGCCGTTTTCCGATGGCTGTAGCTGCGCGAAATCGAATGGAGTCGCATATACGTTCGGCGTGCTGGCGCGGCGGCGCGCGGAGGACCTAACGACATGGAGTGTATCCGAAGCCATGTAATCTCCCGCAGAAGGTATAGAACGCGTGTATACGTAAATAAAAGATGGCGGCAGCTACTGGGACCGAGGATGCTGCTTTGTTGTTAGACAGAGATCGTATACTCCGTATAGTGCCAACGCAGCATCCTCGATGACTCTATATCAGTAGTAGAGTAAAATCTGGAAGTAAAGTCGCTTAGTTTTCGAGAAAAAAAAGAACCAAACCAGACTTAGTGGGATTCTTTAGTAAGATAATCGTGTACATGAAATCATTTTTTACGACATTTTTTGGTGGTCGAGAACTTTTTTATTTCGGAAAAATTCAAAAAAATAGATTTTTAATGAAATATGTTTTTTAACGTCTCCACCGCTATATCTCTGAAAATATTTGTGCTATCACGCTGTTTTTTTTTTAGATTAAAGTAGACACAATAGCGCTTCGAACAACGTCCCACGTGAACCCGATTTATTTTTTTTAAGTTGGTAAAATAATAGGAAACTCAAACTTGTTATTTTCAGTAGCGTAATTTTATGAAAATTTTTATATACATGCTGCGTACAAATTGAAGCCAATAGTTGAGAAAAGTTTTTAGGATACAAATTTTTCATGTCCCGTTCATAGTATTGAGTCAGCGATTTTTTTTTAACGGGCCAAAGTCATATTCTTGCGCGCTCGGCTGTAGCAAGCCTGCCGACTGCAACGATCTGACGGTCCCGGTCGGGATGTATGTAGTAGTTTAACTTATATCAATAGGTACAAAACCAGTAGTGATCAAAAGCATCTAGGGGATCAATATTATTGTTCAATATTTCATACATTGTACAGTAGTATTGATCATATGTTGTTAATATTAAGAAATTGTACAAGAAATATTAAATAGTCTCCTTTTAATAATAAAAAGGCAGGTAGGTAGATATAAATACCTAATCTATAAATATCCATCAGTGTTACTTAATAAAAATGCCTAATTGGTAAGTTTATTAGACATTTTTAAATGAATGAAAGTAAAAACGTATGCATAAAATGTGACCATACGTCCGGAATTTCGCTGGAAAGTCCAGCATTTACAAGTGTCCAGCGAAAGTCCAGCATTCTGACCATATGTCCGGAATTTCGCTGGAAAGTCTTACAAGTGTCCAGCATAAGTTCAGCATTCAGGTTATAGTGAAGTTACAGCATTACATTTTGCCACCCCCCCCCCGCTCATCAATTTCAATTTTTGTTATTTTCAGCCCAAGCTCAAGGCCCAGATCCGCCCTTGAGTGCCCCCCCAGTAACCTTTCTGGATCCGCCCTTGGCAGAAGTGTCCAGCATTCACTTAACAAAAATCTAGTTTATGTAGGCCCTACATTAATAGCATTCTAATTCGTTCATATCTGCCTCGAAATCTTTAATAATGTTGTTACAGGAACGACATTTGCACTCGTTGCAACATTTTAGGCCTTCCATAAAACAAGCACATTTTCGATTGTCACAATTTTTATCCGAACAATGAATACTTAATGATTTTCGACAACCGCCATTTCTACGCGACTAATCTGACCAACCCTGCATGCGAGGTGTATTAATTGCGTCCCAATGTCGCATTTAGCGCTGATAAAAAAAATCGCTGTTGCCAAACAATACACTTTAGGAAAAAATATATTGTTTCAAAAACTTTTGTGATTATTAGGCTTTATTTTCTTCGCTGCATATATGCAAATATTTTCAAAAATAAAAAAGTTTATCGATTGGTGAAGATTTCAATACATAAAATATATATTTTTAGTTTATCTGATTTTTAGAGAAATGAAAGTGCGAATTGTGCCCAAACCGTTTATATTGGTAAAAGCGCTACAGTGTGTGCTTTAATTTGACACAAAACATATTTCGGTACCTTTAATAGTTTTAAAGATATGGCGGTGGAAACAAAAAAAAAACAATTTTCTTTAAAAATACATTTTTTTCACTTTTTATTGATTTAAAAAGTTCGAGACCACAAAAAAATGTCGTAAAATGCCCGGTGACATACTCAAAGGAACCTAACATGTTTGACCTGGTTCTACGCCAAAAAAAAAACGACACGATAGACTTACGAAATCGCTGCTCTACAGGACTTTTCCCAGGTGATCGTTGCTCAATTATACGCTCTCTGTCTCTTGACGCCACATATCATTAAGGTTGATTTTTTTATTTATTTTAGACCAATGTGAAGAAGAAGAAGGAGGAGAACAAGAAGAAGAGGAACAAGAAGAAGACGTGGACTATGGAGGCGAATCAGACAATGAGATATAAATGAGTGAAAGCTCATCAGATGGCGATGAATTAAATGTTTGAAACTATAATAATAAACCTGACAATTTTAATTCTTATTCTATCATTACTGTATGTCCGGAACCTTGAAATTTAATTCCAATTCCATCTAAACAAATTATCTTTTGCTTAAGAAAGCCTTAATTTGCTTTTTTTTGTCGCGGTGGAAATCATTTTTCTCAAATGTGAACTGGGAAAAAGTTCAGTTCATATTTTTTTCGTCTTCTTATTGATATTTGGAATACCCTGAAGTGGAGAACTGCTTCGCCGCGATGATTTGATCAGCCCTCAAAATGAAGCAACATGCGAATGTAATCACTCGTAACTGAACTAGTAAAAAGTTCAGTTCGAACTTTCTTGTGGTTAAGAGACATCGAAACTACTCGATAATGAGCAGAACTGCCTCGCTGCAGTATTTTGACCGGTGGCTACTTGCCATTATTTCGGTCTTTGTAACTCGGCGTATCAGTCAAAAGGGCATTTCTCAATCTTTCCTCGTCATATTTACTTCCCTCGACAAGAAAAAAAAAGAAACTGCCGGTTTTTCTTTACATGTTCAAAGCTCTATTTGAACCCTTTAGGGCAGGTAAAACGTTCCGTCACCCTGAACTTTTCTTCTCAGCTCTCCCAGAACTGATGGAATTATATTCGCTAAAGTAACTCGAAAATCTTGGTAGCGGGCTGCCGTATTATAAGTGATTTCTCAATTATTTTCTTTGCACTATTTTGAATTTTAAGATCATTGATGTCCAGCCTACTTCTTCTCCTATTAGTTGTTTTCCCATTTCTTCACGGTATTTATTCTGATATTCTTCATTCTGAAACACGGAGGTGTTTCAGGTATTGAAGTTTTGTTATTTCTTCACGTCGTTGTTGTCTTTCCAGTTCTCATAGCATTTTATAGTCTGTATTGATTTGTACTGGTTTTTTTTTGCTTGAATGTTTTAGACCCTTATCTTGTGGCACACCAGGAAATGTTCTTCTATTGTTTTTGTTTTAATTGCATATTCAGCTCATTACTTCTTCATTTTAAATTTTTTATTTATAATGAACCTCAACATACAGCCAGCCTACTTAAATAAACTTTAAAATTTACATAAACTTTACTTTACGTTTTAATGAACTTTAAACTAAAAAATTACATTTTCGCTAAAACGTTTATTTTTCAAAATATTTGCAAAAAATGCATTCCCATCTTCCTCATTTAAAATAACGTTACCCTCAAGCTTAAGATAGACTCGGTCCCTGAATAAGTATGTAAAAATTAACATTTCTGAAGTTTTTGACAATTTTTTCCTTTATTTTACAAATTTGAGACAATTTTTAACATACTAATATTATATTACAATTTTTTGTGATAACATCTACTTCAACAATTTTTTTCTGTAAATAACAAATTTGCAATTCTTTTTCTGAAACTCAACACAAAGTTGTAGTTTGGCAAAATTTCAGTATTTTGCGGACGTCCAACTATATCAAAATTATAAATTAAAAATAATAAGCACTTTTAAAACTTTGGATCCTAATAATACGTTTGACCTATTTCACCCTGTTCAGTGTTCATTGCCTATGAGCCATATGCTATGTTTTTCTGGCATCTGTCGTACGAGTCGTAATAATTATTCCGGTACTATTTTTCATAAACTAATTATATCAGTTACTCAGAAAACGAATAGTGATTCTTTGTTTCTAGCACGTTATAATGATTTAGCAAGAATATCACACCTGTTCTCAACTTATAAATAGGAAAGTGTAAATATATGCCATTTGAAAACAAGAGCAATGAGTTTTCGGAATTCTATTCATCACATAGGAATTTTGACTCTAAATAAGTTGAAAGACTTATTTTTTTCTATTTAGTAAACACTTATTGCCAAATAAGTATATTATAAACAAAGAAAATTATGTTATTCTCTTTAGTCTTCTATAGTTATACAAAAAAAATCTGTATAAGAGACCATGCATGGCTTCCATGTTTTGCAAAATTGCTTCTAATTCGAAAACAGTTAATTTGATTGGCACCAAAATACAGATCTAGAGTCTTCATTGAGAGAAACATTTAAAAAAAAATCAAATCACCATAGTCCTCTGTTCCATGGAATTGTGAAAGTAATAAAAAGAGGGTTTTTATTTTGAATTAATTTCTACTTTAATCCATGTAAATGAAACCTTTTGTAATATGCTTTAAAAACCAATTTACAAGTTTACCGTTTAAAAAAGTGTGGTATGCATGGTTTTTTAAACTGAAAAAATGGATTTCATAGATAAGATATCAAAAATATTTGTAAATCGACACAATTTGAAGGATATAAGTAAATTAGTGATAGTTCAAAAACAAAAGAAAAAGCAAAACAATTTAAAAACTTTAGATCACAGATAAAGTGAAACAGAGATTGCCTAAAAAAACCGCATATATAATTTGTCTGCACAGAACTTTCATCGAAGCACCAAGTGAATAACAATATATGTTCTGTTCTTTCGGCTTTACGACAACTCAAACCTAAATTTACGAAAGGACAGACGAAATTTCAGCATTTGTTGTTAGAGACTGTGCTAATGTTTTTATAGAGCCATTACAATAGGATTTACACACTCAAAACTGGTTCATTTCCTAACATCTGGAACAGATCCCGAATTTTACCCTGTTCATAGAAAAGGTAATAGACATGAAATTGGGAATCGGCGCTCGAATACTGTATGTATTGTATATGTATGTATAATGTAATTTTGCAAAAGTGATGGAAATTTCTTTACGTGCTGTAATATACTTCCATATTGATTGGCAGATAACACAGTCATCGTGGTTTTGTAAAGAATAGATACACAATCACCAACTTAATGTCAACTCAATACATATCACATTACATACTCTAAACAGATTTTTCGAAGGCTTGTGACAGGTTTTTGGTAAAAATCGTCGAAATTTAGGGGTGGTTCTTCAGGGGCCTATCCTAGGAGCACTGTTGTTTGTGTTATTTGTAAATTATTTTGTAGCTAATTTACATTTTGATATCTTGTACGCGGATGATGTAAAAAGTAATTGCTAAATACTCTAACAGACTGTCAAAAGCTGCAAAGAAATTTCGAGAAAATATACGTGTTGGTTGCGCCAAAATGTAAGCTAGATTTAGACCGTCGTGAGATAGGTTAGTTTTACCCTACTGATGACTCGTCGTTGCGGTAGTAATCCTGCTCAGTACAAGAGGAACCGCAGGTTCGGATATTTGGTTCACGCACTCGCTCGAGCGGGGGGAGGTAGTGCGAAGCTACCATCCGTGGGATTATGCCTGAACGCCTCTAAGGGCTTTCTAGTCGAAGGTGGCAACAATATATCTTGGAGTTCCGAGAATGGTCTGCAAGTGTAATGTAATTTTCAAGAAAAGAAAGAACTAAACCGGCGTTTTTAATTTGGCACCAGGGGTTAGGGTAGGTTGATATGTGAGTGAGCTTAAAATCAGACCCTCTACTACAACCATTGGTCTATTGTGGCTCATTCCTAATTCCTTAACATTACGACAAAACAAGCCAGAGATGATGCTGATGTTCTTATTGTCGAAACAGCCATTGCAGAATCTGAACGTCAAAGGACTGCCGTCATCGTTGGAGAAGATATTGATCTGCTAGTTCTTTTAATAGGAACATCAACAAGAAATTTTCTTTACAAAAATTGACAAAGCAATGTGAAGACACAAATATATTCCTCTGAAAGCTTCGACAAATATCCTCGTTCTAAACAACACATTTTATTTTTGCACGCCTTCAGTGGCTGTGACACAACTTATGCGCTTTTTAAAAAGGAGAAAAATCATTTCTTAAAACGTTAGAGATATTTCCTAATTTGGATTAATTAGCTCAAGTATTTCAGCAAGAAAACTGCCCACTAGAAACATTGTTTCAAAATGGAGTACGTATCTTTTTAGCAATATATAATGCTCCAAAATCAGAACACAATATTGACAATTTTCGATATAGACTTAACAAACCGGTACATAATCCACCTACAAGTGCAGCAGCTCGACAGCATATCAATCGTGTCCACCACCAGATCCAAACTTGGTTAGGGAATGATTTAGAACCCCATGAATGGGGCTGGGTACTGCAAAATGAAATCCTGGAACCGATAACAACATTATTACCACCAGCACCAGATGAACTGCTCAATACAATATTTTGCAACTGTAAGAATGGTTCTGATTTATGAATAATACCTATAAATATAATATATTAAAAAGTAAATTATCAATGTTTTTTTATACTCCCCACTCTTTGCGGTCTATCTCAAGAATGGTTGAATGTATTACTTGAAACAAAATTTGTAGAGAATTTTATGCTTTACAAATTTTATAATAAATCAAGATGTCATTTAGAGCATAGAAAACGAGATATTTACAAAAAAACGATTCTTGCGACCTTTGACCTTGAATACCCTGACTAGTGTATACGAGATTCTATGAAACTTTTGAGCCAACTTATAAAATGCCAAAACAAAGATTTTTACAAGTTTACAGTTTATTATCTTTCATTCCGAGATTTGCCCTTTTTTTATCCTATATGACTGGATTATCTCAATTTTTTTTACATTTACGAAGTTAAAACCTAACTACAGTACAATTGAAAATGTCTGATGTAACCAGCACACAACTTTTTTATACAATTACTACGGGAACCCACCCTAACTGTCCGTGCCCCCCCCCCCCCCCCCCCGATCCTAGGGGACAGTGTTTTTCATAAAGATTAAAGCCTAAGGAAAATGCTAATATTGTTCTTGTCATTTAACACAAAAACTAAAAAAGATGGAGAAAAACTTTCTGCACAAAAAACAAAGTGCATAAAATTTTCTACAATTTTGTTCCTGCACAATATTTGAATAGGCGTTACCATTTTCCAGGTAAATGATTCAGCTCTTAAAATAAAATATAAAATTCAATATAAAACGTAATACTACGGGAGCCCACCCTAACTGTCCGTGCACCTCCCCGATCCTTGGACACAATGTTTCTCATAAAGATTAAAGCCTAAGGAACAATTTAAGACATGTTCTGAAAAAAAACTGGCTGTACTTTCAGAATGGAGTCCTTTGAAAAAAAAAATTGCAAATATATTGTTTTTGTCATTTAACACAAAAACTAAAGAAGCGATTGAGGCAGTATTTTATATGCTGAACACCAAAGAGGTTCTCCATTTTCTTGCCATCCATAATCATTCCAAGACTTTGGAATATTGTGAATAACTTCGTCGGATAATCGCCAAATACGCGTTTGGTAAACACTCCTCTTAATATGCTCGATAAAGCAAGCTCTTGATGGTGGAATGGAAGAAAAATCAACTTTAGTGTCAATTGATAAAGACAAATCTTTGTGACCACATTTCTATCTAATGGCAATTAGTAAACGAATGAAGGCCCAGTAATGCCGAACATTTTTGAGGTCCATATTCTTCTGCTAATGCGGATATGTTAGTAAGCCTTCTTTTATTGCCAAATCCGGTATCAAAGAGTAATTTACATTTAATTTTACTGGAATGGGTCAGCGGAATCCAAAAGATGTCATTATCAACACTCTTAACCCTAATCTGTTCATAACCCAGCGTTTTCGAGATAAATGTAAGCAAATTATAATATTATTATTATTATTATTATTATTAAATTTTTTTAGTTTGTTTTATTTTTTGTTATGTTAATAATACAATGTTATACTATACGCCTTACAATAATTGTCAGTTATTTCCTCTAAGTGATATACCGATATATGAATATCCATGTTTTCTTAAGTTTGGACTCATTTATCTGGAAAATGGTAACTCCTATCAAAATATTGTATAGAAACAAAACTATAGAAAATTTTATGCACATTGTTTATCGTGAAAAAAGTTTTTGTCCATCTTCTTTAGTTCTTGTGTTAAATGACAAACACAACATTGATAACAGTTTTTTTTTACATTTGGCCGTTATTTTGAAAGTACAGCCATTTTTTTTTTAGGACATATCTTAAATTGTTCCTTAGGCTTTAATCTTTATGAAGAACATTGTCCCCAAGGATCGGGGGGGGTGTGGGGGTGCACGTACAGCTAGGGTGGCTCCCGGACTAAATATCAACTCCAGTATATAAACTAATAACGATTTTATTCATTGCACACCACTGTCTACAAAATGTCAAATAAAGCCATACTATCAATGTCAAAATATCTATAGTCGTGAATAGCGTCACGTATACAATATATAGGAACAAAATCGAAGCCTTTAAACGAAGAAGGAATACAGAACAGTAAGAAGTCTCTACCCTTCTGTATACCTGGTGAGTCTATATAGCTACTCGTAGACACTCCCGAAATGTCTGGAAAGTCACAAAGTAACAACACCCGCCCAGGAAGAAGAGTGGAATCCCAAAATTCTACCGCTCCGCACGCGCATAGAACCAAAAGTGCTCAGAATAAAAGAAAACGTCAAAGAACAGGATTTGGAGATACTGCAATCGCTACTGACTCCCACACCGTCCCCATGGAAGAGTTGGGGCGTTTGTCAAGCCTCTTCGAAGAATTCATAGAACTACATTATTGTATCGATGGCGAAGAGTTGCTGCAAAGAGTAACAGTAGTAAATTCAAGACTTGCTAGTTGCACATCAGAAATCGACAAGTTCGAAGTATTTTTTTATTTTATGCAGGATCTGGATAGCTTAAACAACGAAATTGTCTCAGCTGCTGCTTCTCACACTTCCCCTATGGAAGAACCGGGGTACTTGTCAAGCCTCTTCGAAGAATTCAAGAAATTATATTTTCTTATCAATTTCGACCAAATGCTGCAAAGAATTAAAACATTAAATTCAAGACTCGCTAATTGTAAATCGGAAAGTCAGAAGTTCGAGGTATTCTTTTATTTTACGCAGGATATCTCAAACCATGTATATTAGAAATTTGAACACTTCAAAAACTTTCAGTTGGGAAGAACTTGAACTTGTCTTTTTCCGATTGGAAATTCTTTTCGAATTTTTGCAGTGCAATATTTTTATTAAATAACAAATTAGAATACATTTTACAATTAATAGTTAAAGGGAAAACCCGAATTTCTTTTAGTGACACTTAGTTTAGTCAATGTTTTTCCCTCTTACTCAACAACTAAAGATTCAAAATTTCCAATACTATTATGATTAAGAGGCAGCTGAAAATTACCTTACATCAGAATACTGAAATCTAAATACAGGTTTGCTGAATAGTCAAATAAGTCTTTTACTATAGATAGGATAGTTTTTAATATGTGCCGGACTAGCCCCCCAATCTATTAGCAAGAGAGCCCGTGATACTCCAAGTCTCCATGATCTCAGATACGGTCAAAACTTCATTCTAGAGTAGTTTTGACTTTGCTTCACCGGAAAATTAAGAGGTTGTCGAATATTTCTGGGACGGGACGGAAACAGGGGTCATTTCCGGTGCCTTTAAAAAACTGCTTTTACCGTCATCGCTTATCAACTCAAATTCTGTTTTATCATAAAGAACTTGCTTCCCGAGTATGAAAATACCGATTGGATCAGGCCAAACAAAAAATCTAAATGTTTTTAAATTATTTATAAATAATACTGCATAGATCCAAATTCGATCTGTAATTTTGTTTCTTTTTTGTAGAAGAATGAAAACTACATAAACATACTAAAAAAGTAATTAAAATTTTTTAATGAAAGATGAAATTATAGGTCTTTACATCTAGCAAACTATTATGAAAAATTGCAAATAAAAATATTTATTATTTTTCGTTTTTAAATGTTAGCTTTTTGAACTTGCTTTACAACGGTAAAATATAATATCATAAAAACTAGATATGTTCGGGATTGGAACTGCAGATTTCCATTTTCCGTACGAGAATCCTCACTTTAACCATCGAGCTGTCAGGGAAATCAAAACACAAAATTTTTAAACAATCAGATCTTCGTTAATACATGAGTGGGAAGGCCGTACGATATCGATATCGAAAGAGCAAGAATGGCGTTTTAACCTCAGCGTAAATTGCATATTCCAAATCGAAAATTAGATCCAGCAGGAATGTACGAAAAATGACAATTTCTGACGTTTCGCGAAATGCGTGTTTGACTTTGTCTGAGCACTCTAGAGGAGTAAATAAAATGCATGGATATCATCTCTGCACGTTCTCCTAGAATCTGGGAGCCTTGGTAATGGGAGTGGAGAAAATATTCTTGTGGCAGTCGCAGTTTTGATGAACGAGCGCCCGTATACTGTGTAATTGTAGGTATATTAAAGATTAAAATTTATTTTATGTATTCACTAAATCTCTCACATTAGAGAATAAGTAGTACCAATTTCAGCTCAAAATATATATATGCTCAAAAATAAGTACATGAAACGCAAAAGATATGATATCTCAGCTTCTAATTAATTAAGGAAGTGTCTAATTCTTGTAATTGCTTTCTTTTAAGCATTTTTAGCAGATGACAAAAATATTTGTCTGGATACATTTCTTCGATACAAAAAATGTATTACAAAAAAATGCAATTTACAAAAATGCACAAAATGTAATTTTAAAACGAGGAGCAAACCGCGAGGGAAATCTGAGGAAATCCTGAGGAAATCTTAAGGAAATCCGAGGAAATCTTCGTCAAAGAGGAAATCTGGTGTACAAAATTTTGGGCGTGGTTGACCTCTCGCTTTAAAATACCACAAAAAAATGATTTTCATCACCATTAGAAAGCACGTTTAAAAAGTTAAAATTTGGGAAAAAATCTTAGTGTGACCAAATAGTAGTTTTTTATGAAGCTTTTAAATATTTTTTAAAAATTCGATTTTTAAGAAGAATAATAAATATATTTATTTGTAATTTTCCATAATAGTATATACCTACAGAACCTATAATTCCACCAATTGTCACCAAAAGAGATTAATTATTTCTTTAGTAATTTCGGTTTATGTAAAATTAGAAATTTTCATGGATTTTATTTATTTATTTTTTTTTAAATAAGACGGCAGATCGAATTTGAACCTATGCAGTTTTATTCATAATTTATTCACAAGCATTTTGATTCTTTGTTTAGCCTGATGCGATGAACAGAATCCGATATATTAAAGAAAAACGAGACAAAAATACGTTTTTGAAAATTAAAACTTAATTTCCAAAAAAACGCTCCACTCCCAGATTGGACAAAACTTCACTGTAGTATCCTGATAACATACAGATTGCATTTCGACCAAAAAATTGCCCCCCCCCCCCCCTCCCCCAACAATCTTTAAAAGAAAATAGTTTTATTCGACTAAATGGTGACATCATTTTTATTTAAAAAATTTAGACTCACATAGCTTCAGTCATAAGTTTTCTAGTTTTAATGCTACAGAAAAAAAGCAAAAAAAATAACTTGAAAAAGCTTAATTAATTATCTTTAATTTTGGCACATTTTTGATGCAAGTGTTAAAATTTCTAAGGTAATCAGCATTCATTTCGTCTTATAAACATTCGAACGCTACCTTTACACTTCCATATCTCCGAAACTATTAGTCGTACATAAATAGAAAAAATTAAATTCTTCCTCAGTTTTATAAGCTTTATTTTTACTCTTCGTAATTTTTTTGTTAAAACTAATATTTATTGAAATACTTAAAATTTTACGTTTTTTTTTTTTCGAAAATACCTTATTAAATAAATAAATTTAAATACTTAATATAGTTTAAAGTGCCATTTTTTTTTCTCTTCCGAGAATATAATGGAAAAATTTGATTCTTTCAAACAGGTGAAAAGTGACCGTAACTTTCAAACGTTGAATCTGGCTCATTTTTACCAACAATGGACGAGTCAAGTTTCAAGTTAACGAGAATTTTTTAGACTTTAAAAAATGTTATGATATTTTTCGCTAAAACATTTATTTTTGGATATATTTGCAAAACAACAATTTCATCTTCATCTTCCCACCCTCTGAAAAAATTAAGAGCAAGTAAAAATGAACATCTATTTAAAGATTCGTTGAACCCTCAATTTTTTGTTGTTTTAATTAATAATTAAGGCAAATAGTTTTAAAAAGTATATTTGCTGAGTTATCAGTAAAAATTTTCCCATAGTTAATATAAATTTTATCTGCTATATAGCCCGTCATTTTACAAAAATACATATTTTTATCCTTATCTTGTATCTGTTAGTAGCACTTAATATTGGTAGTCTGATGTTTACGTCAGTATTTTTAATAACATTAATCATTTTAATATAGGTTAATAGTTGATAAATCCTTTATCATACAACAGACAAACAGAGATCGTACTCATGCAGTCAGTCCAAGGTTGTTTAATCATACATTTATCAATTATGATATGTATATTACAGCTTTATCTCTTATTAAAAAAAGATGCCTCCAGAGGTTGTGAATTTGTGGTATTTGAGTAATTATCTTTATATCCCACCGTTTAAGTGGACCCCCCAAGTAAATGTAAAAATTCTCAGAATATAGAAAGAAAATGCAAGGAAATAAGCAATAGAACATAGAAAGAAATCGTAGACTAAACCAAAAATATACGCCACGTAAGTTGCTTTACTCAATCTTTGGTTTCCGCAAAAAATCGAACGTTTTCACCCGTCGTCTTTTTACTAATTATTTTTTTAGCGTGTCCACCTTGTATATTTTTTCCCTAAAAGTATATCAGATTTTTCCTTAGCAATAGCGTCAACTACTTGCGAAATATTATGTTTCTCCGCCAAATAAATTTAGCGCTAACAACCAGGCAGAAAGACGACGGAATTGAAATATCACAATTTCCGTAATTAGTGAAGTCAAAACAAATTTTGAATGGATTCGTTTGGCTGCCGCAATTTTATTTTAATTTATTTTATATATAATAACAAGTGCTGTGAGCAGTTTTGGATTAAATCCTTATTATCTCTGGTAGTCTATGTAATGAAGGAGAAATAGTGTAAAAATTTCGTGCCTCTCTCCCGTTTTCGCTAAACTCGATGCAAGTGGTGGGAGAAGTTTTTGACCGCCACAACCCTTTGAAGCGGCCACTCCTTTTATGGATCCCTTTATGTTTTCATATATAAACGGGTCTGGGGAGTTATTTATTGACGGGCTTACTTGAAATAACATAGAAGGGAGTTATAGAGTAAGTGGAATCCAGATAGCAGGCCTAGAGGGTTGATTAAACTTTCCCGAGGGGTGGAAAATCATTTTTTTTTTAAATGATTCGGTTCAAACGTATATCCCCCCGTTTTTGGGCGTGCTGCGGGAAAAATATTCATTTGTAGCTCCAAACCCTCCTCATCCTCAAACGGTGAGTGAGAGATGGTTTCTGCTCGTTTGAGGGATGAGAAGGGGTTGGAGCTAAAGATGAATAATTTTCCCGTGATCAGCGACCCCGAAAACGGGGGGATACGCGTTTGAACCGAATAATTTGGAAAAAAATGATTTTCCACCCTTCGGGAGGGTTTAGTCAACCCCCTAGGCCTGCTGTCTGGATTTTACTTACTCTAAAACCCCCTTTCAAGTATAACTCCTTGATAAATCACTCCCCAGACCGGTTTATACATGAAAACATAAAGGGGTGGCCCTTTCAGGGGGTTGCGGCGGTCAAAAACTTCTCCCACCACTTGCATCGTGTTCAGCACTCTCGAAAACGAGGTGTGGGGGAGGTAATTTCGTCTTTGCACGAAATATTTACAAAAAAGTCGTCTTATAATGCTTCATTACATAGACTATGGTGCTAGTAACCGTATCGCAAAAATAAAAATACCAAATTTTTCGCAATAAAATTATAAAGAAGACTAGGCTATGAAAAAACTTTTTGATAATTTGTTATTTTAAAAAAAATAAAACCCACCAAAAATTGCGTTGGTGAAACTATGCCTTTTATTAAACTAAATCCTCGTGTCAAATTTTGGCTCAAAATATTTATTCAAACAGCTAAAAACCAATAATAATTTCGAAATAAGTTATATCTTCATTTAAACCTTTTTTTTTTTTTTAATTTGCTTATAGTTTAAAAATATAGTTATAAACAAATTCAAATAACTCTGCGGATTTTTTCTCACATCAAAAACGGCCAACGAATTATAAAAATAGCTGAAATATTTAACATAGAAAAAAAAATAATGATCTACTTACATTTGGGGAGATACGTTAGTTTTGGCGTTTAGGTCACTTATAAATAAACAAATGGATATTTCTTTTTGAAATTTGAACTGGCTGTTCTCCAATGCTTATATTTTTGTATCTGCTATTTGAAAATAACCCAACACTACAATATTTAAAATTACATCGAATGAAGCGGCTTTGAGAACAGAACGCACATTTTCAATTTTTTTTTATAACTTTCTTAATTTTAGTCGCAAAACTGGAAAATCAACCTAACCTGAACAACTATCCTTATGTCCATATATACAGCTTTGTAAAATTTTTTATATTACTCATATAATAAAAAAAAATTCGCGATCAAGATTTGAAACCGAAACTTCCGCATCCTGGAACAAAAAGCGCTATCACCATCATATCGTCATGATGATGATGATCATCATCATTCTGTCTCGGACCCAAATGCAAGTAGATCATCATTTTATTTATTCATCTATTTTCATAATTCGTTGACTGTGTTTGGTTTGATAAAAAATCCACACACCGTTAATAGAGTGTATTTATAATTACAATTTTGAAAATTATAAACAAATTTTAAAAAATTGGTTTAAATGAGATACATTTTTTTTTCTCTTAATACCATTGTAAAATACATGTAAACACCTACATTTAAAAAAAAATTTCTTCCTACGAGTTGATGCACTTAAACAATAAGTAATGGAAATTTCGGAATTATTGGTTTTTAGCCGTTTGAACAAATATTTTGTGCTAAAATTTGTAGTGAAGGTTGTTCAATAAAGGGCATAGTTTCACCAACTTTTGATAAAATTGATGAATTATTACGTTATATTTCTTAAGTTGTCAAAAGAAGGCAATTATTAGTGGTTTTTATTTTATTACAAATTAACAAATCAAAAAGTTCTTTCATAGACTTAGCTTATTCAAAGTTTTATTGCGAACAATTTGGTATTTTAATTTTTGCGATGCGATTACTAGGATCGGAGATGATAAGGAAAATGTTGAAAGAAGAATTGTTTCAATTTTACAAGAAGCAATGGACCGATTTAATCCAAAACTTCTCATAGCTCTTGTTATTATACCTACAACAAATCAAAACAATAAAATTGCTGGAGTCAGAGAATTCCTTATTCACCTATTATTTGATGCTTAATTTGACTTCACTATATATAATAATCTGGAACGTGAAAACCCCAACGAATCTCGGAGAGTGATTTTTCTGCGAAAGACAATCCTTCATTTTGCTAAGTGAGATAAGTGATAAATATAAGTTTTTTAAAAAATTGTTATTTGTTTACAAAAAATACTAATTTCGAAAAAGCTACTTCTTGTTAAAAAATGATTATATTATTAATTATAACAGTTAATCTTCTCATTGACCTTTAACCTCGGTGTTGGCGGACCTGGGCATTATCCTAGTTGCCCTAACTTTGCTGTATCATACGTATGGCCGCATCACGTCATTTGCCACGGTTATCTGATAGATTGTCTGTTTTGGAGGGCGTCCTCTTCGCCTCTTGTCATATGGTTTTCCTTGAACTATCAACCGTTCTATATTCTCTCCGATTGAAGTGCCCAAAAAATGAGACAATTCGGAAGGATTCGATGCTACAGTATCTTTGTGGGATAGATGTATTTCTTGGATAATCGGGCTGTTAGCGTGATCTGCTGTCCAAGAGGTGTATAAGCTCATCCTCTAATCTAATGTTAATATAGTCTTCAATTAGTCCCATTTCACAGTATCAAAGGTCCTATGGTAGCTTAAGAAACGAAGATACATGTTTTCTTGCCTTCTCGATAAGTTGTCGTAAATTCAGTATTTGTTTTCTAATCCGTCTTTTTGTTTTGTCACTGAAATTTAAAAAAGAAATTAACCTAAATAAAACCTAATCCAATCATAAAAGAAATAAATGAGAAGAAGAGCGATAATAATGACAGACACACACTTCTCATCCAGGATCCATCAGGACATTGATGTAGCTCAAGTTGCACAGGACAGACCTCGGAAAGTAGGAAAAAATAACATAAAGAAAGACACAGGGTTTACGAGGCTAACCTATAGCTTAATTTCAGTTTATTTTATAAAAAGCTCTTGTATATTTGTACAGGGTTTACGAGGCTAACCTACAGCTTAATTTCCGTTTCTTTATAAAAAGCTATTGTATATTTTTTTAGACCCAATTATTGACAGGAAGCTCAATAAATTAAATGGAGCGAGAGTATTACAATCTTCAGCAATTTTTTGAATTAATTTAGTTGAGGAAATTTTGTATTTTGCACAGTCAAAGAACATGTGGTCAAGGTCACCTAAGGCGTTACACTCTTCGCAATAATCTGAGATGAAAACTCCAATTTTAAATAAATGAGTAGGATAGCAAGCATGGTCTAGTTTTGAACGTATCAACGTTGTAATGTATCTCCTAGAACAGAATAAAGTCTTTACAAGCGTAATATTTGTCGAACTCCTCTACACAGACAAAAATAATGTTTTGAATCAAGAATCCATTGTTTCAGAAATACACAAAGAAATTAAATTCTTCATATAAAACAAATAATTTTGTGGCAAGGAATAAAAAGCTTGTCGTAAACAAATTATTCTTGAAACAAAAATATTTGTTTTATATGAAGAATTTATTTATTTGCGTATATAGCAAATAATGGATTCTTGATTCAAGACATTATTTTTATCGGTGTATACATTTCCTTAAATAACCAGACAGTTGGTTGCAGTCTGGTTTTTATTCCTTATATATATAAGGAAATATATAGAGGAGTTCGACAAAATATTACGCTAGTAAATATTCTGCCCTCTAAAGCATACCTAGAACAAAGCCTGCTTGCTCTAGAGATATTTGACAAAACAGATAGTGCTGAAGGCTTGATGGAAGAATATACAGCGTGATCTACCATGATATGCGGAAAATAAAATGGTGTACTAGTCTTCAATGTGGAAAAGTCCCTGCAAAATTTTAGAGGGTTGAGGTAATTTAGTATACTAAATTATTAGTAAATTTGCGGAGATACACCACTGATGTTGAGTAGGTCCTGACCTACTCCTGAATAGGTCGACGAACTTACTTGTGAAATAACGTATTCGAGTTGTTTACGTTTCCTTAATTGGCATAAAAAGTAAAGCCGGCCAGCGAGATCAAAGAGAGCCGCGTTTTTTGCTTTCGGTTGAACAATCGCGACACCGCCGTATTATTGACCGGTTTAACTAAATATCTCGTATATCTGCTTGTTGTTTCAGCATAGGGTCAATGTCTTTTCTATTTATTTCGATTTATTTTGCTATTTTTGTAGTGTGATTTGATTAAAACCAAAAAGTCACTTCTATCCTATCCAGCTTTGCTGTCAATAGTGTCAATCCCAAGTCTGATAAAGTGATATGGTTGTACCGCGTTACGTTAGATTAGTTAAAGTCATTGGCGGCTCATTTCTACAAAAAAGTAAGGTAATTTATATGGTCATTTTTTTTTAATTTTTCATTTTTTAAATTCCTTTCGGTGGGGACAACCTACTGTTAAATTTTCCGCATGTCATGGTAGATCACGTTGTACATCAGCATTTTACTGTCGTGTGATATTAATGCCAGCAATCTGTAGTTATCACAGACATCTAACGTTTATTATTACGACACGAGCAGAAAAATTAGTCAAACGAGGCCAAAGGCCTAGTTTGTCAACACATTGGGTATCGTAATATGAAAGTGCTATATGAATATCATAAAACGTTTTATCTAGTAAGTATCAATAATATTAATTAAGCATAATATTATCGTAAGAAGTGATTAGCAAATGATACAAGCCGAAATAGGTAGTAGGCTGGGAAACATTATTTTTGTTGGTCGTGATTCTCTTACATTTGCAAATAAAATTATTCCCTCGAGCATCGAGATTAGCAATGCGGTAAGTGCAACTTAGATACTAGCGAAATCAAATTGCAAATATTTGATCTTAAAGTTTACAATAAATAACGTTCATTTGGGTTCACTTTATTATCGATTTACTTTACCGCACCGATACATTAAATTGTTTATATCAGTCACAATCAGAGCTGGGCAAATACTTTGAAAAAGTATTTAAATATTAAATACTAAATACTTTCAGAAAATTGAGAGTATTTAAATATTAAGTATTTTCAAAAGATAAAAGTATTTAAATAATAAATAACAAAAGTAATTAAATAGTTTAAACTTAGTATTTAAATACTTTCTGAATATTTAAATACTTTGATAACACTGAAATATTTTGAAGCATAGTTAAATGTAATAAAAATAGCCTTTAATGGCTAAACTTCGCAAAATTGTATTTTCTATTTTTGTAGAAATCAATAAAGACTTAATATTATCATTATCATTATTATTATATTAAATACTATTTGACTATTTGAGGTGTCAGAATTTTAGGTTTTATGACTTTCATGAACTTCTACAACACTGTTTTAATACCTCTATACTTACTCAGTTCTAGTTGGGTATTGGACTTTTACTTATCCGTAGAGCTAGACCTTTGCGTCTTCTGCAAATACCCAAATAAAGCACAGAGACTATGGCACTAGTTCAACTGTTCTCTGTTACAATCACAAAACATATAAATGCAGAGTGAGAGGGATATGTGCGTTTATTTTCGGTTTACTATAAATATTTAAAAAATCATAAATGGTATAATCCTTAAAATAGTTTCAAATACTCCCCATTGCTCTAAGAAATACAACCATATACAGTTTTTATCATAAACTTTGTATGTGGTTAATTGCCATACTTTAATAATGAAATTAGGAACTATTTTCATTGACAAACTATGATATTCAAGTACAACAGAAATTTACAATAAAGAAAATATATAGTTGTATTCATTAGAACAATAGCAATTATTTAAAACAGTTTTAAAGATTATAGTATATTTGGTTATTTAATTATTTATAATAAACCGAAAATAAACGCATATTTCCCTCTCACTCTGCAAAAGCCTAACATTAACAGTTAACACTTACTGTCTATGTCTGCTCTCAACCAACTTTCTGGGAATTAAGACGTGAATGACTGAAGACTGAATGATGCAATGTGTTTATTAACTACATAGTATGGTATACATGTCTTGATTCTTGACGAGTATCTGCCTGTCTCCCTGATGTGTTTGATTATATTTGTTATATTTATTTAAATACTTTTGAGATTCAAATACTTCTGTAAGTATTTAAATACTGTCAGAAAAGGATTTAAATACTTTTTTAGAAGTATTGAAATACTTCTCAGTTATTTAAATAGTTTAAGTATTTATAAATACTTTAGTATCATTTTCACAAATACTAAGTAGTAAATATTTCAGATAAAGTATTTGCAAGTATAAATACAAATTCTTTTTGTAAGAAGTATTTAAATACTTGGTATTTAAATACTTTCTAGTATTTAAATACTTATGAGGTATTTGTAAGTACATATTTGCCCAGCTCTGGTCACAATCAAACTATTGCGATAAAGTGTATCATTATTAGTATAGTCAATTTATCATTTGACCCACGAATGATTCCTAAAAGACATTTTCTTTTTGTATACTTACTATAGAGAGCTTGCCCCAATTATTAATTGATGTTTTCCACAAAAATATCATGCCCGCTACTTTCATAATACCGCGGTTTCGTTCGTAACTGCAAAAATCTTTTTTCGACTTTTACCCTCCATCTGTAGCTGCGTTCGAATCAATTTACCAGACTTTTCGTAGAGGAAAGGGAGTTTCGAAATAAAATCAGTAAACCAAATGCCAAATTTCAGACATAATCACAATCGATGAACCCATTACGTGCCATTGCTCTAAGTAAAATAACACTATCGTAAGTCAGTTTTATTGATTTTAGAAAATTAATAAGTACGGAGTAAATACGGAGCAGACATTTTTCCGAAATTCAAAAATCTTTTTTAAAGCGAGCTGCTGTAATTTTTTAAAAATCGACCGTGGAAGAAAATTTTTTAAACAAAAGATTTGAGAAATTTTATTAATATAGAGAAAAATAGCTTAAATAAAAGTTGTAGCTTTATTCATTTTCTATAATATTGGTAACACCTAATTTTAGAGTAGAACTAACAGGAAAGGAGTTAATTGAGAAAAACCTATTTTGACTGCTATTTTTTCAACATCGCGGCCGTAGCGGACACGATATTTTTGTGGAAAACATCAACTAATGATTAGGGCAAGTCACTCTGTAGTATAAAAAAAGAAAATTTCTCGTAGGAATTATTCCTGGGTACCCTCCCGTGTTTTTGCTCTACAGACTTATAATATGTGATACTCGAATGAATATCAGAATATTTGACGTTGATAGTATCGATAGTAGGTAATTAACTACAGTACAGTCGAATTGATTTAATTTAATTTTTTTCGGCGACAACATTCCACCTGAAATTTTGGTGTTGATTCTTATGTATTATGACAGCCTGATTACGAAAAAAATATTTGCGCCCAAAAATTCCTTGTGCGTCAAAAGTTTTTTTTTTTTTTTTAACTGTTTAACGTCGGCCTATTTCCGCTACCAGGGCCTATCACCGACGCCAGGAGACGAGCTACCCCCAACCTGGAAATTGTGCCGAACCTCTTCCCTTGAGAAGAGTAGAGATCTTTTACTTGCCTAACATTTAATAGACAAGGGACCGCCTGCTTTACATCCCCTCCGAAGGATGGTATATCCACTACGTAATCCTCGTCTGGAATTACGTAACTTCCGAGTATACACCGATATACAAGCCTGTAGAAGGTGGGACAAGAACGCTGTATTTCCCAAGATGGGAGCCCATCCAAGTACTAACCGCGCTCGACGTTGCTTCAACGGAATATCGACTGATATTCACATTGAAGTCGCCTCTACGCTCGCCCCCGCGTCAAAAGTTACATGCACTTTTTACGCGCTTTCACGGATTTTCAACTTATCTGCTTAATATATCTTGTACTAGTAATCGGATGGGAATTTTAAAAATAGTGGCTTATTTGAAATAAAATTCTTAAAAAATGTAGACCTGTCCGATATGTATTGGTCAATCCACCATCTTGGAAAAAATAGAAAAGACCCAAAATAGCCGAAAAAATAAAAATAAAACTCATTTATGGCCAAATATAATGCACCAATCCCGGATACCGTATTCCAAATAGAACGATCAAAGATGGCGGACGAAGAATTTTTAATTCTTCGCCAAGTATCAAGGAGGCATTGTACCTCACTTTTTTTCTTTTCCATTGTACGTTATTTTATGTACTTTTAGGGGATAGAGTTAATTTTTTTTAATTTCCAAAAAAAGTGAATTTTTTTATTTTCAAGAAAAAGTACAATTTGTAAAAATGTATTTTCTTTGACCCTCCTTCTTTTCACCCAATTTTTATCGAAACAAAATGAAATATACTATAGAAAGTCTCGTATAACTTCAAAAATTTAATACAAAACGAAATTTATTAAGCATTCGCATGGTAATAGTATAAAATATGAATATATGATTAATAATAATTAGAAACAAGCAGTCAAGACTAGAGTAGTATTATTATACTCTTCGCAAATACGAAAACGAAGAGTACATTGCATTTGATCGGTACATTTCTAAAACCGTAAATATCGCTCGCAGACAAAATTTTCATATCATTGTGTTAGTGAACGAATTCTGAACAACTTTCAAAATGCCCGTCTGTCCGTCTGTTCGTTCGTCACGTTTCTTGTAAGCACGATAACTCAAGAAAGAAAATTCCGATTGTACTGAAATTTAGACAGTAAATTAGCGTTAACTAGAGGAAGAACCCTATTGTTTTTGAAAATCGATCGGTAAATTTGAAAAAAAAAATTTGTTTGATTTTTATGTTTTCGTAATTGAATAGAAATCTGATGAAATGGTATTTCATTTTAATATCTAAATATTTATATATTTTACAAATATACATTTCATAATGTACCATACAACCGTGAAAATATGATTTTAGCTCGTGTTTTAATAATGTAAAAATTTACATTTTTTTACGTGTAAGTTGGTGGTGTAGTTCTTACGCGTTTGACTACCCTACCTTCCTTAACGGCGGTCAGACCACAAGGACGTCATTTGCTCGAACGGGTTTTTTAATTCTGTTTTCCCGTATCAGCAACCAAAAATTTGTAAGTGCAGTGCGAGTGTTAGTTTTAAGTTTTTTATTCATTAGTTTTAGGCTCGTACGAGCACATTCCCTAAGCATAACCTAGTTTTAAGTCTGCCTAGCTGTAACAAGCATTATCGTCAAACCAAATCGGACCCACCTCGTCCAACCACACATTTACCACGACGCTACGCGCCATGGTTGTCTGGTTGGCCCCACAACGGGCTCCACAACGGGGCCGGGATCCGATGAGGTGCATTCTTGTAACAAGAAATGTCAAATAAATTTGTTTTGTTGTTGTTGTTGTTGTTGTTGTTGTTGTTGTTTGACTCGAAATCCAAGGACCCCGGGTTCGAAACCCAAATGGGGTATGGTACAGTTTTTTTTATTTTTTTTACTTTATTTTACACTGAGTATTTTACGAACTAAGTTCGTACTATGAAATTAAAAATGTCTAAAACTAACATTATTTACAAAAAACTGCGAAGAGTATTCTATAGAATGTGTAACAGTTATATAAAAAGTTTAGTGAACAAGCGAAGAGTACGTTTTTAGCTTGTTTTCTATGGGTATGCTGATGAACAGAATAGCACTGAGAATAACGAGCGCATTCGTCGTTTAGAAAAAAAATGGTTGCGTAGATATTTCAATCACAAGTGATATTATGAAATCCTCGGTTAGTTAAAAAAATATCTAGCTAATAGTAAAAACCGCTGCCCAAGGAATCACTACTTCCACATTCAGATTTTTATTCAAGTCACTCACAACGATAAAAATTTGTATGTGGAAATAATAGTTTATGGAACTAATAATATAATATTTGAAATCCTCTACCCCAAAAACCTATAAAACGATATCCCACATCGGTAGCGGGGTGGGGGTGGTGATAGGGGATGGTAGTGGAGGTGGATGAAGAAAAAAAAACATTTTGAGGTTTCTGGTTCTTGTACACACACTAAATCACAATTTTTTTTCATCCCCTTTAATAATGGGGTGGGGGTGGTAATGGGAGTGGCTAATGCCAAAATTTTTTTTGAGACCTTAGCTTCTCTTGTATATACTAAATACCAATTTTATGGACTCTTACCTGCTTGATTTACCTATTTTCCCCAAATTTACCCCAATTTACCCCCCAACCCTTCGACGGAACACGATGAAAACATAATCTAGTTCTAGATCCCGTTAAAGTACATACGTGTACCAAATTTCAAGTCAATATCTCAAACGGTTCCAGAGTAAACGTGCGCACAAGAAAAGTTACAGACCGACAGACAGACAGACAGACCGACAGACAGAAATTTTTTTTCGCTTAAAATCTCGACGTTTCTTGACATTCTAAGCCTATTTGAACAATAAAAAATTTTTAAAATTTTTTTGTCGTTACTATACTTCCACTGGATGTGGAAGTAAAATAAGGATAGCTTTATAAAATTATTGTGCAAAGACTTAATAGATAATGACTTTAACGTTCAAATATGCAGAGAAGACGCCGATACTAACTCAACTAACATGGAATCATCATAAAAAAAATTATTTTACAAACCTAAGATTAATAAAATAATTGACAAACATTATGGTGGAAATAGAATTGTCTGTAATTCCATCTACTGTAAAGATAATAAAAAAACACTGTTTAAGAGTATTTCCAAGTCTAAAAATGGTGAGGTTCTGAGAAAGATGATGTTATGATTGAAAGTAATACTTTTCCTAAAAATTTACTAAGTGATATTTCCTGTAAATGTGTAAAAAGGCTGTGAAAATAATCAGTGCAGCTGTAGAAAACTGAATATATAATGTTCTATTCCATATGTCTATTGTAAAGGAAATAATTGTGCGAATGCTTTTTCTACCTTTGATGAATCGGCTATCGATGAGGAATGCGGTGAAATTATGGCATATGACGGTAATGAAACTAATATAGTGTAATTCATTTTGTCTCGATGAAAACTGGATGAAGAAAAGGAGGGTCAAAGAAAATACATTTTTGAAAATTGTAAATATGTACTTTTTTTGAAAATTAAAAAAAAACGAAATCTGTCCCCTAAAAGTACATAAAATAACGTACAATCGAATGCCTCCTTGATAATTGACGAAGAATTAAAAATTTTATTTCGTCCACCATCTTTGACCGTTATATTTGACATACGGTGTTCGGAATTGGTGCATTATATTTGACCATAAATGAGTTTTATTTTGGAAACTTTGGTGAAATTTCTCCTTATAGAAAAGATATTCAATTTTGATTTTTTCGACTATTTTTGGTCTTTTCTATTTTTTTCCAAGATGGCGAATTGACCAATACATATCGGACAGGTCTATATTTTTTAAGAATTTTATTTCAAATAAGCCACTATTTTTAAAATTCCATTCGATTACTAGTATAAGATATATTAAGCAGGTAAGTTGAAAATCCGCGAAAGTGCGTCAAAAAGTGCATATAACTTTTGACGCACAAGGAATTTTTGGGCGCAAATATTTTTTTCGTAATTAGGAGGTCATAATATACAAAGGCGTAGAAGGGCCACTGAAATATATTTTTTTAATTCTGAGTTTAATCTCGGAATTCTGACTTTAAATTCGGAATTCCGATTTTAATCTCGGAATTTCGACTTTATTCTCGGAATTCCGACTTTATTCTCGGAATTCCGACTTTAAACTCGGAATTCCGACTTTAATCTCGGAATTCCGGCTTTAAACTCGGAATTCTGACTTTTAACTAGGAATTCCGATTTTAATCTCAGAATTTCTAGATTAAAGTCGGATTTATGATTTCATTTGAAAAACGTTCATGTAGCGATGAAGCGACTATCTGAAGCCAATACTATCACCACCTCCTTCTCCACTACCAACGTGGCATATCGTTTTATTGGTTTTTGGGGTAGACGATTTCAAATATTACATTATTAAAGTTCTATGAACTATAATTTTCGCATACTGGAGTGCAAATTTAGTATCATTTTTTTTCCGTTTTAACATGCTTGGATAGGGAATCTGGATGTGGAAGTAGTGATTCCTTAGGCAGCGGTTCTTGAACACATCAATAACAATAAAATAATTTATTTCAGACGATTATACTATCGCCCTCACCTTCATACTAACAAAATGGCACTGAAAATAAGTTTATTTTCGCTATTTAGTTTCCATTACATTCTAGATGAACCTGAGTTAATATAATGAAGTAGAGAATCAAATTTTCTATAACTAGTTCTAGTTTTAAACTTTTTTAAATTAAATATCAAAATCCAGATAAGGAAACATACATTACCGTTTAACAATTCAAAGAAATTTATTTTGTTTTCATTGTTAATTTATTTTTTGAATCACTGTACCCTGGTAATCCGTCTGTGTATACGCGGTTATTCAGATTTTTATTCGAAAAACTGTTTGGGAATGTACAGGGGGGTCTCGCTAACATTAAAACTCCTTTAATCTTCATTGTTTTTGGAGTTGGGTGAAAAGTTTATAAATAAAAGTTAAAGTAGAAAATCACGCATTTTTCCAAAAATCTTGTCAGGAAAACTACTACTCATTTTAGAGATATGAGCTTTACTTGGACCCCGTATATTTTTACATCATCTGAAAGGCCGTAAAAAAAGCTTTTCAATAATATATAAAACATAGTATTTATATCACAAACTCTTTGTCCTATTTACTCTGTATTTACAAACTCTAAGATTAAAGTCAGAATTCCGAGAATAAAGTAGGAATTCCGAGTTTAAAGTCAGAATTCCGAGTTTAAAGTCAGAATTCCGAGATTAAAGTCGAAATTCCGAGATTAAAGTCAGAATTCCGAGTTTAAAGTCGGGATTCCGAGATTAAACTCGGAATTAAAAAAAAATTTTTCAGAGACCCTTCTACGCCTTCGTAATAATATATAAGAATCAACAATAAAATTTCAGGTGGAATGTTGTCGCCGAAAAAAATCAAGTCAACTGCACTACTAGTAATATTTCTATTCTTGTCGTAGACAGTTGTCTTTCATTCACTGTCTTGGATGTAAAAACTCTTTTCATTATAATTCACGATTTTTTTTTCAGATTGCCACGACAACAAACATTTTAAGTTCATGGTACTTTCAATGCATGGTGCTTTGTTATATATTCACTTCGCAACTACGTAGACGAAGAGTATATTGCATTTGATCGGCACATTTCAAAAACTGTAAATATCGCTTGTAGACAAAAAAATTCGTATCATTATGTTAGTTAATGAATTATGAGCAACTTTCAAAATGTCCATCTGTCTGTTTGTCTCTCCGTCTGTTCGTCCGTCCGTTACGTTTCTTGTAAACACGATAACTTAAGAAAGAAAGGTCCGCTTGTATTGACAGTAAATTAGTGTTATTTAGAGAAACGACCTTATTTTTAACAAAATCGATGAGCAAATAAAAAAGTTATCATTTAAAATTTTATAAATTGGTTTCTTAATTTTATGGTTTGTAATTAAATAGAAATCTTGCGAAATGTTATTTCCTGTCATTATTTTGTTATATCTTTTACTAATATACATATCATAATTAGAGAATATTATTTAGGTATTATGCAAATCACAACTTACACACTTTTTTATTAATTATAAAAATACCTACTTTCTGTATATTGTTGCCCTAATCTGAGCACGCTAATATACTAGTTAGGTAAATACTTTAAAACACTCATTATTGGAGAACCAATCAAAACAACTACTCTTCTAGCTAATACTGACGAAGTATCGAATTACATGATAGGATTCTTAGCATTTTAAAGAAAAAAATGTATTAAAAATACTTAAATCATTCATTTACATTTAGTCATTCACACTTTTTTTTATTTAATATGAAATTATCTACTTTCTGTATATGGTACCTTAATCGGGTCACGCTAATATACTACTTAGTAAAACACTTTAAAACACTCATTATTGAAAAACCAATCAAAACAACTACTCTTCTAGCTAATACTGACGAAGTATTGAATTACATGATAGGATTCCTGGCATTTTAAGGCAAAAAAAAAAAAAAATTTTTATTGAAGATACTTAAATTATTTATTGAAATTCAGTCATTCACAAGAACTATTGAACATTACATTCTATTTCAACTCTAGAAAAGTTGTACAAGTTTTTTCGAACTCGTTAGTTCTCAACGAGTTCGAAAAAACTTGTACAACTTTTCTAGAGTTGCCTTAAAATGCCAGGAATCCTATCATGTAATTCAATACTTCGTCAGTATTAGCTAGAAGAGTAGTTGTTTTGATTGGTTTTCCAATAATGAGTGTTTTAAAGTGTTTTACTAAGTAGTATATTAGCGTGACCCGATTAAGGTACCATATACAGAAAGTAGATAATTTCATATTAAATAAAAAAAAGTGTGAATGACTAAATGTAAATGAATGATTTAAGTATTTTTAATACATTTTTTTCTTTAAAATGCTAAGAATCCTATCATGTAATTCAATACTTCGTCAGTATTAGCTAGAAGAGTAGTTGTTTTGATTGGTTCTCCAATAATGAGTGTTTTAAAGTATTTACCTAACTAGTATATTAGCGTGCCCAGATTAGGGCAACAATATACAGAAAGTAGGTATTTTTATAATTAATAAAAAAGTGTGTAAGTTGTGATTTGCATAATACCTAAATAATATTCTCTAATCATGATAAAAGCAAATAAATAAAAATAATTGATTGTAAAAAAAATACATATCATAATAATATAAAATCTAGCCGTTGATATTAGCAAAAAATTTAAAAAAAAATCAAACCGCCTTCAAAAAAGATCATTAAAAATTGTGATATAAAATTTCACTGTCGTACAGTTGCATTATGGCAACATATTGAATTCGTAATTTTTGAGATCAGATTCGGTATCAACCTGCTCCTAAAATACCTGCTAGCTACCAATTTTAATACAATTTCGTTGAAATTTACACGGTCGTAAAATATTGCAATATCTTCAACAAAAAAAATGTATTTCCACTGTTTACCTTAATAAAATGAATACTGGACCACTACCGAGCCACACTTTACAGTTTGAGAACACATAATAAGTTTGGGGCACATCCCCGAGATGTCTTATATCAACTTCATTCAAGGATTATTTCGAGGGTAAAAATCGACTGGCCTAGAAAGATTTAAGTTCCTCGAAAGGTATGTTTTGGAAGTTTGGTTTGAGTTGGAAGGATTGGTAGCAACAATAATAAAGGATATTTGATTCACTTGTGTTTAGCTTTTTGAGTTATAGACCAGTCGGAATAGCTTTTTTATGCGAAATGTCGTTTACCCGCATTTTTTTAAGCATAGTTGGGGGTGTCCAGAAACATATGCCAACTATCCGCACGCATGGTGGGGAAACAAATCGACTTTTCTGTCTCTTGATATATTTTCGAGCAATGCTTCATTTACGAATTATATTACAAATAAAGCGAAAAATGGCAAAATATGGAAGTTTTTTCAATTCCAAAGTGTGTTTCCACGTGTGCGGATAGTTGGCATATGTTTGTGGACATCCCAAACTATACTTTAAAAAAATAAAATTGCGGATAAACGACATTTCGTAAAATAAGTAATCCTTTTTCGATCTATTCCGACTGACCTATTACTATGAACGATTGTATTATTCGTCAGGACTAATCACTTGGTACACTCAAAGAAATAGTATGGGTAAATTCAACAAAAAAAAATGGCTAACTAACAATATCGTTAATTTTGTTAAACTAAATTATAATGATGGTATTTTCAAACAAAAGGTGATTGTTATTATAATTAATAAAAAGTTGTCGTACAACAAAACAAACATTAAATTAAAAAATAGATGAATAAGACTATTATTTTTTTCGTCTGACTATTATTTTGTTGAATTCTGTCAAATTAAACTAGATAATAGTATATTTTATTTTTAACTATTGTCGAATTGTAATTGTAAACCCAGTAGCAATTTGCTCTACTATTATAGTTAACAGATACACCAATATTATTGTAGAGTTAACCTGCAGTTCTGGTTACATAAACAACATCATTCTGCAATCCACTTTGATAATTAAGATGTCACATCAGCGCTTTTGTTTGCAAATAGTATGGGTTAAATCAATAAAAAAAAATAGTATATATTGTTCATTTTGTTAAATTGAACTATTTAATAGTATTTTTAAATAAAAAGTGATTGTCACACAACAAAATAAACATTAACTTAAAAAAATAGCATAAGACTATAATTTATTCATCTTACTAATAATTTGTTGAATTTTGTCAAATGAAACTAGATAAATAGTAGACTTTATTTTTAAGTATTATCGAATTGTAATTCTAACCCAGTATTAGTTCGCTGTATTATTGTACTTGGTAGACAAATCAATATTATTGTCGTCTTCTAGAAGTTCTAAAAGGGAATTACCATAAAATTTGCTTGCCTACCACGTAGTCTATTACAGAAATTATTCCTAGATGACGCCACATACAAATCACTGACAATAATCAATCGTACATTATCTTATACTCTTATGAATTTATAGAAAATTAATAACATGATTGCAATGTTCAAAATCTCTCAGGAATCATCGATATATTTGAAAGGATCTTATAAACGATCTCTAATCTTTGGTTTGGGTGGTCTGATGTCTCAATACTTAGATTTTGGCTAACCAAAAAAAACTTCATCATATAATAAAGTGTAGATCAACCTAAAAATTAGTTGGTGAACAAAAAACAAAGTCGTACTATTTAATTGTAGACCAATTTTAAAATGATTAGTGAACATAAAAAAATGTCATTATACTATTTAATTTGTTGTTCCACAAGAAGATATGATTATTAAACTACTATTTGTTTACGAAAACAAATAAAGTTGTTGTAGGACTAAAAAAATGATTACTTACTTAACCAACTAAATTTCATGTTCAAAATGACAATGAAAATTGTATGGTGACAAAATTTGTTCGACTATTCTTTTGTAATTGATTTAACTATGAAACTAGATAGGCGCGATTTCATATGCTCTTTTTGGTTGAATTCACCTATCATTTTCTTTAAGTGTAATGCTTTTTTGCAATATACATGTTATATGAGCTCTCCAACTTTTGAAAGTATTCTAACGCCATAGTCTGATGATGGTTATGTGGCCTCAACTCGCTTTGGAGATGTCCTCAACTTTATTTTTGAGACTTTGTTGCGTGCAAATTTTTATTAAAAAAGATAAATTCACCTCTTGGAATGATGAAAATTGGCTAAATAGTCATCGATGTATGTCCCCAAAACTCTTGTTGGCAGATTAAAACCGGTCTTCGGAATTTAGTGTATTTCCCAAAAATGTATTGCGAAGGACGAGAACCGTCCTCTAGTATCAAAAATTCAGATTTCGTTGAACTTGCAAAGAAATCCATTTTTCGAATTTTTACGTGAAGGAGTTTTTTACGCCTTCTATGGAAAATATGTTTTTCTAAGTGCGACTTCGTTGTACTTTCAGAATTTCTTCCCAGAGGAGCTCATTCAGCGTCGCAACGAACCAAATATTTGTAGTACGTTGTTTCTGCTGGTGTCTGATTTCGCGGGCTTTACTGGGTTCTATAACATACTCAGCACAAAATGATTGATCTTAATTTCGTCTTTCATCTTCTATTAAGTTTCCCTCTGAAAGAAATTTTCAAAAGAGAAAGCTTTAATTAAGAATATAGCTATAATAAGAAAACATAAATTTAAAGAAACCACCTGGAGCTTTCACACCAAACAAGTTTATTTTTTGTGGAAACTATGGTTGCAGAAACATGTTTTTCTCGGAAAAAAATAGACAATATATGCGTATACGTAAAATACACATATAAACACACACACTAGCCATCAACGAAACCTATGTATTGCAAAATAATGAATTAAATTACTTCACTGGAGGTAACTTAACTTTCTAGTAATAATGCTTTTAAGTAGACGGGCTTTTCTTTCAATGTTTTATTTACATAAACATCGTTTTGTTCTTAACGATACATTTTTATTTTAGTTTTCTTTGTTGCTATACAAATTAACACATTTCATGAGTGTTGTAATGCCAGTGTTAACATAGTTAGCCATTCGAGACGTTGACTTAATGTTCCCTCCGGTTTCATCGTGTTTCATATACTCTAAATGAATATTTATATTATGATATATAAAGGAATCATGATCGACCTACATTATTTAAGCAGAAGTCAATAAGCCGATGAGATCAAAATGATTATTTCGCCGATATTATTATACATGTTTGAACTTTGACCGGGCCACTAATAATGACATTACCTACACAATTCTGGGAAATATCGAATAATATTGGTGCATAAATATTGTCTAAAGTTTGTGGTGTTCTTTTAATAACACTTCACGTTTATACACCCATCCATGTAGTAGAGTGGAAGTATAGTAAAGGTAAAGAAAATTTAATTCTTTTATTTTTTTTTGTTTAAACAGACTTAGAATGTCGAGATTTTAAGTATGAACAAAAACTAAAAATAGGTGGTAACAATTTTTTTTTGCATCAGCCTCTACCTACTTTCTAGCAATACAATAGGCAAGTATATTTATTAGTTTGTATATTCTTCGGAACTTATTTTTAGAACATAATACATATGTGGTACAAAATTCCGAAAAGAACCAAAGAAACATTTGAGCACAGCTTTTGTTTAAACATAATTTCACTTTTTACTCATCGACAAGGCGACAATAATTGAAACGACATTTTTAATCCAAGCCCAGTCTCTCTTTCTCACCTCCTCCCTCTCCATTCCTTTTTATTTGTAATTATCTCCCGAAGGTGCCAGCTTGGTTGCCGAAATTATAAACGGTATTCTATGCGGTATTTTATTTTTGTAAAATATTGTCAAAGGTTGCAATTAGTTTCATGTATATACATTTTTCTATTAAAATATTAAATATCTTTAATATTTAATCATAGTAAGGTCGATTTTTCAAAAACAATAAAAGGCTCTTCTTTAAGCTAATAGTGACTTATCATTCGAATTTCATTACGTTTGAACCTTACGCTCTTAAGTTATGGTGCTTGCAAAAAACGTGACTGGCGGACGGACAAACGGACATTTTGAAAGACAATCAGGATTCGGTGAAAGTTAATGCATGATTTTTCTCAAAGTCCAGTATTAGAAATGTACTGAGCAAATGCAATATATCCCTTGTTTTCGTATTTACGAAGAATGTAAATACAAAGTTTAATAATAACTTGAAAAATAGATTTTTATTTTTTATATCGTTTATATTATTGTTTCTATATATTTTTATACAATTATGCATACGTAAATCTAAGTCTTCTTCATCTAATTTTTTTTTTTTTTTCTTCTAGGTATGTGTGTGAATTTATATGCAGATTTAACAGATATATAGTGGGTAAGTTTTCAAATTTTCATTAGTCAATAATTATTATATTTTTTATATTGTTGCTGAAAAATCTAAAAATTTTTTAAATGAGCGAAATTGTGTTCTAAAATTAACAAAAAAATGTAATTACTTGTGCCTCCAAAAAAATAGAAAAGGTCATTTAAAAAATTCACATTGCGGTCGGCGCAAAATATTCCTAAAAGATCGCAGCACCATGTCAGAACACGTGGCTCTTTATTAGATACAGCGCTCATTCTTTGGCGTTTTTCGTTGAAACTAATTCTACGACATACATTTTTAATTACTCCTTGTCATCAGAATTGATTTCTCTGAAACTTTTGTTTCAATCATTTTTTTAAGATATTCTAAATAAAAGATATTGAGCTTCAATGTCACACTTTATTGTGATATTGCTGTAACTTTTGTTTATTTGTAACCATAAAGGCATTATGTTTTTCCCGAAACTAGTAATGTCATACTTCAAAGAAGAAGGAGAATTTGGGTTTGTTACGAATTCTCCCGATAATACATAATAGTACACGCAAATTAGATTAAAAAACAGTGAATAGAAGAAATAATTTATAAATTAATAATATTTGAGATGCATACTCTAGATAGGGTTAGAAATAGATACCCGAAAAGTCCCCCCCCCCCTCATTTGGAGGTGGAACGTCCCTTTTTTTGCAAAAAAACAAAAAACCTAACGGGGATTAAAGCTGGTTTTTCACTTCTAAATTATAAACCGTTCATCGGAAGAGGAGAAAGTACAGGAAATAAAAAATGTGTCGTTAAATTCTACATAAAAAATGTCCTATTAACATTGTAGCTTATCCTTACCTATTTCGCGCTAACAGCCTCCGAACAGAGGGGTAGTTTGGAGCACAAAGGTAAAAATCGATCCTATTCGAAGTTTCACAGCGAATATCTTAAAACCGGTTACTTTAACGAGAAGAATGCTCAGGAATGAATTTATAGGGCGGAATTCACTCTATAAGATGCATGTACAGCGGGTTTTGACGCAGGTGATTTTTATTTAATTTCCCCTTTTTTCACACAGATGCGTTTATAATTATACGTAAAATATGTATAGTATCGACGTTGTAAATATAAGGACGGCCTCGGGCTATACCCGGAAGGTTACGGCAATAAAAACTTCAGACATGAATAATTACCTTAAACATATATATATTATACTCAAAATAATATGCTGACAATTTCTGCAATACGAAGAGCATCGAAAGACAGCAGCGACTTTTGAAACCCATGTCACCGGAAATTATTTTCAATGAGGACACGCCACTGACTGAAACGCAAAATAATATGATAAACAATCTCACAAATAAGGACCGGTTTATTTCGCCATTGGTGGAGAGATTTAAAAACGGGGGAATCAAAACAACTACTGCTGTACACGACGCTGACGTACTCATGTTCAAACAGCCTTAAATGAATGAAAATGATACAGTGGTCATTGTCGGACAAGATATTGATCTTCTCGCATTGATTATCGCTCGCGCACCTGAAGATAAAGATATCCGTTTCTTAAGAGAGGCTCAGGGAAAAGTAGAAAATAAAGCGTACAGTTCTTGTGACTTGCAGTCCTCGGAAGTTTTAAAAAGCTGTAAGGAGAAGTTCTGTTTGTCCACGCGTTCAGATGCGATACCACTTTAGCTTTTTTTTGGTAAAGGAAAAGTGCAAACGGTGGAATGCGTCAATAAAAGAAAAGACCTCGAAGAGGTTGTCCGTATATTCAACAACCGTAGCTCAACGAAACAAGAAATTACAAGTGCTGGAGAGCAATTCGTGCTTGCTAATGCAAGCAAATAATTACAAAGCCCCCCAAAAAGAGACATCTTTGAATCATCAAAGGTTTATTATTTTCAATAAGTTGGTCGGTCAATCTCACTGCCGGGATTCTACCAAGATTGCCACCAACATCTGAGGCATTACGTCAACAGTTTTACAGAGTATTTCTCCAAATTTAATCTTCGCGAGGAGAAAACTTGGAACTAACGGATTAGAGTTGGAAGAAAGTAGTCAACATCTTAGCATCTATTTATACCACCGAGTCACCAGCACCAATTTCCACCCTACAGCTAATATCCTACAGCTGCAAACAGGATTGCGGAAAGCGATGCAGCCTACAGAGGAAACCACTTTTAAAAAAACGCACCGAGAGCTCTACCTCGAAGATGCGGGTGGTGTGGAAATGAGCTCAAATTTAAAAATACAGCTTTGTGGAAAAAAGGGAAAATAAATAAAAATCACTTGCGTCAAAACCCACTATGCGTCTTATAGAGAGAATTCCGTTCTATAAATTCATTTGTTTTTCTCGTTAAAGTAACTGGTTTTAAGATATTCGCTGTGAAACTTCTAATAGGATCGATTTTTACTTGTGCACTCCAAACTACCTCTCTGTTCGGAAGCTGTTAGCGCGAAATAGGTGAGGATAAGCTACAAGGTTAATGGGACATTTTTTATGCAGAATTTATCGACAAATCTTTTATTTTCTATACTTTTTTCTCTTCCGACCAACTGTTTACAAGCTAAAAGTAAAAAACCAGCTTTGAGTGTCCGTTGGGAGTGATTTTTTGCAAAAAAGTGACGTTCTACCCCCAAGGTATCTATTTCTAACCTTATCTAGAGTACCCATCTCAAATATTGTTACTTTATAAATTATTTCTTCTAAAATATCTAATTTGCGTGGACTAATAACACAGGACCACAAAATATTTTTGCGAGTTGCCTGGGACCAGATCCAGTGTAGCATATGCTGAAACCGAATCTGAAACTTATTTTGCCTTGTCACGTCAGGATTTTTTTAAATTAGGAATTTTTTTAAATTTCATATATTCGAAGATTTGGCGGAGTCGCCGGTGATATCAATTAATTCACATACATGGTATTATTTTTATAGTAACATTCACATGGTGCCCAACATAAAAAGAATTTCACAATAGTTTTCTTCACTGTGGTTACTAAAGGTTTAAAAATTCTTTTTTTAAATCGAACGCCTTCAATAAATCTTCAAAAAATATCTCTAAAAAGTAAGACATAAAATTTAATTCAGTTTTCAAATATCTGTCTATCTATTAGTGAAAAGTGGCAAGGAACTATGCCTTATTACCTAATATCAATTTGAAATCGGTGCAAAAATATCTAATTTCAAAACTTGTTGTTTATAGTTCATAGGTACCCAAAAAATCTCATCTTAATTAAAAAATTCAGTTACGAAATTGACATTATACAGGAGCATGAAAGATGAAAGACCTATTTTTTGGGTACCTACGAACTATAAACAACAAGTTTTCAAATTAGATATTTTTGCACCGATTTCAAATTAATATAATCCAGTGAAGTACAAAAAGGCCGATTAGGGGAAATAATTCGTGCAGTGGCCAATTTTTGTACAGTTATCGGGGGGAGTGCCCTGAACAATATATCAAAAGTCATGGCCGGTGGGAGGTGAGCGTGGGGTGGGGGGTGGTTTGAAGGTCCCCTTTTTACGTTTTTCTTGAATAACTCGAAAACTACGACTTCTAGCAAAAATTGTTTTTATACAAAATTAAACTACAAATAAGTTCCTATTCATATTTTATGTAGGATCAATACTTTACGAAATATAGAGGTAGTCCAGTCAACGGAGCGCTAAAATGATCAAAATCTCTAATTTGAGTGCTAATGAATGGATTTTGATGAAACCTTGTGCAATGTGTTTGTAATGACGTTAATAAAAAAGTTGAAAAAGAATAGAGTAGGAAATGATCGGAAGGGGCAGAAAACAGAGAATTAGGTCAAAAATGAAAAAAACCAATACTTTTTTGGTCAAACAATATACCTTTTTTGGTCTACAATAAGATGTTTTTATTCTTGTGATTTTTTTCGAAAAATGCATATTTTTCGAGATATGGCCACTCGAAAATTCCTAAAAGTGGGCGAGGGGAAATGTAAAAGTTGAAAAAAAAATCTGGAAAAATTCAGGTGAATGTATCATCGAAATACAAGACTTTTTTTTATTTGCAACTTTTGTGTAAAGTACGTTTTCACCGAGTTTTTCTGAAAAAACATGAAAAACTACTTAATTTTTTTTTAATTTGCGATTTTTTCACCCTCTGTGTCTCGTGAAGTATTGGTTCTACATACAAAATGAATGGGAACTTATTTGTAGAAAATTTCGTCTAGTTTAATTTTGTATAAAGACAATTTTTCGTTAGAGGTCGTAGTTTTCGAGTTATTTAAGAAAAACGTGAAAAGGGGACCTTTAAACTACCCCCGCTTACCCTCCCACCGGTCAGGACTTCTGGTATGTTGTTCAAGGCACTCCTTCCGACAAATATACAAATATTTGCAACTACACGAATTAATTCTCCTATTTTTCCTTCGTTGATAGGACTATTAGACAATAAGGTATAGTTCCTTGCCACTTTTTACTAATCGATAGACAGATATTTGTAAAATTGTGTAAAATTGTATTTCTTACTTTTTAGAGATATTTTTTTTGAAGATTTATTGAAGGCGATTCGATTTGAAAAAAGAAATTTTTTTTTCAATCTTTTTAATAGTTTCTTTTTTTTATTTATTTAACTTCTACATAGTGAAGGAAACTATTGTGAAATTCTCTTTGTTGGGCACGATGTGAATGTTACTATAAAAATAATACCATGTCTGTGAATTAATTGATATTACCGGCGACTTCGCCAAATCTTTAAAATATGAAGTAAAAAAAATTGTTCTTAATTTAAAAAAAAAATCCTGACGTGACAAGGCAAAATAAGTTTCAGATTCGATTTCAGCGACCCCAAAAACATATGCTACACTGGGTCTGGTCCCAGGCAACTCGCAAAAATATTTTGTGGTCCTGTGTAATTAATCTGTACAATAATGATTGTTGAACACTGCGGAAACAGTGCAGACGTGACACAACGAAATGAAGCGGTGAGAGTTTGCACTCGAGAGCACCTAATTATGCCTACTATTTTCAAAGTTCAAAAAGTGTATATTTTACTTCCATATCCAGAGGAAGTATAGAAACGACAAAAAAATTTTTGAAAATTTTTATTATTCAAATAGGCTTGAATGGCGTATATACAAAGCAATTTCTTGGTTGATGTTAATGAATTTTTGTTGCTCCAAACAATTTTTTTTGCTTCAAACAATTTTGTTTGGAGCAATAAAAATTTATTAACATCAACCAAGAAATTGCTTTGTATATACGCAACAAAATTTTTGTTTGCTCCTAACAATTTTTTTTTAGTGTGTAGGATGTAAAGGTTGATAGAAGAATTTATTAATTCCAAAATTGATGACATGATCCTAGGTAGTCGGCATCGATTTTACAATGCCCAACAATCGTTTTAATATTGCTGTATATCTATGGACTAAAATAAAAAATACCCCAAACTTGTTTCATCAAGGAAGGGGTGCATGTAAGGACATACACACTAAAAAAAATTGTTAGGAGCAAACAAAAATTTTGTTGCGCATATATAAAGCAATTTATTGGTTGATGTTGATAAATTTTTCTTGCTTCAAACAATTTTGTGTATATACGCAACAAAATTTTTGTTTGCTCCTAACAACAAAATTGTTTGAAGCAACAAAAATTTATTAACATTAACCAAGAAATTGCTTTGTATATACGTAACATAATTTTTGTTTGCTCCTAACAATTTTTTTTTAGTGTGGAGGTGCTCATACTATAGGTAGTTCTATACGAAACGAAAGAGCACTTCAGGAATTCAATATACGATTCAATCAAGTAGGTACTTTTTATTATTATTCGGTCTCATGGTTACGCAGTTCTATATTTTGTCGTGATGAGTCTGGTTAAATGTTGAAATATATTATTTTCGAAAGTGGCGATTACATCGTCTAAAATTAAACCTCATTAATAATAGAACTACAATTCTCCGAATTCTCTCATGAAACACATTTATAGGGTAAAGACTTTGTAATGGCCTTTCGAAACTGAGTTAGGAATCGGCAGTTAGTAACTGGATTAAAGTTATGTTTAGTTTAGTGGAAAAGGGAAGCTTGCTCTTCACCGGTCGTCGAGGAATTCAGAATCGAGAGTCCAATTAGAAAAGTCTGATGGAACGTATAATCTTATATCGGGTTTAGCTTGATTATTTCAGTTGCCGTTTAGAAAATTCTCTTGCAATCGTTAGAAGTTAGAAAGGATAATGTTAAAATTACTTTATTTTTATAAACCGTTTATGACAGGGTTTATGAATTAAATTATATTGATTATTTCACTCATTAACGCGACAGCCAAAGAGAGCCCATTTTTTTCACAACATTGCACCAATCAAACGTCATTATTAGTGGTAATCCAACCTAGATCGGCTTTTGACAATACCAACACGAAAAAATTATCGCTCTAATTTTTTTTGTCGCCGAGTCAACAAATATTGCGAAATTTGTTTGACGTTTTGTTTCGTGAAATGTTTTCGATAAATAGGAAAACTCGTGTTTTTATCTATAAATATTTTCTCTGGCGTATTACTAATTGTTAACGTAAATTGTAGTATTGTATTATATACGATACGTAGTAATATAATAATATAAAAATATCCTAAAAACACCACATAAGTTGACAATTCCCAATTTCAAACCCAAGACTGTGGAACTTAGCTTCGATACAAGTTATACACAGATATTGTTTATAATTTATTATTTGTGGCATATTCATGATTTCTTGTGTTTTTTGAGTATTTTGCCACTGTAAAAACATTTAAAAAATTTTGATGAAATAAACCTCTGCGCCAAAAGGATCAGACAGAGGCTGGTTTTTATACTTCTATTAGAAAATGTCTCACACCTAAAAATATATAAACTGGAACAAAATTGTTAAATTATAAATAGAAAAAATTCAAACGAAACTGGCTGCCGATCCTCAAAGACGAAGTAAGTAAAAATAAAATAAATATAATTTAATGTCTCACGTGACTATGGAAATACATAAACAACAAACTGTCTGGTTTGACAAGCTCAAAAGTGAAAGTTTTGATAACGGAAAAAGAACTATTTTCCGAAACGTCAACTGCCTTCGTTTGAATTTTTTCTATTTATCATTTAACAATTTTGTTTCAGTTTATATATTCTTAGGTGTGAGGTGAGATATTTTCTAATAGAAGTATAAAAACCAGCCTCTGTCTGATCCTTTTGGCTCAGAGGTTTATTTCATCAAAATTTTTTAAATATTTTTACAGTGGCAAAATACCCAAAAAACACAAGAAGTTATACATAGCTTTCAATGGCTTATAATACCTAATAGAATTACAAAATAATTTTCACAACTAAAATTAAATACAAATGGCTACGAAGCAGACAAATGATTTATTTCATGTTAAATACACACATGTACTTAGTATTTACGTATGGTAATCCATCACAAAGCAGGTAAAAGTAGGGCTCTGTACTAGCACTATACATTATAATTCGTTGTACTTAAAGTTCTCTCTACTTAAACAAGAAAACCTTAACTTAATTATTAAACTTTTCAAATTAAAAATGAGGTTTAAATACATAAATATATATTAATAAACACTTTAATATAATAATTCTTGAAAAATTCACTGTTTACAGTTAAGTTATGCTGGCGTTACTAGATGATGGTACCATTTCATCTGATGATGGCAATCTTAGAACGTAAAAGCGAAAGATTGGTAAAACGCAATATTGTCCGACTTTACCGGTAGTGTGATTGGTCGAAGCATGCCAGATAACTCTTTAGAGTGAAGACTAGTCTATAAGTTACAATACTCATGGTTTAACGTATATTGCATTTCTTGATTGTCATTGTCATTACATCTACATACCTACTTTGTTTTTTATTAGATGAGTGGAAATGCATTTTTATGTGACGTAAATGGTGAAATTGAAAATAAAGGTCATAGTCTAGGTCATGAAGCATTATAAGACGACTTCATTTTTGGAATCATTTTTTTTCAAATGATTCGGTTCAAACACGTATTCCCCCGTTTTCGGGTCGCTGATCACAGGAAAAATATTCATTTTTAGCTTCAACCCTCCCTCATCCCTCAAACGGTGAGTGAGGGGTAGTTTCTGCCCTGTCGATAAATCACTCCCCAGATCCGTTTATATATGAAAACATAAAGGGATCCATAAAAGGAGTGGTTTTTGGTCGTTTCAGGGGGTTGTGGCGGTCAAAAACTTCTCCCACCACTTGCATCGTGTTCAGCATCCTCGAAAACGGGGGGGGGGGAGATAGTCTCGTCCTTGCACGAAATATTTACACTCTATCTGCCTTCATTACATAGACTTTCAGTAAACTCTAAAAAGTGAGAAGAAAATGTCTGACGGCAATTAATTACAAAACATAATATTGTATGTATTGTAAGATGTACTTAATGAGTTATTTATTCGTGCAATATTCTCCCCAAATACCACTCGTGCTTTTAAATTTTATCTATACATTTTCTCTTAGCTAAGTTGCCAAAATTTAATATAATTCGTGTAAATTGGCAGGCAATTTATTATCAAAGATTAAATCCCTCCTGCTAAAGCCCTCGGGATTTAGTCGAATAATAAACTGACAATTTATACTCTTTATATGTCCAGGCAACAACGCTTTCGAAAAAAAATTTTTAGCACTAGTGATATTACATACGATAAGATCCCTTAGGGATCTTGTCAATTATATCATCCAGTTTAACAGTTCAATAATTTAAAATGTATTTTTGGACAATGCCGATTTGGAACTGCAAATAACGATTTAATGAATATAATAATAGAGGAAAACACACCAAATAATTCATAATACATAATTTATATTTAATTTTGCAAATTGCTCTTTTAATAATTGTGTTTTTAATAAATAGTTTGAACAAATAAAATAAAATGAATTGCAAAAAAATGTTCACTTATAATATCTCTAGAGCTTATATTATTTCCGGAAATTTTTTCGAGGTCATGAATATTTTCTTAAAATATTCATGAACGAGGAAAAATTTCCGGATATTAATTTAAGCTTGTGGGATATTCGGTAAGAAAATTTCATACCTAAATAAATTAAATAAATACTAATTTCAACTGACATTAAGATTATTCTAAGACATAACAAGGTATAAGATTAGTAGGCCATAAATGGGTTTTGTTGACAAAATGACAGAAACGCATCGGAATTAGTATTGTTGTGTCATGTCATAAGTATAAGAGTTAGTAAAATGTCGCGTTTTGGAAACAAAAGTAAAAAAAATGTTTCCTCCCATTTTGGTTGCTAAAAACTACTACTATAAATTCACTGAAATGTTTGATATTACGTTTGCTGCACTAAAATGTGTGGAATTCTGTTTTTCTTCTATTTTCTAATGTTACAATAGTTTGGGTGAACCGGAATACCTATATTCGTATAATAGATAAATAATATCTTTTTCACCCATTTTAGTTTCAAAAAATTACTGAAAATTGTTTAAGACAACTCTATTTGTGTATTATGAAATAAGTTTTGTTCACTAAAATAGGTGGAACAATTGTTTCAAAATATTGTATTTATGTAGTCAAGCATAGACATTTAATTGATATAGATTCTTCACCGATGTATTCACCATTGAAACGCGAGTTTTTAAAGGATTTTCAAACACATTTGAAATATTCAGTATCATAATTAAACATGAAATAAAATGTTGTTTCACGAGCTCAATATTTTTTTTTTTATAATTATCTCGTTTAATATGACAAATTAAATTCCATTTCTATGTAAAGGCAAGTTGTCAATAATTTGACAGAAAAATTTCCACTTATTAATTTTGCCAAGGGTACCCTGGAGGATAAAAATTTCCGGAAATTTGTTTGGTTGCTACGGTAACGAAACCAAGAACAAACTTCTGATTGCTAAAAAAGTGAGGTATGAAATTTTCTATGCGAATAGAACGTTGATAAATAGCTCATAATTTTATCACAACATCCTCAAGCATGTTGCTTTTAGGTAATATACCTCCGCCTACGGCGTCGGGATATTACCAAGCAAGTGCTTTCGGAAACTGTGATAGAATTATTTCATATTATCAACGTCCTTGGGATATTATAGCTGAAAATTTTTTCTTTACGAACGATATTTATGATTTTTGAAACATGCCAACTCTTCGTATTCATATTTTCGAATAAAAGCGGGTGTGTTGGAGAGAAATATGCAATGTGGCATATACAACTCGCCACCGTACAAAAACTGAAGTTATATTCTTATGTAAAATGATCTGTCGAATTCGATTTTGGAAGCACAATTCCATTCGAAATTGCGAAATCGGAAAAAATTGTACTTTTTTATGAAAAGCTCTAGCCGGATAAGTAAGCTCCAGAAGCTTTTGGACGAAATTTGGTGTAAATATAAAATAGTTTATAATATGACTTATTACCAGAGCTCGGGTATTTATCTCTGTGACGTCAAAATCAGGGTTGGCTCTAGATCAGCGTGGAAAGATTTTTATGCAAGTATGACACAATATATCTTACCTTGTACTTTTTTTAGGGAATTCTGTGATATCCAAAGTTAATATGGTCAGTTTATTATAAACACTCACTGTCACTATCAGTAGAGCCACACATACGCTTTTGTGAAGAAATATGTCTGTTAAAATTTGTTTTAGATGTACAAGAAATTGTTTTGTTGCAACTACTACAATAAAGATCTGTTCCATCAAATTGAAATTCTGAAAAATCGCGAATCCACAAGTATAGTGCAGCCTGAGAAGCACGTACACATGTATTTTTCACTACACAGTATTGTATACCATCGACTCTGTATAATTTCACGCTAGGTTTGTAGATACATACATAAATATGCTAGATTTTTATTACGGATTGCGAAACTGCGATCTCAGATGGTCTACCCTTTTCCTTTAAAATGCCCAGAATCGCCACAGTGTAGGTATAGTAAAAGGGATTTTGTCAAAATAATGTTTCACAATTTCGACGGTGTCACCTAATTAAAAGAGATAATAAAACCACACGTACACTGGAATCTAATGTTGACTCTCGGTCAGGGTCGAATGCCTTCAACACTGCAATTGTAATAGAATCAACTACGTCTTTAGGTAACTGTCAGTACGTTTCACAAATGTAGTAGATTTCCTATAAAAGTAGGTTACGTATTAACATTTTTAAATTAAATTAAATTAAATTAAATTCACTTTATCACGTTGTGTACATTTGTGATGCACACGGTACATGACAGTTTTATGCCATTAATCCTTAACTTTGTCTGTTATGTACGAATATTAGTTCGTGATGTAGGGAACAAACTTCGATGTACTATTGGGTATTGAAAGCAAAATACGTGGGGTCGTCGATGCGGTGGTGGTATAAACGAATACCAATGCCCTGCGTTGATATACGACATGACGTGGTTTACCGACGCTGATACACGTTTACATATCACGAACTGCAATTGCCGAATCTGTATATAAATGGTTTATTTTATTGAGAAAAAATGTTTTATGTTGCCAGCAGCTTATGGCTTTTTTACTCACATATTAAACAGAACAGGAAAGTATGTGTTTGATTCAAAATTATTTTTTATTTGCTAAATATGTATTACATGTTTTTGTAAGAACCATTACCGTTTTTAGGTTAAATTCATTATCCAAAATACGTTGTAGCTGGAAATGACAAGTATTTCACCATTTCGTCGATTTTCTAAATGTTTCAGAAGGTGTTTACCATATAATATTATGTCTATATGAGAGCCGTCTCTGGAGCCGAGATAAAATTCCCGAGTCCTGCTTATTACTGCGATAAGACAGAAAATAGTCCTTTATTTGCTTAACACACACAAATTCTATTTGGCTGCGTGTAACCCTACAAAGGGGAAAATATCAATTTTTCCAAATTCTCATTATATACATAATCTCAAATTAGATTTTCATCATTCCAAGCTAGAAACAAATCTACCAACGTCCAGAACTTATTGTCAACTACTTCAACAAAGAAATGTTTGGCAAATAACATAAGTCCATAGTTATTATACTGTACCTAATTTAAATTTCGTTAAATCGGCATACACAAAAGCATTTTAGTTTATAGTTTATATATCTATAATCAAACATTGATATTTATCATACGTACTTATTAATATTTGCTTAGTGTTTAATTAAGTACACTTTGTTTAATCGTGTCGAAACTGGTTTGGTAAATTTTTCATTCTGGTAACCCAAATAGCATATTTTCGATAAAGTTTACTAAAATTTCATCACGAATATTTAACGTTTTTCGCTACTACCCTAGACAATTGTTATTGAGAATAAAAAAAATACTTATTATCTATCCGCCTCTGATAACGTAATTAGGACGAAATTCATTTATTTACTTAAAGCAGTCGAAAATTAGGAGATAAGAATGTTTGTCTGATGTCTTGTAAGCATAACGCTTTACTTCAGTTTAGATAATTACCAATGAAATAGCTAAAAATAGGACGAAGTTGTTGCTGACCAAGGATGCACGTTTATCTTGCTATTTCGCTAAATGTGGACATAAAATTAAGGAACTGATCCTGATTCCATATGAAAAAAATTAATTTACTTATACAGTGTGTCCCATTTTGCTTGGCATCACCTCCACAGTGGGTCATTTGCAACTTCTAGGTGGACAAAATTCTACAAATTTCTAAATGAACTTAAAATAGTTGTTAGAAGACCGGAAAATAGAGAAACAATTCTAGGCATTAAGGGGGTGGTTTTTGAGGGGATGGAAAATAAATTTGCTTCAAAAGTGCCGAAACTCCATGAGTACGATGATAACATCCGTGAATATATCAAAAAATAGTTTAAAAATCATATATAGTAGAGGAGTTGTTTTTGAAGGGGTTGAAAGATAAATAATTATTTTATTTGGTTGGATTTGAGAGGATTGAAAAATAAAAACTTTAAAAACTATGTAAGAAAGTTTCAAAAAATGTTGTTGTCAATGTTTTAATTTTTTAACATCACTTAACATCACTTCACAACACAATCACACATCATATTTTGACTCTAGCTGTTCCAGGGTTATTATAAATAATAATAATAAATAGTCTTTATTGTATTAAGTACACATACAAAAACAGATATACATAATATAAAAGGGAGTTGTTCGTTATAAACGTTCTTCCACAATCCCTACATAAATACATATGTAAAGTAAACATAATATTAGTTGTAATAACTGTCACAAATTAAAACTGTAAGTGTGGGTATTAGTAAATGTACATAAAACTTATCGTTAAATCATTAAAATATCAAAATCATAAAAACAAAAATTTCACAAAATTACGTAATAAATTGTAATTTAAGACGTGTCACTAATTTGGTGAGAAATTGTGGCTTGCTTGTATTTAACTTTGAAAGTATTTGGTGTGTAGATTTTAAAATGTAGGATTATTTAAATAATTGACTGAGACAACTAAACGAACATTCAAATTTAGAGGTATTATGTTGGTATACACTAGTGGCAGCTAGAAATCTCGGGTCGACATCTATAATAAGATAGAGTGAAATATAAATAGCAAAATGATGTACGTGAAAGAAAGCGATATATTGACATTGATGCCAGGCACAGCATGTTAAGAGTTTCGCCGACGACTTACAAAAATATCTAAAGAGAAAAGTGGCAACAGCGTAGGTTAAATCTGTTTCTTTTCAGAATATTATTTGTCCATTTGTCTTCTCTTCTACCTTACATTGGCATCGACTCAATATTTTAAACTGCTACTACTGTATGCTAAATAAGTCATTGTTTCTTAGCTTTAGTTGATATATATTTCTCCTAGGAATTAATAGCTCATATAAATACTCAGGACTCTTATATGTAAATATTTTCATGAGGAATACTCCAAATAAATATTGATATCTATATGCAATTTTGATATGTTTATGGTCATTATGTGATTTTTTTGTTAGGTATACAAAACGCATGCATGCATTTTTAGCCACTCGTAACTTGTGTTTACAGTCGATGTTTAGAAAGCTATAATATATTGGCAAACAATAATCGAACTGGGGAAAAATTAGAGACTCAATTAACCTGTATTGTATTTGATATTTTCAGGGAGTAAAAGTTTAAACGAATATAAAGTTTTTAACTTCATATAGCATGTCTTCAAGTTGTTTGTAATGTGCTGTACAAAATTCAAATGGCTGTCAAATATTACTCCTAAATTTCTAACATATTCTTTGATAGGTATTTCTATGTTGTTTATGTGAATAGCAGAAAAGTTATATTGAGTGACTTTAGTTAGAGTTCGTTGATTACCAGCGAACATAACAAAACTTTTATTGACATTGAGAATCATGGCTTGGTCTCGTGACCAATTTGATATTCTATCTAAGTCTTCATTTAGACGTCTTAGAGCGATATTAGTATCAGATTTAGCAAATGGCATGGTCAATTGTACATAGTCTTCATCTTTTAATTTTTCATAAAGTTCTCTTCTTGACAATGTAGGAAGTATACCTGTAAAAGCATAAATGTCTCTTTAAAGTGCAACTGGCCGCATATAAAAGTTACATACATAAAAGCTATAAGAATTAAATAATAAAATAAAATGAAAAACATAACATAAAATGTACAGACGTATTGACGTTCTAATGAAATTCATACTTCGAATAAATTCTACCCATTTCTTAACACAAGTTTGATCTGATGTTATTAACTAAATACGACAGAGAAAAATTACTAACATACAAAAATAAAAACTACATACCTTGATGCAAACTATCCATATTAAGAAAAATATTGAAATCACATATATTTAGAACAACGACCTGTGCAATGAAGCGCACAAGCACGACTGTGAGCCCCTTTGTATAAACCTTTTTTGTTGTGCGACATACAAAAGATTGTGAGCTCCTACTGTTATTATATTTTGTGAATAGTTTATATAGGGTATCTACTTTGTTCTTAAAAGGTCATAAGTGATTATTTTGAAAGTAGATTTTTGGGATTCAGTCCTAGATGCGAAAATAACCCATTGTGGCACCGCCATAAAAAGTTTATTTTAAGTCCGATTTACATCGGGTTTTTTTATAATAGATCTTTAGAAGTTCATTCTTATGATCCATTAAATTTTTTATAAATAGGTTGACTACCTACTGCTTTTGTTTTTGCTATTGAAGTTACAAAGAAGGAATAACTAACAAGCTAAAAACTACATTTTGATATGCTTTTTATCCCTGTTGGGCTGATTCAGTACCTTTTTTTTTCTTTTTGCATTGACTAAAGTAAAGGCTAACTACATTTTGAAATACATCGGTTATATTGTGGTCATGCATCTTTGTAAATAACCGTTTATTTTTAATTTTTCGAAAAACTCTATTTCAGATTTTTTGTCCAAAAAGGTCCGTGCTTTATATCGGTTATAGAGATTGATACTTAAGTTTCGATTTTTATTAGGAAACTGTTGGGTATTTGTAGAATCTATCAAAAAAATCGAGTTTTCCAGGATTTGTAGATTTGCTTTTGTTTTGTCAAATTTCTCACAAACGTCACCTAATAGACTTAATCGAGCCCTACAATCGCCATTTTTGAAAATCAAAATCTGACCTTCGGTTCGGGAGTTATCAATATCTTTGGAAAATCATACTCTGCCTTGGAAAAAATACTTACGGTCAACGGATTCGGGCCGCCAGCAATAGGCTTCATTTGTGACCGTGTACCTTCGATCCCACCAAGTCTCATCGAAATCGATCAATATCCTGGACAGTTATCGTGCTTCCTAGCCCGATTTCGAGAAAATCAGTTTTTTGCAAAAAAAATCAATTTCCATTTGTTTTTCGACATTGTCTCCGGTATACTTATCTGTAGATTGTTGCCAGCGGCACCATCTCTTTTTTGAAATATCTCGATCCGACTGCCCGTTACCGAGTTATTCAATTTTTCCCGAAAAACTTGAAACGTCTTTATCGGGTACTTTCCGAACGGAGCCTAGCTTCCAGCGTTAAGGTTTTCTAAAGGCCTCCTATTAACCACCCAAGTTTCATCGAAATCCGAAAACGGATTAGGGGGGCTGAGCGTGACAGACAGACCGACAGACAGACCGACAGACCGACTGACCGACTGACCGACTGACCGACTGGTCGACTGACCGACTGACCGACGGACGGAATTTTCTAAATTCGCTCTCGAGTCGATAGATATGACTTTCATTTCGATCCGACGTTTTTTTCGGATTTCGATGGTCCACTGGAAAAATGCAAAACCTGTACTACATTTTTTTTCAAAATGTAGTAACAAGCAGGGATGATGATGGATAAAAATTCGAAATTGCAAAAATTCATACCTTTGTAGCTAAAATTCCCAAAGAAAAAGTTTAAAATGCTATAGCCATCCTCACAGGTTATTTAAGAGAACTGAAAGTCAAATTGGACGATTTCAAATAGATTCTAGACAGATGTTAATGAAAGGAGAAACATTGCATTGGTAATATCATGTCATCGAATGTCAAACAATACCTCAGTTACAAATCTTCAGTGGGGATATGTGACGACATCAACATCCAACCCTGATAATGCTATTTACCCCACATTTAACTACATATATTATCACCGAAGAAGGCATTGTAGAATGTAGATACTTCAAAATCAAAAGATCAAATCGAAATGTACTAGAGTCAATGAAAATTTAGCTTGAACCGTCGAAAGGTCGCTTCGCTGTATGAACTAAGATTTTAGTGGAAGCATTTTTTTTATCTTACGGGTTGAGGTTCCTTAAACCCCATCGTACTGAAGCTTAAGATTATTGCACCCGATAGTCTCGTTATCCTATTGGTCCCGTTCTTCCCAAAAAGGCGAATGTACGGTCGAGAAGAGCACTGGCTATCTTTTCCGGGGTCACTGTCGAATAACACACGTCAAATTGACGCGACACCGACTTATTTTTTAAGGGGCGCCAGTCGCGTTCTGCCCCGTTCTTCCGCTCTCAAACAGGTTCGAGATAAGATGCACTTCGATAGACGAGTAATGGATCAAGGCTGCACTACCTTAGATTATTAACGATGCTCTCTCAAGACGTGATTCCTATTTTGCACTGTTGATTAGGGCTTTGATGCCTTCTGATTATTTAGATTTTGGCATGAGAAAAAATCCCAATCGAAGATTTCTCTCCAACGGGGTTGGAATTTGACGTGTTTTTGGTCTGCTTATACAATAATAAGTGGTCTGACGTCTTTTGGTTTCTGTTAATTTTGCATAAAAAAAATCCTATCGAAAACTTCTTTCCGACGGGATTGAATTTTGACGTGATTTGTATGTGTTTACCTATCAATAATGGTCTCGACACTTAAATATTTTTGGAGAAATCGCATAAAAAAATCCCTGTCAAGCTCCCGTAAGGCGACCAGAACATTGAATATCAAACTTAAGGAATCATGAAATGCCGATTACTCAGTTGTTTAGGTCTTCCAAATGAAAACTCCAGGGATTAGGACTAGCAACAAGTCCTTACATCAGTAAAATGCAGTTAGTTTAAAGAATACCATTTCAGGGTTGGCATGTTTAAAACAAAATGTTTAAAACATCGCACTGTGTTTAAACAAATGTTTAAAACATATTTAATACAAAATGCTAGGTTTTAAACAACTGTTTAAAACATAGTTTAAAACACAGTGCGAAGTTTTAAATAAATGTATTATTTTGGAGTTTGTGGAAAAGCAGGAAAAGTGCCGATGATGGTCCATTCCGATAAATAATTCCGATATAGTGGTCACGTGCACTAAACTGAGCATTTTATTTGCAGAGTGCTGTAAAATCCGTTTAAGAGCGCCATCTGACATCAACTAGTATCAGCAGACATAGTGTGCCTGGTACCATTTAATTTTAGTTGAATATAGTTTTAAACGTTTTAAACCTGTTTTAAACATACCATTTAAAACTTAAAAAAAACCTGTTTTAAACAAAAAAAACTGTTCAAAACAAAAAAAAACTGTTTTTTTGTTTAAAATGAAAAAAAACTTTTTTTTCCAACCCTGTACCATTTATTTAATAGGCGTGAAATAATACAGTGATTTTCAGCAAAATGATATAAAGTGAAAGAATCACGCCTCCCCAACTAAGGCAAATGATTTTTTAACCATACAAGTGAGAGCGTACGCTAACAATCGATTTGGTAGAAAAGATTCATGCAACCTTCCCAGAATGAGTATAAACCTTTTTAGAAATTTATGTAACTTTTTGTAATATGGTAATTCGGATGACTGAAAATAACATAAAAATGTTTTACTAAGAAAATTTAGTATTGCTAGAGACTACTTAGCTTTAAAGTTCTCGTAACGTGAGAGTTCACGTACTAAAACACATTCAAGAGGATTTACTTACTACATAAGTTAGATAACGTTCGGTCAATCCACAACTTACTTGTCCTTATGTAAGGGTTTAAATTGGAAAAATGGGAGCGACTCACCTCCGAACGACTTTTGGGCAAAATGGACTTTTGAGTCCCTTGTGCACAAGACGGTTTTCACTTGTAATCTCCCTAATGCTTGAATTATTTCCGTAAATTTTTTTGAGGTCCGAATTTTCTTTAAAAATTCGTGAGCGAGAAAAAAATTCCGGATTTTTAAGAAAATTTTAGACCAAAATTACTTGACAAAAAAAAACTTTAGAAATGTTTGCAAAATCTTGTAGTGGTGCCGTGCCGGTGTTAAATTAATTTTTTTGGTTTTTATTTTTTTATGTGGTTTCCTCATATCTTAGTAAAATGAAATATTTAATAGTAGATAAAATATGGAATAATGGGAGTGAAGTAAAATTAAAACAAGTTTAGTATACTCATTTCTTATATTCCCTACGCTCTAGTCACATAAAAATAATATAGCGAATTAATATTAGTCATAATAATTTATTTCGTATGCAATCTTTATACTACAGTAAAGGGAAACCAAGATGAAATGATATTTGCTATGATTTAAAGTGGTGACAAATAATATCCCCTAAAAAATCGCTAATAGTTAGCCATGGAATCACAAGTGTCTTGGAAAATGTCATAAAACGGCTGTGTGCTTTATTTTCTGAGGAAAGAAGATGAAGTGGAATTTTTAAAGCATTTGGAATTAGTTAATGATGTAAGGAAACATAGTAAGCCAGAATTGTACTAATTTAATTTAAAATAAATATAAAAATATTTTTCATAATGTAAACGCCCTTGTCTAATCATTGCTGTCAAACCAGGGAAATTTCCACTTATTAATCACATAGGTAAGTGCTCATGGGTAAGTTAAGTTTACAAAAAATTTGATGGTTGTCATAGCAACAATGACAACATAAACGTGTCCGATTGGCTAATAATGATTGGTATAAAATTTTCTCTATAACTGTATAATTTGGAAAGCTCTGCTATTAGGTTTCCTACAAACCGCTTTGTATTGACTACCCAACACACTCGATCAAATTGCGAGCCGCTGGATGAATCCAGACTCGTTTTATGCGAAAAACCGGCCTTGTCGACTTTCAGTGATTTTTGTCAATTTTTGTCTATAGGCGTTACGACGCCTTTGCCAAATTCGACGGTTTCGCCCCTTTGATGCATTGCATGGATAATTTTACAGTCAGTCTTTAAAACAGGATATATAATGACTGTACCTCCATGGTCAATGTATTCAGCGCACAGTGGCACGAATCGTAATTTTTTCGTTCAAAATTATCTAGAGCACTTGTTTCGCAACCGATTTGGCTATTTTTTTTTAAATACTCGTTATTTAATTTCCGATTTTGGTAAAAACTTTAACAAAAATATTTCATTTTTCATAATTTCTTAGCACTTTACAGTCGCCATTGATTGCGCCATCTTGCAGGTTGGTTTATGACAATTTGAATATAAAATTCGTAATCAGCGACCTTAAAAACCCCCAAGTAACAAGATTTATGTAAATTGGATAAGAAAAAAGTTTTTTCTTTTGTAAGTTTTTTTAAGATGTAAATAAAACATTGCTATTTTGGCTAAGCTCAATAATTTTGGTTAGCATAATTAAAAAATCGACGCTCTTACGTTTTTTGGAAATAAAATGACGAGTTTTAAAAAAAATATATCCCAATCGGTTGCGAAACAAGTAAGTGCTCTAAATAATTTTGAACGAAAAAATCTCGATTCGTGCCACTGTGCGGTGGAGGAATTAAAGTTGAAAATACTTTGAATGTTTGGCGTACTTTTTTTAAAAAAGTATGTGATTTATTTTTCCATGACCACCATATATACTTTTACTCTCAAATCCTGGGCCAAAAAATATATTTTCCTAAGTAAAAATTCGGTGTTTCTTCGAATTTTTACCTGGTTGTGCCTAATGTCTTAATGGACTCATAACGGTTTTTTGGACTAGTCTGTGGCTCTGTAGTCCCTCAGATTCTTGAAAATGTCCTTAAATTAAATTTTTACCTAAGTCGAAACTTCATTTTGGTTTCGACTTAGGTCGATTCTGGGAGGTTCTATAACAGTGATCCCCCGAAGCTTCATGCTTTGGGGGACCAAGGCTGGGCATTCAAATAGTATGTGGTAAGGAGTTTCCTTATCGTCACCATACATCCTACACTCTGGATTATCCCTCACCCTTATATTGGTTAGGTGTTTATTTAATGTGCAATGTCCTGTTAGAATACCTACTGCACATCTCAGCTGCTTTCTGCTCAGGTTTAGTAATTGATTGGTCTTTGCCTTGGATGGCCCGTCAGTGATGAACAGACGTGACTGTTTTATCTCTGGCACCTCAGTCCATGCCAAGTTGTGTTTCAAATTTAATCGCTCCTTTATCAATCCTCTTGTGGAATTATAAATCAGGTTGTCTCGGGTCCCATCGCATTTTCTGGCCAGCTTATCTTCATTTTCAGTACCTTCATTGCCCTGGTGTCCTCTCGTCCACTCCAGTTATATGCTACTGTGTTCCGTCAGTCTCGCCAGGGAATTTAGATTACCTTTTGTAACGTATCTCCACTGCATCCAGAGCTTAAGAGCTGCTTGGCTGTGATGTGATACGGATCCTGTTGTTAGCATATAACCTTCTTATCATTTCTCATGCACAGATTTCAGCTGTGACTTCTGTTTGGAACACTGTTGCGGTACTACCCAGGTTGAGACTAATGTCTGTCCCTAGTTGATCATCCGTAACTCCTAGCCCAATACTTATTGACGTTTTTGATCCGTCAGTATACCATATGGTATCATTTGAATCTCTTCGCAGTTGCCTGATTTCCTCCTCTCCGCTGTCAGGTTTTTGTGAAGTTGTGGTTTGTGCTGATTCTATCTGCCTGCATGTTTAGTAGTCGAATTTTTTCTATTTGTCGAAATATCTATAAATATTTAACTTCGTTGCTCACCTGCAATTCATTTCCCCGGAGACATAATTTTCCCAGGTTGAGTTTCCTCTTTTTTTGTGAAGGTGACCGCAATGGTCTTAGAGTTAGAAATGACAGAGGTTTACACAAATTCAAATGCGTTTGATGACGAACTTGAAAACAGCTTTATAAACTAATTTTTTTATGTACTTCACAATATAACGTTGACCCAGCATAATAAATATAACAACATTTTTCAAATGTCAATACTTTGAGAATTTTATATTTTGCTTTCATCCGTAATCCAGGCGTTTCAGTTGTAAAATTGACCTCTGTGCTAAATTCGTGCCATACGAATTTTTTTTTTTGTTGTGTGTATTTGGACGTCTTGAATAACCCTTGGTAGTTACGCCAGGATACACCTGGAGAATTTCTTAAAAATCGCGTCGGAAGGTCGCGGAAACCGCGGATTCGCGATTAACTCAGTTTTTATGGCTCAAACGGGAACAACACCTATTATAAAAGTTGTACATCTGTAAATTCTCTACCTTAAAGGTGCTATACATTTTCTTCGTACGCCTAATCGTTTTGGAGATACGACGCGGACTAAGTTCAAACTGGTTTGGAAAAGTCATCGATTCTGAGCAGTGGGGTTGGATTAGGAAGAATGATATTTTGCAGCCAGTACCAACGCAGTTACCACCAGCACCAGACGTATTGTTAAATTCAATTTTTTGTAACTGTACGAAGGGTTGGGCAGGAAAATGTAGCTGTAGGAAAGTAGGACTGAATTGTTCAACAGCTTGTGGCCATTGCCACGGTCACTCCTACTTGAATACCCCACCTATAATTGCTATGAATGACGAAGTGGACGACGTAGAATCTTATCAGAATGAAGTAGTGACAACGATTTGTCATTGGATGATAACGTTTCAGATACCGAAGGAGTCGGAAATATTGACTAATTTAAGATCCGGCATGGATTAGGCCTCCTGGGGAACCATGTAAAGAAAAGCACACCGAGCATTCTACCGAATGCATTTTTTGACTTATTCACTGTAAATAAATGTAAATAAAATCTATAAGACATTCTGGTAGAGAATAAAGATCACCGAGCTCTATAACAGCAATATTTAATTTTCATTTTGAGACATACACCACGTATACGCGAAAAGTTAAGCTAACGTTAAATCTGTTAAGAATGGTCTTAACATTGAAATTCTTGCGCGTAAACGCGCCTTAATATTACTTGGCTTAGTGTTGTCAAGCCTTACTAAATGTGTTAAGTTAACATATCTAACTAAGCAAAACTGAGTTAAGGACTTCGCGTAAACGCTTTAGGCGGCTTTAGTGTGCGCTACGGGGCATGTCAAATCTAAAAAAATATACACAGAATACATCTGATTGGTTGATTGTAAACAATTTAAAATCAAATCAGAAATTCAATTCACAACTTTAGTAACGGACTGACATCTGGTGGATAAATCCTAAATGAATCTTAGCGTGCATAAACGCTCTTAAAAACTACTACTAACATCGATGTTAGAACTTTTAACATCTTCGCGTAAACGTGGTGATAGAAAGCAAGGTAATTGCGAAATATGTGGTGCGAAAGAGGTATGGCGGAACTGAATGCATTTTTCACTTAGTCCGCGTAGTATCTCCAAAACGGTTAGGCGTACAAAAAAAATGTGTTCCACCTTTAAGGTAGAGAATTTACAGATGTACAACTTTTATAATAGGTGTTGTTCCCGTTTGGGCCATAAAAACTGAGTTAATCGCGAATCCGCGGTTTCCGCGACCTTCCGACGCGATTTTCAAGAAATCCTCCAGGTGTATCTTGGCGAACTACCACATGTTATTCAAGATGTCCAAATAAACACAATAAAAAAAAATTCGTATGGCACGAGTTTGGCAGCAAAAGTCTAAATCGCCTGGAGTACCGTTCTAACTTGAGTGTACATCTCTATTACAAATATATTAAATCTCTTGAGAGAGACTCTATTCTTAAATTACACAGGCACACAAAATAAAAAAGTGGTCTTTTTCTGGTACTCCATTGGTGGGTAACCCCACGCCCCCTCGCCTAATAATTGAAGAGCGGGAAAAAAAATTTGTCAAAATCTTTGGCGGGCCCTCGCGCTTAATAATTGATGAGCGGGGGGGGGAGGGGGGTAAATTTGAAAAAAAAATATTGCCAAAACTTTGGGGGTCCCTCGAAAGCCAACGGACTAGGCATGGGTAACTCGTGAGCGGGTTAACTCAAAGAGCCGGCTCAGTACTGCGAGTCAAGTGAATCGGATCTCGCTTTCCGAATTACATGACTCTCGGCTCTTTTCATGAACGCCGGCCCATTTACAGCCGTCGAGTCACCACGACTCGAACGTCGGTGACAGATAGAATAGAAACGAGTCGTTCGGTTCTTCAGATAATTCGGTTCACTTGAATCAGCTGATTATGTTTGTGAATAAGCATTGTGTTTGATGTGTGCGTAGGTGCACATTGGCGTACGAACCGACTTTCACTGTTTAGTAGAGAAATGATTCCAAATCTCGCTATTTTTTCTGGATGATGGCATCTTAAAATGTCTGTTGGAATATAGTTAATATAATAAGTAAGTTGCTTAGAAATGTAGGTATCTATAATAATTAAAATGCGCGTATTTGTCTCTATAAAAGTGTGTAAAAAATTATCTCTCCGAATCTCCACAGTGGCAAGAGTCATGAGTCCTGACTTGGTTTGTGCCAGCAAATGACATCTTCACCCCACCCGCTCATATAACTTTTCAACGCGCGCATGACATGCGAACCGTGTGGGTTATTAAGTGAATTGTGAGTCATGTAGCTCTTTTGAGTCAACTCACTGAGCCGGCTCGTTTATAGGAGCCAGATGCGAGGAGGAGGATCGGTAAAAAGAGTTACTTTGCCCATCTCTACAACGGACCGTCGCGCTTAATAAAATTGATGAGCGGGGGAGAGACATTTAAAAAAAAAATTGTCGAAATCTCTGACGAGCCTTCGCTACGGGCCCCTCAAAAGCCAACGAGCCCCCGCGCTTAATAATTAATGAGCAGGGAGAGAAATTTTAAAAAAAATGCCAAAATCTCTGGCGGACCCACGCTACGTGCCCCTCGGAAGCCCGGGCCCCTAAACTCAGTACGCAATAGACCCCCCCATACGGCCTAGGTAACCCATGTATTTCGACGTGCTGAACACGAATCAGGTGTCCGTTTAGCTCCATTGGCCACCATTTTTTTTGTAAATCGCGAAAGTAACCTAAAAAAACTCACAATTTAGGCTATTTTCGCGATTTACTAAAAATTAGTGGGTAACAGAGCTAAACGGATTACTGATTCGTATTCAGCATGACGAAATACATGGGGGTTGCCCAATGGAGTCCCAGGAACAGACCTTTTTTTCTGTGTATCTGTCTGTGTAATATATGAATATCACCGGATCCTCCACTATTTTCTATAAAATCGCGTATGCAAATATATTACACAGCCACAAAAAAAAAGTTTCTGGGACTCCATTGGGTAACCCCTGTGTATTTCGACGTGCTGAATACGAATCGGGTATCTGTTTAGCTCCGTTACCCACCAATTTTTAGTAAATCGCGAAATTAACCTAAATTATGAGTTCTTTTTAGGTTATTTTCGCGATTTACAAAATAATGGTGGCTAATGGAGCTAAACGGACATCTGATTCGTATTCAGCACGTCGAAATACATATGGATTACCCAATGGAGTACCAGAAAAAGACCACTTTTTTTAATTTTGTGTGCCTGTGTTATCTGGTCTCTTCTCAACGTGTGGCAATTACAACAAAAATTGTAACATATATTTTTGCACATTTAATCATTTAAAATAGACAGATGAATCACTGTATTTTTGTTTATTTTTATTGTGTACTTTTTACCGCTATTAAATAGGCTTTCCTGCCGAGTAGTGTAAGAATAAATAAAAAAAATAATTACACACACTCGGCAGCACTAGAATGCAAATATTACTAGCTTTATATATTTAATATAATTCCAGTTAAGTACATTTTTTAGGAATCCACACAATGAAAAACTATTAAGTATTTAAAAAATGATAAAAAAATTATCTATTTATATACAAATTCTAATATCGTGTTTCATATCAAAATCTCAGGTACCAATTACGGTACCATATGAGAAATTAACAGTGTGTGGATGATGATATGATTAGAAATTAATTTCAGATATTTAACCAAATCTGGAAATATTACCAGTGGTATCTGGATGATTGATAGATAGGAATAAGTGTATTATGTGTTTATAAATAAAAAAAATCTCTTATCGAAACACAGAGGGTATTCTCACTTAGTTGAATTTGATAATGTCCTTTAAATGTGTTGAAATACTCACAATAAGGAGTACCTTTACCGAATATCAGTCCTATGATCCCAATAAATGCTAAGATATAGTAGCTATGTGAAGAATTCCCGCCACTGGCAAAATTTAGTATGGTAGGGTCAAAAAAAATTCTTTTGGTTAGACTGTCTAAACCTTGCTTTCGAAAAGTTGAGGATCTGTACTTTCTAGTTTTATACTCGTATTTTTCTCGATAACATCATAAGTATCATAAATACTCTCATAAACTTGGTCGTTTAGAGATTTTTGGGCATTTTTGCTATTTTCTGGAGATATTTCTTATTTTTTGACAAGATGTGCATAATGTACCACCTCAGTTTTTACACATATCAATATTAGATTCCTAAGCTTTCGTAAGCACATTAACAGTAAGTTGGTACAGTCCGCACATCTGGTCTAAGAAATAAAAATATAAAACCTAAAAAATGCCCAAAAATCGCAAAACGATCTAAGTTTATGAGACTATTTATGGTACTTATGAAGTTGTCAAGAAAAATATACGTATGAATTAGAAAGTACATATTCTCAACTATTCGAATGCAAGATTAAGACAATCCAACCAGAAGAAAAATTGTTTGACCCTACTATAGACCAAAAATGGACCTTATCAACTCAGGTCGTTTGAATGATTGTACTCAAACTGAGTAAGAGAGGGGACCTAATGCATTCGAGTCAAATTTATTTCTTGAAGCGGCATCGCCACTATTTGCTAATTTTAATACCATTTTAGAATTTTATGTCATTATATTATTGGCCTTGAGTTATCAACTCCAAATAAAAGAAACAAAAAGGAATAATTTGATAGATAGAATAAGAAATTATGGCAGATAATGCTTGAAAAAATAGCAACATATCAGGTAAATACCGAGATATCCGATGAGTAAACACCTGTTGACAAAGATTTGACTAGAAAAAAGTTGGTAGGTAGCGCTTAAATAGGTAAGGAAAATGGTTATTGTAATGAAATAATGCAGGCCGATGCAAATGGAAAAATAAGCAGACGACTTAGCAACGTATTTATCATCAACATCAACGTCAAAATTGCAAATTTGCGTGCGCGCGCTTGAATACGCTTGACTATGACACCGACGCGCGACGCACTGAATTACATGCCACTAAATCAAAATTTGTTCAATCTATACGAGTGTTGGTTCATTTAAAAATGGAAATAGAAAGCTTTCTGATGCTTTTTTGTTTTAAACAATACAAGCAAAGGATATATGGGAAAAATATACTTATATATTATCACGCCCGAACTCAATCGTCGCAATAAAAAATATAGAAAAAAATAAAAGCCTTGCAAAAAAATTCTTTCTTCATTGAAAAATGGTAAAAGTATGTACACTTCATAATTATTATGGTTTGTTAAGTTGTAGTAACGTGGATTCAAAAAAAGTACATCTCAAATCATTTTAATTTCCTTACTTGATGATTTTCTTGATAAATATATATATTGGAGGCTGTAACTTGCCGAGAAATTGACCCATTGGAAAAAATAAAATATCACTATGTCGGAAAAACTGTAGACTTTTCGAATGTTTAAACACAAATTCGTTTACTTGTATGCATTTTTTCGATAAGAAATTGCGATTTTCACGATCTTATTCTTATAAATATGAAAATTATATTTGATTGTTTTGAATATAAATTCTGGAACTTTTCCAATACATTAACAAGTCTATAATAGAATCCATCGGATATAGCTGAAATGTGGATAGGTGTACCTGTAATAAATACAATACAGTGAAGACACGTAAAAATTCATGCGAGCGATTCAGCGGCTATGTGTGGTGTCTGTGTATGCGTTCATAATTGTATATTTTCCCTCCAGACTCACTATTTATCCTCCTATTCGCTAAGAAAAATATTAAAAATGTGTACTTAGAAAGAGAAAAAAGCTTTATTTTACTCGTTAGAACTGCTAAGAATTTTTAGAAGTTCCGTAGTATGCATTTAACCGTGCGCTTGGCCGCGCAGAGTGACAAAGTTACTTCACTACTTTTTCCAGGAATATCGTGGCTTTAGCGATAAATTTTATTAGGACATTTTTTGTTCAGAAACATGTGGTCTGTCCACCTGTATTTTTTTTCTATCCTGACTTAATTTAAAAATTTTGAAAAAATGGATGAAAAAAAATTTTTCACTTTTTTTTTATGTTCTGCATCCGAGCGGATTGATTTCAAGATATTATTCTATACTTTTACGAATTCATTTAAAAAATATATATATTCATTTTGCAATTTATTGTAAATGTTCTCTGTCGTCTGGGCTAAAACTAGGCTAGACTAGGCTAGAATAAGGTCACAAAACGTTATGTGAAGACGTTGTGAATAAGGAGACCAATTTTTAAGTAAAAAATGATTTTCCAATTTAAAGTAGAATAAAATGGCTTTTTAAGGTAATTAAGAAATTCCTAAGCACACTCTGCTAAATTAATTAATCAACTCTTACAACAGATATTACTAAATGAATGTTGAAAAACACTTTACATTTTAATTATACTTATTTTAGGTGCTAAGACAAATTTAATGAAAAATTTGAAATGCAGATTATAAAATGAAATTAAAATTAAATAAACAAACAAGTTCGAAAGTCACGCTCAGAACTAAAAATACGCTTTATCGCAGAGTGTAAAACATGATTTATTTTAACTTCCGTATCACAACATTTAAAGATTATACTAAGTAGTACCTTATTACATTTGTTATGTATATTTCGTCTAAACAAAATGACCTCCGTATAATAGGAGTATATTTAGTAATATAAAAGTGTATAATAATACAATTTTTAAATACGTATTTTTTAGTATTGTAAACATTTTTTATACAGGGGTTATACTCTAACCTTACTTTCCTCAAGGTCATTAACTCGGTTAATAATACAGTCTGTATACTTGTCCTATTCATGGTACTTCTCCTCTACAACGAAAAAACGTGGGACACCCGTGAATAATTCATACAAGGAATGTCTTTTTCGCATAATGTAGAGGGAGTTGCCACAATCATTCATTAATATTTGGCACAAAAATATAATTTCCGCTACGGCCGCCATGTTGAAAAATGATGGTCAAAATAGGTTTTTCTCAATTAACTCCTTTCCTGTTCTATCTTAAAATCAGGTTTTACTAAAATGAAAATGAAAAAGTTACATCTTTTGTTTAAATTATTTTTTCTCTATTATTAATATTTTACGATTTACAGCCATGAGAATGGTAAAAATTTGTGCTTCGTTTGAATAGTAGGGTCGATAGTTGAACACACCTTGCATTTTTTTATGCAAGCATGAAACTTAGCAGAGTAATAGGGTAGACTCCAAAGAGTGATTTAAGAGTTGTAGACAAATCCGGAACCCGCGACGAGCCACGTATTGCGGGTTGCCTACTGGGGATATGAATTTTTCTCAGCATCGCTGTATTAAGGCCATTATGATGGGGATTTCAAAGAGAAATACTTACACAGTTCGTATTTAGTCTCTCTGTTGGTACAGAGTTCCCACCGGATCATAAGTAGATACGTTTATGTATTTTGTTTACCTTCCAGGGGCGTTTTCTTTAAATAAACATCCAGTATATTTGGCCTAAGGTAGTGCATCGGGTTTCTTTGCTGGTTTGCGCAAACAAAATAAATACAAATAATTAGAACGCTTTCGAAATGGCTTATTAAACTTAGATTTCAGAGAGGAAGCCCCTAGAAGGGATTCTTACAATCAGATGTAAAAGCTACTATGCGCTGTGCGCGACCGACATGCACTAGCTTAGGCTGAACAGACTATAATTGTTATTTTAAGAATCGATTCAGGAGCAAATTATAAAACTGAAGTCATGAGTTTGAACGGAGCTCAGAATTAATATTTTCTAATGTAATTCTCAATTAAGAACGACAAAATCGTGAACAATCTTATTAAGAATAAAAGAAGAAAAATAAAAGTTTTATACAAACATATATTTCTTTAAATCTATATATACACTCGCCTTCACAAAGACACAAACTTGAACATTTGATTTCCCTTTTGTGACATTGGCATCGGCCCTTTGTGCAGCCCTCTTTGCACCTATATCTCACCAATTCCAGACAGGCTTTTGGAAGCAATAGGTTGGGTTGTCCACACAGCTACCCAATCGTTGTCATTTTTCTCCCATCCATAGTTTGATGGGCTTGGTAGATCTGGCATAAGTTCCAAATTGTGGCCCCAAACATGTACCACTGATAATGGGCCCTCATTGTGTGCACTTTTAAGGCATCGTAGGTGGGAGGAAGGTTTTCTATCTGCCGCTTTGTATGTGTAAATAGTTCTTTTCGTCACTCATTGACTTTGTCACAGGCCATAGATCTGTAACAAACCAGATTATTTACGTTAAGAAAATTTTTATTTTGGGAGCCAAAATTTACTTACTTTTATTTTGAAACTTTGGAACAAATTCTTCTATGCGATCTATAGCATTTTCTAAATCTCAGCTTGCCGCCACAAGGAAACCGTTAGTGATTTCTGGATACATTTTCCAGGCTTGGAGAGCCATTTTCTAGTCTCTACCCGCGAACGATGAGACTGAATCGTATCCGGTGAACGCATGGAAAACCGAAAGGATACAGGGTTTTTGTGGACCTGGAAACAATAAAACATAATATTCAGCAACTAGTCACTAGCAGAGATCTTTTATCATTCGCTAACGTTTTCCTCACCTAGGCTTTCTGCTAGAACATGTGCAGCAATATATTGGTGTATCACGAGTTGTGGGATTTTGAGGACACAATTGATAGCTATTATCAGTACGTCAGTGTCTACAGCCCGAAGCAGCACCTTCGTGTGTCCTTGCTGAATGGCATATGAGATATGTAACATGATCCTGATGTCTGCCTCTTCATGGCTACAGGGATACAAAACGCCGTTCGTGTCTCGGTTTCTTCGATAGTCGAATAAATCTCCTTTCTATCTTGATTTATTTCAAAGAAGTTTGAATGGTTCATCAGGCCTGTAGCTAGGGGGGGGGGGGGGGGGGGGCAGGACGCCCGTCCTGGAATAAGTTTCGCCCGACCTACGGTGATCGTAATGGGGGCAATTTTAACTGTCTTTTTAATATCTTGAAAGAGATTGGGTAAAAATTTTTTAATTTTTTCGGACTAAAAAGTTTTTTTTGGATTTCTCCCCGCTCATCAAAAAATTTTTCGGACTTTTTTACGGGCCCGTCCTGAAAAATTGTTTGCCCGCCCTGAAAGCACTTTCTAGCTACAGGCCTGTGGTTCCTCCTTGTTAGTGGCGTCGTGAAGAAACAAATGCCAAATTTTCGGGATTCTCGTGGACAAACTAACACGGGTACGTTCACCGATGCCTCTTTTTTCCCAGGTGTTGTTCTTCAAGCTGTCCTGATACGATTAGTACCTATCCCAAAGAAAATCTATTCGAGAAACGGCTCTTTTTTCATATGTGGAACAAATATGTTCCGCATATAATCTTGAAAATTACCAAAGTTTTTAAAGTTTTTAACGTCTACAAATATCACTTTTTGTGTCTTACCGTTTTCGTTTCATTTTTTATATGAAGTGTACTTTTACCAAGTATCTATTATTTACACATAACCTGACTTAGACAGAGAACAGTACTTATGTCAATAGCTTCTTGTGGAAGTTTATTATACTTACTACTTCAAACAAAGAAAAGCCAATTTAACACTTATCACTTTATCATCACTTCTATATAATGCATTAAAACTCGAGGACACAATAAAGAACGATGTTTACATTCTCTTCACAACAACAATAAAGCAGACCATTTACGTGCCCATTAGGGCATCGCTGCCAACTTAACACTCGCAGCAGTAGCCAACTGTATCTTCCACCACATATTTTGAAAGGAAACGGATATTCATTGTACTTTTGGAGTCTTTTTGGAGCACGTGGGCCATCAAGGTAAAAAATATAACAAAAAGCATAAAACAACGTGTTCTCAAAACGATAACTTTCTTTATTTTTTTTTAAGTTAAATGCCCCTGGAAGGTGGGCAAAATACATAAACGTATCTACTTATGGTCCGAAGGGATCTCTATGCCGACAAAGAGACAAAATAAGAATTGTAAATATTTCCCTTTGAAATTCCCATCAAAATGGCCGTAAAACAGCGATATTGAGAAAAATTCGTATCCCCAGTAGGCAACACGCAATACGTCGCTCGCCGCGGGTTCCGAATTTGTCTACAACTCTTAAATCACTCTTTGATTCTGCCAAGTTTCATGCTTGCACCAAAAAATGCAAACCAAATATTGCAACTAACAACGGTACTAGAAACACAATGCGATTTTCGAGCTGCTGTAATTTGTGAGCAATTGATAGAGCGAGAAAATTGTTTAAACAGATATTTTAGGAAATTTTTTAATCTACAATATTGGTAATTGCTAATTACTACATGGGAGCAATGGGGGAGAGATAATTACAAAAATCTGCAATGAAGCATAAATTTTCACATTTTTGGGCGAGTGTAAATCGTAAAATATGTTCAATAGAGACAAATTGTGTTGTGTTGACAGATCAGTGAAAACTAGAAAAATTCGGAAAAAATTCATTCTTCTAAAGAAATTACACTAATATAAGTCAATTATATTAATATTGCAGAATTAATGATGAGTCTTAATAACGTCAGTATAACGGGGCAGAAATTTTTCCGAAATTCAAGAAACCTTTTCAAACTTCGAGCTGCTGTAATTTTTAAACGGTTGACCGTGGAAGAAAATTGTTTAAACAAAAGTTTTAAAAAAATTTAAAATCTGCAATGTTGGTTAACTAATTACTAGGTAGAAGCGACGGAGGCGGAGATAATTGCAAAAATCTGCAGGGATCTGCAGGGCATTTTAACCCTTCTGATGACAATCTAAAATATTAATAATAAAGCAAAACGGTTTAAATAAAAGTTGTAGCTTTTTTCATTTTAATTTTCTACAATATTAGTTATACCTATTTAGGGTAGAACTAATAGGGAAGGAGATAAATGAAAAAACCTATTTTAACCGTCATTTTTTACACATAGCGGACGTAACTATATTTTTGTGAAAAACATTAAATAATCATTGTGATAATCTCCCCTACACTATACAGATGAAATGTTCTTTGTAGGAATTATTCACAGGTCAAATGACAGATTGATTGTACTATAAATGACCAGTCAGTAGAAGCGGAGAGCACATCCACAGTCGCTAAAAGTGCCTTTAAAGTAGGAAAAGACAAACGTCACTTGTCATCTTAAAAGCCAACATTTTTGTCCTTTGTCTTTGTCTTTTTGTCTAAATTATAAAAATTTAAAATAAATGCATTACTAGTTGTAGCGTATTTAGTCCGGCGGATTAGTACCTAACTTGACAAGAGTTATGCACAAGCGGTTAAAAGCGATTTCTCTTTTCTGTTGTGACAGTAGGGACCTAAGGACCATATTCAGAATGGGAGCCCATCGGATTAGTCACTTTTAACTTCTGTACAGTCGCGCAAAGTACAGTTTGGGACCTAATGTCATTTTGGACTATTAATTCCGTTTCAGTCGTCTGTTTTTGGGGGCGAGAAACCTGATAATAACTGTCTCGAGGCCCTGAGGCCCGTAGTACTCCCGTTTGGGTACCTAGGGTTTGAACGGGTATGTACTGAAGGTGTACCACGGGTACCTGAGGAATATCGTGATCAGTTTCTTTGCCTCCAACTATGAGTTGACGTTTATAAGGCTCAAAAAAGTTAAAAGACTATTCTTTAAGCGAAGCTTTATTTAATTTTACTGAAATAAATTGCATATTTAGAACAGAGAACACACAAAGAACATTGAAGATTGTCTTAATTCGAATATATGTCCGCTGCGTGCTTTTCTGACCACTGCATTAATTGCAAGTTATGCCAATTCCTCCTTGTTCCGAGCACCTGGAGGAATAAAAAGAGTATTATAATAATAATTATCATCATCGAGGTGTCGGATTGTATGTTGTGAATCCTGAGGTTTTTGTTTTTACCTTTATTGAACTAGTAACTTTAAATACTCTTGCTCACAACTGCATTTGCACAGGCTGGTGCATGGCAGTTGGGATTTTCCGCAGCTACACAGTTTTCCACATGGGGTTTTGCAGGAACAGGAAATGACCTCGCGGCACGCCCTTCCTGCCGGAGGCAGGGTCGTCGACTGGACCTGGAGGAAGCAAAATACTATTTAAGGAGCGATACGACCAGGGTCCTTGCCCATTCGAACACGTATACGTTTTCCCATGCAATTTATATTGGAAAACGTATACGTATACCAATACGAATGGTCAGAGATAAGGAACCTGTGCGTTGATTTGTGTATACCATATAATATATGACATTAACATTACCTTCCATACTCTTTGTGGTGTCTTGATCCTCCCATACAATGCAGGGTCGGGAAGAACGAAATCCTTCGTCAGACTCTGTCCCCATATATGCCCCGCCTGATAGGCAGCTCTCTGGGTATGCTGATGGAGAGCATCTTGAGTAGGGGGGGATATTTCCTATGCCTCTACCCTTGCCGAATAGGTGAAGACGGGCGGTATTGACTTCTTCATCTGAACATCTGTCATACGTTATAACGATATGCCTTTCCAGTACGGGTAGGGCCTGCTCAATTTCATCCAAAGAAGGAGCTTTGGACAAGCACTCCAAGGTAGGATTTACTGCCGGAAAATCTTTCCACTCCGCCAGAGCTGTTCTTTTTCCTTCGCCCCTGAACTCGGAAGTAGTGTCGCTACCTGTGAAGGCATGGAAGAAGAGAAGACCCAAACACCTTTCCGGCCCAAGACTCTGAATAATAGAGGAAACATCCAGCAAGCAATAGGACTTGCCGGCACCCAAGGCAATCCATATGTTTTCACAGCCAGGTAGAGCATGCAAAAAGGCAGTTGCCAGCACCACCATGTCTGTGTCGACCGTGCGGATCAAAATATGTGTGTGTCCTTCCCTGCAACCATCAGTGATGTGGGGGATCATTCTATAATCTGCTTCTTCATGGACGCAGGGCATCAGATTCATCAGGTCAGACTGAAGTGAGGAGATGATCTCCTGTTTTCGGATAACAACAACTTTCTCTATGTAAGATGCAGAACCAATGAAATCACTCAAGAATAAAAACAGCTCTCGTTTATTCTCATCGTCTCTCAAAAACTCAACTCTATTTTTTTTTTTACTTTATCCCCTTCTACTCTACGCCTAATGCCAGTTCCTCGCCTCAAGCGTGCGGCAGCCTTCAGAGAGTCAGCGTGATAGTCATTAACTACGAACTGATCCAGTAAATTGATTACTGATGCAAGTTACGCTGCAAGTTACTGATGTAAGTTACGCAAGTTGTAAGAGCATGAAGCTCCTGAAACTGGAGTAAATAGGTTTCAAAAGTTTCATATCTGGAACTGGGCCCTTTATTTCTTGCTGTCTTTTTGACAGAAAAAACACAGCGTCCAGTCAGTTGCTTTTCTGCATGCAGAATTTCCCTCCGACACCAATTTAAATGACTTTTTCATCACTGAAATGAAATAATGCATTCGAATAATTCCGTTGTCGTGCCATGCATATTTAAAATTAACACTGAAAAGAAGTCTGGAGAATCTTCGTACACAATGTAAACACTAAAGCGGAGAAATGTCACTTTTGACAAACACAACAATACAACCGCTGCGAGCTTAGCCAACTAAGTTTTTCCAATTCGTCTTCGATGCTCGCGCACGCGGTCGATTCGTTCGGCAATGCTCGGGTTTGTTGCATGTGCTTAACCTTTAAGAGAATTATTTCCAACAGTGTGTAATGCAGTGGAATGTACTGCACTTATGAATCGGGTGGGCCCGGTTCGATCCTTGTCGGGGAAAAAACTTTTTTTTTAGGTTTATTTTTAGGATGTTTTTTAGGTTGTTCTTTAGGTTGTTTTTTAAAATTTAGTAGAAAAAAAAGGGAGTTGAGGTTTGGTTCGGCTACGAGATTGGTTTTTCCGATTTTATTTTTTTTTTAAGGTTATGTACTATGTACCATGGCCTATGTACTATGGGCCTCAGGGCCTCGAGATAGTTATAATCAGGTTTCTCGCCCCCAAAAACATAGATTTACACCCAAAAATGATCTTGCTACGACTACTGAAACGGAATTAATAGTCCAAAATGACATTAAGTCCCAAACTGTACATTGCGCGATTGTACAGAAGTTAAAAGTGACTGATCCGATGGGCTCCCGTTCTGAATATGGTCCGTAGGTCCTTACTGACACGACAGAAAAGAGAAATCGCTTTTAACCGCTTGTGCATAATTCTTACAGCAATCCGCCGGACTAATTATTTAAGTAGATAAACTGAAGACCTTGGGTTTAACCATAGGCATACTTCCTATACAAATGAGGATAAATTATATTTTCACCAAAATACTTGTTCGTTATCAAACACAAGCCCCTAAATAAGTAACTTAATTCCAGAAATTTATTTTTATATCAAATTAACTAAACTGTCTCCTAACTTTTGTCTTCAAAATAAGATACACTTAGTGAATAATTAAGCACCGAGAACCGCAATCGGTTCTGTTCTCGAATTATATATTTTTGCGCCAAGATAACTCACGACGAAATTACTAATTTTTCACCAAATAAAATATTGTCACCACCTGATTACGATCTACTCTTTCATTCTGTTGCGGTCACTGTCCATAGTAGCAATAATCAATTTAAAGTGGGAAGTGTTGAAAATTTTATTCGCATTAGTAAAATATGCACCAGAAAACGGTTTGCAAGAGGCGGGAACACCTCCATCGCGTGTGTTGTACATGTGCGGGTGATTTTCTTGCGGGTCATTCAGTTGACACTCATTTACGATTATTTTGAACTGAAATATTTCAAAATTATAATTTAATTATCACATGGAAAATGTTAAATGGAAAATATTCGAGGCATCGCTTGTTGCTTATTGAGCATGATTTTGTCATCTATAATCTCAAATTTCTCAAAAAGGGTTCATTTTAATGAATTTAACTAAGAGTAAAGATATCTCTTATTCATCAGCGGCATCACAGAACCTAATCTCACAAAAATTAGGAGTAAAATTAATTACGTTTGTGTAAGTGAGTGAGAGTACGAGTTATAACAATATGACTGTCATAATCGTATTTGTCGATCTCTAAAACGTATCCGCACCTAATTGCAATTCGATACCTCTTGTAGTCTGAAAAAAAAATTATTTCAACTGTACCCCAAGAATTGTTTATATTACTACATATCTTTATTAAGCAAACTTCGATTATTTTTTTATGCATTGCCTCCAATAGATATTGGTAAGTACGTTTTTTTAAACATCCTGTAGAGATAAGTTTCAACATGTAGAACATTTTTGCAGCTTCATTTTCTAATTTAATCACTCGATAAATATACAATGTAGTTCTTGTTCTACAAATTTTAACAAACAGTTAAGTATATTTCTTCTTATTGGCATAAAAGGGCTAAAAGTAAACCATTGCATTGTAATTGTTTGCTAGTAAAGCAAATTCGAAGCAATAAATTACAGTCAGTAATAACTGTCCCATTTACGTTACATTTAAAGATATATATTGCTCTAATTATTTATTTATTCCTATATGTTTTTTCATCATTGTATATGTTACGTGATGTGTTAACAATAAAACGGTTAGCTTATGCTGTTTCTTTTTGTATATTCCTGTTTAACATATAAACAAATAAGTTCATCCTGCGGAAGCGTAAACATCCTTTATTCGCAGAAATTCCCTTTTACCGTGTACGCGCATCTCTAGACATCTAAGTTATCGTGGGGATATATCTAAAATGGGGAGGAATATTCGATTCCAGTTTTCACAAAAGTTGTATTTGGGTAAGGTAACAGAACAATTAAAGTGTCAACGAATGCATCACTGTATAAGTGATGTAAAACAGTTATTCAATAATGAGCAGTCTTGTCATGATTCCTTAAACACTAGGCAAAGCATGGTTTAAATTAGATGCCCTATGTCTTGTTGGGATATGCCATTTCAGAATTCCTGAGTCTGAAATCGAGTATCAAGATACACAATCTCGATTAAATTATCCAATTCAATGACGATCACGTTCCACAAATGTTCTGCAAATGATAAATGCTCATATGTAATAGTACAAGCGACGCGGCGACCATCAAAAGACGTCATCAAGTATAAAACACATTTTAATTGTCTTAATGAAAAATGTCAAAATGTAGTGGCTACTCGAAAAAATTGGTCTGCCTTATTCCATCCCACCGCTACCCTCAGGGAGATACATTTTTTAATAACTTTTTATACTATTTACTTACTTCATCGAGTACATAAAAAAAGTTAACATGGAATTAATGCTTCCATTTTCCTCTAATTAAAAATAAATTAAATTTAAATTAAATAAAGTTCTGCAACGTCATACCTGGCCGCAATCCCCTGGCAGACTTATTTTTAAGATAACATCATTTTATTGGCTGGTATGTTTTTTTCTAAGCACTTCATGATGGCACAAAAAAACTCCGCTGTTATCTTATGGGAATTGAATTTCGGTCAAATTTGCTGAATTTTTAATAGTAGGGCAGCTTATCATGAAAATGTGGACACACCGGACAAAACCACGAAATTTTTTCGAGGTACTAGTTCGGTACGTAGCTTTCAATTACTTCCACATCTGGTGGAAGTATAGTAACGACAAAAAAATTTTTAAAAATTTTTATTGTTCAAATAGGCTTAGAATGTCATGAAACGTCGAGATTTTAAGTTTGAGCGGAAAAAAAAATTCTGTCTGTCTGTCGGTCTGTAACTTTTTTTTGTGCGCACGTTTACTCTGGAACCGTTTGAGATATTGACTTGAAATTTGGTACACATATTATATATAGATTATATTTTCATCTTGTTCCGTAAATTTGGGGTAAATAGGTAAATCAAGCAGGTAAGAGTCCATAAAATTGGTATCTAGTATATACAAGAGAAGCTAAGGTCTCAAAAAAAATTTTGGTATTAGCCACCCCCATTACCACCCCCACCCCATTATTAAAGGGGATGAAAAAAATTTGTGATTTAGTGTGTGTACAAGAACCAGAAACCTCATCATACTTCATCCACCCCCACTACCACCCCCTATCACCACCCCCGCCCCACTACTGATGTGGGGTATCGTTTTATGGGTTTTTGGGGTAGAGGATTTCAAATATTATATTATTCAAGTTCCATAAACAATTATTTCCACATACAAAATTTTTTCGTTGTGAGTGACTTGGATAGAAAATCTGGATGTGGAAGTAGTGATTCCTTGGGCAGCGGTTTTTTTTATAGGAACCAACTCCTCCGTCGGCCATCTTAAAATATTTCAGGAGGAGCACAACTGTGGAGAAACGATCCCGGCGTGAAACGAGTGACAAACTGGCGTGTTTGTTATGTCGTGGAAGCGATGGGCTCCTTCATGAATTTCAAACATTAACAGCTGATACGAGGATACGAAAAAGAACTGCAATAAACCCAGTTGTTGGCAGTATTAGAAGGTGGTGATCTCATTGCCCTTGACGCCAAATATCATCTGCAATGTTATACACTACTGAGAAATCGCTACCGGTCTCTCCTAAGGAAACTAGAGCGGGATTTGGTGGAAGTATCTGCAGAGGAAAGTCAGATAAAGACTACAGCTCTTGTGGAGCTTTATACTTATATAGAGAACTGTCTACTTCAAATTTGCATGAACTGTATGAGAACCGATTAAAAATTTCATATGCTCGTATTAGCTGTTAATGTCCCCGTTTTTTAGCTCTATCCAACTTCAAATTGCTGAACTTGACGTACCAAGATTTGTGCCATGCACCATGGTTTTGGACGAGTTCATCCGCACTCATGTCACTTCCAAAATTTTGTTTCACTAGCAATGACTCCAAGCTTCTAAACTCATTGATATTGTTCAAGAAAGACCGGTATGGTGTTGACTTGTCTTCGATTCCATGTGCATTGAGTGGACATTTTAGATTTTCTGAAGTTGTTTTCTGAACTTGTTCCAATCCATCTTGTATTACAATTCAATCTGAAACAAAATAAAAAACATATTAGAAAATGTGGACACACCGGATAAAACTGTTCATCGGTGAATAGTTTGTAATTGGTGCATATATTAGTGAATAAATATATAGTGTGATATATTTAAAAATTATGTAATTGTATTCCCTGACCCCAAATATGTATACTTAGACACCGAGTTTGTGGTCCTAAGTGATTTAGAAGCCGAGATATTGATAATATACCTATATTTCAAAATGGCCGCTGTAAAATCCAAGATGGCCGACAGAGGAGTTGGTTCCTATCAAAAATTGAAAGCTACGTACCTAACTAGTACCACGGAAAAATTTAGTGGTATTGTCCGGTGTGTCCACATTAACGCGAAATGCGACGTTAAGCTGCCCCACTATAAAATATATTTTAGATTTAGACTTTCCGATCAAAAATTGTCATGAACCTAACTCAATCCTACCTCTAAGCGCAGCCTAGGCAATCCATTGGCACTATGTTTCCTTAAATTTTATACTAATTCGACGCAAATGTTCGGCTACGCAAAGGACTAACAATTGCCTCTAATTTTAGTAGGTTTGAAGCAAAGAGAAAGTATTTCACTAACATTTAAAATCCTATACATTTTCCGGGAAATTGTTGAATATCGTTGTCACTATCTGATATGATTGTGTATTACCGCTCAAAAAATTTCAAATTTTGTTTATCTTGCACAATTACCTGGCTGTGTATAAAAATTTTATTTGATCTTTTATTTTGGTTTCGGATGAACGAATTTTGTCATTATTATAAGAAAGACTGAAATAAGCCTTGCAATAGATGAGAGACCGTAAGGTTATATAATAAATACAAAATAAAGAAATTGTGCCACCTCAAAGAGGAAACAATGAAGTAGGGACGGACATGTGTATCGATATTGTTCTTCATCAGCGTAGCGTAGTTTAAAGAACATGATCTAGATAGGAGAGAGATAAGAAAATGATTTTGTAATTCGACAATTTCTCCTACATTCATAAAACGATTGAAAAATAATTTTGATAGGCTTTTAGAGAAAATTTGACCAGACTATTGAAGTCAACAAAATTTTTTTTTAATTTTCGCACAAGAAATTTTTTTCTTTTTTTAGTTTTCAATAGTTTTCATACCATTTTATAAAGTTGTCTCTAAAAGCCTATCAAAAAATTTTTTGAATCGGTTCGGGGATGTAGAAGAAATTGTAGAATTACGTTCCCGGTACCGCCTACCTTAAGTTATACAATAGTCCGATAGTATAAGTTATATAGCCCGATCTATGTGCTTAATTTTGCAGGTTGAAATGGGCTCCTTGTTTTTTTTTTGTAAGTAAAAACTTACACTAGTCAGTGTAAGTAAGCAAAAGTAGTAAGCAAAAACATATATTTTGCAATGGTATTTTTTTTTAATTTTAACAGTTTTTACTTCCCTCGGTACCCCATCCGAGGACACACTGTATATTAACTGTTGTATTTTTCATTTATTCGTTTAATATCAACATTTATTATTTTACCTCTAGGTGTTAGGAGCAATCACTTCCATTAATTAAACTAATTTACATAGTTAGCGAATAGTTAACGCTTCCTAAGCTATACAACTACATAGATCATATTATTGGTTTTGAGACAAAGCCAGTAACAAAATGAATTTGAGAATTAGTTATCTAAGTAATTTGGGAAATGCAGAGATGAAAGACGCAATCGCTCCTGTGTTGGCATGATCGAGCCACTTTCCGAAATCAAATATCTTTGATGGAACCCCAAAGCCCCAGCACAATCGAATCCCCTTCCGCAAAATGGCATAAACAAAGTTTTATGACAGTGAAGTGACTATCAACCTACATGCAGAGATTCTAGACTTTATTTTAAACATGAAAACGGTAGTAAACCTCGATTTTTCTACGCGATTAGTTAGTTTTAAAAATAAAAGATTGCACCTGAGAGAATTCAGTTGAATCAGCTATGGAACGGCAACGTTGCCATCGTATAACTTATTTATATCAGGTGCTTAACTAATGATGGTATATTTGCATATCTGTATTATAAAAATCTGGTTTATTTCCTTATTAGCGCAGTGAATTAAGCACGTCAACTTCCGAATAATAAACCAACACTTCTTTCGTATGCAATATATTTAAAAGAAAGTGTGTTTTACTATGCCAAAATGCATAATCGATAGCTCGTCGCTCGGCCATCGCGTCAGTTAAAGAAATTTGTGCAAAAAAAATCTTTCGCGAGTATCTCAAAAACTGTGGGTAGTAATATTACATATAATAAAATTCTCTGTGTTCAGCAAAAAAACTTGTCAGAGGCATTCGTCTTAAAGCTTATAAAAAACAAAAATAGTTATTTATGTATTAAGGGTGGTAAGTGCATGCACTTTTTTTGGTCGAAAATATAGTTTGCAATCCGTGGCCCGTAGGAACGAGGTTTGCAAGTATTCGATTGTACGACACATATTATATTTTTCGTCATACCCAAGAATCATCAAACTAGAAAAAAACTAGAGAAAAAGTAGTGAAAAACTATAATTATTTGAGTAAGATTTCATATTTGCTAAGCAAATAGTAAACGTAGCGATGCTTGGATTATCCATGGCCACCGTCAATAAAATAAACTTAGGACGCGGCTTCTATTCAAATGACAACTACTATCGAGATAAATTGAGTCGTATTATCATAATAGCTCTGAACATTTTTGAAAATAATCTCGAATATAGAAGATATAGTAAGTAAGTCTGGATTTACTTCCAAAAAAGTTAAAACATTTAATTTAACACTTGTTATATAAAAGAGAAAATTTTCCCAAATTTACTTTATTTCCCTAGGTACGTTTTGAAAAATAACGACCCGTCACCAATGACAACAAGTATTTGTTACATAAAGCGTCACTTACGATCAGAAAAACAATGGAAAGCGGTTGTTGTCATTTGCTAATTGGCCAGAGTGGTCAAGAAAAATCACGCCAAGCCATCTAACTTCCATTTCAAGCCTAACAACTCGAGAAGGCAATATGTCTTTGTGTTAGCTGCACAATTACTCTCAGTTCAGTTCGAGCAACCAGGAGCAGCAGTAGACAGCTTTCAGCGAGAACCCGAAGATGGCAGATGGGATTCTGCTGAAACGTCGAATCCTTAATCAAGACTAATTAATTAATCATAAATCGGAATATCTACGACTAATGACTATAACACACTACTAATGACTAACCAATTAGTCATTAGTCATGACTAATATATGATTTATTAGTCATTAGTCATGATTGATTAGTCCCACCTTACCGCTCGCCATCATTCATCTGTTTTGCATTACGTGTCATTGTAGCATTGATTTATTCATTTACTGTTTTGTCAGCTTAATATGATTAGGATTTCAATTAAAAACAATACTATTCTAGGTTTGTTTTAAGTTGAATTTCAAATACTTAGGTTATCAGGGATATGGCTGCCACCCCCATATCCTCTCCCATTTTGGGCCCCTGCACGAGACCATCCTGATCGTGACAATTGAACTATATTTCTTTTAAATATATTTCTTAACTTAATTATATTATTGCTTTTCAAGTTTCATAATATGGTATAATTATACAGCACCTTGCGACTTTAAAATAAAACCAACACCCAATAGTATACGCCTGACCGCTTCTAATCAGTAAACAAATGCCAAAAATCGTAATGACACTCCACTTATTTTAAGTTCACTTAACATATATAAATAATTGACGTTAGACATAAATTTAGCAAGGCATTGATAGAATCCGGTGGCAGACCATGAACTGTATGTTTATGCTACTCTAAATTCGCTGACGACACTGCACATCTGTTTGTCCGTTTATATAACCTTTCTGACATGGACAGAATTTAATTCTGCTCGTATTGGACTCATAATTTAATGCTAGTTTTATGGTTCTAGCTTACATTTTATATCTAATACTTTATGTTCGTTTTCTTATCTTAAGTAGTCGACCAAGCATGTGTCCGAATGTAATATCCTTAGCGCTTGAAATATATGTATTCAGTTTGATTATTATATTATTAATTAGAAAAGTAACATAAACAATGTTTGAGCTCCAATTTTGGTGTAAAATCGAACTTCTAGAAATCAATGGAGTTGTCTGTTACTGTTTGATATTCCATTATACTCCAGTCGGTAAAGTAAAAACCGCTGCCCAAGGAATCACTACTTCCACATCCAAATTTTTTATCCAAGTCACTCACAACGAAAAAAAATTGTATGTGGAAATAATTGTTTATGGAACTTTAATAATATAATATTTGAAATCCTCTACCCCAAAAACCCTTAAAACGATACCCCACATCGGTAGCGGGGTGGGGGTGGTGATGGGGGGTGGTAGTGGGGGTGGATAAAGTAAAAAAATATTTTGAGGTTTCTGGTTCTTGTACATACACTAAATCACAATTTTTTTTCATCCCCTTTAATAATGGGGTGGGGGTGGTAATGGGGGTGGCTAATGCCAAAACTTTTTTTGGGACCTTAGCTTCTCTTGTATATACTAAATACCAATTTTATGGACTCTTACCTGCTTGATTTACTTATTTTCCCCAAATTTACCCCCCAACCCTTCGACGGAACAAGATGAAAATATAATCTAGTTCTAGATCTCGTTAAAGTACATATGTGTACCAAATTTCAAGTCAATATCTCAAACGGTTCCAGAGTAAACGTGCGCACAAAAAAATTACAGACAGACCGACAGACAGAAATTTTTTTTTCGTTCAAACTTAAAATCTCGACGTTTCGTGACATTCTAAGCCTATTTGAACAATAAACATTTTTAAAAATTTTTTTGTCGTTACTATACTTCCACTGGATGTGGAAGTAAAAATACACCAGAAGCTCGCAAAAAATGTTTTCTGAGATTTTCCTTCAGTAACTGTACCACAAAACATCATAAAACCACAAAAATCAGGAGGCGCACTCCCCCCCCCCCCAAAAAAAAATCCACCCCTTCGGTGAAAAAAGCCTTATTTTACTGATAACTCGTTAACCGTCGAAGATATAAAAAATGCTCATCATAAAAAAGAAAGCTTGACTAATTTCCTAAAAAAAAGTCCTATTGTAATTTTGTTGTATATGCCATAGTTTTCGAGAAAATCGATATTGAAAAAAATTCCAAAATTTGTATTTTTAATACGCGCGAATTTTCGTTTATTTGAAATTTATTGCGCGCGGCCTATATAAAAAATTGAATTGCTCGAAAACCATACAAGCTAGGAAGAAAAATCAAAATGGGTTTTAAAGGGGATATAAAATACTCTCTTGTATTGCCATTTTTGATGGCTATTGATATTTATTAGTATATGAAAATAACAATATAATATAATTATCTTAATTTTTTACGTCTGATTACTATTCACAGACCCATAAAAAATAACTGACTTTAATATAAGTTATAGTTAGTTCAAGGTAGTACTTCAATGCAGAAAAAGTTAAGAATAAAAAAATTCATATTTACAAATTTACCAGCATGTTGAAGTTAGCCAAATTTTTGCCAATTTTTTATTTTTTATTTTGATTTTGCCAATATAACCATTTTGATATAGGTAATTCAAAGTTTGGCCGTTTTTCCTCTTTTTTCAATTTCCTCCATTTTATTGAATAATTTTTTGAGCTAAATTTTCAAGATATTTGGGTCTTTTTTTGATTTTTAGGAAGCAATAAAAAATTGGCCAAAATTTGTCTAACTTCAACATGCTGGTAAATTTGTAAATGTGAATATTTTTATTCCTAACTTTTTCTACATTGAAGTACTACCTTGAACTAAAAGATAATGCATTTATAACTTATATTAAAGTCAGTTATTTTTTATGGGCCTGTGAATAGTTAGAAGCGCAAAAAATTAAGAGATAACTATATTAAATTGTTATTTTTATATACTGATAAATATCAATAGCCATCAAAAATAGCAACACAAGAGAGTGGTTTTCGAGCAATTCAATTTTTTTTATAGACCGCGCGCATTAAAAATACAAATTTTGGAATTTTTCAATATCGATTTTCTCAGAAACCACAATACAATACACTACAATAAAATTACAATAGGACTTTTTTTAGGATATCAGTCAAGCTTTCTTTTTTATGATGAGCAATTTTTTATAACTTCAACGGTTAACGGGTTATCAGTAAAATAAGGCTTATCTCACCGAATGGGTGGTTTGGGGGAGGGGGGGGGGGGGGGCTCCCGAACGGATTTTTGTGGTTTCATGATGTACCCCTCCACTAACAGTTACTGAAGGAAAATATCAGATAACATTTTTTGTGATGGAAATTTTTATAATTATTGGACTATTATAACAAATACCGAACACAAATTTCTTTGTTAAATATCACTATTTTTTTTCTGTTTGCAACTGCAGCTTCGCAGTATCTAGTCTATATTTTCAAGCACAGTGAATTACAAATTAAATTGTGGGGTATTTATAACATATTACAAAAGGAGTATGCTAATTAGCCATGATTAAACAATGCAGGTAGGCCTATTTTACAACAAGGCGGTAAATAAAATGGGACTTCCTATATCTAACTAGTTATTTCTATGTTTGTAAATTTCAATTGCTTGTAATATAGGTATTTAATTTTCTAGATTTTGTTGAATAATATAAAACCTCTAGTTTATCTATAGACAGAAAATTATGGTTGGTTTCTAAAAAAGTATTTGCAAAATTTGAAATACTTTTACTTTTTTCAAATAATTTTAAGTGTTCGGAGTATCTTATAAATACTGTTTGTCTAAACCAATTCTAAAGTCAGATCCAACAAATAAAACTCAAAATAAATTAAGAAACAAACTGGAAAATATACAAGTAATCTTTACAAACAAAGAAAAAGATAAATTAATTAATATGAACCCAATGCCCCCAAAATTATATTGTCTAATAAAAGTTTACAAAGCGGGAAACCCATTAGGCCCGTAGTTCCATACATATAAATTGTCCTTTAAGATAAACAGCAATAGAACTGAACAAAGTATTCAAAAATGTAACTAATTTCACACCTACCTATGGCATCAAAAATTCTGTTGAGCTTACCAACAAATTAAAAAAATGTTATACTCCCAGAAATTTCAATTTCAGCATCTTTTAACATCAGTAACATATTTTCAAATATACGATATAAGGAGTGTCTCGAAATTATCCAAAAAATGTTAGACGCTGAAAACATTAATATAATAAATAAAGACGAAATCAATACACTATTTGAGCTATGCCTAGTGACTATTTTCAATTCGACAACAGATTTTATAATCAAAAACAAGGCCTCCTCTTATAGCAGCACATTTTATGGAAGAAATTGAGAAAACTATTTTTGAATCCACTATATCACAAGAAATCGTCTTGTGGTATAGATATGTAGATGATATTCTAATTTGTTATTCAGATACTCAAGGAATACACAGCAATAAATTTTATTAACAGTCTACACCCAAACATTTCATTCACCACAGAAATTGAACAGAATCGACAAATTAACTTTTTAAACCTTACCCTAAGTAGACAAAATGCAAATAAACTAGCGTTTAATATCTACAGAAAACCAACATTTTCAGATGCCACTCTACCGGCGGATTAAAGTCATCTTTTTTCTCATAAAATCGCCACATATCGATCGATCTATGGTTCATAGTGCCTTCTCTATATCCTTGTCGGAAGAAAACCTGAATAACGAAATAGAAATCATAAAAGAAATAGCAACTAACAACGGTTTTCCAATGAATACACAGCCCCACAAAAAAAAAAGTTTTTGATCTGGATGACTGACCATAGTATTCTTATGTGTTTTTCGACGCTGAATTCGAATACGAGGTCAAAAAAATTTGTATACCCCCAAACTTTTGCGCTACAGCCAAAAAACAACCCCGAAAATGGGATAAAACCGTCCCATACATCAGGATTCAATGAATGGATGTAAATGAATGGTGAAAAACATGGGAAAAGAAAATGTGTTATATTCATCAGTCACTTACTTGAATATTGACTGGAAAACTACCCTTATAATAAGCTGAAAACTCCCCCTGTACAAGCATAGAGTATATAAATCGCGAGAAATGCTAAGTTTTTATAGTTTAGAATACAGTACATGAATCTTACGCGTGTCTCAAAACCACCCAAATAACAGGGTGGAAACCACCCTTATATAGAAATAGACTGCGTGACTATAGATTGTGGGAAATGGAGGAGTTTTCGATGTTTTAATTCCAGAATAGAATCTTGGGTGACCCTGTTCTACCTTATTCTTAGTCCGTACAAAAACTACCCCTATAATAGGATGGAAACCATCTTATTACAGAATAAAGCACAAATGCCAATAAACCACGGGAAATAACTTTTTATAGTTTAAGTACAGAACATGAATCTGGAGTGAATCCCAGGGCACCTCGTTTACTCGTGACCCAAAATCTCTTCTATAAAGGGTGGTGACCACCCTTATATAAGAATAAATTGCATGAATACCAATAAATCGTGGGAAATGTTGGAGTTTTTATTATTTCAGTTCCAGAATAGATTCTTGAGTGACGTTGATCTACCCTATTCTCACTTGGTACCCAAAATCATCCCTAAAAAACCACCCCTACATAATAAAATGTACATATGCCAGTTTTTCAATTTTTCTTCTCAGAATACCTTTTCTTCTCATTTTCAAATGATCTCCTCACTGGCTCTCTTTTATGTCCTTGATACCGCTTCTCCATCTCCGAAATATCCTGGTGAAAGCGTTCGCCTTGCTCTTCATTGTATTCACCCAAATTTTCTGGATGGCGGACAACTGTTGGTCCATAAAAAGAGACACACACGAAGAACATAATAGGGAGCCAATGAGAAGATCATTTGAAAATAAGAAAAAAGGAAAAAAAGATTTAAAAAATATTCATATTCTTCAGTCAAGCTACATTAACCTATTCGTGCAATAAATGCAGCTTGCCTGAAGAATATGAACATGTTTTTAATCTTTTTTTTCCTAGAATACCTTTTTTCTTATTTTCAAATGATCTTCTCATTAGCTCCCTATTGTGTTCTTCGTGTGTGTCTCTTTTTATGGACCAACAGTTGTCCGCCATCCAGAAAATTTGGGTGAATACAATGAAGAGCAAGGCGAACGCTTTCACCAGGATATTTCGGAGATGGAGAAGCGGTATCAAGGACATAAAAGAGAGCCAGTGAGGAGATCATTTGAAAATGAAAAGAAAAGGTATTCTGAGAAGAAAAATTGGAAAACTGGCATATGTACATTTTATTATGTAGGGGTGGTTTTTTAGGGATGATTTTGGGTACCAAGTGAGAATAGGGTAGATCAACGTCACTCAAGAATCTATTCTGGAACTGAAACAATAAAAACTCCAACATTTCCCACGATTTATTGGTATTCATGCAATTTATTCTTATATAAGGGTGGTCACCACCCTTTATAGAAGAGATTTTGGGTCACGAGTAAACGAGGTGCCCTGGGATTCACTCCAGATTCATGTTCTGTACTTAAACTATAAAAAAGTTATTTCCCGTGGTTTATTGGCATTTGTGCTTTATTCTGTAATAAGATGGTTTCCACCCTATTATAGGGGTAGTTTTTGTACGGACTAAGAATAAGGTAGAACAGGGTCACCCAAGATTCTATTCTGGAATTAAAACATCGAAAACTCCTCCATTTCCCACAATCTATAGTCACGCAGTCTATTTCTATATAAGGGTGGTTTCCACCCTGTTATTTGGGTGGTTTTGAGACACGCGTAAGATTCATGTACTGTATTCTAAACTATAAAAACTTTAACATTTCTCGCGATTTATTGGCATTTATATACTCTATGCTTGTACAGGGGGAGTTTTCAGCATATTATAAGGGTAGTTTTCCAGTCAATATTCAAGTAAGTGACTGCTGAATATAAAACATTTTCCCTTCCCATGTTTTTCACCATTCATTTACATCCATTCATTGAATCCTGATGTATGGGACGGTTTTACACCATTTTGGCTGTAGCGCAAAAGTTTGGGGGTATACGAATTTTTTTGACCTCAGATTCGGATTCAGCGTCGAAAAATACATAGGAATAATATGGTCAGTCATCCAGATCAAAAACTTTTTTTTTGTGGGGCTGTGATATAATTAGTCGAGCCAATGAAGGTTTTCACTTCTTAATTCTCAGCAACAGCTCCGATTTTGATCATTTTTTTTAAATGTGTATTTCTTAATATTATTCAAAATCAGAAACATTCCAAGTGGAGCAAATCATTATTTATATTGTTTAAACAATAATAACAATATTTACAGGAAAAAATATCTTAAAAATTTCTTTTCGCGATATTTATAAAACATTGGGTTGTCTTTATGGAAAATTTAAGTTAAAAAATGTTTCTCACAGTCGGGGTTGATAATTATTTGTATTGTTTAAACAATAATAACAACTTTTACAGGAAAAATCTATTTTTTTATGTTCTTTCGCAATATTCATGAAAAAGTGAATTGTTCTTATTGAAAATTTAGTATAATAAATATTTTGAAATATTTCGAAACTAATAATTATTTATATTGTTTAAACAATAATAATGACATATAAGTACAGGATTTTTTTAATGTTTTTTCGCTATATTTATAGAAAAGTGAGTTGTTTTTATTGAAAATTTAGTATCAGAAATATTTTGTAAATATAATTATTCGTTCTTGATTATTATTTATATTTATTATTAATCGAAACATTATTGAAAAATATTTACAGAAAAACATAATATTGCATCTTTTTTTTTTCATAATTTTAGGTATGATAGAAAAGATATGAAATTGATGTATAAATTACGAAACAAAGACATTTTTTTATTATTTAAGTATAATTTATTAATTTTAATTTTACAAAATTTGAAAAACAAGCTCTAATTTTCGTTCAAGTCCATAGAATCAAACTCTTGATTTTCTTCGACTGGTGGGTGATTGTTGCAATCATTGCCACTACACACAATGCATGCAGGTGAGCAATGCAAACCACTCTTTCTGCATCCACATGTTGCACCGCATCTGGTTTTGCACGAACAGAAAATTGTTTTTAAGATGTTGTCCGGTGCTGCTGGTTGCATCATTTTTACTGGCGTCAAATAATTTCCTTTTTTCCAACCCCATTGTTCGGGAACTATTGTAGAATTATTTTTTGATATGATGCTTAGCAGCATCTTTGTTGGAGGTAGTGACGGAATTTTTACGCTCTTATTTTTTGAGGCAAGTGTTATAAATCGTTTATGCTTTAATTCATTTAAATTTACGGACGTTTTAGCTCCATACAAAACAAGAATAGAAAATGTACCTTCGTTAAAAAGCATTTTTTCACGTTGATCTTCAACCATAAAAGCTTCAGCTGCTGCACGTAACTTTTCATCATCATTGAAAATTTTCACAAAATGATTGTTACCTCTTCTATAAAAAGCCAATGTTGTATCACATCCTGTAAATGCATGAATAAAAAGAAGATGCCCCTTTTTGATATTTGTAAAATCGTTTAAGCCTGTCTTTGTTGAGTAAACTCTCGGTAATATATTGTTTTTTGGTGGTTGAAAAAAATACAATTCTTTATTACCTGTTGATAAAGCCATCAATAATACTAGGACATCAATGTCCACAGCTACAACAACTACATAAACACACCTATTATATTATTTCTTTTTACTTCTTATTATAAAGTATTGTTACGTTAAAATCGTTAGGATTTTAACTTTTACTGTAAATGTTTGCACAACAAATATTACTTAATAGTATATTGTGTATTTAGGTGTGAAAGCAATACATTCCCGGACGACGACGCAAATTGTTGGCCGAGGCGCTAGCCGAGGCCAACAAGCATCGAAGTCCGGGAATGTGCTTTCACACCGAAGTACACATACTATTTTTTCTGAAATCACAATCAATATTATTATAAATTCAGGAATTTGTATTAATGCATAACATTTCTTCATTACAATCTAACTGCTTACTAATAAATGTAATTTTAATGTGGGGTAGTTTGTCTGCGTTATTTATTTACTGTCTAAAATATACATAAAAAACCGTACGGGAATGTTACTTTCCCGGCCTAGGCCGGGAAAGTAACATTCCCGTACGGTTTTGTTGATCGTTGCTTGGCAACGGATCTTTTCCGGTCTGTTTTCTGATAGTTTCTTAGCAATGAACTAAAATACTGGAATTGTGCATTTTTCGATCTGAAATCGCGCCGAAAATGTAGACATTGCCGATCGATTTCAGAAAAAGTAAATTTTCAATAAAAACAATTCACTCTTTCATGAATATCGAGAGAAAGAACATAAAAACAGTTTTTTTTCTGTAAAAGTTGTTATTATTGTTTAAACAATATAAATAATTATCAACCCCGACTGTGAGAAACATTTCTGATACTCAATTTTCAATAAAAACAACTCACTTTTCTATAAATATCACGAAAAATTTTGTTTTCCTGTATGTGTCATTTTTATTGTTTAAACAATATAAATAATTATTATCTATCGAAATATTTCAAAATATTTATTATACTAAATTTTCAATAAAAACAATTCACTTTTTCATGAATATCGCGAAAAACATAAAAAAACAGACTTTTCCTGCAAAAGTTGTTATTATTGTCTGAACAATATAAACAATTATCAACCCCGACTATGAGAAACATTTTTGAACTTAAATTTTCAATAAAAACAACTCAATGTTTTATAAACATCGCGAAAAAAAATGTTTCCGTAAATATTGTTATTATTTTTAAACAATATATTATTTGCGCCACTTGGGATGATTCTGATTTTGAATAATATTAAAAAACACACATTTAAAAAAAATGATCAAAATCGGAGCTGTTCCTGAGAATTAAGAAGTTTGTATGATTTTTAGGCTTCATCATTGACTCGACTAAATACAATCCTTAGTTGCAAAAAAAACACAATCTGCCCTAAAATTAAAGAAAATCCCAGAAAAAAATTTGGTATCTCTAACATATTTTGGCCCCTTGTCAGAAAGAATTTTGTACATGTTAGCCAAAAAATATCAAATATTTTCTATAATACCAAACAGAAAACACAAGAGGAAAAACCGCTGCCCAAGGAATCACTACTTCCACATCCAGATTCTCTATCCAAGTCACTCACAACGAAAAAGCTTTGTATGTGAAAATAATAGTTTATGGAACTTTAATAATATAATATTTGAAATCCTCTACCCCAAAAACCCATAAAACGATACCCCACATCGGTAGTGGGGTGGGGGTGGTGATAGGGGGGTGGTAGTGGGGGGGTGGATGAAGTAAAAAAACATTTTGAGGTTTCTGGTTCCTGTACATGCACTAAATCACATTTTTTTTTCATCCCCTTTAATAAAGAGGTGGGGGTGGTAATGGGGGTGGCAAATGCCAAAAATTTTTTGAGACCTCAGCTTCTCTTGTATATACTAAATACCAATTTCATGGACTCTTACCTGCTTGATTTACCCATTTACCCAAAATTTACCCCAATTTACCCCCCAACCCTTCGACGGAACAAGATGAAAATATAATCTAGTTCTAGATCTCGTTAAAGTACATATGTGTACCAAATTTCAAATCAATATCTCAAACGGTTCCAGAGTAAACGTGCGCACAAAAAAAAGTTACAGACAGACAGACCGACCGACAGACAGACAGACAGACAGACAGACAGACCGACAGACAGACCGACAGACAGAAAATTTTTTTTCGCTCAAACTTAAAATCTCGACGTTTCATGATATTTTAAGCCTATTTGGACAATAAAAATTTTTAAAAATTTTTTTGTCGTTACTATACTTCCACTGGACGTGGAAGTAATAAACTCCATGAACCTTGTGCCAGATTAAAAATCACAATGAGTCTCCAAGATTTATAGGCCCGAAACTATTTAACCGTCTACCGGATGACATAAAACATCAGGAAAGAGAGTATTTATTTAAAAAAAGAAACCAAAGGTGTTTCTATGAGATAAATGTTATTATTCTGTATCAAAGTTTTACTGCATTTAAAGTCCACTAATACACAGCAACTTAACATGAACCTATATGTTCCTTTTTTTTTGCTTTTTCTTTTTACTCTAATTTTGTTTACAAATTTTTTATTGTACCGTACATTTTTCAGTAATCTTTGTCTTCGTCTTATACCTTATACAACTGTGTGTTTTACACTATATTTGATTTTTAGTATAAGCTTTTATATTATTTAACTATTGTGTAAAATAGTGTTTCAATGTTTCAATGACTTGTCTTATATTATGTAGATGATCAAAAAGAACCAATAAATATTTGAATTTGAAATTGAATTGAATTTGAAAATAACGTAATATTTTACTTTTAGTACAATCTAATCGAACACTCTTCATGTACATATATTTCAGTAGTGATGTTTCAGGCATATGGAATAAAATGTATTATTTTCTGTGCTAGAATTTCAACGAAAGCATTATACAATATAATATTTGAAATCCTCTACCCCAAAAACCCATAAAACGATACCCCACATCGGTAGTGCGGTGGGGATGGTGATAGGGGGGTGGTAGTGGGGGGTGGATGAAGTAAAAAAATATTTTGAGGTTTCTGGTTCCTGTACATGCACTAAATCACATTTTTTTTTCATCTCCTTTAATGGGGGTGGCTAATGCCAAAAATTTTTTTGAGACCTCAGCTTCTCTTGTATATACTAAATACCAATTTCATGGACTCTTACCTGCTTGATTTACCCATTTACCCCAAATTTACCCCAATTTACCCCCAACCCTTCGACAGAACAAGATGAAAATATAATCTAGTTCTAGATCTCGTTAAAGTATATATGTGTACCAAATTTCAAGTCAATATCTCAAACGGTTCCAGAGTAAACGTGCGCACAAAAAAAGTTACAGACAGACCGACAGACAGAAATTTTTTTTCGCTCAAACTTAAAATCTCGACGTTTCATGACATTTTAAGCCTATTTGGACAATAAAAATTTTTAAAAATTTTTTTGTCGTTACTATACTTCCACTGGACGTGGAAGTAAAAATCAGGGGTTTATAAGCTCTCGTGTGAAAAATGCAATAACTGTTATATTGGTCAAACAGGAAGGACTTTTAATATAAGATACTGTGATCATTTAAAATTATTTGAAAAAAGCAAAATTAATTCAAATTTTGCAAATCAATTTTCCGGCTATAGATAAACTAAAGTATTACACTATTCAACAAAATATAGAAAATTGAATATATTAGAAGTAATTGAAATTTACATGGAAACAACCCAAATACTACCCTTCTCAGTGACCAGTTAAATATAGGAAATCCCACTTTTAGTTCAAGTGGGTATAGAAAAATGTCTATAATCTCCCTGGTGCTTGAATTATTTTATCGCAGGTTCGTGTTCTTTAAATTAGTACATTGGGTACAATGTTTTTCATAAAGATTAAAGCCTAAGAACAATTTTAGACATGTCCCCCAAAAAAAACTGGCTGTACTTTCAAAATGGCGGCTATATATTGCCAATATTGTTTTTGTCATTTAACAGAAAAACTAAAAAAGATGGACAAAAAACAACGTGCATAAAATTTTCTACAATTTAGTTCCTACACAGTATTTTGATAGGAGTTACCATTTTCCAGATAAATGAGTACAAAATTAAGAAAACATGGAAATTCATATATCGGTAAATCATTTAGAGGGAATAACTTTGACAATTATTTTAAGGCGTATAATATAACTTTATATTATTAACATAACAAAAAATAAAATAAACTGAAAAAAAAATCATAATAATAATATTATAATTTGCAGACATTTGTCTCGAAAACGGTAACAATGGGTCATGAACAGATTAGGGTTAAAAGTGTTGATAGTGGCATCTTTTGGATTCTACTGGCTCATTCCAATAGAATTAAATATAAATTACTCTTTGATACCGGATTTGACAATAAAAGAAGGCTTATTAACAAATCCGCATTAGCAGAAGAGTACGAGTACGGACCTCAAAAATGTTCGGCATTATTGGGTCTTCATTCATTTACTGGATGCGACTCAGTCAGTGCCTTTAAGGGAAAAGGAAAGATAAAACCCATAAAAATGTTACTTTCTCCCAAATATATCAAATATATCCGAACATTTCAAGATTTGGGGAGCAGCTGGACTATTGATGATCAGTTAGTCGCATCATTAGAGGAGTTTACACGTGCCATGTAAGGATCAAAGAAATGCGCTAGCGTGGACGAGCTTCGCCTAATTGCCATTAGACAGAAATGTGGTGACAAAGATTTGTCTTTATCAATTGACCCTAAAGTTGATTTTTCTTCGATTCCACCATCAAGAGCTTGTCTTATCGAGCATATTAAAAGCAATGTTTATCAAACGCGTATTTGGCGATTAGCTGATGAACCAATATTTCAAAGCCTTGGAATGATTATGGATGGCAAGAAAATGGAGAACCTCTTTGGTGTTCAGCAGATAAAATACTGCCTCAATCGCTTACTGAAATTCTTCAGGAGATGATTCCAAATCAAATCATATTAGATGAAAGTGATGATGGTAACGATATCATAAATGAAGCAATAAAGGAAGAAAACTTTGAAGAAATATTCGATGTATCGGGAGATAGCGATAGTGAATCTGTAAGCGAATGAGGTGTTACTTACATTTTATATTGAATTTTGTATTTTATTTTAAGAGCTGAAAATGGAAAATGGTAACTCCTATCCTATAAATGGTAACTCCTATCCTATAAATGGTAACTCCTATCCAAATATTGTATAGGAACAAAATTGTAGAATATTTTATGCACCACTTTGTTTTTTGTGCAGAAAGTTTTTCTCGTCCTTTTTTTAGTTTTTGTGTTAAATGACAAAAACAATATTTGCAATTTTTTTTAAACGGACGCCATTTTGAAAGTACAGCCAGTTTTTTTTTTGGGGGGACATGTCTAAAATTATTTCTTAGGTTTTAATCTTTATAAAAAACATAGTCCCCACGTACAGTTAGGGTGGGCTCCGTAGTAAATAGTAATTTATGCACGTGCATAAATTACTATTATTTTTACGACTGAGAAGTTTGACGCATGAGCCGTAGATGAGTGCGGCAATCCCATGAGTAAAAAAAGGCACTTTATACACGAGTTTCATACAATTTTTTTGACTGTTTAGTTTCCATCTTTATATAAAATTTTCAAAATTAACTTAAACAAAGGCCATGGCAGGTTAAGATAAGTGTCCATGCCTTTGCAACCTTTTTGCGTGTGGTTCCTTCCAGGGATGTATCTTTGCGAAAGATACTACCACAAAAAGTTTTGACCTCAAAAACTTCATAATATCTGGGAAAATTTTTTTTTCGAAAATCCGAAAAAAAAATTTTTTCTTAATCAAGTGAACCAATTTGTTTGTATTTCACATATATTGTAAATATACTCAAGATAATTTATTATTGATATTTTCATGAAATCTTTTCATGAAGAAAACAAAAATTGATGCTTTTGAATTTTTTGAAAAATGTATATACGTACTTACACGTTAGCGACCACCTCTATTTTTTTTACTAATTATGCACCATGCAATAACCTATAACATATATTTTTTACAAAACTCTATCGAAGGGGTAACGTAGTCAAATTGACAAAGATAATGTTACGTGCTTACACCCCCCCTTAGTAAACACCCTGTATCGTGAGTTCGGAAATTATAACACCAGGATAACACCAAACAATAATGTATTTGCTTACGTACTAATTACAGCAAATAAAGAAAAAGAGTATAAATTGGTTAGAAACTCGATATATTAATAAATATATAAATGAACAACAACTGCTTGGATTATACGTATTGAAAAGTTTTTGGAGCAGCCTACGTATTTTTTTGAAATAACAAGATGTATTTTTCACAATACATACATATTCAACAAAGCTCCATCGAAATGGTAATACATAAAAAAAATTATGTGTTTAATAATAAGAATACATAATAAAAAAACATATAATGCTGATGATATATGATAATATTAGTCGTCTTCATCACTGTCCTCATTTATTGTAACACTGATATCTTCTGCGAATAATACAGATAGTTTTATTGATGATTTCGGAATATCGTCGACCTTGCATATGATAAATCCATCTCTAAGTAACAGAAAACTAATTTTTTTTTTTTAACTTAAACATGAATTTATCATATGCAAGGTTTCTCGACGATATTCCGAAACCATCAGTAAAACTGTTCGCAGAAGATATCAATGATACAATAAATAAGGACAGTGATGAAGACGACTAATATTATCATATATCATTATCATACCATGTTTTTTTAATATGTATTACCGTTTCGATGGAGCTTTGTAGAAAATATATTTATTGTCAAAAATACATCTCGTTATTTCAAAAAAATACGTAGGCTGCTCCAAAAAATTTTCAATACGTGTAATCCAAGCAGTTGTTCATTTATATATTCATTAATATATCGAATTTCTAACCAATTTATACTCTTTTTCTTTATTTGTTGTAATTAGTGCGTACGTAAATACATTATTGTTTAGTGTTACCCTGGTGTCATAATTTCCGAACCTCCGATACAGGGTGTTTACTAATGGAGGTGACAGCACGTAACATTATCTTTGCCAATTTGACTACGTTACCCCTTCGATAGAGTTTTGTAAAAAATATATGTTATAGCTTATTGTATGGTCTATAATTAGTAAAAAAATAGAGGTGGTCGCTAACGGATAAGTACGTATATAAATTTTTCGAAAAATACAAAAGCATCAATTTTTGTTTTCTTCATGAAAAAATTTCATGAAAATATCAGTAATAAATTGTCTTTAGTATATTTACAATATATGTGAAATACAAACAAATTGGTTCACTTGATTAAGAAAATAAAAATTTTTTGGATTTTCAAAAAAAAAATTTCCCAGATATGAAGTTTTTGAGGTCAAAACTTTTTGTGGTAGTATCTTACGCAAAGATACATCATTGGAAGGAACCACACGCAAAAAGATTACAAAGGCACGGACACTTATCTTAACCTGCCATGGCCTTTATAATTCGACGTTTCTAAAGCGAAGATTATGAGACAACACTTCAATTGTTTTCAATGCACTCATGGATTAGGCTATACAAAAGAGTGAAATAATGTTACTTTTTTAACGCTTTTTACTTATTACCATAAACATGTTTTACGTACTAAAAATGATGGAAAAAGTTGTAGTTAATCGACGTTTGAAGAAAAAAATAGCAAGTTTTATTCGGAGTAAAAGCCACTTTTTGTGACTCACCTGTAATTGCCGGACGAACGAAGTGAGTGAGACAGACAGACAGACTCGTCACAAACGTATCACTTTTACTCCTAATAAAATAATATACTATTTTATTTACAAAAGTTATGCCACTTTCATATATGACAGTGCGTATGAAATTTCAAATTCGATACCGAATGTTGATAGAAACAATAAACAATTATCTTTTGATTGCGTTTTACTCGAAAACCGTTACACAATGTAGTAAATCCTTTTTGTGTACAATTTCCTCCTCTTTTATCTGATGTTAATAACCATTTTTATTTTTTTTTGAGAGAAAACGTTTTTTACAATTATTCAGTTTTTTTTTAGCTTGCTCTTATCCCATGTATAAAATATTACCCATGTGAAAAAAAAATGATTTTTAATTAAGTGGTTTCGCTGCAAATCTGTCATTGGATTCTGTATCATACTGGTTCTGTTTATGTTTGTTTTATCTTCATTTATAATTGCACATTATATTTCATTATTCAGGAGACACAAGTCCGTCCTTCCCTTTGACTGTACCATTGTTTTTCAATGGTCTTACCGACACAATCTTGATTGATAGTGTTTGGGATTGGATTAATATTTGGGTTACAAGATTAGAAACACCAAAGGTCAGTGCCTCAGATTTACTAATACGACCATCTGAATTTTAAAACAAGTCATAAATAAAACAAAGATACAGGTACAATTTCGGAAGTATGGATAATTTATAAGACTTACGTGCGTAAAGAATTTAATGAATCGTATATTTTACAAATACTCTAGTCCAAATACTCCTTACTCTAGTGTGAAAGAATAATTGGGTACGAATAAAAAGCTACTGAGAAAAATTGCCATCATAAAAGTCCATTAAATTAGAATTGTTTAATGCAACAAAGTTTTCTGAGATTTGGTTATAAAAACAACACGATTCCAGATTATTTGTCTAGACATTAATAACAAGAGCACTACATGCAAATATTGATTTTATTACCATATTAAATGCAAACAGTAACTAGGGCGATATTATACTGAGTTTGGATAAATATTTGCTTGCCCTTATAGGTTGATTTTATTCCATAAAAACATCATATTTCAATAATTCTAATCTTTTTAATGATAAAAATTTTTGCATCTAGATAATAATAATTAATCTTTTGCTTTATTTTTAATTTCTGATCTAAAATATTTGCCAAACTAACACTTCTATAATGTGAGTTATAAATCAGTTAAAAATACCTCTGAATTCGTTATTTGTTTATTTTTACACCGACCTCAATATCAATATTGGATAATAAAGTTCAATTAACTGGGCAACGCGCAACGCACAGTGAAGCCAAATTCACAAAACTAGCTAATCATTTTTTTTGACAGTAAGTATATGACAGAAAACGTATTATAAATCTATCTATATATATATTACTTCCACATCCAGTAGAAGTATAGTAACAAAAAAATTTTTTTAAATTTTTATTGTTCAAGTAGGCTTACAATGTCATGAAACGTCGAGATTTAAAGTTTGAGTGAAAAAAAATTTTCTGTTTGTCTGTCTGTCTGTAACTTTTTTTTTGTGCGCACGTTTACCCAGGAACCGTTTGAGATATTGACTTGAAATTTGGTACACATATGTACTTTAACGAGATCTAGAACTAGATTATATTTTCATCTGGTTCCGTCGAAGGGTCGGGGGTAAATTGGTAAATTTGGGGTAAATAGGTAAATCAAGCAGGTAAGAGTCCATAAAATTGGTATTTAGTATATACAGGGTGAGTCATGAGGAACTGTACATACTTCTACCCTAAGTAGAAGCACCTAAGACAAATACCAAGTGACCATTAAAAAGTGTTTGTTCCCTTTCTTTACTATCATACAGAGTGATTTATGAATTTTGTCCAAAAATTGTTTTGGTCATAACATTTTAATGGTTAATCCGATTTGCCTCATTTTTTGCAACAATGTACACTGTTGCCTAACAACCGTCATACATATCTAAAATTTAAAAAATCCAGGGACGGTTTAAAAAAAATTTGTTGGATTGCTTCGTATACGATATTTCACCCTGTATATGATTTATCTAAAACTTGATATGAAATTTGTATAGGACACAAATAGGTGGTAAAACCTGAGTATTTGAAATTTTTGTCACACTCTCAACAATTTTTTTTATTAACGATCAATTTTCAAGTCAAATGAAAATTTTGGCAAAACGGAATATTTTAATGTATACTAATATTTATTAATACAAAAATTTAGCTTAAAAAAATATATATCTACGTAACTCGTGCCTAGGTTTAATAAGTACCATCATTTTAATCAATTTCCAGGCCAGGTCTTAAAAATGTGGCTGATGTGGTTCATCTAAAAAGTTGCCTTTGTATGTAATTTCTCCATTTAGTCAAATTGCTTCCAAAAAGGACAGAAATAAGTAGCCAAATTTGTGTTACCTAACTTTCCCCCATTTAAAGTGTCCAACCTAAATGTTCAGTTTAAGATCAATTTTAACAAAAATTCTAAATTTTTCGAAATATTTTTAAAAACAATCCTGTTCAGTGCAAGCATTGAATTTAAAATAAATACAACATACGGATCTACGTCCTTTAGTGCTTGTTATTATGTAGGTACTTCCATTTTTTCATTATTTGTGTCCTATACAAATTTCATATCAAGTTTTAGATAAATCATATACAGGGTGAACTATCGTATACGAAGCAATCCAACAAATTTTTTTGAAACCGTCCCTGGATTTTTTTTATTTTGGATATGTATGATGGTTGTTAGGCAACAGTGTACATCGTTGTAAAAAATGAGGCAAATCGGATTAACCGTTAAAATTTTATAACCAAATCAATTTTTGGACAAAATTCATAAATCACTCTGTATGATAGTAAAGAAAGGGAACAAACACTTTTTAATGGTCACCGTATTCGTCTTAGGCGCCTCTACTTACGGTAGAGGTATGTACAGTTCCTCATGACTCACCCTGTATAAGAGAAGCTAAGGTCTCAAAAAAAATTTTGACATTAGCCACCCCCATTACCACCCCCACCCCATTATTAAAGGGGATGAAAAAAATTGTGATTTAGTGTGTGTACAAGAACCAGAAACCTCCAAATATTTTTTTACTTCACCCACCCCCACTACCACCCCCTATCGCCACCCCCGCCCCACTACCGATGTGGGGTATGGTTTTATGGGTTTTTGGGGTAGAGGATTTCAAATATTATGTTATTAAAGTTCCATAAATAATTATTTCCACATACAAAATTTTTTCGTTGTGAGTGACTTGGATAGAAAATCTGGATGTGGAAGTAGTGATCACTTGGGCAGCGGTTTTTTTTACTATATCTCAAAAAATATAAAATTTTTAGCGTTGTCCTTCCCTTTAGCTGTAGTTTATACTTTTTATTGATAGAATATGGTGTAGACCTTAATATTTAGAGGTTACGTTTATTTTAAATTTCAGTTTTTGATCCCGGGGGCTTTTTGGACCCCGGTCCTCCGTTTACGTCCATATAAATCCAATGAAATTCCGGGGAATATATATATAAGCTACACACTAATATTTGGCTTGAAAGAAAATAATTATTAGTCCTTCTCCAATGGAAAGACAACTTTTTTGCCGGGAAAAGCGGGAATTTTCAATTTTCGAAATTGGTAGCCTGGCACCTTGGTCCGTTCGTTACCATTAGTTATAAACATGTAATTTTTTACTAATGAAGGTGTTTTAGTTAAACAGTAATAAAAACGACTTTTTATTACATGAGTGAAAAAATATAGACCCTGGTCCGTCTTTTCTATAAATTGATAGTCCGTCCTATGAAGGTTTTAACTAAACTGTTCTGAAATTAAAAAAAAATGCGTAATACTAAAATGATTCTGAATCAAACATTTAAAAATATATATTTATATATCTAGTTGATGCGTTGCCAGAAAATTATAATAATTTTGAACAATGTAATAAAATAAAATTTATTTTCGCTGCCTACATTGTTCAGTGTTTGAAGGATTCACATGGGTGGTTACGCCTCCAAAAAGAGCCTTCTGAATTAATCTACAAAAATAGAAACTTATAGCAGTTGTAAATTAAGTTGAAAAAGAGCTGAAAAATATTTGACATTTCAGGTTATAATTTACAATAATGGCTTATTTTTGTCTTATTATACCCATCGTAAATTATCTTATTTTCGTAACCTCCAAAAACTCAATAATTCTGGAATATATACACATTGAAGATTGTAATGGGACATTCATAATATTTGACGCTCATGTGACTGTGTGATTGGATTTTTGAAAATTTGAAGAGATTGGTCCATATCTCTTCTTATACAGATAAGTAAGTGGTGCTGGAATTTTCTACATTATTCTACAATATTCTAGATAGATGTCAGTAGTTTCTGGATAGTTTCTAGATGCCGACGCCATCTCTCGATTATTGCTACCAACTTATTCACTTACTTATTTGTGCAGGTCTACTAAATGATGGTATATTACAGATCTCTATAAATTTGTAACAATATTATTTGGTTTCCTTTTTTACAGAAAAATATGTGGAAAAGATTCTAGCCCGGAACGATAATCTACCAAATATTGACGCATTTATTCTTAGGCATGTAGTACAGAGTACATAAGGACAAATGGAAATTTTAGCGCTTCCAAAATAAGAGGCATCAGGCCAGAAATATAAGCAATACGCTTTTTTAAACACAATAAGTTAGAATAAATCTTATAGTCTATGTAATGAAGCATTATCAGACGACCTTTTTGTAAATATTTCGTGCAAAGACGAGATTACCTACCCCCCTCCCCCGTTTTCGAGGGCGCTAAACACGATGGAAGTGGTGGGAGAAATTTTTGACTGCCGCAACCCCCTGAAACGGCCAAAAACCACCTCTTTTTAAGGATCCCTTTATGTTTTCATATATAAACGGGTCATTATGTCAGTGACTAGTATTCACTAAATACAGAGTGACTGTCCCAACATTGAGCACTTTTAACAATAAATAAATAATATTATAAAAAGTAAAACCCAAACACCAAGCCCTAAGAAATACAAGTAAGAGAGACATTGACAATATCTTGCGACAGGAAATTGAATATTTCACTGCCACAAGTATCGTCTAAATTCAGTTACTGAATTTAGACGACGATAGTCTCCACAAGGTCTCCAGTCGTTGCTCTTTTTTTTTCCACCATATGTAATGGTGAGGATACGGAAGAAGAAGAAGCAATGCAGATGCCTAATTCTACCATAGTGTTGAATTCATTCTGAGCTATCTTGAATTTAATGTTATCCAACCTACGTGGGCGTGAGAAAGGTAAATGACCTTCTGTAACAATGTGATGCTCTACGGAATGTTTAACGGGCAAATTGTAATTTGGGGAGCTAATTAAACTAGGAAATTCTAAAAGTAATGCAGTGAATTCATTTGATATGCTAAATAACTTAAGAGAATGTAATGGACCATTGTTAGAAAATAAATATGTTGACAAACTAGTCATATTGTCGATTAAACATTTATGTTTCAAATCAACAATTAAGCCAAAATGAGATAAAAAGTCTGCTCCGATAATCGGGACGTTGATATCTGCTAAGTTAAAAACGAAAGGAAATAACCTACGTAAGTTTAAATCAATTTTCAAAAATTTCTTTCCGAATGTATTTATAATATGGCCATTAGCAGCTGTCAGTACAAGATCGGGGTTCCTTTTAGTATCTGTTAATAGATTCCGAGGTACTATTGATAAATCAGCGCCTGTGTCAATGAGAAATTCTAAGTTATTAGCATTATCAAATATAAAAAGACGACGTTTACTATCTGAAATATTAACGTCAGCTGTCAAAATATTATTGACTTTTAGTCATCTTTGATTGTCGGTTTTGACATCTTTGGCGAAAGTGCACCAATCTCCGTGACATTTAAATGCTTTACGACCATAAAGTTGATGGTAATAGCAAACTTTGGCATTAGAAGGGTTATATCTAACGCGGGTACCACTTCGACTACTAGAACGGGGCCTTGAGCCACTGCGATTCCTTGAGTCGAGTCGACATCTACAATTATCGCAATAAGTGCTAGAAACTGTAGGAGTAGCGGAAGTTATTGAAGAGACTTTAGATTCTATAGTATGTAATTGAGATGTAAACATTTCTTGTTCGTGCAATACTTGATTCAACATATCTTGAAAAGTTGTAATCAAATTTGACGTAGAAATTGTTGGATTAACGTCACAAAATGAGTTTGTGTTAAGGGAAGCCATAGAATTTTGACACGACTCCCATATACGATCGGCGATGTCAATTAACTCTTTAATTTCGGTTTTCCCGGATGCGGTGATTGCGATGAAAATGGTTTTAGGCAAACGCCGCTTCCATAATTTGACTAGGAGCTCCTGGCTCACCACATGGGAACCTCCGACTGTTGATAGCATCGACCGGTAAAAATCTGATGGTTTCAGATCTCCCATCTGGGAACCAGAGAGTAGGTCCTCTAACCGCTTTTCCTCGCTTGAGGTCAAACGAGAAATTAGGATATTTTTTAAGTTATTATATAGATCTCTTTCCGGCTGATTAGTGACAACGTCATACACCGTCGTAATAATTTCCGGGGGTAAACTGGCAATGACATAATCGTATTTTTTACGATCGCTAACAATTCTGTGAATAGAAAATTGCGATTCAATTTGAGTAAATCATATTTCTGGTTTGGATACCCAGAAAGGTGGTAGTTTAATGGTCGCGACGTAATTACCATGAGATGTCCCTGCACCTGATGAATAAAATATTTTCTGTAGGAGGTGCCATTTTAAAAAGAAAGAAATAATAAATCGATGATTAATTGATTGATTGATGAATTGATTGAATATCATCTGCTGTTTGTGATGTTTCTGAATGAGAAACATCACGAACAGCAGATGATATTGGAAAACAATTAGAAGTATGTTATTACCAATTTCTATTAACTTATCGACCTACCAATATCGATTGAGGAAGGGCATCTTCAGCTGGTGGTATTCTATGTACAAATATCAGACAACTAACAAATGCAGCTTTGAAAAACTAACCCTTTTAATATAATATGGGCTATTTTTAAAAATTATTGTATTTTTAAATTAGGTATTCAGTAAATGCCCTATTTGAGTTTTTGTTTATAATTTTTGTTATTTAAGTTGATATTTTTGTTATCTACAGAATATTTATTCATTTAAATTTATTTCTTTTATATTACTTCCACATCCAGTGGAAGTATAGTAACGACAAAAAAAAATTAAAAAATTTTTATTGTTCAAATAGGCTTAGAATGTCATGAAACGTTGAGATTTTAAATTTGAGCGAAAAAAAAATTCTGTCTGTCGGTCTGTATGTCGGTCTGTCTGTAACTTTTTTTGTGCGCACGTTTACTCTGAAACCATTTGAGATATTGACTTGAAATTTGGTACACATATGTACTTTAACGAGATCTAGAACTAGATTATTTTCATCTTGTTCCGTCGAAGGGTTTGGGGGTAAATTGGGGTAAATTTGGGGTAAATCAAGCTGGTAAGAGTCCATAAAATTGGTATTTAGTATAGACAAGAGAAGCCAAGATTTCCAAAAAAATATTTGGCATTAGTCACCCCCATTACCACCACCACCCCATTATTAAAGGGGATGAAAAAAAATTGTAATTTAGTGTGCGTACAAGATCCAGAAATATTTTTTTACTTCATCCACCCCCACTACCACCCCCCCTATCACCCCCCCACCCCACTACCGATGTAGGGTATCGTTTTGTAGGTTTTTGGGGTAGAGGATTTCAAATATTATACTATTAAAGTTCCATAAACAATTATTTCCACATACAAATTTTTTTCGTTGTGAGTGACTTGGATAGAAAATCTGGATGTGGAAGTAGTGATTCCTTGGGCAGCGGTTTTTTCCTTTTGATAAAAAACCTTTTGTTTGTTCATTATATTAATTATACGTATATAAAAATGTTTTTTGTTAAATTTAGATAATTTTGTACATAGGAAAAAAACAATTGTCATTTTCGCCACCCTAATCATTCATTCTAAAAATTACCGGTAATTTATATTTTTATTTACCGATTTACCGGTTATTAAAACTTCCGGTAAATTGCAAACCCTAAAACGGGGATATACGCGTTTGAACCGAATCATTTGAAAAAAAAATGATTTTCCATCCCTCGGAGGAATCAACCCCCTAGGTCTGCTGTCTGGATTCCACTTACTCTATAACTCCCTTACATATTATTTCAAGTATAACCCGTCGATAAATCACTCCCCAGACCCGTTTATATATGACACCATAAAAGGGGTGGTTTTTGGGCGTTTCAGGAGATTGCGGCGGTCAATAACTTCTCCTACACCTTGCATCATCGTGTTCAGCACCCTCGATAACTGGGAGGGTAATCTCGTCTTTTTACGAGATATTTACACTATTTCTGCTTCCATTACATAGACTATTAAGGTTAAGTTATATATATTATTATTAAATTAGTAAATATGAATGAATTATTACAAAAAGTTTAAGTCCTAATCATAGTTTTCATTATTCCTCTAATATAGTGCTTGATCCCACTGGTAACCATACAGACATTTTTTGGTATTGCTACGACTGACATTAAGGTACTACACAGTACTTTGATTGCTTAATATCTTGCATGAGTTAGCATCAACGTTAGTTTTTTTTCCGAGAAATATAACTTATATTTCTATCATTTTTGTGATTGCGATAGAAATTAAATAAAGCAATATTACATTTAATTTAAAAATCATACAGATGGATGAAATGTTACACATCAAAGAGAGGGTAGCTCCTTATATTTATTTTATAAATTAGGTTTCACAATTAAACATGTTTATTGATAGCTGCTATTGTGTATCATTTGTCATCAGGTACGTACTTTAATTAAAACATCATAAAGTTAATTCCGATTATGTCACGTATGCGTTTTCCCTCTTTTGTCTGTAAATTAACACTTTTGACGGATTATCGTGTTAATTTCTGTTTGCCCTTGACATTGCCCCTCCTGTATAAACGCACAAGGTTAGTACCTACATTTTCATTGGGTTGAAACCGTTGAAATACAAATGTGAATCATTTAATACATTAATAATTTGAAGGGTAGTAGAAAAAACGAAAAAATAAAAAATACACGTTGTTCATTTTTTATTAAGTATCCGAAAATGATATCACCCAAACTTTTAGGAATACTCTATTCCTTGTTTTCCTCGTTTCCTTGTTGGTTTTAGATACAGATAATCCGTTCATTGAATGTCTAAAGTTTTTAGATATAATGAAAATCCTTGAAATCGACCTCAAATAGAGATATTACCACTTTCTTTAAAAGTGTTTTGTTTATCGATGATAAAATCTTTCAATAATAAAATGTTTTATTCTTAGGATTTATTGTATAATAGAATAGTCTTAAAATATAACCAGACAAACATATTTTTCATCTTTAGAGTGTTATTTACATCGTTATCATCTAAAACTTGATAAGATTTAGTTCGAGCATTAAGAGCTCTCAGTGTGTATTTGTGCTAGAATCACCTATTATCGTTAAAAAATTTAAAAAACAACTTACATAATCTATATTTGTCTTAATATTTTCGGATGTACTGTGTTTTTCTCTAAATTTTTTCCATGGTTATCCGTTTGACAAACGAGGCCAAGGTTTTGCATTGTAGACTGTAATTACCCATGTCAATATATCTTGCCATCTATTTTCATGCCATACAAAAAATTTCAAGTTAGTGTTTTAAACATTTTTGAAGGACTCTGCACGAGGATAAATATGAGAACATTGAGAATCTTTATTATTTCAATCTACTTCGGAGGTTCTGATCTGTGTGTAAATTTGTTTTTTCGTATTTTCCCTCAGAGGGACATATAAAATGTTTCTGTATTTATTAGTTATTACTTGGCATTAAAATATGGAATTTTACTTCTCTTGGTTTCCTAATTCTACGATTAGGATGAAAAATGCATTGTGTTTTATTGGCTCTTTTGTACAATTGATGTTATTCTGTGAGAACTGGTTATGGCTCTTTTCAGTCTGATATTTTTTCATTTCGGTAAAGTGCGGTGTTAATAGAATATAAGTTAAGTTTTTTTTTTTTGGATTTTTTTATTTTGTTCTATTTTCATTATTTCTTATTTATTTTTTATTTTTTCAGTGTAATTTTTTCAAAAACAAGTTAGTAATACATTATATATGGTGATACATAATTTTAGGGACTGTAAATGAAGTTGAGGGAAGGATGTATCCGGGCTGTTGCAAATTTAGAGATTAGTGGGTTCTTGAGAGTTGGGTTTTCAGAAGCGAGAAGAGAGTTAGCAAAATTAGGGACAAGTCTTTTTAAAAAAATGTTGGTAATAATTAGGGGGTACCAGTGATATCATGTAGTTGTTGACTCGGGGTTCGAAACATAGGGTTTTGGAAGTAATTTTATTTCCACGTCCAGTGGAAGTATAGTAACGACAAAAAAATTTTAAAAAATTTTTATTGTCCAAATAGGCTTAAAATGTCATGAAACGTCGAGATTTTAAGTTTGAGCGAAAAAAAAATTTCTGTCTGTCTGTTGGTCTGTCTGTCGGTCTGTGTCTGTCTGTAACTTTTTTTTGTGCGCACGTTTACTCTGGAACCGTTTAAGATATTGACTTGAAATTTGGTACACATATGTATTTAACGAGATCTAGAACTAGATTATATTTTCATCTTGTTCCGTCGAAGGTTTGGGGGGTAAATTGGGGTAAATTTGGGGTGAATGGGTAAATCAAGCAGGTAAGAGTCCATGAAATTGGTATTTAGTATATACAAGAGAAGCTAAGGTCTCAAAAAAATTTTTGGCATTACCACCCCCACCTCCTTATTAAAGGGGATGAAAAAAAATTGTGATTTATTGTATGTACAGGAACCAGAAACCTCAAAATATTTTTTTACTTTATCCACCCCCCACTACCACCCCCTATCACCACCCCCGCCCCACTACCGATGTGGGGTATCGTTTTATGGGTTTTTGGAGTAGAGGATTTCAAATATTATGTTATTAAAGTTCCATGAACAATTATTTTCACATACAAAGTTTTTTCGTTGTGAGTGACTTGGATAGAGAATCTGGATGTGGAAGTAGTGATTCCTTGGGCAGCGGTTTTTAAAGCTTTATTGTAAACAATCTATAATTACTTCCACGTCCAGTGGAAGTATAGTAACGACAAAAAAAGTTTTAAAAATTTTTATTGTCCAAATAGGCTTAAAATGTCATGAAACGTAGAGATTTTAACTTTGAGCGAAAAAAAAATTTCTGTCTGTCTGTCGGTCTGTCTGTCGGTCTGCCGGCCTGTCTGTAACTTTTTTTTGTGCGCACGTTTACTCTGAAACCGTTTAAGATATTGACTTGAAATTTGGTACACATATGTACTTTAACGAGATCTAGAACTAGATTATTTTCATCTTGTTCCGTCGAAGGGTTGGGGGGTAAATTGGGGTAAATTTGGGGTAAATAGGTCAATCAAGCAGGTAAGAGTCCATAAAATTGGTATTTAGTATATACAAGAGAAGCTAAGTCTCAAAAAAATTTTTGGCATTAGCCACCCCCATTACCACCCCCACCCCCTTATTAAAGGGAATGAAAAAAAAAGTGATTTTGTGTATGTACAGGAACCTGAAACCTCAAAATATTTTTTTACTTCATCCACCCCCCACTATCACCCCCCTATCACCCCCACCCCACTACCGATGTGGGGTATCGTTTTATGGGTTTTTGGGGTAGAGGATTTCAAATATTATATTATTAAAGTTCCATAAACAATTATTTTCATATACAAAGTTTTTTCATTGTGAGTGACTTGGATAGAGAATCTGGATGTGGAAGTAGTGATTCCTTGGGCAGCGGTTTTTTGTTGTGTTAGGGAAGTATATTATAGTATATAGGATAGGCGGCGTCTGTAATGATTGGTCTGATATAAAATTTATAAATAAATGTGGAGAGGTAGATGGGAGCATTTTTGAGGATATAATACATCGCGCCAATTCATTTCCTGGCTCTGTCTCTTATATGATCCACGTGAGCAATCGAGTTCATTTTACTTCCACATCCAGTGGAAGTATAGTAACGACAAAAAGAAAATTAAAAATTTGTATTGTTCAAATAGGCTTAGAATGTCATGAAACGTCGAGATTTTAAGTTTGAGCAAAAAAAATTTCTGTCTCTCGGTCTGCCTGTCTGCCTGTAACTTTTTTTGTGCGCACGATTGCTCCGGAACCGTTTAAGATATTGACTTGAAATTTGGTACACTTAGATATTTTAACGAGATCTGGAACTAGATTATATTTTCATCTTATTTCGTTGAAGGGTTGGGGGGTAAATTGGGGTAAAGGAGTTAAATAAGTAAATCAAGCAGGTAAGAGTCCATAAAATTGGTATTTAGTATATGCAAGAGAAGCTAATGTCTCAAAAAACATTAGCCACCCCCATTACTACCCTCATTATAAAAGGGGATGAAAAAAAAATGTGATTTAGTATGTGTACAAGAACCAAAGGCCTCAATTTTTTTTTACTTCGTCCACCCCCACTACCATGGGGGATGGAGGGAGAGCACACCTGGTTGACTGCACTCGGAATCTGCGATCGGATATACAATTAGTTTCATGTCCTTAAAAAACATGGTAATGGGGACCAACCAGACAAACAAAAAACCTTTATGACTTTTTCCTCTAGTTGTACTCTGGAAAAACTGACCTAGGTCAAAAATTTGAATGTTAGGGTAGGAGATATATGAGAACCACTGCTTTTTGGGGTCAATGGACGTATACTTCCGAATCAAAGAAGTTTCTTAGTTACTTTTAAAAAGTCATAAAAAAGTGTAATGATTACCGACTTGTGTCCTCGCCCCCACGCTGTCTCAAAGAAGCACCGACATACGCGACGGTAATAAATCCTATCTCAACATTCCAGGAGTTCTCAAACAATATTACTAAACATTTTCGAAATTTTAGTTTAGTTTTTTTTCCAAGACTATTTAGACCTCAAGTTATATAAGGTTTTTTTGTTTATCTAGTCGTTCCCCACCACCAATTTTCTTTCTAATGACATGAAACTAATTACACCCTTATAATTGAATTGTTTTGACAATGCGAGTAGAAATGCCCGCGACGATGAGTTTATAGAGCAGTCCAGACTTTGTCTAATGCTCGCTGAAGGTCAAAGGAGACAAAAGCCGTGACTTGACCTCGGTTAATATTGGTTGTAATTTGTTCGCTGATACGAAAGAGTTGCTGAGTAGTGGAATGGCTGGCTCGGAACTCAAATTGATTAACATTTTGAGTGCCTTTATTTTCGAGTTGCTCCTGGACTATAACGAAAATAAGGGAATCACGGATTTTAGTGAGAGAAGATAACAGACCGATAGGATGATAATTTTTGAGGTCTTTGGGGGATTTATTAGGTTTGGGTATGTTAATAATTTTGGCTGTTCGCCAGGCCATCGCATAATAAGTGCATATCATGCATGAATTGAATAATTTAATTAAAGACATATATGAGGAAGGGGGGAGGTGTCTAAGAGCGTAAGCAGGGATATTGTCTAATCCGAGAGCTTTTCTGACGTTTTGTTTCAATATGGCTGCCCCGATCTGGGTTCAATGTTCAAGGTTGGTCTGAGATAGGTGGTGAGAGGGGAGGGCTCCAAGTTGCCTCGTAGCTGGAGGGATAGGGTTAGGTTTAAAAACTGAGAAGGGGTGCAAGGCGAAGGATTCATCTTTCTCCAATACAATAATGTAAATAATGTGAGTGGGTCCCTCCAACGGCAATTGCAGCAAACACTTTATAGAAGCCTCGACTAGAAAACAAAAACATTATTCTTACACTTGTAAGGGACTACGTTAGAAGTGGCTGTCTTCGATTGTTTCTTAGACATGGTGGGTGTCGGTACACCTTTTGTCTAACCATACTGAAGAACGTCTTGTAGTTTTGGAGACATGTTACCTGATTTCTACCAAATAAGAAGTGTATAGGCACATCTTTCGACATGTTCATAAAATGCATCTTCAGTAGGTGGTAAAACTATAATATCGCTTTTGCAGTTTAGAAATAAATGTGCCCTTTGTTCGTTAAGGCATCCGTGGAATCCTGAGTGATCATACAGACTAAAGAATATGCAGGCGGTGTTTATAGATTCCATGACGTTGCAATCGTCCACGTCGTTTATGTATTGTGCCAAAGAATTGAGTGTTTCCAAATTTTCCATTGCCATCCTAAATGCTGTCTTTTATCCCTCGCTAAATGGATAGCTTGTCTAGGGTACCCACTAAGTACACAGTTAGATACAAAAAGGGCCGCAATATAAGCAGAAGATATGAGAAAGCCAGAGAGAGAGAGAGATATGAGTGCTTGTTGTTGCGTCTTCAATTATTACTAGCTTTTATTTAACTTGCAATGTTTGTATGTTAGTTTGTTCGTTTAGTTCAAATCTTGCATACCTACACTTTTAGTTTGGATGACAATGCTTGGTTAGCTAAGTGGCGTCATTCTAAATCCAATATGGCGGACTCCCAAAGATGGCGGACCAGTTATTTTTTATACACCCCCATGATATGGGTATCAAATGCTGAGAAGAATACAAAAATAAAATGACGTCACACTAAATGCAATATGGCGGACGCCCCAAGATGGCGGACATTTTTTTTAAATTTAACACTATAATATTTTTTGATCATATAGTGTATTCGCTCATACGTTGCATTCTAAGAAATGGTGAAGGATCCGGTTTAAACTATAAGTTTTATATCGGATAGGAACGACGCAATGAATATATAAAACTAATTAAGGCGTAGCTAAAAATTTAAAAATAAAATTAAATGTAAAAAAAACTTTTTTAAAAACAAGCTTTTATTATTTAGATGTACTAAAACGAAAAAAAAATAAAAATAAAAAAAATTAATTGTCTTAAAAGCTTGTCGCGTGAATAGAAATAAAAAAAAATTACTTAGGTACAATCTCTGTCAAAAAAAAATTAATGCCTGAAATGAAACTAATGAACTTCTAAGCTTTTAAGACAATTTTTTTTTTAATTTTTTTTTTTCGTTTTTTTTTGTTTTATTACATCTAATTAAAAAAGTTTTGTTTGCATTTAATTTTATTTTATTGCAGAGCAAATGCAAATCGAACTTTTGAAGCCACAACTGTACTTTCATCTTGGTGCAAAAAAAAAACAGTGACAACAAAAATATATCTGTATCACTTGCCACTATTACTGCTATTTCAAAACACATTCTAGCATGGAGAATAATGACTGTGTCGGCTTCCTTGGTTATGAATCAGTGCATTTTTCATGAATAAGCTAATTCTAATTATAATAATTTCTAATTATTACTTCTAATGTATTTCGCTTAACTGGTGATATAAATATATTCATATCTATCATATTTAAAGACATTTTTATTTTTATAGGTTAGACTCCTGCATGCATAATTTAAGTGTATAGTTTAAGTGCTAAAGTTATGAAAAAAATTAAACCTATATTAATAACTACGCTGGTAAAACCTAATACAGGAATATTGTACCTACCTGGCCCCGATTGGGTCGGCGAGTTACCGAGTAAAACTCGGTGGTATTTTCGAATGAAATAATTTGTTTGCGATTTTTTCTTCCCCGCTCGTCTGTTTTCATTTCGGGAAAAATAATTGCGATTCCCCTCCCCCGTTCATCAATTTTCATTTCCTAGTGAAAAAATTTCGTTCTTTTTTGCGTTCCCCCACCGATGCAAACTCGAAACCCGAAAGAAATTCCCAATTCGGGCTACTACTAATACAGTAACAAATAACTATGTATACTGTAAACAACTGTCTCACTCTCACTTCGTAGCGCGCTCGATCGCAGGACAGCAAAATTTAAAAAAAAATCTATTGCTTCACGCAAGATATCAATATGAATCAATCACTAAAAAAACTTTTGATCTCTTCTTATATTTCGTACGATCTATTTTTTGTTAATTTCTCAAAATAAAAAAATCTCGTAGGCTACATTTTTCAATGCGCCGATGGCGTACAGGTTCACGCAATATTTTTTTCTAAAATGTCTATAAATATTAAATGGGTTTTGACTAAACTATTATATTGAATACACTGTGAGCTACAATTAAAAAAAGACAAATGTTTAGCTTACGTTTGGTGGAAGAAAACGCAAGTTATATTTTGAAAATTTAATATCTTACAATTTTCGAAATAAGCAGATTACGGGTTGAGGGCAATCCCCGATTTTTAGACGCCCTCCAGATTCGGATAGAGCAGAAAATTTTGCATCGAATACGACACTTTTCAGCTGTATGTCGACAGGTATTTAAGACTGAAAGATAAACGTCTCCAAAATCTGTACTAAAATGCAATATGATAACTCTGAACACGTTTATCACAAGTTTATGCAACGCCACTTTTTGACTCTCCACGTAATGCCATCATACCTTGAGCGTGGTGAAGGAGCATACACATTATCATATCTTCTAGTCGTTATATCATGATATCCATTTATCACATCACAAGTTGCTAGATATCAGACGCTGAATAAAAGTTAAAAATAAATTCGTGTTTAGTTCTCGGGAGGAGGAGCATGAAAAGAAAATCATATATTACCGTATGGCGGATAATTAAATTTTTCCGGTGTCCCTAATGCGAAACGAACAAAAGAATAAGAACGGCGTGAATATTTCCTGATTCGTATTTGTAAAATGGATGCCTAATGGAAAACAAGGCGTCGTATTGTCTACAATGCAATAAAAAATCTCCTTGTCTGATAGAGAGATATGTCATATGGTTGAGACATCGCTTGCGTATTTGTTTAGTTTGGGATTATCAGTTTATTAACTTAAATATCTGATAAATATTTCATTACAGTTACTTACACAAAGCGTTTTGTGTACTTTGCCAAAGTGCCTAGGGATCAGGTTAGTTTCATTATTTAAGAGATTCTTTAAATAAAGTCTAAAACTATTTTTGTACGCAAAAGATACAAAACAACAAACAAACAAAAACAAATTACCTTCTAAATCGTATTTTTTTCTTCCTCTCCCATTCTTTCATATACAGGGTGTTTGGTACATCGACAGAAAGTTTTAAGAGGATGATGAAGGAGGTCATTTGGAGCCTATATGACCATGTATACCATGAGCAAGTAAAGTTCATCAAAATGGTTTTTAGGGCAAAACTAATTTTTTTCAAATGGAACCATATTAATACCGTGATACTATTTATTAGTACTATTAATAAGGAATTTATTCACTTTCGATTTTTAAAGGGAACATCCTGTATATTTTTACATATTTGGATTCAAGACAACATTCTCAGTATATCATGAGATTTTTGCGAATTTTTGGGTCGATGTTCAGTATTTCAGCATTTTAAGACATTCGTAGAGTGCTTTGGAATACCAAAATTTGTTCTATGACAGGTAAAGTCCAAGGGAAAAATATAATTCTTCGTTTAATTTCATTAATAACTATTTACGAAGCCTCCAAAATTGAGCAAATCACTTTTTTACCGAGAACTTTTTTTTCAAATGGGAAGGTGGTGGCTCATAGTGTTCAACAAATTATAGATTTTTTTTCTAAATTCATTGATATCCATTTCAAATCTATGCTATTTGTTTTTTTATACCTATTAGGAAACAAAAGAGAGAACCAAAAAGCTAATATTCACAAAAAGGTAGTTATTCACATTTCATTATTAGACATATGATTTTTGCAAAGACAACTACGTTAAAGTTCACCCAGGGATAATGTGGCTTTAAAATATAAAAAATGAACACAAAACATTAAGATTGTTCAAAATGTTGTCCATTAACGTCAATGAACTTCTGAACTCGCATAGCTGTTTCTCGAAGAACGTTCACCAATTGATGAGCCGGTATGCTATTAATTGCGCGTCTTACTCGTAGCTCTAGGTCTTCATGGGTTGTAACGGCGGTTGCGTAGACAATATTTTTTTAAATGACCCCAAACAAGGAAATCAAGGGGTGTTAAATCAGGTGACCTTGGAGGCCCCCTCACAGGACCATTCGTCGAAATTACGTTTTCTTCGAATCTCCATTGAAGGTAATCAATTACTATCCTTGAATTATGGGGAGGGTTGTTATTAGGTAATAGTAAACACACGTCGGTATAAGTTAATAAGAATATTAAATATTTACTTTGTTTCTGGCTGCATCGACGCAAGTTGTAACGCTAAAAAAAATCGTTTCAGGAGTGGCCCAAAGTGAATGACTACATTCCACATCACAATGGACCCATTCATCGCCACATAACTTTTTTATTCTGTATCTCACTATGTTGAAATTTCACTCATATTAATGTCATACTACAACAAACTTTTGATGAAAATGTCGATAAAATCGCCCAAAAATTCTTGCTGTTTATTTCAAACCTAGTTACAAATAATCGTTTTAAATCAGTCAATGGGAGACCTTCATTTACATAAAAACATAAACATTGCCATGGTCGTAGATTATCAACTGCTGTGCAAATATAAAGAAAAAATAATTTTTATTTAATAAACTACAATTCAAGATATACGTTTATTATTGACCTGAATAGATAAAAATATAATTATTTTTTGATTTATCACATCACTTTTGTTATGGCAAATTTGTCCTCTTTAAAAGTAAACAGGCGAATATTTTATCAATTTTTATTGCAGATGGTTGATAAAATCAGTTTTGATGATGTAATTTTAGAGAAAATTGCATATAATATTTCTAGGATTAAAATAATTATTATGTTTTTCGTAATAAATCAAAAATTATCTTAAATAACCTGGATAATAATTACTTAATATTAATTTCATGTGGCAAAATTGATAATTTTATGAATTTAGGAGTCAGCGACTAATTGCTGATATGCATTAACATTATCATAGTCTTTAAAAATACTCTTGTTTAACATTTACCAAACATTTATGTTAAGATACCATTTCTCCATTTAAAATTATAACTCAACTTTAACCCTCAAATGTCAACCTACCCTACCATACCTAACTATTAAATTAATTAGTAATGTGTCAAAACATGGCATCCATCAAATTTATCAAACTTATGAAATACTTAGCTGTAGTTGATACGGTTATCGCAGGGGCGGCGCCAAGGGGGGGGTCTGCAGGGGCACGTGCCCCCTCCCCCCAAAAGGAACTGTCCCCCCCTGGATTCCTAGATTTTTTAATAATTTAAATTAACGAATATATCATATTTCTGCTTTATTACAATTATATTCCTATTTCCTGTCCTACTATACAATATATAAATTTCTGTGCCCACCACAAACCTAAAAAAAAAATTGTGCCCCCCCGGCCTGGCCAGTCTGGCACCGTCCCATCGTACCACAAAAGCAATAGTCAGGTTACTGTAAGAGGGAGATAAATATAATATTTTGAACTTTCGTCCTGTCTCCTTAATATCGCAAATGGCAAAATTATTTGAAAGATCAAAAAACGGCTGTGTAGTTATTTAGAAAAAAATAAAATTATATTTGAAATGAAATTCGGTTTTCGAAAGAAAAAAACCATAATAAAACCATATAACACAGGATGCGATATAGTCCGATACAATTAGTGCCCTACCCGGAACAAATTAACATTCAAATGAAACCAAGCCAGATTGTTAGCTTTATAGGTAATAATTAACATACTAAAAGTCCCCATGCCTCCGTTTTGCATAAGACTCTTAAATTCGATCCGCCATCTTGAATTTTGGGACTTATTAAAAAAAATGCTTATATCTTGAAAACTATTACAAATTAAAAAAAAAGACCAGAAACAAAAATGAAAGTACATGGAAAACTGCATTAAATGTTGGTGTTTATACATACTTTTATTTAGTAAAAAGTTGAGGCCAATTACATATTACTGATTTTAAAGTTTTAAGCTAAAATAGAGTAAAATAGAGTAAAAATTATACGATTTTTATTTTGATGGAACATTTTGTACTTTACAATATTAGTTTAAAAGAAGGGCAAAAACATTATTAAGAAGAGATTTGAACCGAAGATATTGGCTTTTCTACAACTGATGAACTGCTTTTTGTTATTTACATTATTAAAAAACCTCTCCTGATTAACTGTCAGTACGGTAGCCTCGGAGATAGCAACATCAACGCTAGATGCCTTACCACTTCTTCTTAACTGCTCTTGGGTTGTGATGTCGGACGTAGTTAATATATTGATTAAAAATTTCACCATAAGAAGACGGAAACTGCCAAACAACTTTGTGGAGTAAATGTCCACCATCTATTACAAAAGTTGTACCTTCGGAATATTATTGGATGGAAGACATTTTTTATCTATATAATTAAATAAAACGGACTTGTTTGTTTTCCTTAAAGTAGTGTTTTCAAAAAGTGAGGGAGGATAAGGAGAAAGTTCGTGTCTGAAATATTCTTTCAAATTTTTCTCTGATTTGCAAGTACAAATAATCCTTTTAAATAATTAACTGGCATTTACAGGTGAAATCTGATCATAAACTTTTAGGGTTTTGTCAAAAAAATGCTAGAGTTTTTACTCGCTCATTTCTTTTGTAACGAATATCGTTAAAGTTATTACCAACTGTTTTTGCAATAACCGTTTCTCCAATTTCCTGTGCACGGTCACAATTAATGCTCTTGGGAGCTACCATACCCGAGGATAATGATACTAACAGCTCATTTTCTGTTTCAAAAGGATTCTGTAAAGAAAGCTACTCAACGAAATGATTTTCTTGATTATCGTGGTTTTCATGGGACGCCCTTAACTCAACATGTTGCTCAGAGTAAGAGGGTTTGCTGCCTGAGAAATGTTCTAGAGCATCACAAACTTTCGAGCAGTGAGGCATTGATAAGACCCATTTCGCAAGACCACTTTTATTAGGACCCTTTCCACGTGTTAAAGCCCCTGTAGCTTTTAATTAGCGCATTAACACTTATTCGATGGTCATATCAGACCATACATCTGACCAAAATTTATCTCCAGTTCGTCTCACTGTAAAATACTTACGAAATTTTTATAGTTCTTGCTGTGGAACATGTTCTTTCAGGGTTTTTATTTGTTGTACATATAAATATGATGATTTAGCGTATGGTAAATGTCCCGCAGCATTAACTGAATGCAATAAAGATGTAAATCAAAATTACCAGTTCTTTCAGCAAAAATAAACATTTTTATAATCTCTACTTGGTTCTAATGATAAAGACAATTTTATATAACATTTTCTGTCGATAAAATAATTGAATTATACCAATTGGAATTCTATTATTCAGTAAAATTAGCTGTATGCCGAAAATTGTTAAAGGTCTAAAAGTCTTTTTGGCATCAAAAGATTCATAAATTAATTTACAATAAATCATTAAATTACGTACTTTTCTGCATTATTAATAGTTTTTAAGTTATTAGGATTTTTTAATACAAAAACACAAAATTGAAGATGGCGGACCGAATTTATGCAAAACGGTGGCATGGGGACTTTTAGTATGTTAATTACTACCTTTAAAGCTAACAATCTGCACTGGTCTTATTCGAATGTTAATTTGTTCCGGGTCGCCCATATAAATAATTTTAATTGTACTGGACTAATAGCTAAATTAACATCTTCAGTATAGAGTACCATAGATAATAAAGAGATGTCTTTGTGGATCTGGCAAAAGCCTTCGACACTGTCAGTCACACGCTTTTGCTAAATAGACTTGAGCGTCTTGATATAAGTGCTAAATTTATTTAATAGTTACTTAGAAAATCGCAAATATTGATAGAAATAAATCACGTGGTCGGCGATGAGGAGTGGAGTACCACAAGGAACAGTCCTTGAATCTATTCTATTTATTATATATTTAAACCAGTTACTTACCTTGGAAGCATACGCTGCTCTCGGAATTAAAGGCCATACCAGCCTGCCAAAAGTCAGCCGAGTGGTTGGCAGGCCAAATGCAGAAGGCAGTTATCCTGGGGTCCCTTCGTCTTCTTAGGGCACACGAATCTGGCATCTACAGTCACTAACCCTGCGGGACGCGGGGGGTGGCTGTGGATAATTCGCTGGCGCTTCTCCCGTGAGTATGTCGGAGACACGGGAGAACTGTCCAGCATCGGGCACGCGAAAAAAAAAAAATTATTATTAGCCAGAGCTAAAGATAATACACATCAATAGAACAAAATACAAATAAATAGTACAAATATAAAAATTTTTACAAACAATTAAAGAAAAGAATAAAAATGTGTTTACTTAAATGTACATAACACCTCATACAATATTTACATTTTCTTGTATATATTGGGAACATAGTTTTTTAAATTGGTTTATGTTTTCACAGTTAATAGTTTCACTTGATAACTCATTATATAAAACAAGACCTTTATAAAAAAATATTATTTTGTGCATAATTAGTCCTTACAGTTGGTACATATAAATTGTTACTGGTTCTTGAAAAATGTTGATGAATTTCATTTACAAATGTACAATGATCTAATAGATGTTGTGGTAATGACCCATGTAAAATTTTAAAAATGAAAATGAATATACATATATAGTATTAAGGTTTGTTTTACACTGATCATTTTTAATTTGTCTAACATTGATTTTATACTATCTATTGCACTTTAAAATTATTCGTAAAGCTTGATTTTGTTTTTTTTTTTTGTAAGACATTTATCTCAGCGTTTGAGAGCAAAAACAGAATTGTTGAACAATATTGAAAATGAGGGTGTATAATGGATTGATATATGGTTTGTTTTGTCCACTGTGTCAAATTATTTCCTATTCACCCTAATAAGTTTACCGTCTTCCCTACTTTATTGGTAATATATGTTGCATGATTTGAAAAACTCAAATGCTCATCTATTATAATAACGCCGAAATATTTTGTTTCTTTTACCTGTTCTAAATAGTGGAGTATCTTGATTGGGGAGTTAATGTGATTGTGACTACAGATCCTTGTGTTTGAGTATCATACATCTACAACCTCATGATCCCTTCAACTCAGTGTCCCATAACCCCCGTAACCCCTTAACTCTGAAGATCCAATGAAAAAATGGAGATTCTGAGTAGGGGAATTCGTGTCATTGTGACATTAGAATCTTGGAATCAAGCACCCTGTTGGTGCTGTAGCTCCTCAACGGCAATCACTCTATCCTCATAACCCCATAACCCCGAGGATTCAATGAAAAAAAATAGGAGGCTCTCGATTGGGGAATCAATTAGATGGTGCCCTTAGAACCCTGTTACCTTGTTACCAAATAAGTCTATAGCGGTCCAGCAGCAAACCTTTCTACTACATAACCTAGTAACCCCGTAAAACCATAACTGTATAACTCTGGGAATATAATAGAAGAATGTGAAGAATCTGAACAGGGGAATCTTGAAATCGAGTAACCCCTTAGCTCTTGAACAGCAAAACTTTTAGCCGTATAACCCCGTGATTCTAGGTATTCAATAAAAGCAAATTAGGGAATCTTAATTGAGGATTCAATGAGAATGTAACTTTGGAAGTGGAGTATCTTTTCAGGTGATTTCTGTTTAGGTGACTCGATCTCTTGCTTTTGCAATTCTTTTATTTTGCGATATCAAGGAAGGTGGGATGAGCATATGATGGTAGACTTTTGTTGATGTTGAAGAGAAAACATGTGATATACAGCAAGAAGCGTAAAAGAAGTCCGTTACATAAGTCATTCGAATATAAAAAAGTTTACAAAAGCAAGATATCAAATGAAGTCACCTAAACAGAAATCACCTGAAAAGATACACCACTTCCAAAGTTACATTCTCACTGAATCACCAATTAATATTCCTTTATTTGTTTTTATTGAATCTACAGAATCACGGGGTTAAATGGCTAAAAGTTTTGCTGCTCAAGAGCTAACGGGCTACTCGATTTCAAGATTCCGGGAACACAATCTCATGAATTCTCCTGTTCAGATTCTTCACGTTCTCCTATAATATTCCCAGAGTCATGCAGTTATGGGTTTACGGGATTACTGGGTTATGTAGTAGAAGGATTTGTTGCTAGAATAAGCTTAATTGGTAACAAGGTAACAAGGTTCCGAGGGCACAATCTAATTGATTCCCCAATCGAGATAGATCCCCCTATTTTTTCATTGAATCCTCAGGTTATGAGGATAGAGGAACTGCCGTTGAAGAGCTATGGCGCCATAGGGTGCTTGTTTCCAAAATTCTAATGTCACAATGGCACGAATCACTCTTTCCGTTGGATCTTCAGAGTTAGGGGGTTACGGGGTTATGAGATGCTGAGCTTATGGGATCATGAGGTTGTGGATGTTTGATACTTAAGCACAAGGATCCGAGGTCACAATCTCATTAACTCCCCCATCAAGATTCCCCACTGTTTTCATCGGATTCCAAGGGTTATGGGGTTAAGGAGTTATGGGGTTTTACGGTTTCCTTTGAGTTATGTGGTTAATACTGAAGTACACAATGTTATTGGGTTAAAGTTTTAAAGTTGAATCACTTTTGGAGTGTGATTTAAATGAGCTGGGTAAGTAATATTAGGATCCAACAGACTTTTTTAGTGTTAAAAAAAACTGGCGTGCTGAGGAAAACTAAGGCCAGATTCGTGTTCAGCGGCTCAAAATACAAGGGGTAGGTATGGTACAGACTATTTTTTTTGTGGGCCTGTGTATTTTGTTTGACACATATGTAGCGCAGAAATATATTGCCATTGCGACTATCTATAATTTTGATGTAGTATTGAGTCGCGATGAATGTATAAAGGAGTCGCTTTGATTGCTTTGATACCTTGGAGTATCTTGAACTGCTGGGCTATAAAATTTAATAGCCTTAACGAGACTGCGGATGATTATGTAGTGCCATCGCCGTGGATAGTTTTGCATATTATGTGTATAACGTTTCATTGTTTATGTACAAAAATGGTAAAACGAACGACGCTCATGTGCATATAATAAATAATAATAATAATGGTTAAATTTAATAAAATAAATATAATTAATTCCATGTGTTACGTGTTTACACCCTTTTTGTAGACACTCTGTATCGTGGATCTAGAAATTATAACACCAAGGTAACACTAAAGACTAATTAATTAACTTACGTGCTACAATACTACACTACTTCACTAATATAACAGAGTACTATAATTCGATAATTCAGTCACTTTATTACTTTGTTCACTTTTTGATCTTTCTGAACTTGCTATCTGAACTGAACTGTACTGTGCGACGACTCGCTCTCTATATATACTTCTGGGTAATTTATTCTGGATCTTTCTTTATCTCTATATAATGTTCCAGTAGATGTCAAAACGTTTCTCGACGTTTCTCGGCGTTTCTAGATGATGACACCGCTCGCGCCATCTCTGGGACGATAGCCGAACTAACTAACTAACTTAGTTTTGTGTTACTTATATATAGAACTTGGAGGGAATTTTTATAGATGGGGTACAAAGCTTGTAACTTATGTCATTACGTCATTAAGTCATACGCATACGAAATCTTACAAGAAAACTGAAGAATACGAATGTTTAAAGAAATTTACATAAACTATACCAGTTTTTGTTTTTGACCAGCAAGGACCAACGAGGAGGTGTGAGCATATCTCTTGCCTGAAAAGTTAAGGAGATATGAAAGAAATGTCTCCATTACTTTTCTTCTGTCTTAAAATTCTATAACCGATCGACTCACTTTAGCCGGGATATCTTGAAGTCACATTAACTGAATCTCATGGCCCTGATATCAATACCATCGAATGACCTTTCTTCAGTGAATAAAATACGTTCCAAATAAATTTCTCCACTTGTAGCTGAGAGAAGTTTTAAGGTTCTCAATGTTTGCCACTTTTTTCGAGCAACCGGGAACTGTTTCCATTTTTCATTTAAAAATATTAAACAGCGCGGATTAACAAAAATACTAAAACTTTATACAGTAGATTAATTCACAATTTTAAACAATGAAACGATACTTTACAATTAATTAAAAACATACATATACTTACTGTTACCAAAGCACCGATCTTAGAGATGTCTGTTATTTTCATTCAGTTATGTGATAGAAGAAAATAAAAAATCATATTCGTACTAATCCAGAAGGCTTACCTTGCTGAGAAAAGTTCCGTTGTGCATTGAACAATTATTTTTAGAAATATTGCATTTTTGTTGATTTTGTTTATTTTAAAATTAATATTTGGAAAGTCGACTTTTCGATATGCATCATATAAATATGAAGCCTAGGTTTTAGCATTTTTTCGTTAATGGTTAATCATCATTGGTAAACAAAATAAAGTTACAAGAAATTATTTATTTGTTAATTCGTTTTTAATGGTTTATTTTCTGATTTCTTAGACCACCTCGGAAACTACACAGGTTATATGATTATGTCTATCAATTTAACTTTGCTGATTAGTCTTATTGATTGCCTTTCTTAAAGAAGAGTGCAAAAAATGTTTGTCATTTTGGTGATAATTGATTTAATTCATTGAATTAAATTCATTAATTTATATTGTAATTTTTACATGCGTTTTTTAATGTCTTATTTAACTCACTTCTTCTGCTTGTTTGTTGCTTTGTTTGTATGGGTCAAATTTTATTTTTGACCCACCCCCATGTACTTAAAGATTTGAAATTTGACAAAATGATGTATTCTTGATGATAATGCAAATATCGATCATTAGATCAATTAATAAGCCAATTAGTGTATTAATATTAATTATCTTTCATGTTACATCAACTCGAGTCTGATGAAGACTGAATGCGTTGTGTTCTTGGTACTCCCTTTAATGTAACAAGTTTCTATAAATCTAAAAACACTGTGATGCACTTTGTGTCTACCATATACTACTCATTAAAAGATGGCGCTGTCACTGATTATTTTTGTTTGCCATTAGTGCGTTGTCATAAACGATTTTTGTCGGTAGTGTAAACGGTCTGCTTTCATTGCTAATTGAAAGTTGAATGTTACAGTGGATAAGGTAGCGAGTGTTTTACTGAATATGATTGTGAAACAGATAGATCATTTGAAAGGATGCAGTGTAATCTATCAAAACTTAAGTAGAAAGTATAAAATAAAAATATATAAAAAAAACTTTTTGGGAACATGTTTTTAATCAAAAATACACTAAAAAAAATGAAAATAATTTTTCAACTATCACAGTATTTTCAGGCTTATAATCTGACTGAAGAAATTTCAAAATGACGTAAACAGACTTGGGATTAGTAGTCATATGTAGAAATGTCCTCTAGAGTTAAATAATACAAACATATGCAGAGTGTCCCATTTAAAAAACAAACAAAAGTTGGGTCTACTTTAAGTAGAACCAGAAGTGGTACCTTGACAAATAAAAAAAATGCCGTTTTGGTAACATGTGACACGTGAAAAGATTTATCTTGATCCGTTATAAAAAAAATAAATGGCGGCCGAGAAGTGATCTCGTTGACACCCGGTATAAGTTTTTTTTTTGATTATGAATTGTGCAAAACTGTATATAGCTATTTATGTTGAATACCTGCTCAAAATGTCACCTGTATATCTTTTAGATCGTTCCAAACACCCCAATTTCCCAATTTAAGTTTAAGTTCCTTTATTTATTTTTAGAGGATTTAGAAAACTACTTGAAAGTCAACTCAATTTATTCAATCCTTATTTCATTGCGAAAAATATCCTTGTTGGGTAGGACTGTAAAACCTTGTAAGTTGTAACAGTGGAGACTACACGTTACGTGCGAAAAAAACTGTTGACAAAGTCGTCGGACGTCTACCAATTGTTGAATCTTAATTAAAATGAGAAGCCAATAATAAAACGTCTTTCTTCCTCCGAATTAATGTATTTTTTTATTCAACTTGTAGATTGGAAAACGATATAGAAGGTCACATAAAAAATTAAAAATTTATTATGGGTTAGCAAGAGTAACACTTCGGTTAGTCACGTAGTCCTTTATTTTAAAATATTTTTTATCATATCCCATATTTCATAATAATACAATGTAATAATGCGTCGTTATAATGTTATAAAGTTCAAGTTTTTATTTTTTTCTATTAATTACTAATCTCAGCTGTCAATTACTGTTACTACTCATCATATTTGTTTTAAAAATATGACCTATTTCACTGTCATAGCGATTATAGTCCAGTGACAAGACAATATAAATAAATCAATAAGTAAACTAAAAAAAATGATACATTGTGCATATTACGTTACTATTTTTACAAATCATCTCTTGTTCTTCTGCATCACGTCTATCATAACTTAGAAGTAGTTGCATAAATCAAAAGCAAATTACATATGAATATATCAAAACCTATATTGCGTCATTTTGAATTAATAAAAAAAATCTTACAAGCAAGGAAATTTGTAGATATATTCTTCTTAGCCTTCCGATTGAAATGTGCCCCCCCCCCCCTCCTCCCCCCCAACACAAAAAAGTTGCGTTTAAGATGCCATCTTGGAAAATGGTGGTTAAAAGTATTTCGTTATCACTTTTAATTAAACTTTCTTTGTTTAATTGCATTAGACATGGTCAAATGACTTTGATGTCAAAGTTTTTCTCTTTCTAACCTCTAAATAATTTGGACTGAAATAGACAAAAGGAGAAATATGCATCGACTTCGCTAAAGGGATATGTAATTTTTTCTACTCCCATATAGCCAGGGAGGTAGCGACAGTTTTCGTGAAATCATTTCTATAAAGCTAGATTTTTTCCCAAGAAAGTTTAGATAGTATCTATAAGTCTTGCAAAAATGAGTAAAAAATTAAACATGTTGCAAAAAGATATCGATTTTCTGAAACATCACAAAATGCTACTATTGATTCGTTCGTGCCGAGCCAAATTTTCGAATTTCGCCGTGCAATTTACGATCAGATTTGTCTGGAAGACTTCTTTACGTCGCTACATCGTACGGCTGTCCCAAAGATGTTTTTCGAAAAATATGAACGTGTGAAAATTGCATTTTTTTGCAATTTTTTCGACTCCGACATGCAAGCTGTTTTTTGCTATTTTCCGCAGATATCTCCGAAACGGTGGGAGTTAGCTCGAAATAAAAAATAAGGTCAAACGAGTATTTTCCACTACGAATCTTTTGCCTCCAAAAGAATTGTGATTTTTTTTTTTTCGTTTCGAAGATGAAATGTCGGCCATTTACGGCAAAAAATCGCAAATTTTGACAGTTGGCAACTTTTTAATCTTGGCTCTTAGCTAATTTAAATGGAGTTAAATTTGCTTTTTTCTATTTTTTGAATTCCGACAAAAATGAAGTAATTAGAGGGGGCCGTAATTAATCGGTAAGTAACTGAATTCGATCTCATAAACGATGTTCATTTAATATCATGTACTACTTTGACGTTCCATTAATCTCGGCCCATCGAAACAAACGTTTCTGAGAAAAATTGTTTTTTTAAGATTTACATACGTAGTGTATGTAAAACGTGTAATTTCCTACGTTTCCTACATTTCCTCGAATATCTCGATAATTATCGTTTTTTTTTTTGAAAAATTTGTAGACAGCTTACGTAAAGAGAATTGATTGAGCTTTCCGACACTTTTTTTATTTTTTCTCTAACATAAAAAGTATCAATGACGAAAGTGCAAGTCTACCAAACTTTTAGTGCTGCAACAATGAGTAAAAAATTAAACAACATGTTACAAAAAGTTTCATAAATGTATTATATATCTACAAGATTGAAATTTTATATACTCACAGATGACATAAAAACATGCCGGAAAATAATATTCTACCGCGTCAAAAGCGTTGCCATGTCAGGTCTACCACCCACGCAAAGTGTAGAAAAAACAAACATTTTTTACTTATATCTACAAAGCTAAATTTTTTTTCTGGAATAGTTTATTTAATAAGACATCCAAAAAATACAGTCTACCGATCATCTCATATTGCTAAATACTCGGTAGACGTAATGGAATACAAGCGCGTGACCGCTGCCGCTGCGCTCGGGATTATTGCAGTTTGCGGAGAAGTTTTACATTTTCTGCCGCGGAATATTAATCTACAAAGCTGATTTTTTGTCTACAAGCAGCTTATGTGATTAAAAATCACATTTTACCTCCGCTGAAAGGTGCCTAAATTTTTGGTAGACGTTGCCAAAATGGCAATTCATAGTCAAATCATGGCAATTATTTTCTTCATTAATATTAATGAACAGGCAGTTTTCTTACATATATGTTAATAATAACCACTTTTATTTACTTTTCAGTATTGCTAGTGGTCAAGCTGCACCAATGACTAATGCAGGCATATCAAAAAGATTGATGCACTTTCATCACTGATACTTTTTATGTTAGAGAAAAAATAAAAAAGTGTCGGAAAGCTCAATCAATTCTCTTTACATAAGCTGTCTACAAATTTTTCGAAAAAAACGATAATTATCGAGATATTCGAGGAAATGTAGGAAATTACGTTTTCCTATAGAGTGTATGTAAATCTTAAAAAAATAATTTTTCTCAGAAATCTTTGTTTCGAAGGGCCGAGATTAACGGAGCGTCAAAGTAGTACATGATATTAAATGAACATCGTATATGAGATCGATTTCAGTTAATTACCGGTTTATTATGCTGACAAAATGGAGAAATTTTACCGAAAAAAAAAAGTCTCAAATCCCGCCCCCTCTAATTCCTTCATTTTTGTCGGAATTCAAAAAAAATAGCAAATTTAATTCTATTTAAATTAGCTTTAGTCTTTTGGCATAGGAGCCAAGATTAAAAAGTTGCCAACTGTAGAAGCTCAAAATTTGCGATTGACATTTCAGTAGTTATCTCCGAAGCGAAAAAAAAATCAAAATTCTTATGGAAGCAAAAGATTCGTAGTGGAAAATACTCGTTTGGCCTTATTTTTTATTTCGAGTTAACTCCCACCGTTTCGGAGATATCTGCGAAAAATAGCAAAATACAGCTTGCAGTCGAAGCCGACAAAATTGCAAAAAAATGCAAACTTCACACGTTCATATTATTTGAAAAACACCTTTGGGACGCCCGTACGATGTCGCGACGTAAAGAGGAAGTCTTCCAGATAAACCTGATCGTAAATTGCACGGCGAAATTCGAAAATTCGGCTCGGCAGGAACGAATCAAAAGTAGCATTTTGTGACATTTCAGAAAATTGATATCTCCTTTTGCAACATTTTGTTTAATTTTTTACTCATTTTTGCAAGACTTATAGATTGATAGAATTGCACTTTCATCATTAATACTGTCTAAGCTATCATGGGAAAAAATCTAGCTTTATAGATATTAACGCGAAAAATCTGTCGCTATCTCCCTGGCTAATACTTTAATTCGTTTATTAGACATTCCCTACCTGTACTTTAATGAGATTCATTAAGATACCTTTCCATTAGGATACAAGTTTATAACCAATAGAAATGCGACACACAGCAATATTCTGTCAACATCAACTATTGCTTTGAACATCTGACAGATCTAAAATTTATCAATTTTGACAAGTCATACTTACTGTTTACCTAGCAAATTTTCAAACTTTGTGCTTTTTGCAATTAAAATCTGTGAACATGTGTGATAGTGAGAGTGAAATTGAAATAATAAGCCATAATATTTCCTAAATTGTCATCTATAATTAATAAATCTCAGAAGTAGTGTTAATTTTCTATTTTATTGTGACTGTCGTAGAGAAAGTAGTGTATGTACTTACATTTAATGGCTATTAAGACACTCGCATTCATTATGACATTCACCTACGATTCATGTCATAATTCTCATGCTCGTGTCTTAATAGCCATCATTAAATGGTCGTTGCATAATATACTATTAGATAAAATTGCATGATTGGAGAAAGATAGACGCAAATTCGCCAGTGTATTGTCAAGCCAAGGAAAGGTCACGCCTGCAGCCAAGGGGTGCTTGGCACTCACTAGAAGAAATTTGAGCACCCTCTCCACCGACAACAGGTGGAAGACAACCATACATTATTAATAATATAACAACTTTAATAATAATAATATTTATTAGTGAGTGCCAATATACTTTGCTTTCCTTGGTGTGCTAGTCAGTTGCCTGCAACTCTTCAATAAACCTGGCATCAAAAGGGGGACGCTCCTTATGGCGCACAAGCTCCTGTTGCAAACTCTCTTTGTGCACAAGTTCTTCGCTATCAGCAAAATCAACTAAAAAGACATAAAGCTAAATTTAATCATGATAAATGCCATAATATCATGCTGAATACACGATAAATTATTTTAAAACTATTTTTTACAATACGTTTTCTTGAATTCAAAACGTACTCGTGTATCCATCTCAATTTAGAATAAAAGCGAATTGTGTTATAAAAAATATAGTGGAAGTACTGATCTATACAACCAGATGCAATACTTCTTTTAGTAATACAAGGTGTTTGTAATTTAATCAAAAAATTGTCAAAATAGTGTTTTTTTTTAATTACGGATATGGATTAATTAATAATTTTCAAACTACAAACCCACTTTACTGGTTTCATCAATATCTTTATTCAAGAAAAAAACTATAACAATTGTAATACTATAGTATATTATACAACGATGCTACAATGAAGGAATGTGAAGGCTATTATTATTGAGGATGGAGATTACAACTCAAGCGACCGCAGCGAGCGAGTGTTGTAACCATCCGACGTAATAATAGCCATTATAGTGAGTTGTTTACTATACTTTATATACGACTAACTTGTATATAAAATATAGTGATACATACATAATATAATTAATTATAAACGCATGAAAAATGTCAATTTTTAAATTATTTATTTCTTTTCAACAAAATGTAAGTTAATGTTTGTATCTTTCAGCTAAGTCAGCAAAATAGGCTAATAATACATTTTCAGAAAGTGAGTTAGTTTTTTTCTGAAAGCGCCAGTCCATGAAACTTTGGTACGCTTTATCATAAAAACTTTTTTTGTGGTAGTAAATTAGATGCTGTTGCTTCTGCTCTTTCAGTTATTTTTGGTGGAGTACAGTGGACAGTATCTTCTGAATCACTTTCCACTCTTTCAACCACAAAACTAACACAATCAAACACAATTCCACAAAACCCGTTTTTACTTTGTTTACGGCGTCTGTTTATTTATTTATTTTTTTCATAGTTGCCGGTCTATATGGCATTTTTAATGTTCACAGATAGACTGATTCATCCATAATTTTCTGATTGGTACATGAGGGGGTATAATGACCAGAATTCCCTCATCATAATTTCCTGTGCGTGAGATTAATTGATGGCATTATGTACCAAAAATCACCCATTTAAAATTCATATTATTTGTTAGTCGTATATAAAAATATATAAATATTACCAGATTTTTACTTTGGTGTTGTATCAAAATTCGGGGTTGATCGAATATAATTGATATTTCTGGTATACAGAGCTGGGGTTGGCAAGTTGGCAGCCTCCAAGGGCGCAAGTTTTCGAGGGGCACAAAATTTGGTTAAAGCGCAATCTGCCCTTGTTCCAGCTCTGCTGGTATATAAGGATAGGTCACTTTTGCACAGAAGTCTTAAGCAACACTTTTCTTGGCTATTGAGTGTCATAATCGTTGTCAAGAAAATGTCTTGAACAAACTCTCATGTAGGAGGGCTTAAATCATGGAGAAAATAGGCATGCAGCCATTTCATACATTTCGCAGCATCCGCGGGGAACCTATAATTTAATAAAGAAAGCATGATTAAAATTTAGTACCAACTAGGGAGAATAGCTATCATGCAATTCCTCTGAAGGACTCAATAACTACAGTACTGACTGAACGAAAGCTTTGATAAAATCATATTTCTTTAAACACGTTAAGTTTACATTCATCATATAATAATACTTATGGAATGATAAGTTTATAATTATTTTTGGGCAAACACAACATTTGACCATCTCAAAATGTTATAATAATATATGTATATTAACTAAATCCAAGCAAAATGAACAATGGCCAAAGTAAACAGTTGTTCGTTTTCTGTACTTTTTGACAGCGATTAGTCGGACGTCGACAATCTGTGGCGCGTACGTCACGCATCAGAGCACATTCCAGCTAAAGAAAATCCAAAAGAAGATATGGTTTATATTATATATGCAGGCGACACTTATAAGACATGCGGAAACTTTGGAGGCAAGCTTTTAAGTAAACGTATATAGGATCTTTAAGTCTATTTCTTCTTTGGACTAGTACTTCATTGCTAGCTTTCTATCCTTTTCGTAATTGTTTTCCTTCCTATTAATGCTGACTTTTATGTCCTTGCTTTAGCTTTAATGGTTTCTCTCAGCTTTTCTCAGGCTCGTCGAGTTTTTGAACCCATATGTCATCGTATCATAGCTATGTATATCCTTTTGATTAAGCTCCGTGGTAGTTTATTTTTCTCGATGAAAGGTGCATTATCCTTGTAACTCTGTATGTCTTTCAGTTCTTTACAATTTCTCTCCTTGTCAGTTAGTTTCTGTTATAGAAAAATTAGGAGAGTAATCAAGATAAATTCCAAAATTTTTTAGCAGTCTTTTAATTTAATAATTTAATTTTTAACAGAAATGTTGAATGTCAATCAATCAAAACGAATTTTTTTGGTGGAATTCTAGGAAACTGTATCATGAAGAAAAGACATATATTTTAATCATTTGTTAAATTGTATTAATTTTTATTATCTGAAATTATAACGTCAAAACAAAATTGAATACAGAGAATATTCGCAGCTTCTATTATTAAATTGGGTTCTCCGATATAAGATATTGTATTATCTAAAATGTCAATTAAATCTCTCCTTAAAATTTTTCCATTCATAATAACTAGATATAATGAAGTAGTTACTAAGCATAACAATCGTTCACTTTTTGATACGAACGTGAAATTTGGCACATTGGTATAGTTTTTTGTGGGGAATATAATGGGATATAGTGCCACTGAAATAGTTAATTTTCCTCAGCCATCTTGAAAAATGGCATACGAAAACGGTTTTTTGCAATTATCTCGTAAACCGTTCATTGTATGGAAAATGTGGCTATTAAAATTAAGAAGAAAATATTTTCTACAAAAAATATTCTTGTTTTTTTTTGTAATACAAATGATTAACCTAGAACATCAAAACATCCCAGTGTATTCCATGCATCTGTTAACAAGCAGATTAACATAACGAAGCATGTTGACATTATTTGGAACATGTCAGGCCCAACAGTATCAAGTTGTTTAATATTGAATCAAGACTGTTGATTTTGACATTGATATGAAAATTAATTTTTAATTTTGAATTTATATACTTCTTGTCAACATAATGTCAATCTTTGTAAAGTTACTTATTAAATAAATCTATTGAAAACCAGCGTCACATTTTCATACAAAACATTGGTCCTTCGAGTCGATGTGTGAGCTTTGAGTGAGGTTTAGTAAGAAGACTTTCAGTGTGCAGACAAAAATTATTTGAGACGAGGCAAAATGACTGAGAAGAGGAAAAGCAAATTGGAGATAAATCGTAAATCTCTAAAAGCTAGTTTATCAAGAATCGAAAATTATGTGAAACAATTTGAGGACGGTGATATAGAGCAGTTAACTATCCGCTATACAACTTTAAAGGAGTTAATGGAAAAATACTATATGTGTCAAAATTCTTTAGAGGAAATAAATTATGATAAGCACTCTGGGGACAGGGTAGAAGCCGAGGATATCTGTTTTTCCATAAGGACAACAATAGAAAAAATAACCAAGCAACATGAAAAACAAAACCAGTCAGGCGACACTAGGAAAACCCTTTATTCCAGTGATAACGACAGTCGGGTGAAGTTACCACAACTTGATATCCCAAAATTCTATGGAAATTACAAATATTGGCTGGGATTCCGAGATTTATTTACTTCATTAATTCACGAACATAAAAGATTGTCTGCCGTGGAAAAATTCCATTATCTAAAAACATATTTAAGTGGAGAGGCTTTACAAATAATAAGTTCGATTAATATTTCTGCAGAAAATTATTCTCTCGCATGGAAATTACTTACCGAGCGTTATGACAACAAAGAATTTATTGTAAATTCGCATTTGGAAGCTATTTTTGACCAACCACAAATTACCAAAGAATCGGTATCTTCTCTAAGGAATTTAATTAGTCATACTAAACAATATTTGCGATCTCTAGAAGCTCAAGGTTTGCCTGTCAAACAATGGGATACTATAATAATTTTTCTGTTAAAACGAAAATTAGATAATACAAGTAGAAGAGAGTGGGAGTTAACAAAAAATTCTGAAGGTACAAGAAGTTTGCCAACATTAGAAAAACTTTTAAAATTTTTAGAGCAAAGATGTTTTTCTCTTGAAGCTATACACGGCATATCGCATTATTCCGAGCAACATTTTGAACATAAATCAAAGAAACAGATGAGTCATGTTGCGTCTGAACAATACCAACAAAATGTTTGCAAATTATGCAAATCTCTGCATACTTTATGGCAGTGCGATACTTTTTTAAAGCAAAATGTGAATGAGAGGATCGATAGCGTCAAGAATTTGGGAGTATGTTTTAATTGCCTTTAAAAATAATCATTCTGCTAATCAATGCAAATCAACGTTTACTTGTAGAAAGTGTAGACGAAAACATCACACTTTAATTCATATTGAAAATACGTCCACAAGAAATGCAAGTCAGAATAGTGTTGAAGAATCGTTGGAAAAATCAAGTGCCGAGCAACAATCCATTGCATTGCACAATATGAGTCAACCAAGAGAAATATTACTAGCCACGGCAGTAATCAAAATTCAAGATTCTTCAGGTCAGTGGCACTTATGTCGAACGTTATTAGACAGCGGAAGTCAAACACATTTTATGGCAAAGACACTTTTTGAGCGTTTAGGCTTCAAACCCAAGTTTAAAAATCTTCCAATAAACGGCATCAATCAAATACAGACTAGAATAGATAAATCAATTGAGTTACGATTAACGTCACGAGTAAGTACATATCAAAGGAGACTAGAATTTTTAATTTTAGAAAACATTACAAATGAACTACCCACAAGATTCATCAATTACCAGAACTGGATACTACCTCAAGATATCTCGTTAGCCGATCCACAATTTAACATACCTGGAAAGGTTGAAATGCTCTTAGGAGCTGAAATATTTTTCGACGTACTATGCAATGGGCAATTGAAACTTGGTAAAAATTTACCAATTGTATAAAACACCGAGTTCGGCTGGATAGTTTCTGGAAAAACATTCAGCGATCAAGGTAACAAGACATCAAGATCATGCTACCTGTCAATTGATCCTCTTGATACACAATTACGCAAGTTTTGGGAGCTTGAAGAAATACAGAATGATAAAATTTATTCACCTGAAGAAATCAGTTGCGAAGCACACTTCGAAGCTAACACTACTAGAGGTGAGACTGGCAGGTTCATCGTTAAGTTACCCTTCAAACCTAACGAGAAGATATTAGGAGAATCGTACAATACTGCACTTAAACGATTTAATTATTTAGAGAAAAAATTCACAATGAATTCAGCATTGAAAAAACACTATATTCAATTCATTGACGAGTACATGCAATTAGGACACATGCGAGAGTCAAATGTAGATGACAAACAAATTGGCTATTACTTACCACACCATGCAGTTTTTAAAGAGAGCAGCTTGACGACTAAAATTAGAGTTGTCTTGATGCCTCAGCAGCAAGTTCACTAAATGATAAACTTTTAGTTGGGCCTACTATTCAAGAGAATTTGTTTTCCATTTTGACAAGATTCAGGACATATGTATATGTCCTAACTGCGGACATCGAAAAAATGTACCGCCAAATTAGATTGCACGAGGTAGATCAGATTTATCAAAAAATTCTATGGAGGAAAAATCCAGAAGAGCAAATTAAAACTTATCTTTTGGGTACTGTCACTTATGGTATCGCTCCAGCACCCTTTTTAGCTGTAAGATGTCTACATCAATTGGCCGATATCGAGGCACCCCATTTTCCCCAAGCAAGTGCTATATTGAAACGAGATTTTTATGTCGATGATCTTCTCACAGGAGGAGTTGATCTTAAGGAGATATCGCAATTGAAGACACACTTGGAAAATTTATTAGAGCGAGGAGGATTTAAACTAAGAAAATGGTTTATCTAATGAACCCCTATTGTTGAGTGAAGTACCTGATGAGATGTTAGAAGATCCACTATACCACTTGGATATATCACAAACCGTCAAAACTCTTGGACTACATTGGAATGCCGAGTTGGATGTCATTTTATATACAGCCAATTCAAACACCGAAAATGTTATTTTAACAAAACGTTACCTATTGTCCCAAATTGCCAAACTATTTGATCCATTGGGACTATTAGGGCCAGTCATCTGCAAAGCTAAAATTTTAATGCAAGAGTTATGGCAAATTAAAACGGGTTGGGATGAACAAGTCCCTGAACATATATCTAAAAAATGGAAAGAGTACAATTTACAGCTAAATTTTCTACCGAATTTGAAGATACCTAGAAGGGTACTGATTAACATGGCAGTGGATCTACAAATTCATGGCTTCTGTGCTGCCTCAGAGGTTAGTTATGGAGCAGCCATATATATTCGTTCCAGTGATAAACACAATAATCATAACATGAAACTCGTTTGCTTCAAGTCAAGAGTAGCACCCTTGAAGAAAATTAGCATACCCAGGCTAGAATTGTGTGCTGCACTTCTTCTTGCAAATCTTTACCATACTTCAGTTAAAGGATTTAACCTCAAATTTAACAAAACAATTTTGTGGTCAGATTCTACTATAACGTTATATTGGATCAATACACCAGCACACAAATTAAAGACATTCATCGCTAATAGAGTAACTGAGATACATAATCTAACAGATATAAACACTTGGAGACATATAAGCTCAAATGAGAATCCAGCAGATATCCTTTCTCGTGGTTGTCTTGCAGAGCAGTTAATTCATTCAGAACAATGGTGGAATGGTCCCATCTGGATAACCAGGGATGAACATTTCTGGCCCACACAAGAATTTAAAGAACAAGAATTTCCAAATGAGATCTATGAATTTAAGACTTTGAATACCTCCAGTCACGTGGCAGAGGGAGTTTGTGACTTATTCAAAATATTCTTCAATTTCAATAAACTTCAACGAGTTACTGCGTACTGCCTACGGTTCGTCAACAATATAAAATCCAATCACGAGTCAAGAAAAACGGATCCTTTAACTGTTATCGAATTACAATCATCCCTTTATTTTTTGATAAAGAAATCTCAACAAGAAAAATAATATGGTCATGCCTGGAAGTCAACTGAAGTCATTGTATCCATTTCTTGCACAAGATGGTGTACTTCGAGTTGGAGAAAGATTAGAAAATTTAGAAATATCGTATGAACAAAAACATCAGATAATACTATCACCAAAACATATTTTTACCAAACTTCTCATTAAAAATGAAAACATCAAACTTTGTCATGCAGGACCTCAGGCAGTTTTAAACAGTCTTAGGCAAAAATATTGGCCAATTAATGGCAGAAATGTAATCAAGGGAATCATTCATAACTGTCATAAATGCTTCAGATTCCGTATGGCTCAAACAGAACAAAATCAACTAATGGGAAATCTACCTAACTGTCGGATTCAAGTAACAAGACCTTTTTTAAACAGTGGAGTAGACTATGGTGGTCCTATATATGTCAAACAAAGTACTCACAGGAAATCACCCATAGCAAAGGCATATATTGCTTTATTTATATGCATGGCAACGAAGGCAATTCATCTAGAATTAGTATCCAGCCTATCCACAGCAGATTTCCTAAGTGCATTCAGGCGTTTTACTTCACGAAGAGGTAAATGTGCCAACATTTACAGTGACAATGGCACCAATTTTAAAGGTGCAAACCGTGAACTTCGTGATCTACAGAAGTTTTTGAGTGACAGTCATATTACAGAAGAAATATGTAATTTTGCCGCCACAGAAGGCATCCAGTGGCATTTTATTCCACCCAACTTTTGGGGCCTCTGGGAGGCAGGAATAAAATCTGTAATATTCCATATCAAACGTGTAATTGGAGAGACTAGACTTACATTTGAAGAAATGTATACACTATTAGTGCAAATAGAGGCTTGTGTTAATTCCAGGCCTTTAACCCCAATCTACGATGACCCTACAGACCTATCTCCATTTACTCCTGCTCATTTTTTAATTGGGTCGCCATTAACCCAACCACCAGATCAAAATGTGACTGAAATTCCTATCAATCGGTTGTCACGTTGGCAAATTGTTCAGAAAATGAGCCAGCATTTTTGGAAGAAATGGTCCATGGAATATTTACACAATTTACAACAACGAGTTAAGTGGACACAACAAACACCAAACTTATGCATCGGAGATATAGTTCTCATCAAAGAAGACAACTTTACACCACTACAATGGAAAATAGCACGAGTTGTGGAAGTTCATCTAGGAAAAGATAACTTAGTGAGAGTAGCTACCGTTCGATCGTCTTCCGGGTTACTGAAAAGACCAATCACTAAACTGTGTCTCTTGCCTAAGGACGTGTAATATTAAAACGCTGTTTCAAGGGGAGCCGGCATGTTTAATATTGAATCAAGTCTGTTGATTTTGACATTGATATGAAAAATAATTTTGAATTTTGAATTTATATACTTCTTGTTAACATAATGTCAATCTTTGTAAAGTTACTTATTAAATAAATCTATTGAAAACCAGCATCACATTTTCATACAAAACACAAGTCATAATATATCCGACAGCCACGTCGTACAGAAACCAGATATCAAACCCCCTTACAGCTCCTCCTCCTTAACAGTAAGAGGTATTCTTAAGAATAGATGAGAGTGTTAGGATTACTCAGATGGAACTCTACAGGAATCTTAGGTGGTATCGAATTGTGGATAAAAATGTTTGTCACTGCCAGTAGTAGCAGTAATAGTAGTTTATCAAGTAAACAGAAAGTATCTTGCCTTACTACTGTTTTACTCCTTTACAGGGTGTGACACTAATTGTCCTTTTTTCAGCAGATGCAAACGCAAGTATGGAGAACTGGACGAGGTTTGATGAATTGACAGAATCAGATTGTAAACATGAAGTGATTTCAGAGTTGCCGAAAACCATTGAACGATTTATGATTTTTCTTTATGACAAACCGATTAATCACATTGCCAAGGCAGAAGGGCGTCTTTTTACAAAAAGACAAGGATCACAGGAATCTATACAAGACAAACATTTTATCAATATCTAAGGCGGGCGGCATTCCAGAGATATGGGGGCAGTGTTTGGTATCAAATCCACAATTTCCAGATCCTGGGACCTGGGGGAGGTAACTGAAATATGGAGTTTACTAATCATTTTGGGCCAGTTCTCCATACGGCTCGTGCCGTAAACATCACCTTGCTAGTAATAGCCATCATTATGCGCTCGCTGAAAAATATACTACTACTAGCACTTAAAAACATCCCTCTCCCTGTTCATCTGTTCGGGGATCTCTTTTTGAAAACCGTCAAATACGTGTCTCCTTATTTCCTCAGAAGAGCCCGTCGCTGAAATATCACGTTTCTGACTTACTCGATTTCAGAGATACGGGTACCGTTTAGACCATCTACCACGTCCGTTTTCACCCCTTCAAACAGTGAAAATCGAAATTTCGTCTTACTCGTGTCTAATAGATTCCAATAAAGAGTATTTCTGCCAAAGGGTCTCGCCGGTTAAGTATATGGAATTGGGCCCAGCTTATTGGGCTATTCATTCACATAAATGTTGCTTATAACTAAGAATGCTCGATAAAACATAATGTGACGTGCTTACACCCTTTTTGTAAACACCCTGTATCGTGGATTCGGAAATTATAACACCAGGGTAACACTAAACACTAATTTATTAATCTACTAATTACAACCAATAATTGACTTTACTATTACACTGTGTACTACAATTCACTACTTCAGTCCCTTGATCTGTTCTGCTCACTTTCTGCTTATTCACCTGACCATTAGAACTGTTCTAACTCAACTCAACTGTCCTTATACACAGCTTGTCATTCCTTATATACCCAGGTTATGTGTTCTAGATCTTTCCACTACATTCCAACACATTCTACAAGGTTCCACAGGCTGTCTGTAATGTTCTAGATTCTTCTACATGTCTCTGGAAACACATAACAATAATAAACCTGTGTCCCCTATATTACCAGAGTTATGGGGGCCTCGTCTTTAAAATTAATTTTACTTCCACATCCAGTGGAAGTATAGTAACGACAAAAAAATTTTTAAAAATTTTTATTGTTCAAATAGGCTTAGAATGTCATGAAACGTCGAGATTTCAAGTTTGAGCCAAAAAAAAATTTCTGTCGGTCTGTCGGTCTGTCTGTCGGTCTGTAACTTTTTTTGTGCGCACGTTTACTCTGGAACCGTTTGAGATGTTGACTTGAAATTTGGTACACATATGTACTTTAACGAGATCTAGAACTAGATTATATTTTCATCTTGTTCCGTCGAAGGGTTGGGGGGTAAATTGGGGTAAATTTGGAGTAAATAGGTAAATCAAGCAGGTAAGAGTTCATAAAATTGATATTTAGTATAGGCAAGAGAAGCTAAGGGCTCAAAAAAATTTTTTCATTAGCCACCCCCATTACCACCCCCACACCATTATTAAAGAGGATGAAAAAAATGTGATTTAGTGTGTGTACAAGAACCAGAAACCTCAAAATATTTTTTTACTTTATCCCCCCCCACTCCCACCCCCTGTCACCACCCCCGACCCACTACCGATGTGGGGTATCGTTTTATGGGTTTTTGGGGTAGAGGATTTCAAATATTATATTATTAAAATTCCATAAACAATCATTTCCAGATACAAAATTTTTTCGTTGTGTGACTTTTATAGAAAATCCGGATGTGGAAGTAGTGATTCCTTGGGCAGCGGTTTTTTTTTAAACTATTGAAGATAATTAATTGAAATTAATAGGAGACGTTGATGTAAAATAGCTTTATGTTTTACATTTTTTTTACATTCCTATTACGTCATTTAATATATAAAAAAAATAATTTAATTTTTGGGGGTGCTGTTTTTATATCAACCCCTTGACCTACCTACCAACCTACCAAATAAATTTATATCATTTAACACTAATAATAAAGAATGAGGGTTTCCATTTAGCATTTGAAAATTGCCCTCCGCTTTCCCTCCCCCACGGTGGTGGGGGGAGGGGTATTAAATTTAACACCATTGAATGGCTTTTTCAAGAAAATGAACTCGTACTTTATTATTTTTCATTCTTCCGTAGAATTTTTTAGAAATTACGAAAAGAAATATTTTTGCGATTACAGCGCCATCTGTCACGGATCGAAAAAAACGTTTCAGACAAACTTGACATAATTTTTGCCGTAGAATCCGATTCTGCAATAAAAAATGGGAGTACCTATTTAAGATTTTAAAGTTTCTCGCCGCCCCACTCCAAGAGGTGAGGGTGGGGGGGTCGCGTTTGGTATCATTGGATAGCCCTTTTAAAATTATTAAGGACGCGTTTTTTCTTTTTTGGATCCAATGTGTATTTCTCGAGATATTTGACCGTTTCCAGATTTTTTGGACACCCGGTATATAGAAGATGAAGTCGGTTAAAAATTAAAAATAAATATTAAATGTGTGTTTTTCAAAATTAAGAAAAATAAATAATCAGTAAATAGAAACAAGTAACATTAATTAATAATTTTAATAATATTAAACTTTATAAAAGAATCTGTTTAATCAAATCACTATCACAATGTACGTGGAAATAATTAACTCTTTATAAATGATGTGCAGCTGTCTGAATGTTAACCGAGAGATTTTTATGCGAATCACCAAACTGGCGAAATACCGGTAACAATAATTAACTCTTTATTGATGACGTGTAGCTTCCTGAAAATCTACCGAAACGAGACCTTGCTAAAAACCTTCTCGACAAAATACTCTTTCAAATAAAGAAATCCGCATCAAGATCTGATCATCTTTCGAAGATGATATGAAGGCTCAGAAATACACATAGACAGGCATACAAACATACTTGTCACACTTATAACTTTTTGTGTCGGAGGTATAAAAATGAGTACTTTAAAACTTAAGCAATTCAGGGTTGAACTGATTTAAATCATGTACCTGAAGTTTCGAACGTTCACTTGAACGAATTTCATATGAAAATGAAAAATTAATAAAAACTAAAAGCCGACTTAGTCGTACAATTTTTTTTAGCAACATTTGCTGGAAACAATATCTAAAATACTCTTTCAAAGCCTCCTTCGCATCGAAGGTCTCCAACGCACCCTCAACCACCCTTAAGTTAAAAAAATTACCAAAAATTAAATCTGGCTTACACCAAAAATTTTCTTGGCCACATTTGCTTAGAATAATGTCCTAAACATACCCTCAAAATCTCGTTCTCACGTAACGTGCGGAACACACCCTTAACTTAATAAAAACTAAAAGCCGACTTAGTCGTACAATTTTTTTTAGCAACATTTGCTGGAAACAATATCTAAAATACTCTTTCAAAGCCTCCTTCGCATCGAAGGTCTCCAACGCACCCTCAACCACCCTTAAGTTAAAAAAATTACCAAAAATTAAATCTGGCTTACACCAAAAATTTTCTTGGCCACATTTGCTTAGAATAATGTCCTAAACATACCCTCAAAATCTCGTTCTCACGTAACGTGCGGAACACACCCTTAATCAACCCCTCATTTTAAAAAAATTGACCAAAAATTAAAACGGGCTTACACCAAAAATTTTCTTGGCCACATTTGCTAAGAATAATGTCCTAAACATACCCTCAAAACGTCATTCTCTTGTAACTTGCGGAACACACCCTTAACCAACCCTCGAATTTAGAAAATTACCAATAATTATATATTTCTTACTCCAAAAATTATCTTGGCTACATTTGCTTAGAATAATGTCCTAAATATACCCTCAAAACGTCATTTTCATGTCACTTCCGGAACACCCCAAAATCATCCCTCATGTTAAAAAATTGACCAAAAATTAAAACTGGCTTACACCAAAAATTTTCTTGATTAAATTTGCTTAGAATAATGTACTAAACATATCCTCAAAATCTCGTTCTCACGTAACGTGCGGAATATAGCCTTAATCAACCCCTCATTTTGAAAAAATGACCAAAAATTAAAACTGGCTTACACCAAAAACTTTCTTAGCCACATTTGCTAAGATTAATGTCCTAAACATACCCTCAAAACGTCATTCTCATGTCACTTCCGGAAAACACCCCTAACCAACCCTTGACTTCAGAAAATTACCAATAATTATATCTTTCTTACACCAAAAATTTTCTTGCCTACATTTGCTTAGATTAATGTCCTAAGCGTATCCTCAAAATCTCGTTCTCACGTAGCGTGCGGAATACACCCTTAATCAACCCCTCATTTTAAAAAATTGACCAAAAATTAAGACCGGCTTACACCAAAAATTTTCTTGCCTACATTTGCTTAGAATAATGTACTAAACATATCCTCAAAATCTCGTTCTCACGTAACGTGCGGAATACACCCTTAATCAACCCCTTATATTAAAAAAATGACCAAAAATTAAAACTGGCTTACACCAAAAATTTTCTTAGCCACATTTGCTAAGAATAATGTCCTAAACATACCCTCAAAACGTCATTCTCATGTCACTTCCGGAACACACCCTTAACCAACCCTTGATTTTAGAAAATAACCAATAATTATATCTTTCTTACACCAAAAATTTTCTTGGCCACATTTGCTTAGAATAATGTCCTAAACATACCCTCAAAACGTCATTTTCATGTCACTTCCGGAACACCCCTTAATCATCCCTCATATTAAAAAATTGACCAAAAATTAAAACTGGCTTACACCAAAAATTTTCTTGGCCACATTTGCTTAGAATAATGTCCTAAACATACCCTCAAAATCTCGTTCTCACGTAACGTGCGGAACACACCCTTAATCAACCCCTCATTTTAAAAAAATTGACCAAAAATTAAAACGGGCTTACACCAAAAATTTTCTTGGCCACATTTGCTAAGAATAATGTCCTAAACATACCCTCAAAACGTCATTCTCATGTAACTTGCGGAACACACCCTTAACCAACCCTCGAATTTAGAAAATTACCAATAATTATATATTTCTTACACCAAAAATTTTCTTGGCCACATTTGCTTAGAATAATGTCTTAAACATACCCTCAAAACGTCATTTTCATGTCACTTCCGGAACACCCCTTAATCATCCCTCATGTTAAAAAATTGACCAAAAATTAAAACTGGCTTACACCAAAAATTTTCTTGGCCACATTTGCTTAGAATGATGTCCTAAACATACCCTCAAAATCTCGTTCTCACGTAACGTGCGGAACACACCCTTAATCAACCCCTCATTTTAAAAAAATTGACCAAAAATTAAAACGGGCTTACACCAAAAATTTTCTTGGCCACATTTGCTTAGAATAATGTCCTAAACATACCCTCAAAACGTCATTCTCATGTAACTTGCGGAACACACCCTTAACCAACCCTCGAATTTAGAAAATTACCAATAATTATATATTTCTTACACCAAAAATTTTCTTGGCCGCATTTGCTTAGAATAATGTCTTAAACATACCCTCAAAACGTCATTTTCATGTCACTTCCGGAACACCCCTTAATCATCCCTCATGTTAAAAAATTGACCAAAAATTAAAACTGGCTTACACCAAAAATTTTCTTGCCTACATTTGCTTAGAATAATGTACTAAACATATCCTCAAAATCTCGTTCTCACGTAACGTGCGGAATACACCCTTAATCAACCCCTCATTTTGAAAAAATGACCAAAAATTAAAACCGGCTTACACCAAAAACTTTCTTAGCCACATTTGCTAAGATTAATGTCCTAAACATACTCTCAAAACGTCATTCTCATGTCACTTCCTGAACACCCCTTAATCATCCCTCATGTTAAAAAATTTACCAACAATTAAAACTGGCTTACACCAAAAATTTTCTTACCTACATTTGCTTAGAATAATGTACTAAACATATCCTCAAAATCTCGTTCTCATGTAACGTGCGGAATACACCCTTAATCAACCCCTCATTTTAAAAAAATGACCAAAAATTAAAACTGGCTTACACCAAAAATTTTCTTAGCCACATTTGCTAAGAATAATGTCCTAAATATACCCTCAAAACGTCATTCTCATGTCACTTCCGGAACACACCCTTAACCAGCCCTTGACTTTAGAAAATTACCAATAATTATATCTTTCTTAAATCAAAATTTGTCTTGGCCACATTTGCCAAAAACGAAGAAACTTGTCTACAGTGAGAAATTCAAAGCAGCTAGCTTCATTTTTGCCATCAGTTCGATGGCAAAAATGAAGCAAGCTGCCCTGTAATTACGAACAGAAATAAGACACTAAGAATGACTACGGTTGAAATAAGAAGTCGAGCACGGAAATACTTTAAAAATAATGGAACTGATTTTGAGCATAAAAGTAATAATTCTGTAACGTTTTTGGTAATGGATAAAACTTGTATGTATGTGTGTATAATACCAATAAAAGAGGTTAGAGAAGTTTTCAAAATAATTGTAAAATCTAAACGATTTTTTTTATTTTATTTACTTATTTCGGATGAAGAGAAAAAATATTTCAGAGTGTGAAAAGTTAAAGTTAGTGCGTAACAATTATATAAATTATGAAATACTGCATTTTTTTTAAAGTACAAAATCGGCATTATAAAAAAAATCGTAACATTTTTCATATAGGTATGTATGTTTGGTGATATATATGCCAAATGACCCCCTATACCTCTCTGTTCAGGGTCTCAGCATCGCTCTACCAAACACCCCTTATACAATTTCCTATCTGTGTTTCAGACTGTCTGACATGCCTTGAAACACTCGAAAACGAGATGGCTCACACACGTACAGACGTGTACACATGCACGCAATCATGCACGTACATGCGTATATGCTCGCCGTACTCTCAACTCGCTAAAAAAAAACATAGTTTTCTATCTCGGTCAATGTTCATCATACAGGGGTTGGTAGAAAATCAAAATCAACTGCGAGAAAAATAAGAGGTTTAAAAAAAGATAATATTTTTCCGAGATAATTTTAAAAAATATTTTTTACCCCTTTACACTCCTAAAAACACATTTCTGTACCCGCTGGAGTTAAGGACGCATGGGTTTGTTAATATTATTGGTGTAACCTGCCTAACCTTCAAGTTTTCAGTGACTCCTCAAATTTTTCTCTTTCCAAGGAATATTTTTTATATTTTATGGTTGCTTAAACGACGTTTCGATAAAATTTTACCTGTTATCTTCGGGTTCTTATTGATTGCCTACTGCTGCTTCTGCTCGAATTGAAGTGAAATTCAAGGGTTGGTTGGGGGTGTGTTCCGGAAGTGACATGAGAATGACGTTTTGAGGGTATGTTTAGGACATTATTCTTAGCAAATGTGGCTAATAAAATTTTTGGTGTAAGCCAGTTTTAATTTTTGGTCAGTTTTTTAAAATGAGGGGTTGATTAAGGGTGTATTCCGCACGTTACGTGAGAACGAGATTTTGAGGATATGTTTAGTACATTATTCTAAGCAAATGTAGGCAAGAAAATTTTTGGTGTAAGCCAGTTTTAATTTTTGGTCAATTTTTTAACGTGAGGGATGATTAAGGGGTGTTCCGGAAGTGACAAGAGAATGACGTTTTGAGGGTATGTTTAGGACATTATTCTAAGCAAATATGGCCAAGAACATTTTTGGTGTAAGAAAGATATAATTATTGGTAATTTTCTGAAGTCGAGGGTTGGTTAGGGGTGTTTTTCGGAAGTGACATGAGAATGACGTTTTGAGGGTATGTTTAGGACATTAATCTTAGCAAATGTGGCTAAGAAAGTTTTTGGTGTAAGCCAGTTTTAATTTTTGGTCATTTTTTCAAAATGAGGGGTTGATTAAGGGTGTATTCCGCACGTTACGTGAGAACGAGATTTTGAGGATATGTTTAGTACATTATTCTAAGCAAATGTGGGCAAGAAAATTTTTGGTGTAAGCCAGTTTTAATTTTTGGTCAATTTTTTAACATGAGGGATGATTATGGGGTGTTCCGGAAGTGACATGAAAATGACGTTTTGAGGGTATGTTTAGGACATTGTTCTAAGCAAATGTGGCCAACAAAATTTTTGGTGTAAGAAATATATAATTATTGGTAATTTTCTAAATTCGAGGGTTGGTTAAGGGTGTGTTCCGCAAGTTACATGAGAATGACGTTTTGAGGGTATGTTTAGGACATTATTCTTAGCAAATGTGGCCAAGAAAATTTTTGGTGTAAGCCCGTTTTAATTTTTGGTCAATTTTTTTAAAATGAGGGGTTGATTAAGGGTGTGTTCCGCACGTTACGTGAGAACGAGATTTTGAGGGTATGTTTAGGACATTATTCTAAGCAAATGTGGCCAAGAAAATTTTTGGTGTAAGCCAGTTTTAATTTTTGGTCAATTTTTTAACATGAGGGATGATTAAGGGGTGTTCCGGAAATGACATGAAAATGACGTTTTGAGGGTATGTTTAGGACATTATTCTAAGCAAATGTGGCCAAGAAAATTTTTGGTGTAAGAAATATATAATTATTGGTAATTTTCTAAATTCGAGGGTTGGTTAAGGGTGTGTTCCGCAAGTTACATGAGAATGACGTTTTGAGGGTATGTTTAGGACATTATTCTAAGCAAATGTGGCGAAGAAAATTTTTGGTGTAAGCCCGTTTTAATTTTTGGTCAATTTTTTTAAAAGGAGGGGTTGATTAAGGGTGTGTTCCGCACGTTACGTGAGAACGAGATTTTGAGGGTACGTTTAGGACATTATTCTAAGCAAATGTGGCCAAGAAAATTTTTGGTGTAAGCCCGTTTTAATTTTTGGTCAATTTTTTTAAAAGGAGGGGTTGATTAAGGGTGTGTTCCGCACGTTACGTGAGAACGAGATATTGAGGGTATGTTTAGGACATTATTCTAAGCAAATGTGGCCAAGAAAATTTTTGGTGTAAGGAATATATAATTATTGGTAATTTTCTAATTTCGAGTGTTGGTTAAGGGTGTGTTCCGCAAGTTACATGAGAATGACGTTTTGAGGGTATGTTTAGGACATTATTCTTAGCAAATGTGGCCAAGAAAATTTTTGGTGTAAGCCCGTTTTAATTTTTGGTCAATTTTTTTAAAATGAAGGGTTGATTAAGGGTGTGTTCCGCACGTTATGTGAGAACGAGATTTTGAGGGTATGTTTAGGACATTATTCTAAGCAAATGTGGCCAAGAAAATTTTTGGTGTAAGAAAGATATAATTATTGGTAATTTTCTAAAGTCAAGGGTTGGTTAAGGGTGTGTTCCGGAAGTGACATGAGAATGACGTTTTGAGGGTATGTTTAGGACATTATTCTTAGCAAATGTTGCTTAGAAAATTTTTGGTGTAAGCCAGTTTTAATTTTTGGTCATTTTTTTAATATAAGGAGTTGATTAAGGGTGTATTGCGCACGTTACGTGAGAACGAGATTTTGAGGATATGTTTAGTACATTATTTTAAGCAAATGTAGGCAAGAAAATTTTTGGTGTAAGCCAGTTTTAATTTTTGGTCAATTTTTTAAAATGAGGGGTTGATTAAGGGTGTATTCCGCACGCTACGTGAGAACGAGATTTTGAGGATACGCTTAGGACATTAATCTAAGCAAATGTAGGCAAGAAAATTTTTGGTGTAAGAAAGATATAATTATTGGTAATTTTCTGAAGTCAAGGGTTGGTTAGGGGTGTTTTCCGGAAGTGACATGAGAATGACGTTTTGAGGGTATGTTTAGGACATTAATCTTAGCAAATGTGGCTAAGAAAGTTTTTGGTGTAAGCCAGTTTTAATTTTTGGTCATTTTTTCAAAATGAGGGGTTGATTAAGGGTGTATTCCGCACGTTACGTGAGAACGAGATTTTGAGGATATGTTTAGTACATTATTCTAAGCAAATTTAATCAAGAAAATTTTTGGTGTAAGCCAGTTTTAATTTTTGGTCAATTTTTTAACATGAGGGATGATTATGGGGTGTTCCGGAAGTGACATGAAAATGACGTTTTGAGGGTATGTTTAGGACATTATTCTAAGCAAATGTGGCCAAGAAAATTTTTGGAGTAAGAAATATATAATTATTGGTAATTTTCTAAATTCGAGGGTTGGTTAAGGGTGTGTTCCGCAAGTTACATGAGAATGACGTTTTGAGGATATGTTTAGGACATTATTCTTAGCAAATGTGGCCAAGAAAATTTTTGGTATAAGCCCGTTTTAATTTTTGGTCAATTTTTTTAAAATGAGGGGTTGATTAAGGGTGTGTTCCGCACGTTACGTGAGAACGAGATTTTGAGGGCATGTTTAGGACATTATTCTAAGCAAATGTGGCCAAGAAAATTTTTGGTGTAAGCCAGATTTAATTTTTGGTAATTTTTTTAACTTAAGGGTGGTTAAGGGTGCGTTGGAGACCTTCGATGCGAAGGAGGCTTTGAAAGAGTATTTTAGATATTGTTTCCAGCAAATGTTGCTAAAAAAAATTGTACGACTAAGTCGGCTTTTAGTTTTTATTAATTTTTCATTTTCATATGAAATTCGTTCAAGTGAACGTTCGAAACTTCAGGTCAAAGTCATAATTTTAATCAAGCAATTTTTATTTAAAAAAATCGTGATTATTTTTCTTTTCAAGTTTAAATGTAACGAAGAAAAAATACAAATTTTATTAGTAAAAATGTTTGTTTGCAAAAATAAAACTTTAAAAATGCCTATAATTCCAAGGTTTAAAACATTAACTTAACAAACATATGAACATATAAAAATAAAAATATATATTTTTCAACACAGTACAAAACAACACATTAAATATTATAACGTTTCAAGAAGAATACTAATTTAGATGCTTTTTCATTGCCCAATCTATTCCAAATATCTGAATGAACAATGAAGAAAACATTATTTCCATGTCTGCAGAAGAAGCAACGGCACACAGAAAGGGAATTATCTGATTCATGTTAATAAGTGAAATTTATACCACTGCACTACGTTAACATTTTGTAATATTTCTTCGGAAAACATCGTTTCTTGGACCGGGTCGGATTTCGCTTCCAACTTAATTATTAACGGTAATAGCCCTCTGCCAGAAAAAGTTGGGAAACTATATCTAAAGCAGCTTTCTTTTTCTTCTCTCGACAGTGGGCATTTCTTTTTATTTCTGATAGGATCCAGCAAATATGCCAAAAAGAGAAATGGCATATCTCCTTTCAAATAGAAATATGACATTGTTTTAAATTTCTGTCCTCGTCTTCAAAACTATAAAAAACAGCACTCAATTTTTTCCATTCCTCAACTGTAGGAGACAAACTGACACCTTTCTGCTGAATACTGTTAAGTGTCACAGAAATTGGTTTCAGCTATTTTAAAAAGTCTCTACCATTCTTTTACTTTGAATATTCAACACTTTTTCAAAAATTAATGAATAAATGTCATCTTTGTTGTCTTCACAGATTTGCAACAACTAGGGCCATTCAGTGTCATAAACGTCAAGGCAGTCGGAAACTGTATTCCATCTAACATCTTGTAGTAATATTAGTTTCTCGCTTTCTTTTTCTTTGTATCAAACATTTCGCAAGTGTGTATTGCAAAAATATTTTACAATTTGAACTACGTGTTATTTTACTTTTGTAAGTTACAAATCTTTGAAAAGCAAGTTCAGTATATGGGCAGAACACCGGTATGTTATAATGAGGTAGTCCAAGGCCTCGGCAGTTTTTTCCCTCGTATTGTTCATGTTTGCCGCTTTATCTGTGGTCAAACTAGTAACTTTGCAGTTATACTCATTTTTGCACTTATTTATTGAATCAATGGAAAAACTTGCAAGATAATCACCAGTGTGTGGATGTCCTGATGTATCTATACTTTCCAGGAGAAAACTGTTTCCTTTTTCTAGTATCAAAACTGCACATATTATCGGTTCATTATGAACATTTGACCAACCATCAAGAGACATACAAACTGATTGATCTGATAAATATTCAAAGCACTTTGATTTCTCCTCTTCGAATATTTCATTTAAATGATAACTGAAACCTAGAAGGCGGGTCATACCCCGGTCTTAACATGTCAATCGCTTCTCGAAGTTCTCTATGTTCAATGGACGTAAAAGAACATTTATCGTAAAAATGGCTCTGAACTGACTACCTGTATGTCTATTTCTTTATTATTGTTTTGACATGTTCTTACAATAAAGTAGCTTGAACCAATTCAATTCAATTCAACAACAATTTATTTAATATTTTAGTTACATGTATATGCGCCGAGCCGAATTCCGGTCCGGAGCCAGCCGCACAACCACAGCGCGTGGCGTCGTGGTTTGTGTGTGGCTGGGCGGAGCGGGTCCGGTTCGGCTAGAACGATAAGTTGAAGCGGGGCGTTAGTGCTCCTGTCTTAAGAAAGAGGTAAGACTTAAAACTAACAATATGACTATGTACAGGAGAAAGCTTTTAGAAACAAAATTAAATTTATTGGTTTTTATTTAAGGTGCACTTTTTAGGGCGCACTGCACTGTTTAAAGTTTCGGTTACTGATACGGGGAAAACTCAATGAAAAAACCCGTTCGAACTAGTGACATCCTTCATCCTGGTGGTCGTACCACCTCCAGGAAGGTAGGGTGAGGGGATGTTGTAGTTTAAAAAGTTTGGATTTTACAAGACTCCTGGACGTGGAGTTTATGTGTATGTTAAATGTCAGTCGTTTGTCCAAGTTTACCCCCAAATACTTCACGCACCTTTTAATTGGAATTTGGCGGCCCTCGATCGAAATTGGTGTTAGGATGCGGTGAACCGGCGCGTGAAGAGAATGGCCTCCGACTTTTCGGCGTTGATCCGAATCTTCCACTTGTCGTAATACGCCGTGGCGCGGACCATGTGCGCCTTCAGTAGCATATTTGCTGCTTGTGCGTTGTGCGAATGCGCGTACATGGCCGTGTCGTCGGCGTACTTGGCAAAGTTCGTATTCTGAAACTCCGAGAAGTCAGAAACGTATAAATTGTATAACTTTAGTGACAGGCACCACCCCTGAGGGACACCCGCGCGAATATCCCACCGAGTTGAAAGCTTGTTGTTCACTCTGACCTGCAGTGATCTGCCTGTCAAGAAAGAGTGAATCAGTTTGGTGATGTGTGTCGGAAAGTCCAGCGTGTTCAGTTTGTGGAGTAAACCCGGGATCCATACTGTATCGAAGGCTTTCTCAATATCGAGCAACACTATTAGGGTGCTCTTTCCGCGGTTGCACTGTACTTTGACGTCATTCACGATCCTGACGACCTGGTGCACAGTGCCCCTGCCTTTCCTGAAACCGAACTGGCACTCGTCGTCGATGTGGAGTTCATCCTGAGCAGCGTCTAGTCTGATCAGGATAACCTTCTAGACCAACTTGGAGATCGCCCACAGTAGCGAGATCGGTCGATAACTGCCGGCGAGTTTCGCGTCCTTGTTCGGTTTCAGGATCGGGATGACCACGGCGCACTTCAATTGGCTAGGCCAGTGTTGTAGTCGCAGGATCGCGTTGAAAATGTACGTCAATTGTACAATGCTTTTCCGCGGTATATATTTTAGTAGCTTATATTCGATACAGTCTGCTCCCGGGGCCTTGTTGTTCGGTAGAGTCCGGACAATGCCCGCAACTTCCGAGGGCTTGGTCATGACTTTCGAAAATTCCCGTCTTGTTGCCTTGTCATGACCAATCAGTTCGTTTATGTCATTTTCGATGCGGTCATGTTCTGGATTGTTCGGTATTTGTCTGTTATGTATATTTGCAAAATGGTCGGCAAAATCTTCCGCTTTCTGGGCGTCCGACGGAGCTGTCCGTCCGTTGGCGTTAGTCAGTTCGGGTATGGCCTCTCGCTTATTTTTCATGGCTCTCGACAGTTTCCACAAGAAGTTGTCCTGAGGGAAGCTTGAACCAGTGCTACTGCAACTACTATCACTCAAATTTCCGCTTGCTGTTCGTTGGGAATTTTTACTTTGGCTTGTACTGGCTTGGCACTCATTAATTTTTTCACCTTCACTTGACTGATTTTTACAGGTTTCCCTGTCTACAAGCCCCTGAATTTCCTTATCACATTTTTTAAATATTGCACGGCATCCAAGTTTGCTCATAACTTTTTTTTTGACAAAATGTTGCCAAACACTGTCTTCTTTCCTGCCTCGACTAGACATTTATTTTTAGTATACGTCGCGCGTCAACGTTCGGTCAGTACTAAATATTAAATGAAGTTGAAAACTCTCTCCTTTTCTTATGTAGTTGATTTGCAGGGGCGGATACAGGATTGACTTCTTGGGGGGGGGGGGCACCGGAAGATGTGCTCCCGTGCCCCACCCCCTAGATCCGCCACTGGAGATTTGCAAGTTTCAATAAGTTCAAACAAGCTCCTTGATTTGAGGAGCCAAGTTGAAACAGTTTTTAAGCCAATTTTCAGTTTTAACCTAATTATTGTAATTATGCATAGATTATTATTTATTAAGAAAATACAATAGAATTAAGAAAATACAATACGGAAAGTTAAGAAGCCAAATAAACTTTTTATTAAAAAAGTTTTAAAAAATCATCATTTTTATCAACACTTTCAAGTTGTTATAACTTGTTACAACTAGGTACAGTCAGCTAATAAATATTATTTATTATTTATTAACTAAATTAAATGGGGCGAGCGTAGAGGCGACTTCAATGTGAATATCAGTCGATATTCCGTTGAAGCAACGTCGAGCGCGGTTAGTACTTGGATGGGCTCCCATCTTGGGAAATACAGCGTTCTCGTTTCACCTTCTTGGAGGCTTGTATATCAGTGTATACTCGGAAGTTACGTAATTTCAGACGAGGATATCGTAGTGGATATACCATCCTTCGGAGGGGATGTAAAGCAGGCGGTCCCTTGTCTATTAAATGTTAGGCAAGTAAAAGATCCCTACTCTTCTCAAGGGAAGAGGTTCGGCAAAATTTCCGGGTTGGGGGTAGCTCGTCTCCTAGCGTCGGTGATAGGCCCTGGTAGCGGAAATAGGCCGACGTTAAATAGTTAAAAAAAAAACTAAATTAAATACCTAATTCTCGACTTTTTTTAATTAATTAATTATATAATCATATAATCATTCGTTATCAAGGGAATTGAAGAAAACTACATTTGGGCGCTATTTTTTGAAGATGGTTACTAAAAGAACATCTTTTACAGAGTGTTACACTATATCTCATTTTATTCGCCATAAATATATCAAGCACTGCCAAATTTTAAGTTAGTATCACAAAGTGAACGGTTCTTATGAAAAGATAATTAATCAACTCCACTAATAAATTCAACTAAACATAATAATTGTCAAACCTGTATACAGTTATTTCAATATATGAGTCAAGATATTATCTGTAGTACCCGTTGATTTAAGGTGTTCTATTCACCTTATTGAAAACGACGCTGCATGACTGCTCTAAGCCGGCCTGTTAATTAGTGTCCATATATCAATAAAAAAACAATTTTATCTTCCACGTGTATCAGAACACAATTTAGTAGAAAAGTAATTTAGCCAGCACAACTACATCTATCACAGTCACAATCACCGCTTAAAGTATGCCGATCGAAAACAGAAATGCATTATTGCTTCAAAAACTCAAACAGTGCACCATAAAAATGCATTTAATAATTTTTACACCGATGAGTAACGTTAACAGAATCGCTCTGAACTTGTTTCCTTGGTTACGAGGACGCTATTCAGCTGTTACTAGGGTACAGGCGATCAGCTGATATCATTCATTGTTTTCGATGGGGACCCAATCAGCTGTTGCCAGGGATCCCCCACCGCATGCCTCACTAGCTTGCCGGTTTTCGCCCGACACTTGACTCGAAATCAGAAGAAGGTTAGTGCGCTGAGGCGCTTCGATTATATAGTTCGCGTTAAATATAGACTTGTAATTTTAGGTGTTTTAAAATCTTATACACATTGTACTGTAGTGATAACTTGAGATATATCGACAACTGTGCCGTTCACATGTAACGAATTATTTTCTGAGATCCTTTACATTTTTATATCAATCGTGAATATCTAGTGTGTGTGATTGTACTGAGTGTCAATGAACCTTATCTAATGCTGCCTTGTTGTACTAATTAGTGAAGAGTGTTTTGTGAACGAGTTAATTTTAATCCTTTAAGGTGAATTCAATTGCCAAAATTCCGGTAGCCAACAGGAGCCTCGGGCCGGCCCACGAAGGGACTACCATGGGGCAAATACCGCAAAATGTAAGTACAATAAATAGTACATACACAACACCTTAAACTTTCCGAACATCTATTAATACTATAATACTTTCTAGGCAACCCTAAAGAACAATAATAGTTTTACTCTATTTTTTCACAGTTCAATAATAACTAATGAGATATTTCTCTGAGGAATACAATTTGACGTTTTTACCGTTCTTTGTATCTAATTCCTCCTACATTGTCTGTAGAAGGCGATTTCCAAGATCCTTACTTACATCTGCTTTCAAAGATAACCGGCGACAATGTATCTCAAAATCCACATATTGCCCTGCAGAATATACTGTTTTTTACAGCATATTCTTTACAAAAAGAGAAAATTTAGCTCTTAAAACTAGGTTCAAAACAGCAGTGACAGTGGAAAAATTTATATTTCAATCGAGGGTCTTTCTACCCCCATAATTCATTAAGTTAATACTGTTGCGGGATTTATATGCCTCTCATATACACAAGCAATCAAGATCTTCAGGTAAAATTTCTCAGGTATAAAAGAAATATCTAGAAAATTGGCCCTTACCGCCACATTTCTCTTTAACTACAGAGGGCAATTTCAACTATAGCCTAAATATTTGAGTAATTACGTAAACAATATAAGAAAGAAATAAAAATTATATAAAATATACTTATTTAACCAATTTACTCATAATAGGTCATGATGACATATATGCTATAGGCGTCGACAAGAGAGTTTTAGAATAATTTTAAAATAGTTGGAATAAAATGCTCCGTACCAGAAATCGGATCATCTATTTGGTACTTCAGTGTGATTCGATGCTCAAATTGCTCGATTTCGTCTAATTTTTTTTAATCGTGAAAAATGACTAAAAAACGACATTTTTCGCGATTTTAAATAAATTGAGATATCAAGCATTTTGGACACCAGGTTCGTTTTTAACATGTCAAAATCCATAATAACTTGATCTAATTTCTAGTACATATCATTTTTTGTGGCTTTGCACAGCCGTAGATGCAAAAAATGTTATCTATTAGAAATCAGGCGATCATTTTTTTATGGATTTTGACGTACTAAAAATGAATCTGATGTTCAAATTGCATGAATCGTCGGTTTATTATGATTTCAGAAACTTGTAGCTTCAAATTAAGGCGATAAATCAAGCAATTTGGACATCAGATTAGTTTTGAACATGTCAAAATCCAAAGGAAAATGATGACAGATTGTTTGATTTCGTTGGAATTTTTCTTGAATCGTGGGAAATGTCTTTTTTAATCGGTTTGTTATGATTCCAAAAGTTTGAAGCCTTCAGATTGAGATCAATTCAAGCAATTTGGAAGTCAGAGTCGTTGTTCGCACGTCAAAATCCATGGGAATTTGATGGTGTGATTTTCTGATATAAAGCATTTTTTTTGTATCGGTGTGTTATTAGAGCAAATAATATTGAAATTACTTAGGAAAATGTATATAATATCACAGTAACACACTAACTTAATAGAGGCAAATAATTCTGTTAAATACTACAGCGCTAAACGTACCACCTGTCAACCGTAATTGATTGACCTCAGAGCTCCGGATTTAATACCTGAGCTCGGTCCTATTGTGTAGTAGGTCAAACCAAGTAAGAGTTATAATATCGTTAGATGCTCACCGTGCCGCTATTATTTAAACATCAGGTCGATTGTAGTCCTCAAGGGTTGATCTAGAAGCTTAAAGGTCTTACTATTATGGATTTCGCCACTCTTGCCCCCAAATTTTAATAAAATTTTCTAAATTGAAAATAATGTACCTAAGCAGATAAACGAAAATTCTCGTCGGATATACCTACTACTAAATTATCTCCATTTTATTATATATTTGTGAAACTAGGTAGAATAAGATGAAACATAATCATAAAAACCTCGATAAAAACTACAAAAAGATCTTTGGAGCCTTATTTGAAGATTTGCAAAATAAAAATCATCTCGTATCATAATATTTACAAATTTCCTTATTATTATATTACATTTTTTCATTTAAATTATTTTCAGTGAGAGTAATAAACAAAAGAAACACCTGCAGGACCCCCATTTTCTCTAGGGCTTAAGGTGTCTTCAGTATATTCATACGGGTTCCGTATGTAATATTTAAGCACGAATTCCATGTTATTCAATCGCAGCAGGCCCCCTGTATGGGGGGCTATTGGGTACAGAGTTTGGGTGTCCCGACTTGTGAGAGGCCCGTAAGGAGGGCCCGTCTGATCTAAAGTCCCGGATTAGGCGAGGCAGTCCCGTTTTTTCAGGTGCCGCAAAAGTCCCGTATTGGTTTATTTCTAGAAGAGTTTTTTCGGATTTGTATCCCTCCGCTTATCAAATTTTTTTCGACCCCGCTCATCAATTTTCATTTTCGAGAAGAAAAGATTTCGTGAGGCCCGTCAAGCTCAGCGGTTACGGGGCCCGCAATTTGATGCGGGGGGCCTGCATCGCAGACAGGCTTTGTAATGAGATACCTCCGCTAGGAACGGTTCAGACTGACTGGTTCCCACTGACTTTATCAATACTATACTAATTGTCATATCCAGAAAATCAGATATAAGTGAATTCATTGAACTATAAGAATTGTACTATATTAAACTTCACAATTTACTGTGGAAGAGTCGCCTTATAGATGGAGCAATGTCTTCTTTGATTTTACTTTGAATATCTGTAAGGACTGACCATTAAACAAATTTGGTGAAACCAGAAGTATTGTGCCAATATAGTAAAAATTTAGGAATCATTACCAGTACGACGTGCTTAAAAACCGTACTTTAGAACGCCAATGCTTAAGCAAATACAGCTTTTTGGCATTTGTGCATTAGCCATTCATCCAATTTTTTACTCCAACTAACCTACGATGACACAGAAAAAAACAAATATGAAAATAAGCAAAGGAGAAGACACAGAGACACACGGTTCTCACCCTGGGTTCTGACAGGACATTTAATTTTTTAGTAATAAACAAGTAGGGAGGACTACTATAGATTAAAGGAAGCAACAGAGGAAAACCGACAAGAATACGAAGCTGACCTACTCAAGCAATCACTCACAAAATATATATTCTTCGTTTCCACCAGGAAAAAACGGATGATACAATAACAAACTTGTTTATGATATTAACGAGAGACATTAAAAGGAGATTGAAGGAATAAGATTGTTATAATCTGTCACTCGCTGCTTTATTTAGAACATTGGAAGAAAATATGATCCAGGTTTAATAATACAAGTATCACAACTCTCTGACGGTAGAATATTTCTTTTATACAGATATGCCTGAAGAAATCATGTCAAAATGGAAGACGTATTATTGTTGTTATATACTATATATATTTTTGGTAGGTATACATAATTTTCGTGCCAAAACTTAGATGGGAGGTCAGGATGAATAAGTGTATATCTTGTAGGATATATGGCAGAACTCCCGCTACTAGTCTAACCATCTATTGTTAAATTTGGATCTTAATGTGTTGAAAGACATGTTTTTGATTCTAATGAAAATCCCGAGCTGAAGCTTTCCTTGGCTAAAAAGTCAACAATTTCATTATTATTTATGCCAATGTGTGCTCTTTCCCATACAAAATGAACCTCTTTTCCTATAGTTAATGCGTTGTATAGCAGTTTTTTTATTTCTGAATATAAGATTTTGATGTTAAACGGGATACCGTTTTCTAAAGAGGTTAGAATCGATAGATAGAGTATCTAATAAAACTATGAAGGTATCTGCAGTAAATATAGTTAGTAAATATTTTCAGTGCGTAGGTGGAAAAAAACAAATATTTCAATTCAGTTGGAAATACCTAACTGCTTTTATTTTTTGTCCAGGTACCTATACTTTTTGTTGGAATAGGTGGTGAATTATAATAGTAAACATAAGTATTTAAAAACAGGGTCTCATTTGCCTCTTTCAACCTGTTTGGTGTTTGATATATAAATATGTAGATCATACAGTATGAAAACTATTTATGGAATTAGTCCGGCCATCCATCACGTCAACATAGTTTGTTTAAGAATTTAGATATCCGAAAAAAGACCTTGAGTTTGTGAAAGTTTACTGTCTAAAACCCCACAACTCTTAATCTTCAGTTTTCTTTTTTAGAAAAATTGAATTAAATTCTTGCCGGGAAATTTTGATTGCTATATGTACCTGAAGTTTCGAACGTTCACTTGAACAAATTTCATATGAAAATTTTCAATTAATCAACTTAGGCGTACAATTTTTCTGGTAATATTTGCTGGCAACGATAGTATCGTTACCAGCAAATATTACTAGAAAAATGGCACGTCTAAGTCGACATTTTTAACGTAAGTGTTATAGTTTCTAAGATATCTGACATTTAAACTGAATACTACGTCTTGTAGACGTTCGGACGCCACCTTTATACTTCCAGATCTCCGAAACCATTAATTCTACGAAAAACTAGAAAAAAACGAAATTCATTCACAATTTAGTAGCTTTCTTATTTGCCTCTATCATGTCGCTCAATGTAATAACTTTACCTTTACTATCAGTTGATATGAAGTTGCATTGAACCTTTTCTTCTCAAAATTTTATTCTTCTTCAGCTCCACTGTTTTTGTGTGTTTTTTTTTTTTTTTAGGTGCCACCTCCTGAAACGATGACATCCACCCCCCTATAAGTTAGCAAGTCCCCGCACCATATAGAAACTTTTATTTGATGCATTTACTATTAAGTTGCCAAAAATGAACGAAATCTAATTCATATGACATTATTCTAGTTACTGTACATTAGTGTCTTTTACGAAAGTTACATTTTGAGTTTATAAAAAAATGTGTTTGACTTGCAATTTTACCTTCTAAATCTGCATTTGATTTACAACTGTGTTTGTTTTGGCTTCGATTATAAACCATAAAAAATATTGCTCCCATAAGGCCCTTTTCCGGACTTAAAAATAAATTTTTGAAAAACCATGTAGGTCCTACGAACATAGTCATTAGCATTTTTTATTTTAGACGTTCGTTCTACAAGGATACTAAATCAGTGCTGTTTTATTATGATTTATGATTTTTTTATGATTGCGTGGTCGAGAGGCAACCACACTCGGCTTCCACTTTGGAGTCCGGGTACGATTCTCGCTCTTGACACTGGGACTTTTTCGGGAAAAGAAATGATCCTAGTATACACGAATACTGGGGGTACGATCGTTGTGTGTAGCTTCTCCTGCACGAGGTCACTTCAGGAATAAAAGGGATTGTATTACCTGTGGTGTGTTATTATCAGAGCTCGGAATTTAGAAATTTATGACGTTAAATCAGGTTTGGCTTAGCTTATGTGTCAGCGCGTAAATACTTTCATGCATGCATGATACAATATATCTTACCTTGTAATTTTTTTTGCGAATTCCGTAATAAAGTTGATACTCTTCTGGAGGTAATGAGGAATGTAGCACTAAATTAACACACACACACACGTTTACCCCCTACCGGTTACCTACAAGGTTAACATTAATATCTGTCCTAAATGTTTTGGAGTTAAACTTCGGCGCCTTTCGTTAAAAATCCATTGAGAAAAAGACTGCTGAAAATAGACATCTGTAACTGACGCATACTTAAGGTATCTAAACATTCATAAAGTCATCACATTTACGTCTGGTGTAGAATAATCTACTTCTCTGCCGTTTAAAAGGTCTATTACTCATGACATGGTAAAAAGTTCGAGATTGTTTTTAAAAACAATATTGAATTTTTGTTTTACTGACTCAGTAATTTCTCCTGATAATTGAAAACTGTATAATCAAAGATCGAATATTTTTTTCTTAGTATCGACTCCAATGGCACCTGAACATTGTTATACTTTTGCAAAAATTGTCAAAAAAGTGGATTATCGAGTTTCGTCCAGCGTATATACATTCAACCGTCATTTCCACCAGATCCAAGTTAAAATTGCGTTGCCTGTCAATATCACTAAACCCACTCATGCTCTCTTTTCTGAAGGAGTGTTTAGTAATATTTGTTTTACATGCCCAAGAAATTTCTTTGTCACATCTACTGTAATACAATTCTGTACCGTCAAATTGCAATTCTGGGTGCCTATTTTTGGTGATTGTTCCTTCCTTTTTTTAGGAGCGCAATGAGACAACACTTTCTATTTTATGATAAAAGTACATCATAACAGATTATATAGATAAAAATAAAAGGGTTTCTCCGCTTGAATCTGAGGAATCATAAAAAATTAGCCTAGTTTTTTTTATCCCTTCTGATTTTTAGCCGAAACCCTAAAAATTACCAAAGCATAAATCATAATAAAATATGAAAATTATTGTTAAATTCCTGGAAAACGAACGTCTAGAATAAAAAATATTAATTACTATATTCGTGGAACCTATTTGGTTTTCAAGAACTTGTCTGGCCGGAAAAGGACCTTCTGGGCACTCATCTTTTAAAGAGCGATTTATTGTTTTGTGTTAAATTGCTTAGAGGTTCCAGTTCCTTCAGCAAGTACATCTTTTAAACGACAAAATAAAATTCTTATTCTTACACCTAGTTCCTATAAATAGTAATAATTAATAAGATAATAAAGTTGTTAAAATTTATGATGGCAACCTTGATACGGACTTGTATGCTTATAGACAGACACTTATCAGTTTTCAATTTATCAGGTTCTTTCCTAGTAATTCGTGCCGATTCGTCTAAAGCAAAACATTGTGTTTTAGATACATTTAGTTATTAAGTTGACGTTATTTGTTTAATACCTACCCAAATAGTATGTTTCGTTTCCATATAATAAACAAATATATAGGTATCTCTCGGCTGTAAAAAATCATTTAGAATGTGCCTAAGTGGGTACCGCTGATAAAAAATTGAAAACAAATGAATCAGCAAGATACGGAAGCGATAAGACAATAGACAATAATATATTAACATTACATTGTTTTATTATAGCGATACCCAAACTGTCTTGAGTTTCATTTACTTTATTTTTTGACTGGTCTGGTGTAGCCATGTAACTGTATTTTGTGTTGATACCAGTAATTATTTTTTAATTTACATCACTGTAATTAGTATAACTAATTTGTTGTTGTAAAAAATTATATCATTATTAACTGTTATTAAACTGCAACTAATTTATCTTTGGAACGAACTCATTTCCTTATCAAAAATTGAGCGCTTGTATAGACATGTATCAAAAAAAAATGTAAAATAAACCACTGATAAAAATTGAAAAAAGAACAAACTAGTTTGATACGCAAGCTAAAAAACAATAGACCACCATTATTTGGGTTTTTTTATCTAAACACATATACAGTGTGTTCCACTTCTCACGGTAACACTTTCATAGCTCAGTTATTAGACATCCAATTTCAACTAAATTATATCGGTATCAAAGACCATTACTATAACTTTTTTTTTGAGTAAATTAAAACTTACTTCAGTCAATGGCGTACATTTTGACTAAGAAAAAACGAGTCGATTTTTCGAGAAGTCATATTATTGAAAAACTAATGCAATATTATTAATTAAATTTTCAAAATATGATTAGGTATATCATGTTAAAGCGAGGGAAAGTTTCTTGCAACACCAAACCTCCGTACTTTTTTCCGTACGACGCACCGTTTCCGAGTTATATGCGAAGAATTGAAAAAAAAATACCCCCCCCCCGAAACGGCAGGGCTAGAGGGGGGACTTTTTGTATGTTTACCTCCTAACTATCCCCAACACATTCTTGAAGAGGAAAATTCTCCCCTTCTCCATGTCCTCTACAATCCCTCTTTGGGCATTCATTGATTGGACTAATATTAGTGTTCAGTACGTATACGCTATGAAATATTGCCTGTTTGAGCCTTCGTTGCAATTTGCTATAAGCATAATCTTAATAAATATTTTGCTAAATATTTTTGTTTACCTAGTGAAGTTGGCATACGCACATGTATTTTGCTTTTATATTTTTTTATTGACAATTATTTACCATTTTATAATGACAGTGAAGATATCATGAATTAAAATTAATAATTTGTTTTGACAGAAAATTCCATCATAAAGAAGTATAAATAAAAGCTTTACTTCATTAAAAGAATAAAATAAGCTATTATGGTTACATGGCAAATGACAGTCTTAACAGAAATAATGAGAATAGATTTGTTTATTTTCTTTGCTATTCCTGTTCGCAAACCTATACTAGGACGGTTCTATTTTCTTTTAATAACCTCCTGATTTTGCAGGATAAATTACGTTCTTTTGAGATTAATTATGTAGATGTGGGTAAATTGCGAGAGAAATCTCAGACAAGTTTTAATGGTACAAGTTTGAAGTATTTTTTTTCTACGAAAATAAAGAAAGCAATTTAAAAGATCAAATTTGTTTTGCCTCTTGTTCATTTCATATTTTATTTCGAAAACAATCACTGTGTTGCAAATTAGCAACTTAAATATCTTTCGATTTTGACTTCTACCCATCTATGCTGATAATAACAAAATAATAAAGACAAAAACAAGTTTATTTTTGGGATATTTGCAGAGCAGACCACTTATTTACTGATATAATTTAATGTCTACGTTATCTTTATCATAGTTGAGGCGGCTTTAATACCAGACATCCAACATAAAACTATAAATTGGTCTTAAACGTTTTATATTGATGACAGCCGAAAACGAAAACAAATGACACGCTAAAGGGATCTACACATGATCCAGCGGCAGGGAACCAGCCTTGTCGGCATGCTTTGAAGATAATTGGAATTCCAGCGGACCAGTTCACTTTTACGAATGTGTTCAGAGCATGCCGACAAGACAGGGACCCGACATTGTCGGTACGCTTTGAAGATAATTGGAATTCCAGCGGACCAGTTCACTTTTACGAATGAGTTCAAAGCATGCCGACAAGGCTGGCTCCCTGCCGCTGGATCGTGTGTAGACCCCTTAATGCTCCAGTATCAGGTACATTTGTAGGGAGTTTTACTGGATTTTTTTTTCGCTAATACTTATTTTAATATTTCAAAAGACATTAAAACTGATTTCGAGTTTGTGAATTCCCGATCGTGAACCTAGAATTTTTTTTCGCAAAAAATCACAATAATGCTCGGTTCCACTTCGCTCTCCGTTTGATAAAAGTAGTTCTAAGAGAAAAAAAACTGAATATTCTGCGTAAAACAAAAAAAGTTCTAGTATATAGTATTATTATGTAGTAAAATACTCCCTTCCAAAAAACTCTATCTTTGCCATTCTTGGGCCTAAATCCAGGTCTCATGATAATTATGCAGTTATACATACAAGAACAGTAAAATTCTTATTACCATTGTCGTCTTCTTATTCACAACGTCTTCTCAGACGTTTTCTGACATTATTCTAGTTGAAAAATCGTTTTTTCGCATTTAAATAGAAGACTAATAATCTGAGAGAAAAGTTCAAATGGAGTGATTTTGAAAAATCCAGGCCTTCCTCGTTTTTGACAAAAATGTACATTTTTATATCGCATTTTTGGAAAACTATTAGCTGATTTCGAAGTTCAGAAAAATTTATATCAGAATAGCGATGCAATTTTGACAGCACACCTAAACCGTTTCGGCAAAAAAATCAACAATTTACCGCATCACGACCACTGAACTCTACTATATAAATGGAAGGTCAATATCCATACCAATTTTTACGCCAAATTGAACCTCGCGCAAGTATGGCGACCTACAGGAGGAGCGCAATCGCACTGCAAAATGCGTCAGAGCCGGTCTTATTGTTACTGCAACTGTTTAAAACCCGGGACTTTGCCCCGATTCTTGCAACACAGTACCATACAAGGTTGCACCATATTGTCTCAATTAACTTTGTTTATAACAGTCACAAAATATTACACAAAATAATCAATTTAATACAACTTTACACAAACGACAGAATAAACAAAGAATAAAATGGTGACACCGACTCTGGAAATTGCATCTAATCCAAGACTTACGCTACAGAATCTATGGAAAAGAAATAAAACACAGAATTGCGTCAGCCTGGCGTCGGCGCATAACTCCCGTAGACAGCCGTTTGATTCAAGCACAGACATTAATTTCTCTACTGCGTCGACGCATGGCTTATAGTTTTTGAATCCGTTACCATTTAATCTGTGCAATTGTCGTATTTTGTTCACGGGCATATACCTATACTGGTCTTCCATTTATATAGTAGAGTTCAGTGATCACGACTAACACTTTGAATTGGCAACAGTCTGATAAAGTCTAGTCAAATGCTTCAAATTCATATTTATTCTAAGACTTCACACAATACATAGCAAAAAGTTTACCAAGTTTACCAAGCAGGAAAAATACAGTAGTTGTGAAATTTTTTATTGGTTTCAAACTGTGGTATCCAATATATCTATCCAAAATAATAAAATCTGGTTATGGGTATAATCTACATAGAAAAAGCGTGCACACATAAATGTGATTACCCTTTTAATAAGCAATAGATAATTCTTCACAAACTTAAAATCATAATATTAGATAAAGAATGCTTCAATTCAAGCTAGATGAAGTTCTCAAAATGTCCTCCCCCCAGCTTCGATGTATTTCCCCCACCGCACCAATAAATGTCGTGTGGCCTTCCCAATGGATTCTCTGTGATTCTTCGTGTCATCAGAGGCTGCCGTAGTTCCTCTCTAGTGGCGACTGCTGTGCTATACACCGATTGTTTCATGTGGCCCCTAACATGGTAATCGAGAACAGTTAGTTCGGGAACCTAGTAGGCCAAGCTTGAGGCTCTCCGCGACCGATTCAGCGGTTAAGAAACTCATTATTGAGATGCTCCCGGACCTGGAGTGAGAAATTGAGGCGGTGCCCCATCATGCTGAAAATGAAGATCTCTCCTGTCGACTTTTTGCGCCAATAATAAATTAGGCAAAATAGTCCGGAAGAAATTCAAGTAGATTTCTCCAGTCAATCGACCTTCAAAAAAATACGGTCATATCAATGTATCGTTTACTACTCCACACCATACATTAAGGGAGAATTTGTGCTGGGAGTTTTTCTGGACAATGGCGTGAGGATTGTTGTGGTCCCAAATGTGTGAATTCCTAGAATTCCACACTCCGTCTCGAGTGAATTGGGCTTCGTCCGTAAAAATAATTCTGGGCAAAGTTCTTGGACGATGCATTATCCAACGGCAGAAGATAAGAAGTGCGACTTCATCACCTGGTTCGAGACGCTGGACTTTTTGGATGTGGTAAGGATACAACCGTTCTGCTTTTAACGCCATCCATATACGGGTTTGGGGAATACCTAGCGCGGTTAGTAAACTGATTGCGCATCTTTAAAACGCGAGAAACGGGAAACAATTAGAACACCAAATTGTCAACATAATTATTGTTGCCAAGGTAATGATAAATACATAGGTTACTATTCTTTTAAATTTCAAAATAAAACTGTGTGATGTCTTTCTTATATTGTTTTTTCCTCTTATCGACTAGGTGGGTAGGTTTTTGCTATGTATTATGTGAAGACTTGGATATGGATCTGAAGCATTTGAATAGGCTCTATCAAACTGTTCCATAAATAATGCCCGGTCAACGTGTTAGCCGTGATACGCTAAATTGTTTTGTGATTTCTTTGTCAAAGCAGTTTAGGTGTGCCGTCAAAATTAGATTAGATTTTTTCTGAACGTTCCGAATCCGCTAACAGTTTTAGAGAAATGCGATAGAAAAATGTACTTTTCTGTCAAAAACGAGGAAGGCAGATCTTTTTCGAGTCATGCCCTGGATTTTTCAAAACTAAGTATCTTTTTAACCAGTGACCAACATTTTTTTTTCCTTGCTGGTTTAGGCGTGACCTGAAGTGCGCTATTTGCCATTAGGCTATGGCACATTGCATGCGAATCACCCTGTATATAAAAAATTTTACTTCAAGCTGCTGTAATTTTAAAACGGTTCACCGTGAAAGAAAATGTTTAAACAACGTTTTGAGAATATTTGTAATCTAAAATATTAATAATAACCAATTACTACATACGAGTAACAGGGACAGAGATAATTGGTAAATCGTAAATAACAATAGAGAAAAATAGTTTAAATAAAAGTTATAGATATTGGTAATATCTGATTATAGGGTAGATCAGGAATGGAAATAATTGGGTTAAACCTATTTTGTCTATAATTTTTTCAATATGGTGGCCGTTACAACAACGATGCTTTTGTGGAAAACATTATTTAATGATTGTGGCAACCCTCCCCCCCCATATATAAAATTCCTTGTAGGAATTATTCACGTTTTTTGCTCTACAGACTGTATTATTATGTTGTATGTCTGAACAAAATGCCACCTTAAAATTATAAATCCCAATATTTTCGTAGGGAATACCAGTAATAAGAAAGATAAATAAAATATTGATTTACAATAATCCGTTTATAACATCCTTTATAACCAGCAATTCAAGAGAGCAAGATCAGTTAAACGGAAATTGTATACAAATTATGTACAAGATAAAATTTCGAGAGAATTATTTTTTTATCGCACGTGTAGCTGTTTGAATAAATCTGAAGGTTCTTCTGAGCTAAACAAATGGAGTAAGATTATATTAAGAAAATGTTCTTTTATTACTCCTGTACTGCGTATATTTTAATAAATCACATACTTACTTGGTTATTTTATGGGACAATATTTATATAATCAATCATACCACAGAAAATGTTATCATATAAATAAGTATATTTACCCAACCATTTATATTAGGTACAAAATTGTTTGGAAAATATATGCTATTTAAAAATAAATGATAAATTTCGGTTTGTAAACATCTAAAGTGTTTCATTAGGTATTTACTTTGTGGGTACCTTCCATCTTTGAAAATTAAAGTTCTTCGTTCTTAAGAGCATTAGGGAGTTCCTTTCTAGTAAGGATGTCATAATTTATTTTACATTATTTGATTCTTTCGTATTCCTACGACATTACTTATGTTTTATATACGTATAACGATAAGAAGAGTCGTTAAGATTAAAATATTTCCTAACTATCCAAAGTGATTCTCAAATATTTAATACTCGATTTAACATTTGTTTATTTATGGAGCCGGACAGAGTAGATTAGAATTTTAAAATTAAAATACTACACGTTGAAGTAGCCTTTCAATCGTTTTTCTGGAAAGTTTTGACGGCATTGGTATTTTATTCGAATATATTTTTTGGCAAATATTACAGTAGAAATTTTTAACGGTCCAAAAAAAAAAATAAAAAAGAAAAAATACCCGTGAGAATAACAGCTCACTCCTTAAAGGAGGATGTTTGGTAACGGGTTTCTCTACATTTCGGGTGTATTTTGATGGGAATAAAGTGTACTTAGAAACCAATTCGAGGTGAAAAGCAATTAAAAATGGCAAAACGTCGTTTTTTTTCACATTTTGCGTTATAACTCGAAAACAGTCTAAATTCAGGAAAATATCATGATATTTATATAAAAATCATTAATAATGGATATATACGATATTAGTCGGGGAGCCCACCTGTGCACAACATTTTGATAGGAGTTACCATTTTCCAGATAAATGAGTCCAAAACTAACAAAACATGGAAATTCATAGGTAAATCATTTAGAGGAAATAACTATGACAATTATTGTAAGGCGTATAATATAACTTTATATTATTAATATAGCAAAAAATAAAATAAACTGAAAAAAATTAATAATAATAATAGTAATGTTATAATTCATTCATTTATTGAATGCGACTCAGTCAGCGTCTTTAAGGGAAAGATGTTACTTTTTCCCAAATATACTAAATATATCTGAGCATTTCAAGATTCGGGAGCAGCTAGAAGAATATTGATGATAAATGTCGCACCATTAGGGGAGTTTGCATGTGCCATATATGGATCAAAGAAATACGCTAGCCTGGATGAGATTCGCCTAATTGCCATTAGACAAAAATGTGGCGACAAAAATTTGTCTTTATCAATTAACACTAAAGTTGATTTTTCTTCGATTTCACAAGCGAGAGCTTGTCTTATCGAACATATTAAAAGGAGAGTTTACCAAACACGCATTTGGCGATTAGCTGACGAAGGCATTCACAATATTCCAAAGCCTTGGAATGATTGTGAATGGCAAGAAAAAGGAGAACCTCTTTGGTGTTCAGCAGATAAAACACTGTCTTAATCGCTTACTGAAATTCTTCAGGAGATGATTCTAAATCAAATCATAATAGACGAAAGTGAGGATGATAACGATATCATAAATGAAGCAATAGATGAAGAAGACTTGTAAGAAATAGACAGCGATAGTGAATCTGAAAGCGAATGAGATGTTACTTACGTTTTATATTGAAGTTTATATTTTATTTTAAGAGCTGAATCATTTATCTGGAAAATGGTAACTCCTATCCAAATATTGTATAGAAACAAACTTGTAGAAAATTGTATGCACTTTGTTTTCTGTGTATTCTTTATCCATCTTTTTTAGTTTTTGTGTTAAATGACAAAAACAATATTTGCAATTTTTTTTATAAACATGGACGCCATTTTGAAAGTACGGCCAGTTTTCTTTTTTGTGGGGGGGGATATCTAAATTTGTTCCTTAGGCTTTAATCTTTATGAAAAACTTGTCCTCAAGGATCGAAGGGGGGGGGGGAGTGCACGTACAGTTAGGGTGAGCTCCCGTAGTATCATGATATATATCCAAATGTGATATTTATTTTGAATAATTTTAAAAAGTACAGTTTTGTTAAAAAGAGATGTTTTAAAAATACGTAGGTCACTTGTAAACTCCAAACTTTATTTTGATAGATCATTTCTACAGAAAACAAAACATTGGAAATGAGAAACGAACAAAGAACTTATTATTATTGTCCCAAATAACTGGGTAACGGAACATCACTATTATTATCATCGTCATTAAAAATGCTGAGGAAGGCGTGCGTTTGTGCCTTGGGTGCGTTGTCAGTTTAGTGATTTTGAACGGTTAAATTGTTTTTCAATATCATCAATAACCTGAAAGTTAGAACTCACGGTGTCGAAATTTTTAAATACCTACGTCACTCTTCTCAGAGGTAATACTTTCAGATTCCATTTCTTGGACGCACTTTTCAAATGGCTCTAATTTCCAGTTATTTTCATCGATTTTGTCAATTTTTTACACGGATTCCAGATTTTTAACCTTATTTAATACATGTTCATTGACAACTTCAAAAATTGTTTCAGCTTTTTCCTTAATTTCTTGTAACAAATCTGAGAAATCAAAATCACTCGCATTCTTTACTCTGGATTGCTTTATTATTTCCAGATTGAGAGTTTTACCTCAGAAAGTGTACCTTCGGGATCAATTTTATAATACTGAAGAAGACTAACAACTTGATTTTTGTTGAAATGATTAACACATTTCGCCATATTTGTGTTTTCGTTCTTCAGTGGCTCACACCAATTGTGGATATTGTATTAATTATATTAAACTATGACAACTGTCATCTTATAATAGTATATTGTTTTCTTAGGAGTAAAAGTAACACTTTTGCGACGAATCTGTAGGTTTGCAATTACAGACGAGTCACAACAAGTGGCTTTTACTCCGAATAAAACATGCTATTTTTTTCTTCAAACGTCGATTAGCTATTAAAAAAATAATAAAAAACCATTTCACCACCAAAAACGAATTGTTTGTTAATATCGCATGGCCGGCGTATTAAATAAAATATGCGATGCTATGGATATCACTTTTTCTGCCGCTCACAGCGTCAGGAAATAGTATATTATTCAACGAACAGTAATGTAGGTAATAATTCACGCAGTTTACAGCACTCGCCTGCGGCTCGTGCTGTAATTCATCAAGTGAGTTATTATCATTACCGCAAGTTGAACACTATACTTTATCTAGGATTATAACAATAAATATTAAATTGAGAAAATTTTGTTTAAATTACTCAGTTTGTTTATTGATAAACTTAACTGTTAAATTTAATTTTTGTAGGTACTAACTTATATTTTTTCTGCGATTTTTCGGGTAATAAATTATGTATTGTGGCTACTTGTCTTCATTCTGGTGGTGTACCTACATAAATTAGTTCATCTTCACTAACCGAATTCATCATTTTTGGCACAATTATTACTTAACTTGATTTGAAAACGTCGAAACTATTCAAACATGATAAATTACCTTCCTCCCCTCAATAATAATGCACCGTCCTATTTCACCGTATCTGAAAAGAATTTCTCTCGGACAGAGCCACCTTCTTCGTGTCGCGCGTTACGTCGATTGGTCAGACTAGGCATGAAGATAAAGGTGATTGGCTCTGTACCTAGTGATTTATAATAACTACTCATTATAACTCACGCTATTTGTTTATGGATACTATTAATTGTTCAAAAGCAGTTCATTAATTAGTATATAACCTCATAAGAGTAGATAAAGTACTTTTACCTCCGTTGTTAATGGCAACGCATAGCCATCTACAAAGTCAAACTTTAATGTCATGAAATGAGTTAAGAAATGTCATGTTTTTCTGACGTTTGAAGAAAAAACTAGCGAGCTTGTCGCGCGCGAGAAATTCATACAGGCATTCATTTTGTTTGACACAGATTTTATAAGTATTTCTTTTATATCTGTTCACTCGACAAGCTTTTAAGACAATTATTTTTTTTATTTCAATTTTATTCGTTTTAGTACACCTAAATAATAATAAAAGCTTGTTTTTTAAAAGTTTTCTTTTTTAATTTAATTTTTAGTTTAGTTTAATCTTAATTAGTTTTATATTCATTCCGTCGTCCTTACTTAAAACCGGATCCTTCGCCATTTCTTAGAGTACACTCTCTGAGTGAATACACTATTCAATAAAATTATAGTGTTAAAACATACATGTTGGTACTATATTATTGTATTGTCACTAGAACTACACGTCTATGCAAAATTTCAGCTCAATTAGACGTCGTTAAGTGGTTCAAAATTGACTTGCAAGAATCCTCCTAAACATAATAAACTAAATAATGTTTATAATCCATTATTGGTGGCATATTCATGATTTCTTATGTTTGTTGGGTATTTTGCCACTGTAAAAATATTTTAAAATGTTGACGAAATAAAGGATCAGACAGGCTAGTTTTTAATACTTCTATTACAAAATGTCTCACACCTAAAAATATATAAACTAAAACAAAAATGTTAAGTGATAATGACAAAAATTAAATAACCATAACTAACATACAAAGCAAGTTGAATAAAAAACATACATGGGTCGAATTGAGCACCTCTTCTTTTTTAACATTTTTTTGAATTCGGGTGAAAAGAAAAAAAAACAATAAAAGAAATATGTCAGATTTAACACAGCTATATCAAATAATTTTATCAAGGTGTTTAAAGCCATATAGGTCTCTCGGACGCGGATTATTCACGTCTAACAATGTATTAAGAACATTTACGAGAGCAATCTACAGTTAAACTGTGTCCCATTCGCATCGTAACACCGTCTGTAGACAAATAGAAATAAAAATGAACAAACAGTAATTAATAGTCTAATGTAATTCATTGTTTTAAACAATGGCAGATCGTGGAAAATTTAGCCTCAGTAATAAAACGGGTCACCAGCTGATTCAAGCTTATTAAAGGAGCCTTGCAAATTTCATTAGTTAACTTGGCTACTACATTATCCTAACAAAAACAATATAATGTGTTGCTTTAATTTTCTAATAAATAATGCCACATTATTGGCTTCATGGCCAGATCCGATTGACAGATCTCGATAGGAATATTTAGATGTATTTTTTATATTTTTGCACATTTGCGTTTTAATCTCTAGGTAGATATGCTCGTGACATGTTTAATAACATTGAAAGAGAACTAGAATAGAATGCAAAAATTACAACAACACAATAAAACTCGTAATATAAAGAAGGGAGGTACATATTATAACACAGAATAAATAAAATTTGACTTAAACGTAGGCTGCGAATAAAAGACTCATCAACTGATTAAAAAGCATGTTTACTTCCCGCATAGTAGGGTAGTATTGTAATTAGTCCGAAATTTTTTTGGAAATTTCACGTTTGAGCCAACTTATGGTCATGTGAGTTTTTTGTTCAACATTAAACTTAAATTTGATTAGATTTTGGGTTAGATGTTGAAATGAATATTCTCAAGGTCACATATTATCGTAGATAAAAAATACAAATAAATTCTAAATAATAAAATATGATTAACATTTTAATAACTTTTGTTTCTAAAATCTATAAATGTCGAGAAAAAAATATTTTTTCATTAAAATTAGGTACTTGAAATATCATATTTATACTGAATAGTACTATTTTTTACTAGACAACTAGGTCACAATGACGGGCCCTTTGTGACTAGGGATTTACAATTTAGCACGAATTCCAAACCACGGTCCTCAACCACCAACTTTAACTGACCCTGGTCATCCCACCCTGACCTTTTTTGGCGATTTAGCTGCCCAAACATAAAGAAATGGGAAACGTAATGAAATAAAAAAAGATATCCAATTTCCCATTAGAATAATTTCGAGAACCAGCTCAAACTGGGCTAGTCCGCTAACAAACAAAGAGAGCATAATGCACCATTTCGAATTAAACACAAACTATCATACCAGGTGTCGCCCATTTTCCGGTAGCCTCTTTAGCAAAACCGCGTGCTCACTCTTTAACTTGTCAAAGTACTACAACCTTCATTTTTTATTTCTTTCTTTCATTATTTCCTATCCATTTCTTCTTTTCTTGTGTACTTTGAGTTTGTTTTTCTAAATTATTCTTTCTAATCATGAAATTTTAATAGAGCATTAGATTTAAATGAATTCCAACATTTTAAACTCAAGTGCGCCCGGCATCGTCGCTCCCATCCCAGTGAATTATTCTAAGCAGGTTTTTCATTTGTCATATTTTCCCGCGGCAGCAACCAAAAAGTTTTCCACCTGTTCGTCGTGGATGTACGACTGGCTCCGGGCACGGGTGCCAGGAAAACCTTATTGTAATGTTTAATTTATAATAAGTATTTTTGAATTGAATTGGCTTTAACTTCTGTGATGCAATTAATTGAAAATTTTTTACAGGCGTCACAGGATTATTCCATCTAGCTAAAAATAGATTTAGAATACATATGGGAAGTCTAGGACTGTGATCCAGTCGCATTTTTTTTTTTTTTTAATTGCAGCTGATTTAAATTTATGGACACCAACTATACTTTTGCAAAGTCGAAAATGGTCTACTATAGCTCGCGACCTATTCAGGTTGGAGGATTGTTTTTTTTTTTAGACAGGAAATTAAATTGTACTTATTTACGTTTTAATTTTCTAATAACACTAACACAATATAGTCACGTTGATATTATTGGATACATATTCCTTTATGGGAATGTATTATGAATCCCAACTGTAAAAAAACTAATGAAAATGTACCTACACGGGAGACATAATTACATAATGAATTTTAATCAATTTTGACTCCAGCCAACATGCTAGCGAACCTAGACGTTCCAGTCCAATCCAGTCTAGTCCACAACTACTATACCGTTAAATCATTTTCTATATTGTGAACCGTACATCAATAAATTGATGATGAATAGTGTATGCTTCGTCACTAATAACGAAACGAAAATAGACTGAGGTAAGTATGAAATTGTCCAATTTATGTACTTATTCGCCACACACCAACAAGTGAGCACTTAAGGATAGGATCCTGCAGAGTGAGAGAGAAATATGCGTTTATTTTCTATTTATTATAAATATTTTAAAAACCAAACATATTATAATCTTTAAAACTGTTTTAGATACTTGCTATTGTTCTAACGAATACAACTATATATTTTTTTTATTGTAAACTGTTGTACTTGAATATTGTAGTTTGTCAAAGAAAATAGTTCATAATTTCATTATTAGAGCATAGCATTTAACTATATACAAAATGTATGATAAAAACTGTATATGGTTATATTCCTTAGAGTAATGGGAAGTACTTGAAACTATTTTAAAAATTGTACCGTTTATGATTTTTTAAATATTTATAATAAACCGAAAATAAACGCATATTTCCCTCCTTTCACTCTGCAAAATCCAATCTTTATATATAGAATAGAAAAGAAGAACTAATTTAACTAAATATACGAGTCAAATATATCGAACCCTGACTTTAACCGCGAATATCTTAAATATGAAGGAGCGAAAAAACTTGAAAAAATTAAAATAAGTGTTGTTAATTTTTAACTTTTAAAGTAGGAGTATGTTTGGTGGTATTGCATGTTTTTTTTACGTTATAAATGTTATAATATAATATTGAAGAGCTTAAACAACTTTCTTAGAAAAATCTGAGGTATTTTAACTCTTGAAAATGTCGACCGCTGTCACCATAAATTTATGGCAGGGCAATAAATGATTAAAGTATCGCCATGATATTCCTATATAAACTAATGTAAACCTGCAAATAAATTATTATTTTATAATTATTAAAAATATTCAAACGAATTTAATTTGAGTTAAATCCGAAATAATCAACAATGCATTATTTCACAGATGAGTAAAGGAAGCTTTCCAATGAAAGTTTCTAGGCAATTTTCGGGAGTTTCCGGAACGAAGTTTTGATAAAAATGAAAGTTTCCAATAAAATATTTGAATATTCCGAAAGATTCGAAAGGAAACTTCCCGAAATTTTGGAAACTTTCAAATATTCAAATATTTTATTGCGAACTTTCATTTTTATCAAAATTTCGTTCTGTTCATAATTATCAAAAATACTGAATCAAATTCAATTTAAATTAAATTCGCAAGAAAAACCAACAGAAAACGTTTGAGAAGAGCTGAAAGGGACATCATCTAATTACTCGCAAAAACAACAAACAACAAGAAAAAAACAGCGACATAAAATATCAGCACCAGTAGGAGGAAAGTCGATTACCGAGACGATTACAAAAAAGGATAAAAATGCACGCAATGAAGTACTGGGGACCCGGGACATGCCCAAATAAGGAACCCAACACATCTACTGAAGAAAGTGCTAATACTACACAGTAGCAAACTAAAAATAGGGAGACCATGCTACATGCTACACGTGGAGAATAGCAATCGAGAGGATCATGAACAAACTAGGAAAGATCTAAGAACACTGGGAAATAAATGCGAGGGGGAAAATGCCACAAAGAGATCGCAACGATATATATATGCTTTACCAGAATCGTAAACGAAGAAATCAGAAGACTAAGAAGAAGAAGAAAATTTGTAGAAGCAGAAACAAAAAAGAGGAGCATAAACACTCCATATCACGATACAACGCGGCAACGCATTTCACAAACATCTACACTGCCCATCCCACACTCCTGTACCACGCGTCATGTGGCTCTCGCTGCTGACAATAAGCATGACCCAAATCCAACCCAGCGCAGACGTAGCCAACACAGTGGTATATCCTGGGAGTGGCTGAAAATTAAGCATATTATTTTTTATATTATCGCTATAGTCATATTTTCATGTAAATTAATGAATAGTAAAACTAAATATGGTTTGTTTGTACCACATTTTAGAATATACATGAAATATAGATAAAGATGTGAAAACGGTAGTAAGGATAAGTCTCATAAATTTTCGTGTAGGATTGATAATTGCGTCTCTTGTCTAGAATTTTTATTCATTGAGCAACATAGTTTTGTTGCCTTGAGTTGTGATTTAGAATTTGTATGCCAATTTATGTTTATGTAAATTATATTTGATTGACCTATATCGTTTAATGTACGTTCAATTTCGTTATTTGTTCATTTTTACACCGACCTCAATATCGATATTAGGTAATAAGTTTCAATTCATTCGGCGACGCGCGACGCTGAAATTTTATTTCATAATTTTTAGCGACCTTTTTTGAAGGCGGTTCAATTATTTTGTCACCCTCTTTAGTGGCGTCCTTATTTAGATTCTATCACAGTATTATATCTGTCTTTGTGACTTTTTAAGCTTTAACATTAGGCTCATTATCAGAGAATCCTGAAATCACTATATATCTTTCATGTAAATATGCAATATATTACAGTTATCGAAGCCATATTGGATTCGCCATTTTGAATTCTTAATTTTTGACATCAGATTTGTTATCAGCTACTTCTAAAATACATAGACTATAGATTGTTCAAGGGGTCGCTTGGCTCTTTCAGCCCTACTTCACATCGACCTGAAAAAATCTTTTGTGAATTACCCTACAGTTAGCCTACAATTACAATTACACTACAATTACCTACAAATTAGTTGTTTTACAAAGATTGTGATTTTTCTGGGTGCTAATTTCCCTATGTCTTCAGGTGTTGGTTCCACCTTTTCTAGGTATTTTAGCCTCCAGCATTTTGCATTCGCAAAGTATATGTTCCGCAGTTTCTATCTATTGCAGTATCGCAGTGTATCTGTACGTATCGTTGTCTGCCTTGACCATGTTCTTAAGATGATATCTTAAGGAGCAATGGCCTGTTAAAAGGCTTATCATCAGCCTTATGTCGGACGTTTCGAGTTCAAGGAGTCTTGTGGCATTCTTTGACGAATAAGTGATGAACTTTTTCGCTTATCTTTGGCCCGGAGTATTCCTCCAATAGGACTCTTTCTGTTCCTTTTACCATTTTAGGACCTCCTCCGTTATGTGTCCCTTAGATAAACCACAAAACGGTTCGAGCCCAAAGAATGAGTCTTCAGCACTTTTTTTTTGCAAAGGCGTTAGCTAATTCCCTCGTACCCTGGCACCCACATTAAGGTAACCTTGTTGTTTTTTACCAGTTGCTTCAGGGATTATCTGCATTCCAAGGCAATTTTAGACTCAAAGGTGTAGGACCTGAGAGCTTTTAACGCTGCCTGGCTGATTAAGAGATCTTTGCCCTTCGAATGCCTTTATTTATGCATTCCTGGGCACAGAGAGATTTCTGCTTGGACAATGTTGGAGTCTTGCCTAGGACTCTGGATAGCCTGCAGTTAGGCCTCGCTACGCCCGCGCCATCTCCTTCAGCCATCTTCGATCCATCTGTGTACCCTTCTCCAACTGCAGGACTCTGACTTTGCTAACTACCAATTTTAATGCAATTTCAACGGAATTTGACTTTTTTATTACAAAATTTTTAAGGGAATTAAATTATCACTGGCGACTTCGCCAAATTCTCGAAAAAAAATATTTCCAATTTTTGCTCACCTTATACTGGACGTAGCTTGATAAAATTAATATGGGACTACTGCCGTGCCATATTTTGTAATTTGAGATTTCATAGAAGTAGGTTAAGCCAATCCCGAGTAATATTTTTACAAATATATAAAGTGTGTTCCACTCTTCACGGTAACACCTCCGTAGCTTAGTTATTAGTCATCCAATTTCAACCAAATTTGGATCGGTATATATCTTTTTTGGGTAAAACAAAACTTAGTTCAGTCATTAGCGTGCATTTTTATTAAGAAAAAATGGGTAGATTTTTCGAGAAATTATATTAGGCGAATGCAATAATAGTGTTGATCAGCATGCTTTCAAACTTCTATATCCAAAATATAACGACATTTTGATTTATGGTTTTCGAATTACGGTCTCCTTTTATATTTTTCAAATATTAAATAATTAATAACCTGGATAACGAATTGTTTTTTTGAAAAAAGTCATTCTACATCTTCTATTTCAATTCACTTTTTCTACCACTCGGTGTCATCGATACTTTTTTTTCGTAGGCCAAGAATTATCATAGAAAAATTACCAAGGGCCTTGTAAATTATTCGGGCATTAAGGATTGCCGAATTTGGTAGGTGGTAGAAATAGTGATTTTAAATAAAAAATGAGGAACGGCTTTCTTTTTAAATTATTAATTATTTATTATTTGAAAAAATAATTTTAAGAGGGCTGTAATTCGAAAACCATGAATCAAAATGTTGTTAAATTTAAAATATAGTTGTTCCAACGCATGCTGATCAATTCGGTATATTAGGTTATCAGTTTTTCAGTAAAAAGATACCTAATAAGATTTTTTCAAAAAATCGGCCATTTTGTCTTAATAAAAATGAACGCCAATAACTGAAACAAGTTGTTTTGCTCAAAAAAGATATAGTAAGGGTCTTTGATACCGAGCCGGAGTTTTTGAAATTGGATGACTAACGAAGGTGTTACCGTCAAAAATGGGACTTAATGTATACTAAAAAAAAACAAACAAAAAACGTAAAAAGACTCATAATTAACAACCGTTGTATAACAGAATAATAATATACAAACAAAATTTTGCTGCAAATCTCATAACAACCCATAGCAACCCACTCACAGTGGTCGATTTTCGGATTTATGGTGGACAAAAATATAATCTGCTATGTAGACCCGAAATAAAAGTCACACTTCAATAAGGGATGAAGGTAACAGGTGTTCATTTAGACTTTAGACTTCTGAGCCGTACGCAATAAATAAGATTAGGTAAACGAAATAATATATGTGCCGAAAAATAAATCAGTTGGTGTGTTTAAGAAAATTTATTCACTGTCAATGTCATATTCGTCAACAATATCAACGATATGTCTCTATACAGGACGATATATCAATTTTTTGTCTGTTCGCCATTGAGGCTAATGCTTCATCCGCAGATAGTTTTATGATTTCGGTTGATGCTGATCTCTGTGGTCGCTGCTTCTCTGCGTTTTCAGATATTTCCTTTAGCACCCTGCTCTCAGTATTTTTACCCTCAGACCTCAAACGAACTGTACTGTTCTGCAAAAGAGATTGAATTTTTCTTCGCTTGGTTCTTTGCGTACTATCCGAAAACTCCGTCTTTGGTCGGCCCCTTAGAGAAGGAACAATTTGGGTACTGGTACTTGGAATGCTGTGTACTCTCTCCATCAGATCATCAAATAAAATTTGTCCACTTAAGTATATCAAATTTTTGGTACGAAAATTTGGAAGGCTACGATGACTTTCTATCCATTTCTGTTTAAATTGCTTACAAATACTTGAACTTTTTTTATTGAGCTCATTGTAGATCGCAGCCTGAAAACTTTCATGTGTCAGGAACTACAAGATATAGTTATATACAGGTAGTGCTTTCTCAGCAGCATCGGTTTCCTCAAGCCAAATATTAAAAAGAGATGACTTAAGTTGATTCTGAAATAAACACACAGCAGTTATGCAACTGTATGCAGATAATTTCTATTGAAACAAATAGCTACATATATGAGTTACATATATACGGAGACTTTATGTCCGCCAAATACCGCCGGACTAATAAAAGGTTAGATAATTTCATTGCATTCTAGTTTCAGTGCTACAAAACATAACAAGATATATTTTATAAATAATCATCAAAACAGACTTGAGTTATTAGCGTACTCTTGTCTCACTTTCCGTATTATCACTAATAATTTTCTCACTGGTAACGGCTATCACAGTTCTCTTTGAAGTGCAAGAATATACCATACTTAGCACATGTATTTAATCAGATTTAATACGTGCCTGCACCCTTCTGCAGGCGGGAGAAATCTGTTCCCAAGAAAACTGACCTGGGTTTTATTACTACGGTCTGTACTGTAACAAATAATGAGAAACTAATCTGGATTACTTAACATTAGTTCCTACATTTTTGACCACCATAAATCCAAAAATCGACCACTGTGCCACTGTATCATACGATTTTGGTACATCAAATATTGTTTACTGAGATGCTATTAACAATATTTTGTTTTAAGAAACTGCACACGAAAATCATGTTTAAAAGGTTTTTAATACTGAACACTAACGTCTTACAGTGCTAATTTTCTAAATCATCATTAATTATTGTATTATTTGTTTACTAACGTTTTTTATTTTTATTTGCGCCGGATACGTCATTTGTCTCTTCATTCTTCGACATGTTTGCACGTGAATGTACAATGTAATACTTTCGTAATTTATTGAACTGTTTAAACATCTGGAAAACAGGGATTTTTGTTATAAATAGGTTACTTGAATAAGAAATATTCCAAGCTCGATACCGAATAAATTTGAACATACTTTACGTGCTTGGAAAGATAAACGCTGTCAACTTCCTATTTGTTTTAAATTGAAATTAATATCATGATTTCTTAATTAAATTGTATTAAACAATGTTGTATACATTCAAGAAGCATGAGGCATTTTGCAGAAATTTCCATTTATTTTATTTACCTAATTTGTAATTTTAATTCTTACCTAAATTATTCATTATTTTTATATGTAAATTGGCTTTTTTAATTCAACACAGACTATTAATTCAGTGCCACATGTAAACCTTTCTAGATGTTTAAACGAATTTATCGTTTTGTTGTTGCTGCAACATTTCACAACCATTTAAATGTATTGCATAGACTGGCATAGAGCATATAGGAGAGGGGCTGAAACCACATATTTATAATAAATTCATTTTAAATTGCACAGGCAGACACATTTGCATTTCCTATTAAATCGTTCATATTTAATGCAAATAAACAAGTATTAATTAAACTAAGACATAAACAGTTATTAATATTACGGAAAATATATACCGTTTCAAAGAGAAGCGAGATGGATCAGAAGATCACAAGCTGATAATGTTGTAGAACCTTCCAGAATTGACCTAGGTCGAAGTCAAAATAAAAATCCGACTTAGGCAAAAATTGTATTTAAGGACATTTTCAAGAGTCTGAGAGACTTCAGAGCCACAAACTAGTCCAAAAGGACCGTTATGAGTTCGATAAGACATTAGGCACAACCGGGTAAAAATTCGAAGGAACACCGAATTTTTACTTAGGAAAATATATTTTGATCCAGGACATGAGAGTGAAAGTATATATATGGTGGTCATGGAAAAATGAATCACATACTTTTCTAGAAGTACGCCAAAAAAGTACTTTGAAAATATTCAAAATATTTTCAACTTTAATTCCTCCGCCGAAGACATTGACCATGGAGGTACAGTCATTATATACCCTATTCTAAAGACTGACTATAAAATTTTAACAAGGCAATGTATCAAAAAGGCGAAACCGACGAATTTGGCAAAAGCGGCGTAGAGTCTATAAGCAAAAATTGGCAAAAAAATCAGTGAAAATGCACAAGGCCGGTTTCTCGCATTAATCAAGTTTGGATTCACCCAGCGACTCGTAATTTGGTCGAGTGCGTTGGGTGGTCAATATAAAGCTATGGTAGGAAAACCAACTGCGGGGCTTTCCGAATAATAAAGTTAGAGAAAATCGCCTTGTGCATAAAGGACTCAAAAGTTCATTTTGCCTAAAAGTCGTCCGAAGGCGACTCGCTGCCATTCCTCCTATATTGAACCTGCATGGGGACAAGTACGTCGTAAGACTGGCCGAAAGTTATTAAATACATGTATGTCGAACTCCGTCCCGTGAATGATACAATCATGATCCTTTAAGCTATTCATAAGCGAACCAGAATGTTTTAAGTAAAATATTTTTATATTATTTTCAGTCAGCCATAATTACCAAAATACAAAATTTTTAAATTATTTTTAAAAAGGCTTGCATTAAATCCTGAGGAGGTTAAATGAATCTTTTCTACCAAATCAATTGTTAGCGCACGCTCTCACTTTTATGGTTAAAAAGTAATTTGCCTTAGTTGGGGAGGCGTGATTCTTTCACATTATATCATTTTGCAGGAAATCACTGTATTATTTTATACTTATTAATTAAATAAATGGTATTCTTTAAACCAATTGCATTTTATTGATGTAAGAACTTGTTGCTAGTCTTAATCTCTGGAGTTTTCATTTGGTTTGATCTCATGATTCCTTAAGTTTGATACTAAGTGTTCTGGTCACCTTACGGGCTTGATAGGGATTTTTTTTATGCGATTTCTCCAGTGCAGAGACCATTATTAGTAGGTAAATACATACAGGTCACGTCAAATTCCAATCCCGTCGGAGAGAAATGTTCGATAGGTATTTTTTTTATGCAAAAATAGCAGAAACCAAAAGACGTCAGACCTTTTTTTTCCTAAAATTAAAATAAAATAAATGTACTAAGAAAAATATTCGGAAAATATGACTGTCATCTTGATGAATTCTTTGTTTGTTCTTTCAAATATCTCTGTAAATATTATTTTTACAAAAAAAATCAATTACACCTTTATTATTCAAGGTATATGATTTAATATTTTGGTGCAAGATTCATATCTCTAACTTCAAAACTAGAGAAGACAGAGAAACACAAAAAATGAGGAGGTTCAGGTATCTGGTCTCGCCCCTCTCCCAATAAAGTTGGTGAAATCCCGCGTCTGCACATAATGATTAATAATAGTGTCAAGTAGTAAAAAATCACTATATTTTAGAATGCCACAAGAAGCACTATTGGGTCCAGTATTTTTTACGATTTTTTTAATTCATCTGCGGATCTATCATCAGCTTGGCAGATACTACTGTAATATTTTATGCCCACAATTCGTGGATTAATGTAAAAAAAAGAAAGTAGAAACTAAGCTATTACAAAGTTTCAGTGTCTATTTCAATCATAAGCTTCTTTCTGAGTATTAATTGTATAAAAGCTTTATTTGTACCTTCCAGCTCTTGAAATAGAGTACCTGATAATGGCACGTTGAATATTAATTATCGTGGAACTCAATGATCGATAAAAATCTTCAAATGTAGTTAAATATATATGCTTTTATATAGACACTCACTTGAAGTGGAATGTTTATTTATACAATACCATGGAAACGTTCAGATGTCTACTATATAAATTGAAAAGTATTTAAATATATCCTTATATGAGAATATATTTTTCATCAGTTAACAAACCATTTTTAGCCCGTAACTGGGTAACGGAGAGTCGCAGAAAACTGTTGGCTTTGACTGCTTTGTCAAATGAAACACACATCTGCTAATACGTACGATAGAAAATCGGAGCCGAAGGACCAAAGATTTTAAATTATATTTTCTTTACTTGTACAAATAATATGCCTCTTCGGTGCTGCAACAAAATCAAACAGTAATTTCATCCATAAGTGGTTTCTTAATTTTTAACTTAATTCAAAAGGTTCTCAATTCGACCCGTATGTATATTTTTTTTATATTTATACAATCATTACTCTAGATTGGCGTAAGCGATTCTATGAATTTCTCAAACTGTAAAGTATGGCTCCGTGGTGGTTCCATATTAATTTCATCAAGCTACGACTAGAGCAAAAATTGGAAACGAGATATTTTAAGTTGAACATTTTGCAATATTTGGCGGAGGCGCCGCGCAATTTCGTCGGAATTGCATGAAAATTGGTAGCTAGTAGTTATTTCAGGATTAGCTGATGTCGAATCTGGTCTTCAAAATTAATAGTACAAAACGGTGAATCTAATACGATTGCCATAAAGCAACATTATTCCAGATTTACATGAAATTTGATATATGGAGATTTCGGGATTCTCTGGTAACACAGTGTGCTTGAGGCAATGATAGGTTTCAAAAAAATAACACCAAAAACGAGTTGCGTGGTTTAATAGGTAAGTATCAGTAGTTTTTAAATCCGTTTTCTTTGAAATTCTACTCGTTCATATAGTCGAAATATCGCAAAATCAAGTTTTTACACAGAAAAACGTGACAAAGATAGGTAACTGCCCACCCAATATTTTGAAAGAGCATTCATTAAATTATTTAAGGCAAATCTGGCGAATTCCGAAATTCTTCCGGAAAAAATAATAAGTATGACAAATACGGCAATCAAGTCAAAGGTTTTCAGTACAATTAATTAGGCAGGGGCGGATCTCCTGTCTATGGTTTAACTTTTTGCAGCACTCGATTTTCCTCGGTCATTTTAAGCTAGGCATATTAGGAAATAAATGGTTCAGAGGAAAGTTTTGCTATAGTTTTGATTTTCTCACCTTCTATGTTTTTTGGGTCACTGAATATGAATTTGAAGTCTGCAGGCAAAAATTTGGCCCGGAACTTTGTTTTTTGGCGCTTTTTGCCCAAATTTTGGCACTTTTCTCAGTTTTTGGCCTATATCTCAGAAAGGAAGCGTTATTTCGACAAGCCCATGCCATATAAAATTAAAGTAGACAAAATTTCCTACGTTTTTCATATATAAGGTTTTTTTGAAAGACTAACCGTTACGCCGCTAGAGCGCTCCAAAAAAGGGCTATATTCCCATATCTAGTGAAATTCACCGTTTTCGCGGAAATCGCCCTTGCTATGATACTTAACTGTTGATCGTAAATGATTATTATAATGAACTCGTGTTTTGTGTGGGTTGTCATGATTGCTGAATATAAAGTTCTAAATTTCCAAAATTTGCGTGAGACTCTTGGTCAGCGGATCAAGTCGTAAAAATGTTGGAAGGAACACTCGAATGGCTTTTTACAAGCTTTTATATAACTTGCTATGTATGTATGTATGTTAGTTTGTTTAGGGCAAATCTTGCAACTGAATTTTAAAACAGTTATCCTCAATCGGGTACGTGTTCCCCTCCGAGTTTTCATTTCTTCGCAATGGAGCCATTTCGAAATTTTTTCAATTCTTGAAGTTTTGACAGCACTAGAACGGAAAATTATGAACGAAATATGCATGTAACGTGTGAAATACGAACGAATATGCTTCTCCGAAGCTTTTGTGATCATTTCGGGCCAGTAACAACCTTTTTACTGCACTTAATAACCAGCTCTGCAATTTCTGCGACTTAAGCCCTTGTTACTCCCCAAGAACAAAGAATCCGACGGGGGAGACTAGAGGATTTTTTGGTAAGTATTGTCCTGGACCAAAACTACAATCCTGCAAATTTTCAGCTTTAAAATAATTAATTCAAAGTCAAAAACTAAAATTCCTGTGCTACATGGCTTAACTAAGATCACTCAATTTTGCCGCACCAATGAACCAATGCATACACTTAGAGAACTGTCAAAGTTAAAGTCTTGCGTCTTGCGCCTTCTTGATTGTTTAGACTAGACGTGATAGACTGCGACCCAAAAAACATAAAGGGTGAGAAAATAAAAACTATAGCAAAACTTTCCTCTGAGAATCCTAATATGCCTAGGCTATTTGGGTTTATAAGATTATTGTTTAAGAATTACAGGGTTCGGTTTGCTTCCATCTATTGGGTTATCTGTGAAAAATCCCTACCTACCCAATAAAAATGCTGAAATTACGCCAATGTGTTGTAGCATTAAAAGACTATTCCATCTTGTTTTACAATCCCGAAAATCCCGGGATTCAGTCGACTACGATCCCGGGATTTGCGGTATCTAAACATTGCCGTGATTTCGGGATTTTCGGTTTCGAGATTTCGGGATTGCAAACCCTATACATTTTGGGGTCGCAAAGAACTATTTGAAAAAAAAAAACGTTCCAATCTAGGGGCAGATGCGTTCATCCACTTATATTTATTTATTTTTTGTTATTTATCCCTATTGATGACTGTTTTTTTTTATTAACTGTTCACAAATTTAGTAAGTCTGTACCTCCGAAAAAATAATAATCGACCAACCACTTTTGTGTTTTTTATTCATGCAATTCTACTTTGCGCTCCCAATTTGATTATGACGATACGGGACACATAATTTCCCTTTTCTCATGTATTTGAAGTTCGAACGTTCACTTGCACGAATTTCAGATGAAAAAGAAAAGTTAATAAAAACCACACATCAATTTAGACGTAAACACATCATTGCGACATTTGCCAACAATAATATCCACAGTACTTAAGTTTTTACACCTAAATCGAAGTGTGGTTATCATTAATTTTTCTTTTTCATATGAAATTCGTTCCAGTGAACGTTCAAAACTTCAGGTACATCTTTTCTCAGTAGATCACAAATAGATATAAAAATAAATTTTCTTGTTTTCATATATTTATTTTCTTTTACAAAATATAAATTATATTAAGGAAGGAAAGAGTTTAATGTCCCGATATATTATAATTGCACCTTTATTTCATCTAACAACACGGAGCAGATATGTGCGTTTAGGATGCAAGTTTGTTTGTTCGCCTCTTTACCTTTTATCTTTGTAACGGATGAATCGATTTCGATGCGGTTTTCATCGTACAATTTAATATTTCTACAGGTAGGTTTATATATATTTAAACCTTTGAATTTCGGTCACTATATTGAAATATCAAGAAATGATCTGACCGCAACGAGTTGAAAGCGTATTTGTATTTTAGGACTTCAAACACGAATACAGAGACGGGAAATTATACCTGTCAGCCCTATTGAAATATCAAAAAGTATCCAATCAGGATAATCCGTCGTTTTTACATTTTTTATATCGTCTTTCGTTATTCTAGAGCTGTCTCTGTGTTTGTGTGGGATGTTTTGTAGCCATAACAATTGTATAGCATGAAATTTAAAGTTTGAATTTACTTATCTCATTTTAATTTCTTGACTTTGGTCCCAAGTTTTAACTTCTTCCTCAAGGTCCAGATTTTTTTCTAAAAAGTATACCAAGTTGAAAAAACTTTTAATATATTATTGTAAAAGCGAAATAAGTTGATAACTGGTCATATTCGCTTTTACTGATATATTTTTTATTAATAATAGAAAGAAAAACAAGCTAAAAACGTACTTTTCGCCAATTTACTGAGCTTTTTATATAATTGTTACACATTCTATAGGATACTCTTCGCAGTGTTCTTGTAAATAATGTTAGTTTTTGTGATACCAATTTTGTTATCAAAAAAAATTTACGAAAAAAAAACTGGAAAAAAAAACATCAACCTGTCTGGGATTTGAACACACCATCTTTGGATTGTAGGGCAAAACTTTAACCACTGGACTATCACACATTACTACAAAAATTAAATGGTTAAGTGGAAGAGCAGAAGGTTACTTGTAACTATTTCTGAACGCCATTTGTAAATTTTACAACTTGTATGTTTACAATAAAGACATTTATTATTATTATTATTATTATTAAATGTGTGTAATAGCGAGTGGTCTCTGGCAACGGGAAGTTTTGAAAATGTTGTTATTTTGTAACTATGTATAGCTGGCCATGGATTTATTTGTCATATTGTCTGCCATTATATGCCATTTGGTAATCATGAAACGGTGGTCCGGTGAGCAGCGTGCTTTTGCAATAAGATCGTATTATAAAAATAACGACAGTATAGTTGCTGTGCAGCGGTAATTTCGACTACACTTGCGATTCCTCGTCATGGGAGAATTCCTTCCGCTCATGCCATAAAATCGTGGATTCGTAAATTTGAAGAAACAGGTACAGCCAATAAATCCAAACTTAAAGGACCCAATAGAAGTGTTAGAACCCCTGAAAACATTGAACGAGTCAGAGCATCTGTTGAAGACAGTCCAAAACGTTCAGTTAGAAAACGAGCCCAGGCGTTACGCTTAGGTAAATCTTTGCTTAGAATTTTACACAAGGATCTGAATCTTCATATGTATAAATCCAAATAGTTCAAGAAATAAAACCAACAGATTTCCCAAGACGTCTACATTTTTCTGAAATTATTTTAGAACGTGGAGTTAATCACAATTTGTGGTTTTCTGATGAGGCTCATTTTCATTTATGTGGCTACTCCAACAAACAAAATTACAGATATTGGAATTCCGAAAATCCACAACACTTCACCAAAAACGGTTACATAGCCCGAAGGTAACAGTTTGGTGTGCAATTTCTTCAATGGGAATTATCGTCCCTATTTTTTTTAAACAGTGATGGAAATGCTGTGACAGTCAATTCTGCACGCTATACCGAAATGATCAACCAGTTTTTGACGCCACAATTAAACGTGTTTCCAGGGATTCAAGATTGGTGGTTTCAGCAAGATGGAGCTACTCCACATACCACAAGAGAATCAATAAATGCCTTGCAGAGATTATTTCCTGGTCACATTATCTCCAGGCGTGGAAACTTTGAATGGCCCCCAAGGTCGCCAGACCTTACGGCATGCGATTACTTCTTGTGGGGCCACCTGAACCATAAGGTTTTTGTTGACAAACCAAGAAATATTCAGGAGTTGAAAATAAAAATCCGTGAAGAAATTGCCAATATTCCGTTACACATGTTGCATCGTGTAATAGAAAATTTCACCAATCGTATTCAAGAGTGCGTAGAGATAAGAGGAAGACATTTACCAGGAATTATTTTTAAGAAATAAAAAATTCATATAATTACCTAGCCATTCTTATATCTTGTTTTAAATAAGTAAAGTTACTTTCAAAATTATGATGTTTTCAAAACTTCTCGTTCCCAGAGACCACCCACAATCTTTCGAGAATCATATTTCAATGCATTAGATATATTATTATAAAATATACATTAGTAAAATGTATAAACAAAAAAAAATATATTATAGAGATAATATTTCGCAAGATTTCTATTTAAGTACAAGCGACAAAAATTAAGAAAATATTTTTTTAATTAAATGATTAATAACATTCTTATTTACTGATTGATTTTTTTTTCAAAAACAATAGTGTTCTTCCTCTAGCTAATACTAACTTACTTTCCAAATATTAATACAATCGGACTTTTCTTTCTTGAGTTATCGTGCTTACAAGAAACCTGTTGGCCGGACAGACGGACAGACAGAGGGACATTTTGAAAGTTGTTCAGAATTCATTCACTAACACAATGATATGAAAATGTTTTTTCTACGAGTGATATTTCCGGTTTTAGAAATGTACCGATCAAATGCAATATACTCTTCGTTTTTACGAAGAGTATAATAATGTACTGCTCTGAGCTGAACGAAAAATGCTGAAAGTGCATTGTATTATTAACATGTATCATATCTTTAAATATCTCACACGCTTATGAATTCTGATGAGGCATATCTGATATCATATTATGCGTCAAGGTCTTTTAAAGTGTTTTGTTTTACTTTGTTTTCATTATATATCTTATCATAAAAATTAATTTAATCTTCCGCGTTCACGTAGAATTTCTGCCCACATTAGTGTAAGTGATTGTCTACATTTTTGTCATATTAAATGACGGTAAGTTTGGATAACCACATTAATATAATGTTAACAATAGGAAACTTAATATGTATGTATAGTATTAACCTGAAAGTACCCCGTGTGTTAAGGTGAGTCTACATGGTCGAAACGAACCGCAAACCAATCCTCGAACTTAGTCTGGAACACGTGCTTCTTTCCACGTGAGGATTTCCAGCATTTCTAACCTCATACATTTAGGAACTATGCATTTAACCGTGAAATTTTTAAGTAAATCCTATTTTTATTGTATTATTAATCATTAACAATATCTCTTTCAATTCGCCTTTCCATAAACAATACTGTCCAAGTTTATAATAATATGTTTCCAATTAATTGTAATCCTTATGAATCATGCAAATAAGTTTCACAATTATCCATGACAAATTTTCAGAAAATGCGCTAAGAATGCATGTATCGCAGATTGCCTACTTTCTTGGACTCATACGTCAGGCTAATTGAGCCAATTAACTCGAGACATTTTCCTTATGTCCATTTCATACTTAGGCACTGATTAAACTACATAAATAATAAATACATAGAAAATCAAACTTCTGGGTACTACCGTGCGTGGTCGAAATATACATGGTCTGCATACAGATGGTCTGTTCACTCCCTTCAATAGCATGACGTCAAATCGTACCGCTTGATCGAGGCACTGTCTCAATCTGCTTTTGACCCTCAGTACCCACAAACTGCATGGTGCGAGGCCTGGCTTGTATAGCTCTGCCCAATGAGCTACTAACCTAACCTAATAACTGTACGCCTACATCACGTCACGGAGTTCGGATCGTGTCATTTCGACTATTTAGACGTGATTTGGTACATGTCCACGCTCACAACGAGGTTCTTCTCGAGATTCATTTCGGTAATCTGTACCCACCAAAACGCGATGGAGTTCGGATTGCGACTCGGTTCGACAACTTGGACGTGGTTCGTCTCCGGTTGAGTTCGATAATTGGACCTACCTTAATGCTCTATGTTGACCATCTAATTATTTTTGAAAACTACTGAGTCTTATTTATGACATTTTTTTTGACATTGTATTCGATGAGCTCTATTCGACAATTTTGAAAAATTTGTAATTTTCATATTTTCAAGGCCTACTAAGTTTCGAGATCGACTGTTAGGCAATTTTTTAGCGGCAAATTGCATAGCGTATTCGATTCGGCGTTATTTCAAATACACGTATACAAAATTTTAGCTCGATGCCTCACATAGATTGTTTGCTATTTAATGACCAAGTATTACAATTCTTTGCTTTTCGCGCTTTTCGACTGAAACTGCATAAAAGTTTGTTATGAAGTAATAAAAGAAATGTGGAAAAATTATTATTTGTAATAATTGGGGAGCCCTCCTATCTATACGTGCCCCCCGATCCTTGGGGACAATATTTTTTATAAAGATAAGCCTAAGGAACAATTTTAGATGTCCCCCCAAAAAAACAACTGGTTGTACTTTCAAAATGGCGGCCATATGTTAATAAAAACTGTTGCCAATGTTGTTTCTGTCATTTAACACAAAAAGTAAAAAAAGCTGGACAAACACTTTTTTCACAAAAAACAAGAGGTGCATAAAATTTTCTACGATTTTGTTCCTATACAATATTTTAGTAGGAGTTACCATTTTCCAGATAAATGAGTCCAAAATTAAGAAAACATGGAAATTCATATATCGGTAAAATCACTTAGAGGAAATAACTTTGACAGTTATTGTAAGGCGTATAATATAACTTTATATTATTAACATGACAAAAAATAAAATAAACTGAAAAAAATAATAATAATATTACAATTTGCAGACATTTATTTCGAAAACGGTAACAATAGGGTTAAAAGTGTTGATTGTGACATCTTTTGGATTCTGCTAGCTCATTCCAATAAAATTAAATGTATATTACTCTTCGATACCGGATTTGGTAATAAAAGAAAGCTTATTAACATATCTGCATTAGCAGAAGAGTACGGACGTCAAAAATGTTCGGCATTTCTGTGCCTTTATTCATTTACTGGATGCGATTCAGTCAGCGCCTTTAAGGGAAAAGGAAAGATAAAATGCCTAAAAATGTTACCTTCTCCCAAATATACCAAATATATCCGAACATTTCAAGATTTGGAGAGCAGCTGGAATATTGATGATAAATTAGTCGCATCATTAGAGGAGTTTACTTACATGTGCCATATATGGATCAAAGAAATGCGCTAGCGTGGACGAGCTTCGCCTAATTGCCATTAGACAGAAATGTGGTGACAAAGATATGTCTTTATCAATTGACACTAAAGTTGATTTTTCTTCGATTCCACCATGAAGAGCTTGCTTTATCGAGCATATTAAAAGGAGTGCTTACCAACGCGTATTTGGCGATTAGCCGACGAAGGTATTCACAATATTCCAAAGCTTTGGAATGATTATGGATGGCAAGAAAATGGAGAAACTCTTCGGCGTTCAGCAGATAAAATACTGCCTCAATCGCCTACTGAAATTCTTCAGGAGATGATTCCAAATCAAATCATAATAGACGAAGAAGTCTTGGAAGAAATATTCGATGTATCGGGAGACAGCGATAGTGAATCTGAAACCGAACGTTTTATATTGAATTTTATATTTTATTTTAAGATCTGAGTCATTTATCTGGAAAATGGTAACTCCTATCCAAATATTGTATAGGAACAAAATTGTAGAATATTTTATGCACTACTTTGTTTTTTGCGCAGAAAGTTTTTCTCCATCCTTTTTAGTTTTTGTGTTAAATGACAGAAACAACATTGTCAACAGTTTTTTTTTAACATATGGCCGCCATTTTGAAAGTACTGCCAGTTTTTTTTTGGGACATGTTTAAAATTGTTCCTTAGGCTTTAATCTTTATGAAAAACATTGTCCCCAAGGATCCGAGGGGAGGGGGGGGGGGACGTACAGTTAGGGTGGGCACGCTCTATTATTTCTAGATGCTAGGGACTTTAAGACTGTTTACTGATGTTCAAACACAATAAAAAACACAACCTCCTACCGATTATGGTCATTTCAGGACTTCCTTAACTGGACTAACAGCTTTATATTTAATACTTTTTCATAGGTATCATTTTATCTTAACTTAAAAAAGTTGGTAATGATTAAAATAACAATAAATGTTTAGAGTGTATTTTTAGTAACAATAAAAACGTAAAGATATTGTCACTAATTTATAATACTAAACAGAATCTTATTACATGGCGTAGAAAACTATATAAATATTTAGTAGTAATCGACGAAAATATTTGCACAATCAATGACTGTACTAACCCGTACGATTTTTTTTATATTTTTTTTCCGCGAAATATCGGACATGTAAATTAATTAATATAATGTTTCAGTTGACCTGAATTTAAATTTTACTTCGATTGGGGTCATTTTTTCCGTTTGTTACAAACCACAGCTCTAATCAACTGAAATGATGAACTTAATTTGTTAATTATTCAGTACTAGAATTTTGTAAACAGCCATAACAAAAAAGAGCAACAACAAATAACTGTTATGGAGCGTGTGTAATTTGTTAGTATCATTAAAAAGTGACAACCTTGGAGGCAGCTGTTGTGCGAAACTTTTTTAATCAGTTTGATAATTACGTACAGGGTGTTTAGTTCGAGAATTTCACAAATAAAAGAATATGTTGTACTGTCAATTTTTATTAAATTTTAGGTTAAACTATACTATTTCTTTCAAATTGTGGTAATATATAATATATAGTAATATCTAGGCTGCTCCTTGTCTATCTGGAACTATTTCAATTTCCTTACTTTTATATTTTGACTTTATAAGTTGTTAACTAGGCTTTTGCAATTTAATTAGATAGAAAATTCTTCAAGAAACACTTACATGTAAAGGTTGTGATAAGGTCATATGGAGACCAGTTAAATCTAATGTCTTAAAACCCAGTTACAAAATAATTATCACTGCGGCAACTGAAATTTAACAGAAATGGCTACCAAACAGGCACATCAGTTATTACAAATGCCATAAAGCTACACATAGAAGCAAGTTAAACACACTCACACAGGGAAGGTAAAAATGCACTTAGATCGGGAAATCGAAATGTATTTTTCTTATTTTAATTGCTTCATTTATATTAACGTCCTAAGTTTAGCTAATGTTTACTCCACCACTTAACCAGGACGGCGAGATGAGATTCGGTCACCCATCCAAGTGTCGGACTCGCCTGGTGTGCCTTGACTTACCGATCGCGGTCTCGCTACAACAGCAACAAAAATAATTTATTAGTAATTAAGTGTACTTGTAATGTTCCTCGCCGGAACCTGGCCGGAGCCAGTCAGACAACCACGGTGCGCAGCGCCGTGGTGGGTGTAAGGCTGGGTGGGGCAGGTCCGGCTTGGCTTAACGGTAATGGTTTGTGGTTAGAGCTCCTGCCTGCCTAGGAAGACTTAAAACTAAATTAAAAGTACTGATACGTGTCCAGATGGACCTAAAACTTATTAATATTACACTAAATAACTAAAACTCGCTGAGCGAAACACTTACTTAATAAATTTTGGTTGTTGATACGGTAAACACAATTAAACGAAAAAAACCGTTTTCAGTCTAGAGGGGATTTGGAAAAAAATAGCAAAAAAGGGGACAAAAATAAAAGAACGAATAATACATACATAAAGGGGGAAAGATGGATTGGAAAGATATAAAGTTAAGAAAAGATAAAGCGTAAGGATAGAAGTAAGTTATCGTGTGGCTAAGGGAGTTGCCGGAAAATAGGCAACGGCTGGTATGGTAGGGGATGTATGATATCGAAAAGTATGGCGTTATGCTCTCTGATTCGGGTAATATTGCGGGTTAGCGGGATATTGCTCAATTTGAACTGATAAAATTTTTGCGATGTTTCTTGGACGTAGTCCGCTAGTGGGGTTTTATGTCGTAGCAACGTGCATAGAGATCTCTGAAGGAGGTATACCTACCAGGGTCTGAAATGAGGCGCATAAATTTGTGTTCTAATACTCTCAACTTCCGCATTGTCGTGGTACCGTACCTCACTGAACTGTACATTACAATTCGTATCACTTATTTAACCTCTCAGAAAGAACTCCCTGCTTAACTGAAAAACAATAATTTAATTTTTAAACTTCTTAAGTTAAAAATGAGGGTTAAATAAATAAATATACAGAGTGTTCCGGATTACCCCCATCCCCCTTTAAGTGCTTATTCTTCATGCAAAAATAATAAGAAAACTTCCTATAAACGTGAGTCTGGAAATGTTTCTTAAGGAAGCTACGGCCTTCTTAGGATGGCGCCTAAATAGAGGCTTTTACTAATTATCCTGGTAATACTTGAAGACAACTTTATGAGACTTGGTTCACGATTTTACATTATTAAGGCCTAACCAAAATTAATTATATCCACAGACGGAGAAACAAGGGCAAATGTTTTTACATTTTCTTTTTCTAGTTTACATTTTAAGTAGTTTAAGAATTAATTATGCATGTAAAATTAAACCTAAAGGCGGTTTCGGGTATTTCTGAACACCCTGTATATCAATAAACACTTTAAGTCAGTTCCTGCATCATTCATCGGTGTACATATCGTTCCATTTCTAATAACATTACCATGAATACATACAGTCTATAGGCTGGACATAGGTCATTTACTAGTCCTGTATTTGGACGCAGTATATGCAAGAAGTCTGCAGTAAAGACTCCTCAGCAGCTTTGAGCTGGTCTGTTATAATATCTATCGTTCTAACATGATATTTTGTTTCTTGGTGGTCGCTACACGCTAAAGTGCTCGGGATTTAATCAGATAATAAACTGTCCATTTACGCAAGCACACTCTCGAAAAATTTTACCGATAAAATTTTAAGCACTAGTGATAGTATATATACGACAAATACCTTGATATATGATTTGAATCAAAGGCTTTAACAGAGGCGCAGAAATACAAATTGCTCTGAGATTCTTTACCTCAAATTTAATACGGGACTTTAATTTACTTTATACTAAAATTGTAACATTTTATCTTACAATCAGGACCGGCCTTTGGGGCACGAGGGCGCCGTATCCCAGTGGGCGCCACGAGCTTAATATAAGTCGCTTTTTTCTTTCGAGTAAAAGAATGAGGACGAAAAAAAAAATTGTTTTGGATTTTCGTCGATTTTGAGATGAGGGCGAAACATTTTTTTTTTCTGTCTTGACCAGAAAAAGGAGCGCCTTTCAAAGTTTCGCACGAGGGTGCTTGAGGAATTAAGGCCGGCTCTGCTTAAAATGATTGTAAAACATAGTTTTACCGAAAACAGAAATTAACTACACCTTTGTAACGGTTTCAGTGTACGATTTCAAAAAATGTACCTGGTTTTAACGAAAACGTCAACATAATACACGCGCAGACAATTTTTTTCAATATTTACGTGCGTGGAATGGTGAAAGGAATTTCTGTATAATTTTTTTTAGTGACGTTAAAACGAGATTATGTTTATATTTATTCGACTTGCCCAGCAATAACAAGAATAACATTAATACATATATTTTAATGATCTGCTATATTTCCTTTCCAGTATTAATTGCGTTGTTGTGTGATATCTTGTTTTTGCTTTCATGATTGGATATTATAAAGCAACGCTGCTAAAAAATTCCGGTAATGTTCGGAAAACAAATATTGACAAAATGTAATATAATAGTATCACAAACAACCACTCTATTTTCGATGAATATTGACCGCTTGCATTATTATTATAACAATATTACTTGTGTCAGCGTCTAAAGGCTTGTTTATATACCCTTTAAAGTTCACCAGTTTACGCAGTATAATACTTGTATGCAGGGAAACATTTTTATTGTATGATGTATTGTATGTCTTTAGTGCAACCAACTCAAAACATTAATATACATCCTACCAAATATGAAAACTTATCTATGCAAATATGAATCATTTTAGTGGAGTTTCCGCATTAATTTTCTAGTTTTATTTCAAATTGCTGTGAAAATTTTATTTTAGGTCCCATCTTGAAGCCTGAGAATTATATAATAGTTTTGGTCCAAGTGGGGAACGATCAGCACCTTTCTGTAGAGGCAACCTCTGGCAACTGAGTAAGGAAACAATTTTAAAATTATTGTAATTACCACCGTGAAGTTAGCCCCCCCCCCCCCCCCCATTTTCAAAATTAAGACATTTCTCAATACTAATCGTTTGCTCGTTGTTTGCTAGTGATTGCTCGTCAATTCCTTTCGTTTGCTCATTTCTCCTTGGAAAAACCACAGAGGATATTGAAATTGATAAAAGCAAACTTTTCAATCTTCAGTGCCCAATTTGTTTGCTCGCCGTTTACTCGTCGTTTGCTCCTTGCTCGTGTTTCTTTATCTATTGTCTCCGTTTGTTCGTCATTATTTATAATGAGAAAAAATATATTAAAAGATGAGGAATTATCTAAATGTATCTGCTAACATTTCTTCGTGCGATTCGTTTGCTCGTCACTTTTTTCGTTTGCTGTCATTTTTAATTTCAAAAGTGACCAGAAACGTTAGTGGGTGGCAGTCAAACGCCTCCAAGTGATTTTTGCCTGGCTAATCTTTTGCTCGTCGTTTTCCTCGTCACTAGTACATTCATAAATGCATTATTGCCATTTTAAACTGACGATTACATGCATAATTGCAAGTTTAAACTTACAACAATTACGTATAATTGTCCTGTTCTACGCTTTCGTAGTTGGTACTCTCCTTATCGATGTTTCATGTAGATTTAGGGAAACTAATATATTCTGTGTTTGTTGCCTACTGGTTCTTAACAGATGGCGCTGCCATCGATTGGATTCCTGATTTAAAATTTGAATGTTACAATGAGCAATAAATATTCTAGTGAATATGATTCCGAAAGAGATTGATCATTTGAATGAATGCAATGTAATCTATAGAATATTTGAGATTAAAAAGTATAAAATAAAATATCTAAGCAAATCTCCTAAAAACTTGTTCCGTGGAATTTTTAACGATACAGGTTTGGTACCAATCTCTTCACAAAAAAACGTAGATTATGAATTGATGTGGTGATAAGTAGTAAATAGTGAGAAAAAGGTTATGGCTTAAAAACATGATGGCGTCAAGGGATTAGAACACAGGGAGCTGGGAACTTTTTTAGAAAGCAACGACATTTTTGTTAGATACGAATGTACTTATTATACTTCTAAGACTCCTTACGAGAGGCAGCCAGAAGTAGGAGAGCTGGACAGAGCGGGCTCCCCAAAAAGTTCAAGGAACCCCGTTATTTCTTATAAAAATTGAATTTCGATCAAATCGACTGCTTTTTTAAAATGTTGTCGAATTCTCATAAGACCAACTCGATTCTTCCTCTAATTTCTGAGACACAGCTCAAAAAAGTTACAAGTGGTCAAGTTAAAAAAAGTCCAATAAAGGTCAGATAATTTTTTCGGAATTTTTTCTCAACTTCTATGTTTCAGAAAAAAATTGTATGACATACCTACTAACATAAATACATTAATAAAAGTTTATCAAAATTCTGAAAACATTTCCTGACCTTTATTTTATTTAAGGATAGTGCGTTTATTTTCGGTTTATTAAAAATATTTAAAAAATTATAAATGGAATATTTAAAATAGTTTCAGGTACTTCGCATTGCTTTAAGGAATACAGCCGTATATCGTAAATTTGTTATATAGTTAAATTCCATGCTCTAATAATGAAATTAGGAACTATTTTCATTGAGAAACTACAATATTTAAGTATAACAGAAATTTACAATAAAAATGTGTATAATTGTATTCGTTAGAACATTTTTTTAATCTGTTTATTTAACGTCGGCCTATTTCCGCTACCAGGGCCTATCACCGACGCCAGGAGATGAGCTGGAAATTTTGCCGAACCTCTTCTCGTAAGAACAGTAGGGATCTTTTACTTGCCTAACATTTAATAGACAATGGACCGCCTGCTGTACATCCCCTCCACTACGTAATCCTTGTCTTGAAATTACATAGCTTCCACGTATACACGGATAAACAAGCCGCTAGAAGGTGGGACGAGATCGCTGTGTTTCCCAAGATGGATTTCACCCATCCAAGTACTAACTGCACGTTGCTTCACTGGAGTATCGAGATACATACACAGTGAAGACTCATCTATGCTCGCCCCTATTCGTTAGAACAATAGCAAGGTTATACTATATTTTTTTTTTATAAATTTATAATAAACCGAAAATAAACTCATTTTCCTCTCACCCTGCAAAATCCTATCTTTTTAATCATTTTTTGACTGGCATTTTCCCGCTAAATTACGCTATTTTACGAGTACAAAATTCCTGAAATGTGAAATAACCCAAACTATCTAATTTTGACAAGCTGCATATCAAGAAATATCCATTTTTGGAGGTCTTATCCATTTTATGAGATAACTGAGCACTACAATATATACAAATTTCAAAACTTTTCGCCGAAACCCAAATTCCTTTTAAAGCATACAGGAGTTTCGACTTTTTTGGAATACCTGTCACCCCCCCCCCCCCCCCCTGCCCAAGCCACTGATAAGGAGTCTTAAGAGTTCTAGAACTGCAATCAGTTAAATTGATACCTTAAAAACAAATCTAGTACTCTGTGCGCTAATTCCTTGACACCATTTTGTTTTAACCCTTAACTTTTTCCCCACATGATTTACAGCTTATCAGCATGTCAACGTTTCTTGAGTAAGAGATTTATACCGGGTTGTATCATAAATAAAATTATATAAAAAAAAATTTTTTAAGAAAAATCTTTTACTTGAAAAAACTGTACTAAAAAGTAAAAATAATTTTTTAAAATTCATACACCTGGAAAACAAAAGCTTTGCGGACAGTCATGTAGCACTATTGTATAGTTACTTTGCTCAATTGAACGCCCCCAAAGCTTTTGGTTTCCAAGTGTATGAATTTAAAAAAAATATTTTTACTTTTTAGTACAGTTTTTTCAAATAAAAGCTTTTTCTTAAAAATATTTTTTTTATCTAATTTTATTTTTACTTTTTAGTCTACTTATTTTACAGACAAACAGACAGACAAAACCCTTTCATTTGATACAAATGGCAAGGGAGTCGTGAAGAAAAAGATAATCATCCTAGGGCGTCCGCCATATTGGACTTATAATGGCGTTACATAGTTTATCGTATTTTACTCGTCAAACCCTTTCATTTGATACCCATATCAAGGGGGTTGTGAAGAAAAAGATACTCCGCTATCTTGGGGTGTCCGCCATATTGAATTTAGAATGACGTGACATAGTTTATCGTATTTTACACGTCAAACCCTTTCATTTGATACCTATATCAAGGGGGTTGTGAATAAAAAGGCGATCCGCCATATTGAATTTAGAATGACGTCACACAGTTTATCGTATTTTACTCGTCAAACCCTTTCATTTGATACCCATATCAAGGGGGTTGTGAAGAAAAAGACGATCCGCCAGCTTGGGATGTTCGCCATATTGAATTTAGAATAACGTCACATTGTTTATCGTATTTTACTCGTCAAACCCTTTCATTTGATACCCATATCAAGGGGGTTGTTACTAAAAAGTCGATCCGCCATCTTGGGACGTTCGCCATATTGGATTTAGACCGATAATGGCTATACTATGTTGCATTATCACCGGACTTATACACGTGTGCCAAATTTCAAAGCTCTAGCTTAATTAGAACTAGTCGAAATTCAGCCTGCAAGATTTCACCTAAACAAACTAACATACATTCATACATACAAACATTGCAAGTTAAATAAAAGCTTTTAAAAATTCCACGGGAGTGCTCTTGCTGACAGACTATTAGTATTTTCAGGCTTTCATAACTGAACATAAAAGCCGGGGGATTTTTTTTACATTTTCGCTTTGTGTCGAAAAAGTTTTTTTTTTTTTGGTGCATTTTTTTAACACGTTTTTTTATATACATATATTTTTTACCAGTACTTCATACAGTTCAACTGTCTGTCTTTTCTCGTAAGAGACAAGTAAGTACCTATTCGTATTACTTAATAATAGAAAGGTGACCCTGAATTACGTGTTGTTAAATAAAAGCTGATAAAAAAAAACCAGCAAAATATGTTTGTCACTTTTCAATTTATTTATTTAATTTTTTTATGTGCATGACGCGTTCTACAAGGCATCCCATTTTACTACTATGATAAAAATAATATTTGGGTTCCAATTTAATCTCGTCCATTAGCTGTTTTATTGAGTTTTAGAGATATTTATAGCAAGTTAAACAAACTGCTTTAAGAATAATGCGTGAAACGCATTTCCCTGGAACATTATAAAACACTTTTTTGAAGCCTAATTTTTCATTCATTAATAAGATGACCGGATATTGGGATATTTAATTATTTTTTTCAAAAGTAATAACAATATTAATGAAGTTGATAGGTACATAAAATATTATGCCATATAATAAATTACTTTTACACAAGTTCCGTGAGAAGAGTCGATTTTGAGTTAAAAAAATTTGTAAAAGCCTCTGTTCTGTGTGCCAACGGACTCGGATTTATTTCCGAAAATGGAAATTATCTTAGTTTTGCTTCTGATTTTAAAACCACAATCATAAAATCGTCGTTTTCCTTTGATTGTTTAATAAAAATTGAATCAGTTCATCTACGTTACAAACTAAAATGGTCATTAAAAATTGAAAAAAAAAAAAAATAGGTTTGTGGAGAATTCATTTTCGACGAGAAAGAGTGAAGTGTATCGTTGAAATCAGAATAACATCTACTTTTGAATGGAACAATGAAAGATTGGTATTATGTCAAAGTAAAAGAGAGCCTGTGCGCGAAAGGGGCACTAAACTTCACCCAATCTGCATCAAAACATTTTCAGCTCTTATACGACACAAATATTATCCTTGTGTCAAAAATCAATATCGGTTCTCTAGTTTCGGCACTATCGTATCCGTATACATTCTTTAAAAACTATTTTTTCGTGTTTCTGGAACCTCAAAATCTAAGTATATATAGTCTTATCTCAATTTTCAATTTTGGACAGATATATCTCCATTTTTATAGGCGAGAAGAGGTTAAAACAAGCTAAAAACATACTCTTCGCCGATTTACTGAACTTTTTATATAATTGTTGCACATTCTATAGGACACTTCGCAGTTTTTTCTTGTAAATAATATTAATTTTTGGACATTCTAAATTTTGTGATGCCAACTTTGTTGGTGAAATACTCGTTAGTATAAAAAATATGTAAAAAAAACATCCATCCTGTCTGGGATTCGAACACACGACCCTTGGATTACAAGGCAAGCAAGCAAATAAAATATATTAATATTCTGGGATACATATGCGCCTCCCCAAAGCCTGGCCCGGAGCCAGTCAGTCAACCACAGCGCCTAGCGCCGTGGTGAATGTAGGGCTGGGCGGGGCAGGTTCGGTTCAGCTTGGCTTGGCTTGGCGACAATAATAAAAAAGGACAATTGAAATTCCTATCCACCTAGCGTGGGTTTAAAATTAATATGTTTAAAAATAATGCTGCCCACATGGGCCTCAAACCAATACATATAAAACTTGGAACTAGTTACTGGTTGTAGCACTGAATAAATTTTGGCTGTTGACTCGGGTGAAAAGCGAAACAAAAAAACCCGTACGAGAACTGCCGACGGTGGTCTTCCTGACGCCAGAAAAATGTGGTGGAAAAAGGATGGGGTTTAAAATGTTTGTTTTTTAAAGGTTTATCGGCCAAAATGAAATTTTTGATGACAAAAAGAACAAAGAGATAAAGAAAAGACAAAAATAGAATCTGAAAGTAATTCTAAAACAATATTTTTAAAAAGTACGTGATTTTTTAATCGGTTTTATTTAAATGTAACATAATTTTTCTGAAGTGAAACTCTGCCGCGCCGGTTCTAAACCATTTAATAGGCACTTATGACAACACCGTACTTTGGAACGAACTGGGTTGAATCTAAAAGCATAAACATATATTTGATTGATCGCATGTGTGTTGTTTACTCGTATAGTGAAGAAGTGGAGAATATCCAGTTCGCCCAGCCCTGCCATGAAAAATTGTGCCTGACCCTGTATTTAATCAACTATCATCGTATATTATAACGCAAGCAAACTTGTTTTTTTATACGTTTAAGATTAATATCGTAAGTAACAGGTTGAAAGAAGGTGTGATGTTGAGATCGTTTTAAAAGATGTTTATCCAAGTTCCAGCGGCCTTTTCCTCAGTGGCGTACGCTACGCAGAAGTGGAGCAGGGTTGGCACTTATTAGAAACAGTAAAAAAGACCTACCGAAGCGAAGTATTCAAAAATTTCTTTCTAGATGTCATTTATAGTTGGGAATTTAGTGGCCCAAATTCTATCGTTATATGTGAACTCGACGAACGCAAAATAGGATTGAAAAAGACACAAAAATATGTTTTCCAAAATGTTTATATTTCGATATTTTTAACGGCCTATAAACGACAGCGGTGTAGGTAATTCATTCGAAAGCAGAAACATGCTCAAAGCGTGCGGTTAGAAGTCGCGCCTCCCCAACCGTTCGTGTATAGGATCGATCACATCGTAATTCGAAATATAAAAATAAATGCATTGCTATATTGTTTGAAAATTTACTATTTTTATTTATAAGACGCCAAGATGCAAATAACATGAATGTGCATAAATAAAGTATAAATAATAAAAGGAAAACATATTTAAAAACTAATTTGTATTTATAAAATACAGTAAAGAATAATAAATATAGGTACAAACATAAAAATAGGGAAACATCAAATATAAACCGCTAGTAGTATTTTAAGAGCACATATATATATATATACTTTATTGCAAAATACGTTGAACAGTGCACGTTATTTTAAAATGCTCAATAAAAACAGTTTGATTGCAGTGAGCTGCAGCAGAAATATTTATCCTGCGTGGCTAATATTTTACCATCTGCGTACTGCAGTTTCTGGTGTGTTGGTCGTTTTCAGTACAGACTAGACAGATAAACAGTAAAGGTACATTTAGATTAAGCCAGTACACAGGCCAGCTGTGCTCTCCTGTAGCTGTCTGCCAGTAACTATCCCTTTGTAAATACTTTATTCCAGTAACTGGACAGTCCAGCAGTCTCATCACTGGCATATCAGCGAATTCAAAATATTTTGATTTTACTAGCCACTGGCGTGCCCCCACCACAGTATAGGCCAGCAACTGGACAGGTGTAAACACTACTGCGGCCAGTTGACAAAATATCTAGGTGACGGTGAGGAACAAACGCTGCAATTTGTAAACTTGTAAAAAAATAATGAGAATTTGTGGAATGTATTTAGCAGCATATAACTCCCTTAAAATTGTTTATGAAGCTCCCCTTGACCTAGCATTCATCCAATCTCTTATCCAAACTCTCCTTTTTATTGTAATTTCTTCTATTTATGTAATATCAATGATAACGCTTTTAGTGTGTATGACGCCATATACGAATTATCCGTTCGTCCATTTTTCGTCACGCTAGACTACAAACACTGGCGTTTCGTATAAACAGTGTGGCTACTGGCCAACTAGCAGGGCAGTTACTGACTTAATCTAAACGCACCTTAATGTAATATGAATTATATTCCAATGAATCTAAACTCAGTTATACCCATTTAAAATATGAAACGCCACTGGCAGTGATATCATTTGACCACTCGTTGATAACTGTTATGATTATTTCGGCAGCTTGCAAGTTATGACGTGCACGCCAAGATCCATTGATAATACTATAAATCATTATTTCAGGCACAACGCACAGTGCGGATACTCAATCACAAATAAATAATATACCAATATACCATACCATGTGAGTCCAGATTAACAGTTTTGTGCCAAAATTGTGAAGATTATTGAATTGATCGAGAATAAGCTCATGGTTATAGAAATAATAATTTAAAAAATCTCGTCGATAAATTGGGGTGGTTTTGAAAATAAAAATAACTATGTAAAATTCTCAAGTTTTGAATTTGCATAGAATTCAACTACCGAATAAACGAAAAATGAGTAGGTAAACATAATGAAATTCTAAACCTCCGGGGATTTATATAGAATCAAGTGAAAAATAGTGAAAAATTCCTTTGTTGAAATAAGGTGCCTTTTAGGGAATGGAAATAGAAATAAACCTTCGCTCTCCCGAAAATAATGTTTTATTAAAAGTGATTTGTGATGAAGTTACATTTTTCAGTCGTGGAGAATGTTCAAGGTTATCCAAGAATGCTATAAGAGTACCGCAGGGGTCAGTGTGAGACTCTCTGATGTTCAGTGTCTGCATCAACGCCTTACCACAATTATTTATCGAATTTGAGAAAATGTTCACTGATAACAATACGTTTTTAGCATCAATTCAAAATCAGGTTGAGATTCAGGCAATCATTTTGACTAATATAGTACTATTAGCGAAATACCCGTACTCCGGCATGGGGTTAAATTATAATTAAAAATTAAACGGCTGAAATAGGTATAATAATATATTTGCAGATTAAAATAAAGAACGAAAAATAAAACTAAAAAAATAAACGAATCAAATAAGTCGAATGATATACTACCAAAGTATATAAGATAACCGGTATACCGACTGCCATGATACAATTCTTAATCCAGCTCGCATACAACATATGCACTTACGATGCACTTAATCTCTAACACTATTTATTGATCTATCCCTTCTTAATATGCTAATTACTTCTTTAGAGTTCCTCTATTCGGCTTCTGTAATCTGATCGATATTCTGAATGTCTGACTTATGGGCCATATGAGGGTCTTTTTCATTCAGTTATCGGCTCAAAATATCCAGAGAGGTTAAACGTTAATCATTCAATCAAAAAAAGCAAGAATTCAACTAATATCCACTTATTGAGGTCGTTCAAGTTACAGTAAATATATGTGCAAGAACCTTTCAAATAATATGTAAGAATCTGCCTACTGAACATGGCAAGGGCGGACGCCTCCTTTGGAGACCGTGTATCTCTACTACCATACAATGGAGAGCATGTAGTAGCAATCGACCTAACACAAAAAGATTTACAACTTCCTCGAAGAGATGATCCTCCGGTGCCCCTGTCCCGAGGTCAATTCTCGTCTTTTGTCTAAAAATTCTATTTTGAGGGCACATTTGTGGTACTTGCTAATTTTACGAATAATGGAACGACATGAATTTTTCCGAAAGGACTCCGTACAAATTCTTATATAAAAGTGGCTTCCGTTAAATTGGTTGGATTTTTGATGTTCTATATTTTGGGCCCCTGATCAAATGTCTCAATGGGTCGGAGATCCCAAACCACCAGGGCTTCAAGATAGAGCCAGTTAAAGTTGGGATTATGAGGTATTGGCCGTACATCGAACATTATTCAAATGATGCCCTTATTCTTGGGTCTGGAGAGTTTTGGTTGGCCTACGGTGAGGGAAAACCTGTCACCAACTTGTCAGATGACGTCACATTGTCATCGTCATTCTCTGTTATTAGGACAATTAGTCAACGCTAGAAGTAATTGTAGAGTGTACGTCTATTGACCCTTGGCCCATACCAAGTGGAATTAGCTCCTACATATATCCAGGATAAATGCTACTCACTATCAGCCATGGATATCTTTACAAATTGGCGAAGAAGAAAATGATAAAGAAGATGATGCAATGGTGAATGGAGAAGACGATCCTATCTTTGGGTATTATTGCTCCTACAAGGCTGGAATGAGGACTTTGGGCTGTTGTGCACATGTAGCAAGTGTCCTATGGTTCCTAGTTCCTAGGACACCACAGTATATAGAATACCCAAGTCGAGCTCTCCTCCATTTCATCCATCCAACTGGCTCTATCTTGAAACCCTTGTGGTTTGGGACCTCCGACCCATTGAGACATTTGATCAGGGGCCCAAAATATAGAATATAAAAAATCCAGCCAATTTAACGGAAGCCACTTTTATATAAGAATTTGTGCGGGGTCCTTTGCGCTTAGGGCGTTGAACGTTGCCGTCGTGCGATGGTGAAAAATGCACTTTCGAATTTTTTACTTTTAGTACCGCATGTCGTCGGGGACGTGAAAAAGTTTCTTTTATATCAAACTTCGGTGCTGATCAGTTGTGCACTATAACATCTTTTGAGATGAAGTGGATTTTTTGCTATTTTTTGGCTTGGATAGATTTTCCGAGGCCTTACAACAAGGGCACATATCTTTTATGATGTATGTCTTTTTTTCATGGTATACATAGGCGTTTTTGTGTAAAATTTACATTTTGGCAGCGCTTTCATTTTATTTAATGTGTGCTTTGCCTCTTATGTATGTAGCCAAATTGGAACCGCCATTTTGAATTTTGCAAACTTTGGAATTTTAGGGGGGGGAGTCGTGAATGTACTCCCTATCTTGATTCCTAATTTCAAGTTCTTAGATCATTCTAAAGTACCCAGATAATTAGTCGGATAGATAAATATAGGCAAAAACATAGTTATACCCTACTTATATGTACCATAGATAAAGTGACTCCTTCTATCTTAGAGGAACTGATTCAAAATGCAAATAATGACTTCTCTTGCCAAGACAAATACCTACATCACTTTATTTCAGTTATAATGAACGTTTTTGTTAGTTTTAATCAAGGTAATGTGTAGTAGCATACCTGTGAAATATGTTTCTAAGATATTTCTTCAACTGCAATTTATATAATGTTGCATGAAACTGTTACTCCAACTAATATATTATTATATCCGGTATGTAAATAACGTGAACTTACTGGTTTTCCTAGCAGTCAAGAAACTAAGGTGTTAGTAAGTAAATGACCGGAAATGTTATTCCATTTAGGCATTAAAAGTTCGCCATAATCTGTTTTAAAATATGTGTTGCCATGGAATTTATACCTACGGTGTCACGTATGCCCTCCGCGTTGCAACAGAATTTTTAGGTCGATTGCACGATATTCCCAAAATAATTCAGTTTATTTAGATAATGTTTCAGTAATAGAAAATTTCTACTTAATATCGTAAGTGTTATTTTAAGAGCCAATAACAACAAAATTCGTTTCTTGCTAGTGTAATAATTACATCGTAATTCATGTGACTTTTTTTTATTTTTGTAGAAAATACAAAAATAAAATTAACGTTTTTGGTTTACACAAAGGTAATATTAAAGTGTATAATAAATAAGATAAATCACAATTTTAAATAAATAACAGTAAAATAAGTAAAATGAAAACATCGTATTTTTGTTAATTGTAGATTATAGATTGTAGATTGTAGATTGTTCAAGGCTCTTTCAGCCCTACTTCACATCGACCTGAAAAGATCTTTTGTGACTTACCCTACAATTAGTTGTTGCCCTGGACTCCCAAGCTTTTTATAAAGCTTGTGATTTTTTTTGGGGGGGGGGGGGGGCTAATTTGTCTATATCTTCAGGCGTTAGTTCCACCTTTTCTAGGTACTTTAACCTAGTGCGGACTAGTATCTTGCATTCGCAAAGAATATGTTCCGCAGTTTCTATTGCAGAATCGCAGTGCAGTATCTGCACATATCGTTGTCTGCCTTGCCTATGTTCTTAAGATGGTATCTTAAGGGGCAATGGCCTGTTAAAAGGCCTGTCATCAGCTTTAAGTGAAGCCTTGTGGCATTCTTTAACGAATAAGTGAACTTTTTCGCTTGTCTTTGGCCTGGAGTATTCCTCCAGAAGGACTCTTTCTTACTGTTCCTTTTCCCATTTTAGGGCCTCCTCCGTTATGTGTCCCTTAGATAAGCCACAAAACGGTTCCGGCCCAAAAAATGGGGCTTCAGCTCCTCTTTTTGCAAGGGCGTCAGCTAATTCATTTCCTTCTAATCCCTCATGCCCTGGTACCTTGTTGTTTTTTGCCAGTTGCTTCAGGGATTGTCTGCACTCCCAGGCAATTTTAGACTCAAAGGTATAGGACCTGAGAGCTTTTAGCGCTGCCTGGCTGTCTGGAAATATATAGATATTTGCCCTTCTATTCTTGCATTCCCGGGCACATAGCATAGATTTCTGCTTGGAAGATGGTTGGGGTTTTGCCTAGGGCTCTAGATAGCCTACAGTTAGGCCCCGTTAATTACTCCTTATACAACTTTCTACTACTCTATCGATTATAGTAAAATTTGGACAGTATACGCATTAAGTAAGTACATATTTGCGACTGAGAAATATGGAGCCTTCCGTATCTTGTGCCTTTTAAACTTCAACATCTTTGGAATTAAATTTCAATATAAAATGTGTCCTTATTTAATACCGATTATTTCACTCATTAACGCTATAGCCAATGAGAGCCCGTTTTTTCAAAACATTGCACCAATCAAACGTCATTGTTAGTGGTAATTCAAGCTAGATCGGCTTTTGACAGGACCAACATGCAAAATTTATCGCTCTAATTTTTTAGGTCGCTGCAGCGGCAAATATGCGAAAATTTTTTGACGTTTTTTGTCGAGCTTTTAAGTTTTATCTATAAATATCTTCTCTAGCTTATTACTAAGTAATTGTTAACGTACTTACCTTGTAAATTGTAATATTGTATTATGTAGTAGCAAACAAAAACACACCTCAATTATAAAAGCGAATCTTGTCTGAAATATATAGGCTGTAACTTTTGCCTATCTGTAACTATGTCAGTTTTCCTAGTGTTCAATCAGGTAACAATTACACACAAAGATTGTACTTAATATAGCTCATAATACAGGAACAAGTCAAGCACAGCTTTCAATAGCTCAATAACGTAGTTACAAAGGTAAGCAAATCATTTATTATAAATGTCAAGTACACATTCGCTCTGGAACAAACTAAAAATGTATAATACTTACATATGGTAATCTACCAAAAAGTAACTCGTTGAATCAAAGCTGTGCATCAAACATTATAATTTGTTGTATTTAAAATTCTCTTTGCTTAACAAAGCAAACCTCAACATAATTCATAAATTTCGTAAGTTAAAAGTAAGGATTAAATACGTAAATATGAGTCGATGAACATTTGTTTATTTATTATGGAATATAACTTGTAGCGCTAGATGGCGCTCTCTATGTCAATCTCGGAACCATGGGTGTACATTTTATTTGGGCGAGACATCGGTACTAAAGTAGTGCTCTCTCTATCGTGCCTCGTCGTATTGCACCTCAGAAACGCCTGAAAGAAAGGTGTTAAGCCAGTCTATATATTATAATATCTAAGGTTTCAACTCGTTTTATTTACTAGTTGCCATGGAAACGTCACTAGATTATTTTAAAATATAGCGAATCTCCGTTGTTTCTACTGCGTTTGTTTCAGATTTGCTGTTTTGACAATATGAGTCGGTTTGGAAATATTTCTGTATATCAAATTAGTGATGAAATTGAAAATAAAGGTCAGTAAACTCCAAAAAGTGACAAGAAAACGTCTGAAGGCAGTTAATATTGAAGATGTACTTAATGAATTATTTATTCGTGAAATATTCTCCTCAAATACCACTCGTGCTTTAAATTTTATCTAAAAATTTGTTCTCAAGCTAAGTCGCCCCTAGTTAATATAACTCGTGCAAATTGGCAGTTTATTATCAAAGATTAAATCCCTCCCGCTAAAGCGGTCGGGATTTAATCAGATAATAAACTGCCAATTTGCACTCTTTATATTACCAGGCAACACGCTTTCGAAAAAATTTTCGATAAAATTTTAAGCACTAGTAATATTACATACGATAAAATGACCTGTTTTCGAGAAAATTTTATTTTACTGATGAAGGATCAGAGCTGAACTAAACTAAATTAAACGGAATCTATATAATACATTTTTAATATACAAAACAAAGTATGTATAAGGAATACAGTTCTAAAATAACCCTAATACTTTGCAAGTCAACAAAAAAGAACAAAAAGTTTTAGATTATAGACAGATTTTTTTGTTTGCAAGACCGCAAGTGAGGTAATATTAGAGGATTCCTCAAATTATATATTACACATTTGCTGAATACAAGATAACTTCATTATATTTGTCCTCGAAATTGACAGTAAAATAAATTGTTGTGCCTAGATGTCCCTCTAGATATTTTAAAATTAAGCATACTTAAAATATCTTCACAGTGTTATCGTGTAATTCTTGTAAAAGAATATTAAATATGATCTGTCTACGAATTTTTAGGTTATCTAGGGAAAACGTAGAGAGGTGTTCTTGATATGGGTAACCAATATGAGGATAAGTCAGCCCTAAAAGACGTATATTTTAAAAAAGAGTCAAATTTTATATGTGCATATTTTAAACTGGACATCATATTATTGATGCTTACTCAAGATGTGGTCAAGGTAATGCATAGTTACTTTATTGAATAGCATAAGATTGTTCAATTTGTAATTGAATAGAATAATATTTTGTTTTGTTTTAAATGCCATAGCGTTCTATTTTGCTTCATTTAAAGATAATTTGTCAAAGGAGCAATTTCCGAAAGTGTTTCGATTAAAGTTTTTTTATCAGGAAGACACATACTTTATGTAAAGAATGTTTTAGCCAATTTGACTGAATATTTTTTTCACTTGTTATTTTACACAGATTTCCCGGCGCCTTCGCCAATATGTTTCAAACTTTATTTTTTTTCTACGCTATTTTTATTAAAACAACAAATCTTTTTAGTGCAAAACTTGTAACGTGTAATTAGAACGTATTACAATATAAAATGTATGAAAGAAATCATGAATTCGAAAATTTTTTAATTGTACAAGAGGTAATTCTTGAATATTTCTTGAGCTGTATCTCGGAAACTAGACATGTGATCGAGTTGGGCCCACAAGAGCTTTTCAGAAAGTCGATCTGCAACATGTTAAAAATTCAGCCAATTTGACCGGAACCACTTTTCCATAAGATAAGTTCTGGATCCTTTGTGCAAATTAGCAAGAAAAACCTGATAGTAATTTTAAACTTTAAAAAAACATAAATGTCTATGACATATTTTGATTATTTCATGACAAATTGAATTGAGTCATGGCATACGCGATATTTTTTAACTTTAAATCGTGCGATTGCTCCACAACTGTTGGATAATGAAAATGAACTCTTGTGGTTGGTTCTAGCCCATTGAGTAATGCATTATTACCCACGACTATGAGTAATGAGCTCCATTAAATTCAAAACGTATCTATAATAAATGAATTATTCAATAGTCAGAAAAAAGTATTAAATCATCCATGTATAAAAGGTAAGATTGTCTACTATCTTAACATCGTTTGATTACCTATATATTTCACTAATAAAATGGTTGGAGTGAGGTAAATATTAAGAGAAAATCAAAATTTTTGAGTCAACGTTTAGCCTTTATTTTAAAGTATTCTCGGGATTGAATTTAATAAAGATAAATATTAAATGTAAATAACAGTAAACAAGTATATCAGGCAAGGAATTTCTAACAACTATATTCATTAGAGTTGGAACATTGTCGAATTTAATTCAATGAAAATCATTAAGCAATCCTGAGGGTGGGTGTTTTAAGATAAAAACGAAACATAGATTTTTAAAACCTTCCATTATTGACCACAACCAGTTTACTTGTGAAAAAATATGTGTGCCTTCAAACAAATTTTAAAAGTGTACCTAATTTTGAACCTTGATGTAGCTAAAACATTTATAAATCTAACATAATGGTATGCAAGTATTGCTTTCTATCAGTTAGATAAGATTTTTTTAATGGCATTCAACATAATCCATTAGCCAAAACATAAGACTTAAAAAGTGCAATAAGTTAATCCAAAAAGCCATACAACTCAAATTTTAAGAAGATATCGTGGTCTAGTCTATCGAAGGCGTTAGAAAAGTCAGTATAAAAAGGTGTCTGTTATTATATCCTTTAGATCAGAAATAAACTCTAATATTATTTAAATTGGTACCTGTTGAAAGACCATTGAAGAATCCGTATTGAACTATTGATATTTGATGCCTTGCATGGTTGAAAGTAAAATAGTAATAAAATTTCAAATGCTTTAGTGAAATTATTTATTGTGACTATGTATATGACTGCACTTGAATATTTCAGACCTGTAGATTGGAATCATTGCCGAGAATTTTCACTGCAATGAAGTTCTCTGGACTTTAGTGATAGCGATAATTTAAGCCTATTTTCATGCAGTTTTATATTTCATATTTATCCTCGAAAGTAGTTTTCTGTTCTTAAAATATGATTTTATAAATGCATAATTTTTGCTAATTTTTCTCTCTCAAGTTATGTTGACATTGTGTATAAAATTTGGCGAAGATATTAACCACGACTCCTTATCAGTAATATCAATTTTTCTCGGAAACAAATCTTTCTATCGGTATCTTTTATAAAATTGTTTCAGAATTTGAAAATGTCTCAAATTCCAAAAATTAATTTATGTTCAAAGTTTAGATGTAAAAAGCTTTAGGGAGGAATATTCCACCCCTGGTTTTCTAGACAATATCCGAATGGCACCATATTTGTCAATTACAGATGGTTACTTACTGTCTATATTATTCAAATTTGATTACCATCGATACAACCGTTCAGAAGTTATGAGCAAACAACCATCTTCAAGATTTAACCTTTCAGGGTGAACAACCCAGAAGGGGGCATCCTAGGTAAAAAAACTTACCAAGCTATACGCTCTAGAAATATTACCAGCATTTAAGTTTCTAATTGTAGGATACCTAAATAGTCCAATAATTATAATAATTTCCATCACAAAAAATGTTATCTGAGATTTTCCTTCAGTAACTGCTAGTGGAGGGGTTATAATAAAACCACAAAAATCCGTTCTAGGGGTGCCGCGCAATCGTCCCAAAAAACTACCTTCGGTGAAAAAAGCCTTATTTTACTGATAACTCGTTAACCGTTGAAGATATAAAAACTTGCTCATCATAAAAAAGAAAGCTTGACTAATTTCCTAAAAAAAGTCCTATTGTAATTTTGTTGTATATGCCATGGTTTTCGAGAAAATCGATATTGAAAAAAATTCCAAAAATTTGTATTTTTAATGCGCGCAAATTTTCGTTTATTTGAAATTTTTTACGCGCGGCCTATAGAAAAAATTAAATTGCTCGAAAACCATACAAGCTAGGAAGAAAAATCAAAATAGGTTTTAAAGGGGATATAAAATACTCTCGTGTTGCCATTTTTGATGGCTATTGATATTTATTAGTATATAAAAATAACAATATAATAGAGTTATCTCTTAATTTTTTGCGTTTCTAACTATTCACAGGCCCATAAAAAATAACTGACTTTAATATAAGTTATAAATGCATTATCTTTTAGTTCAAGGTAGTACTTCAACGCAGAAAAAGTTAGGAATAAAAATATCCACATTTACAAATTTACCACCATGTTGAAGTTAGCCAAATTTTGGCCAATTTTTTATTGCTTCCTAAAAATAAAAAAAAACAAACATCTTGAAAATTTAGCTCAAAAATTTTTTTTTGAGTTTATATATCATATAACTATTGTTTTTAATCATTTAATAGTTACAAAATTGCATAAAAAAAATACCATAAAAAAATTGAATATGCAGCCTTTTTTTTGGATTTTTTTTTTAAATTAATCAATATTTTTGAATGTACCCGGTCTAAAAATGAAGGTAAGACTTCCTATTAAGTGATCATATCATTTAAAATTATACTATATTTCTCAGAAGAAAAAATGCTATTGTAAAATATATTTTTTAAAATTTGTAACTAAACTCGGATCAAAACTCATTACTAGTGTTTCATTTTGTTACTTTTGACATAATCTCAAAATTAGTAAAAATATAGTGACTTTTATAATTTTTTATGTTATAAAGTTATTAAATCTTTCATTTGCTTTTTTTCCATAACATGTCAACAATTGGCAAAGATCTACAAAAAAAATTAAAAAAAAAAATTTTACTTACACAATCTTCAAATTAAAGGGACTTTTATTTATTTTTTATGGTTACAAAATTAAGTTATTAAATGAATGTATTTCATATCTGATTCTATTTTTTATAATATGTTAACAATTTGCAAATATATATTCAAAAAATCGGGAAAAAATCAATTTTTACTAACACGACCTTAAAAACCCTAGAAATCTAGTTACTTTTATAATTTTCTATGGTGAAAAATTGAAGGTAATAAAAATATCTTTCATTTGCTTACTTATTTTCTTAGAAATGTCGACAACATTTTCTAAATATTCAATTTTTCATATATTTTCAATATCGATTTTCTCGAAAACTATGGCATATACAAAAAAATTACAGAAGGACTTTTTCCTAGGAAATTAGCCAAGCTTTCTTTTTATAATCAGCTATTTTTTATATCTTTAACGGTTAACGAGTTATCAGTGCAATAAGTCTTTTTTCACCGAAGGAGTGGTTTTTTCTTTGGGGGGGGGAGGGTGCGCGCGCCCCAGAACGGATTTTTGTGGTTTTGTTAACGTAACAGTTACTGAAGGAAAATCTCAGATAACATTCTTTGCGAGCTTCTGGTGTATTTTTTACTTTACCGACTGAACTAAAATGACGCAATATATGAAACACATTTTTTAAATGCTATTCTCAATACATTTCCACTTTTATTTCTGTGAATTTTTATTATGACGTAAATGTATCGGAAATATTATTGAATCCAAAAATAACAAGTAATATTAACAAGCAATAAAATTGCAAATTTATCATGTCCAGAATTTACATTTTAACCAAAATTTACAAAACATGTTGAAATATTTTAGAATAATTTAGAAACAAATCTAGTTTTATATAACTCGCTGTTATGGCGGCGCAAGGTAATATTACCCTGTCATGGCAAATGCATTATTTATTAAAAGGTTACTTGATATAACGAACGCTTGTTCAAATAATTTATGTTTACTTAACTCTTCCGATTCGAAAATTAGAAAATATCATTCCTGTGCAACTCTATTAATATTTAATGCGAACCGGTCAAAGGTAATAATAATTATATTAAGGAAATGAACAAATCAATTCTATACAATTAATATCCTCATTTTATACTGTTGAATTATAAACAGTTTGGATGAAATATAGAATCAATTACCCATGTAATTGTGATTGGTAATAAAATAAATAAAAAATCAATTTAAAAGATTCCTTACATTCCTCGCATTTCTGATAAATTTATACGACTTGGTAGTAAAATACTCTCGAAACTTTCTTAACAGAAACAATACATTTTAACAGTGACCAAATATTAAAAATATCTTATATACTTAGCTGGCCAGTTTGAAACTTTAAATATACTTATAATGCTTAAGACAAGAATAAAGTTATTTCTAAAGATGTTAGACAGAGAAGTAAAATCTCCGCAGATGGCATTTTACGCAAATTCTAACTGTATTTGTTTATTGTTTATTTGTTTATTTTTAGGGATTTGCATCAATCCATTTACTTTTTCGCATTAAGATCAACTTTGTAATATTGGCTTGGCCAACACGGTATATGTAGTATTACATATGCAAGTTTTTTTTATCTGTTTAGTTAATATTCTATATTATAATCTATATTAACATCGGCTTACTTCCGCTACCAGGGCGTATCACCGACGTCAGGAGACGAGCTGGAAATTTTGACGAACCTATTCTCTTTCGAAGAGTAGGAATATTTTACTTGCCTTACATTTAATAGACAAGGGACCGCCTACTTTGCATCCCCTCCGAAGGATGGTTATGTCCACTACATAATCCTCGTCTTGAAATTACATAGCTTCCGCGTATACGCTGATATACAAGCCGCTAGAAGGTGAGAGGAGATCGCTGAGTTTCCCAAGATAGATCTGACCCATCCAAGTACGTCCACGTTGTTTCACTGGAGTATCGAAATACAAGCACAATACAATACAATACAATAACACTTTATTATTATTATTATATATTACAATATATTCCAAGCACCCTGGGTCCGGATACTGTCAGACATTTACTGCCCGCAGCTCCGTGACAGTTGAATGACAGGACGGAGCGAAGTCTGGTCAACTTCAAGAAACAAAAGTTTGTCCTGAACTCCTTTCACCAGAGGGCAATTTAAAAAAGGTATTAACAGACAAATTTCCAAAAAATGTAGTAGTAGTAAAACTTAATGTTAACTGGAAGTAAAGCGCACTGTTTTAAATTATGATATGCTAATACGGGAAAAAGAATCAAACCAAAAAACCCACTTCAAAAAAATGGTGGTTACTGAACGAAGCGGATGCCAAGCCGCTTAATTGTATAGTTTAATATGTTATCAAATGTGGAAGTTAAGATAAAATAAAGGTTATAATTAGGAAGAATAATTTAGAACAATGATAAAGAATCGAAAAGAGAACAGAACAGAGAATAAGGAATGATATAATTAGGAAGAATAATTTAGAACAATGATAAAGAATCGAAAAGAGGACAGAACAGAGAATAAGGAATACATGTTATCGTTAATGAAGGGCTAAAGAGAGAATGTAGGTTGTCTAAAGATAGGCAATGTTTGGTATGGCAAGGTGTGTTTTATTCTAAAGGGGGCATTATACCCTCTGATCTGGGTAATGTTGTTTGTTAGGCCCAGCGCCCACACAAGTGGCGTATGGCGTGGTAGTGGCCTGGTCGCCACGTCTGGCTTCAACGCCCATTGCGGTGATGTGGTTACCAGGCCAGTCGCGATGTCGTTATCAGAAGATGAAGACGTTCTTACTCTAGTGAATCTAATTAATATGCAAAATCAAAGACGTTACGGGGTATATCCTTTGTGGCTAAAGAACAACAAAAAATATGGCACTTTTAATGCAATAAAAGAGCTAAATTTATGCCCAAAAGGGTTTAAATCATTTTTTAGAATGTCTAAAGAGTATTTTAATTTGCCATTAGACAAGCTAAAAGATGTAATTACAAAATTATAGTCACACAAACATGGTTTTGATTCAATTAGGTCGATAAACCGTACATTAAATTCAATATCGCCTCGTATTGTTTAGCTGAAGAGTATGACTGGCGAGTGGTACTGCCATAAAAGATGCGCCATACGTGGCGCGGGAATGGCGTGCCATCTCCACACCGCTACCATACCACTGCAGTGAGCGCTCGTTCATATCTTTATGTTGTATTGTGCTTTGCCACCTGCCAGAACCACGCCACCGCCACACCACCTCCACTTCTGTGAGCGCTGCGCCTTAGCGGACTATCACTCAGTTTAAATGTATAGAATTTTTGAGATTTGTTGGATGCAATCAGCTAGTGGTGTTATGTCGTGGCAATGTGCATATTTATAATTCTCTGAGGGAGGTATATCTTGAAGAATTTGAAATGAGGCGCATAAACTTGTGCTCCAACACTTTTAGTTCCTTTAGAGTCGTGACCGCTGCGCTGCATCACACCGATGCCGCATATGTTAGGGCCGGCCTCACTACAACAGTGTAAATCAATTTTTTATTTTGTCGACTTAGTGTGCTATTTTTAGCCAGGAGCGGGTACAGATTCCTGGACATAGAATAGACTCTTCGTATAGTTTCGTTCATATCCTTGTCGAATGTCAGTCGTTGGTCCAGATGTGCTCCCAAATACTTCACGCAGTTTCTAGTTGGAATTTGGTTTCTCCTGATCGAGATAGTTAATATTTTATTTTCAGTGAACCCGCGCGTGAAGACTGTCGCTTCCGACTTTTCAACGTTTACCTGAATCTTCAACCAGTCGCAATACGTCGCGGCACGGACTATGTGGGCTTTCAGTAACATATTCGCCGCTTGAGCATTATGACTATGCGCATACATGGCCGTGTCATCAGCGTATTTGCACACTCGCCCCATATCCATGTTGAAATGTAGGTAACACTATGTTAGATTGAGTAAACATAAATACAACGTGAAAAAATCACCAAGTTGATAGGTCCACAATTACACCACATGTGTGGTGCAACAGACCTAGGTTTAATTGGAAACAAACAAAAATTCATCGTGTCGTGACATTCTCATATAGAAAACAAAAAAAAAACTCAAACATATCATGGATCATTAGAAATCTATCCTTGGACACTTGTGACCTAAAACCCAAATGTTGGTTTCCATCTGTGGATGACACCTCCACATCTGGCAAGATGGTCGCGTAATTTTAACTTACCTCAACAACTTTCACCATTTACCATTTAAATTGAAAGAGATGGAGAATTTCCGTTTTTAAATGTCCTTCGTATACAATAAAATGATGAGATATTTGAACACCAGGTATACAAAAACACCGACAGGTATTTAAACGCCCAGTCTCACCATCTTCCAGCAGAAGAACAGATAATTATACCGAGCAAAACAAATTGTAGGTGTTGAAATTCTAGATAAAGGCTAAAGTATTTTCTATTCAGTTGAAATAATTATAAGCGTTTTAACTAAATATCTTGCTGCTTAACTAGCTGATATATATTCAGCTTTTGTGGTTGATAGTGAAACAGACTGTCGTCGTTTGCTTATCCAGGCAATTACGCCTCCACTATATTTAAAAACATCCAGGTACTGATCGTCTGTTTCTTTTTTCACTGGCATAATCTGCGTCACAATATAAGATTCAGGAATTCTTGGTTTACAATGTGCAGAAAATAATAATCCAAATTATAGAGTGCTCTTGACAAACCTTCGAATACATTTAACTGCTACAACCTCCATCTATGGAATATTCTCCCTTATCACATCCGAGAATAGTTCCCTTGAAAACTGATTCTTCTCAATTAGCGTGGATATTCCATTACTGTCTATCATTTTAAACCTTGTTAATACCTTTTTGTATAAGCTTCTTGGTTTATAAATAAGCTGTCATCACTCATCCTTTTGATTTGCAAACTTGGGTAATTTTCTACATTTTCGTATACAGCATGGCATCTCTCTTGTAATTTCTTAATAAATCTTGTTTTCAGTCCTTCTGTGGCAGCAACAAGTCCATCGTCGACATATGAGGCAAGTAAATTTTTGCCATTATCTTTGACTGAATAAAATGAACATGGATTAGCATTGCTCGCCCTCAGTCCAAAGTCTAATAAAGAATGTGTGAATGTTTTGTTCCAATAACGTGGTGATTGTTTAAAACCATAAGAAACTCTTCACAACCTGATAATTGTACCTCGGTACAAATTACCACAGCGAACACCAAGTGCAACTATGGCATTTCCATATAAGAATCCGCATGTTTGATTTGACATTCTAGTTGTAAAACCATGATCCAAGCCTTTGTTAAGCGTTCTTTTGTGAATGTCAAACTGCGGCGCAGTTCTGAATTCCGAAGGACGGCGTAATTTCGACTTATTCACCTTTAGTTCCATACGTCGTCGGAGACATTACAGTTTTCGGCGTAGTTTCCAAAAAAATCTACTTTGACCTGCTATAAGACATCTTCTTAGACGAAATTTTGCCATTTATCGACTTGGATCGATTTTCCTGGCTTCTACAACAGTATCACTGGTATCACGGAGACGCACCACCACGTCGAGTAAGACAAGTTAGATGAATATTCATTGGCTTATTAAAGGGACAAATGAAGTGGCTGATGTACCATGTTGACATTACTACTCGCCAGCAATTATTGGGAAAAATTTAAGATGCAGTTAATACCATAACTATTCCACAGTGTTACAGAAGTTTTGGTTCATCGATGTGCTTCTTGCATTAAAGCCGAAGGATTCGAACAATTTTGATAATTTTTAAACTATTATGTTATTTTCATTCAGAAAACTTAATTAATATTTTTTGTAACTGTGTTTTCATATATATATTATATTCAATACTGGAGAACCGCTGATAATATAAATTCCAATTTGCATAGTTACATATTTGCTTTTTGGAGTAAACTGTGAAAGTTTGCTTTTGATACTGCACTTCAGTCCTATTTTACCTATTGACCTATTTTAATTTAATAGATTAAATCAACTTCCCACAAGGTGGGATGAAAAGACACGAGTCGCAAGATCACGATCACTATAATTTGCGTTGTTCATTATATCCTTGGTTTAAATTATATGTAATTTATGTTTGATGAGTTCAACAACACTTTGTTTAGTACACTAAATTTATTACTAACATGTGTTTCGCTAATGAGTTTAAAGCTTATTATATACAACACATGTTTGGTATTATGTTTGTTTTATATTTTACTGAAATATATTAATGCACTTTTGGATAAAAGAACAAGCTAAAAACGTACTCTTCGCCAATTTACTGAGCTTTTTATATATAATTGTTACATATTCTATAGGATACTCTTCGCAGTTTTCTTGTAAATAATGTTAGTTTTTGGACATCCTAAATTTTGTGATACCATCTTTGTTGTGAAAAAAATTATATGAAAAAAAAAATGAAAAAAAATATCCAACCTGTGTGAGATTCGCACACGGAACCTTTGGATTGCAACGCAAAAAAAAATCAAATCAAACAATGCTTTATTTAAATTAAAGCTTTAGCCGCTGCGCCACCAGCTATTGCTCAAAAACTGATTGTCTGTGATATATATCTTTCGACAATCATACGTAGGTATTTCAACTTGTACTTCTATGAAATATATATTAGTAAAATTCATAAACAAAAAAAAATATATTATGGAAATAATATTTCGCAAGATTTCCATTTTAGTACAAGCGACAAAAATTAAGAGAATAATTTTCTTTTTAATTAAATAATTAATAACTTCTTTATTTACTGATCGATTTTCTTCAAAAACAACAGAGTTCTTCCTCTAGCTAACACTAACTTACTTTCTAAATTTCAATACAATCGGATTTTTCTTTCTCAAGTTATCGTGCTTACAAGAAACGTGACGGACGGACGGACAGACGGACACACGGACAGACGGACATTTTGAAAGTTGTTCAGAATTCGTTCACTAACACAATGATATGAAATTTTTTTCTCTACAAGCGATATTTACGATTTTAGAAATGTGCCGATCAAATACAATATACTCTTCGTTTTTGCGAAGAGTATAATAATGCTTAAATTCTCTAAAAATATTCTGTTGCGCAGGGCTGGCTCCAGGTATTTTGCCGCCCCTCTCTAATATAAATAACATTAGGCGGGGTAAAAATTAGACAAAATGACATCTTTCAATTTTCAGGTTGCTCAGAATCGAATCATATTTAATGAAAGATTGGTATCATATGTAAAAATGACAGGAAAAACTATATTTCTATGTATTTTTTTAATAGAAAGTACCGTTAATTGATAAACAAAAATAAACAGTGTCTCATTTTTACCCTCCAAGTGGGGTAAAAAAAAAGACAGTGAAGAGTAAACGAAAGACACCTGATTGACGTCGTACAAATGGAAGTGCAAAAATAAGGCAGAGGAGGGTTTTTTATTTTATATGTAATTTATTCAGATTTTTTACTAAGCAAGAAGGGGCTTGCAGAAAGGCTAGCTTCTCCTAAATTAGGAAGCTAAAATGTGCCTGCTTCAGTCTGCCCATTTGGTCTCTTTAGTCTCTTTTTTACCCTGCTTTTAATTTTTTCGTTAAAATAAAATTTTTGATGATTTAAAACTAGCAGATTAATAAACTTGATCACAAAATGTGAAGTATAACACTTCTAGTTGACGTCTGCCAAATACTGACAATGCAAATAGAGAAGCTATAAAATTCCCAAAAAAAGTACTAAGGTGCGTTCAAAAATTTTTTAAAAGTGAATTAAAGAGTTTACTGAATAATATTTTTTCCCGCATTAACAGTAGGCATAGGACCTGATTGGATAACATAAAACAGTTCTGAATGTACAAAACAAACTTGAATAAAAAATTGAGTTTAATTTATTTCAATCTGGGTTGGATATCACCTTGTCTTTTATTTACCACGCTACCTGTCTGTCTCATTTTTACCCCTATCTTTTCAGTCCGTTATTTTTTTATGACATTTTAAGAGTCACTTACTGACTGTTTTTGATGGTTTGTTTTTTTTTTAGTTATAAGGTTTACAGCAATTTTTGGATTTTCAGCAATATGGTTACTGTATTAAAAAGGGTAAAATAAAATAATTGAAAAAATTAACCGTATTGAAACTTAAAAAAAATACCACACCATAGAAATTAGACAAGAAATAAAATCACATATAAGAAACAGAATGTGTGTATGTAACCTACTTTATATACAAAAAAAAAATAACAATAAAAAATTATTTATATAAAGTTAAAATTACTATTACTATATTAGTGAAACAATTGTTTCCTAGATTTTTTATATTTTTTGGTAACTGTGGATTTGAAGAATTTGCCGCCCCTAGAATTTTGCCGCCCCCCCCCCCCCCCCTAGAGCTAGCCCTGCTGTTGCAAACCCACATATTTACATTATAATTTGTTGTAATGTCAAATGACCAACGAATATCGCCTTTTGTGGCACTTTTCACAATTATGTATTTAAAACACAAGCCGTTTTCTTTTCCAGCTTCTAAAAAGCTTCTCTTTATCCACAGATGTGTCATCGCTAATTTTTATTTTCTCAAATTATTATTTTCATGTATAAAATGAAGTAGAAGTTGAAATAAATAAATGAATCTCAGCACTCGAACTATAATATACTGATGGCCTCTACTACATCAAACTGCGCATGTAGAGGCCGCAGTTAAAGTGATCCGAGTAAATCAGTCAGAGCCAGCGATTGTCAGCGGATCAGCGCCGCATTTCGCATATTCACTCGAAAGCTAATTCGAATTTTCACTTTTGTTTTATTCATCTATTCATCTCTAAGAGTCCCCAGTATTTTTTGGAGAATATCTCTTTTCGTCATGGAACGATATATTCTTCCCATTTTAGGTGACGGCAATTGTTTATTTGTTAATTTTTTATTTTTTAATAATATGAAGATGTGTTGTTGTTTGTACATTTTATACACAACCCATTAATAATTTAAATCTGAAAATATGTTATCGTTATGTGGTGCATAGGTTGGTCATGTTGAATTGCATTACATTGCATTAGTCAATTATTTTCTAATTATTTATTTAGGGTATATGGGGCCTATAACAACGAAGAAGAGTTTGACTAGGGTTCGGAAAATATTATTTGTAGCTAATTAAAATCGTGAAATAGTATATTATATTACTAGGAGTAGAACGCACTCATTTTTTGTGTTGAGCCCAGGATTTGCAAACTGGGCGAAACACAAAAAAAGGCGTTCTACTCCGTGTAATATATACTATTTTTTCTTCAAGCGTATTAAAATGCAAAAATTCATTTATTTATCATAAATGTACAAATATTCAAACTACAGTCTTACATGTTGACACAATATGACAAGTGGCTAGTGGATAGCGCGCCACCGGTGGCTTTCGGTATTAACATTACGTTACTAGTAAAACAATACCCACTGTGGTGGCGCTTTCGGAACTAACATTTTGTTACTAGTAAAACAATGTCCTACTTCTACTTCTGTTTTTGGTGACATAATTTAAACATTTTAATACGCTTGAAGAAAAAAATCATTTTCCGAAATGTTGATGGATAAAAATAATATTTAACAGGTAGTTCACGCTACGGCCAAGAAAGAAACCTGACAATTTTTACAAAAATATATGTAGGTTGAATACTTTAAAAAAATAAAGTGACAGGAAAATAATATCTGGAATATGGTTGACAAAGATGAAAATCTGATACAATTTTGGAAAAAAATATACACAAAGTGATCACTGAAAGGAATAACATAATTAATGAATATAATGTGTCAAATAGAGAGGGGAGATTTCTGCAAATAATTTTACAATTTTTTTATATTCCTCGTTTACCGAAGAGAAGTATTGTAGTCGTGAAAAACGACTAATCACTATTCCAGATTACTTAGGATTTTGACATTTCATATTTATATTATGAAAATTTAGGTCTGTCGGTCGGTCTCTTGGCTCTATATCTAAAAAAATACTTGACTGAAAAAAATAATATTCGACAGGTAAATAAGACTTATTGCCATGGACAAAATCTGGTATGTTTTGATTGAAAAATATACAGGCTGAACACCCCAAAATAATAATTAAGGAAAAAATGTTACGGAAAACAATAATATTTGACATGTATTTAACACAATTGCTAAGGAAGAAGCCTATTTTAGTTTTAGTGAAAAAGATATACAGGACTAAACACAACAAAATTTGACGGAGGATGTATAGAGTAGACTCTTTTGTTTTTTTGAACTGCTCTAGGAAAAGTGAGATCATTACGTTAAAACAGGGCCGCGAATTTCTCGAAAATGTGACTGATGCTAGTAAGTTCAGCCTCCATCAGTATATTATAGTGTGCCTCCAAGGAATAATTTATAGGATACATTTTTAAATATCTGTTGTTTCTTTTTAACAGCTAAAAGTTTACAGTCCATTTATAAACAATTACAAAGATTGAAAATTGATATTTTTCAATTAGATTTTCATTATTGATTGAATAGATAGTTATTTTGATTTTTGGTTTGATTTTATTTACCTGCGTGCGGTAGGCATTGCTGCCACCTCCAGGATATACCGCAGGGTCGGCTACGTCCACGCAGGGTTGGATTAGGGACATGCTTGTTGCCAGCAGCGAGAGCCACATGACGCATAGTAAAGGAATGTGGGATGGGAGCTGTAGGTATTTGTGAAATGCGTTACCGCATTGTGTCGTGAGGGAGCGTTTAAGTTCCCTTTTTTTGTGTTTTTGATTTTAAAGGTCAGCCTCTTCTGAGTCTTCTTGTGAAATATGTTGCAGCGTTGTGTCGTGATATGGAGTGTATATGCTCCTCTTTTTGTGTTTCTGCTTCTACGAATCTTCTTTTTCTGAGTCTTCTGATTCCTCGGTTTCCAATTGTGGTAGAGTATATATCGTTACGATTTATTTGTGATTTTTTTTTGCCCTCGCTTTTCTTTCCCATTATGCTTAGTCCTTTCCTTGTTTGTTCATGATCCTCCCAATTGTTGTTTTCCACGTGTAGCATGGTCTCTATTTTTAGTTTATTGCTGTTGAGTACTAGCACTTTCTTCAGTAGATGTGTTGGGTCCCTTCTTTGGATATGTCCCCACTACTTCATTGTGTACATTTCTATCCTTTTTGTAATTGTGTTCCCTCTTAATAGTGTTGATGTTTTATGTCGCTGTTGTTTGTTGTTTTTGCGAGTAGTTGGACGATGTCCCTTTCGGCTCTTCTCAAATTTCTTCTGTTGACTCTATATGTTATCGCTGGCAGTATGATGGCTATGTATACCTGTTTGGTAAGGTCCCATGATAGTTTATTTTTCTCAATGAACGGTATGATTGCCCTTGTGGCCGTATGTCGTTTTGATTCTCTCCTTTTCAGTTTCTCTCCATTTCAGTTGGTTTGTCAGGTATGTTCCTAGATACTTCAATATGTTCGTTGTTCTTAGGGAGTATTCACCTATTTTACGTTCCTCTCCGCTGGTTCTACTCTCTTTTGTTGACAGGCCTCGCTCCATTATTATTCTTTTCTTGAACTTCATTTTCAGTCCAGATGTTTCCGGATGCGGTTTCATGTTTGCTAGGAAGTTGAGAATGTTTTGTTCTTCTTCTGCGACGATTAGGAGATCATCCGCGTGTGTTAGGGTTCTTAATGTTTCTGCGTCTTCGTTGAAATTTAGTGTTTCACTTATTGTACTTTGAATCACTTGGTCTAGGACCGTGGTGAGTAATCGGGGGGTTAGGGAGCATCCTTGCTTGACTCCCATGTTCTTTTGCTTGGTTTCCGTGCGAACCACTGTATGGCAGTGTTTTCGTGAAGGCAGACTTTTATTACCTTGTTTATTAGATAGTGCGGCACTCCTTTGTTATATAGGGTGTTGACTATGGCCTCATGCCTGATGGCATCAAATGCCTTCGTATATAAATTCATATTGAAGTTTCTTAATTTACAGCGTTGCCAGAAGTGGGTTATCAATAAAATGCAAAGATTTGAAATTCATATTTATTTAGATTCTCTTTTTTGATTTTTCATACATTGTTCTCTCTGCTGTTGGCGAAATTCTTAAAAAAATATTTTTTACCTTCGAAATATCAATGTAAAAATATAAAGGATTGAGAATAGAACATTGAGGTTTTTTAAATGATATTTGCTTTAAGTCCGACAACACATTGTTTACTTCAACTTTCTGATACTATATCTTGAATAGAAACAGCATATTATTCAAGTTGATAGAAGTTTTGGGGAAAACCCACTAATTGATATGGTACGCAGTTTACTACTAAACCAAGTTATTCGTTTTTCTGATTAATTCGATAGGTATGTAAATAAAGAACGAGAATTAACTAAATAAAGGGCTTAAAGAGAACTTGATCTGACACTTAAATGATTTTCACAAATAACAAATACCAAAGCATTGAACGTACACTTGACTCATACTGTTTCGTCAACAATCTCCTCATGATGGGCACTTTGTTGGCGAAACACTTATCGAGTGTAAGATGAGAGTAAAACACCTAATATGTTAAAATAATTCAAATCGCGTGATGTTCCATGTGCGTAATAGGTACGCGCAAATAAATTGACCACTTTATAGTGATAACACGATATATTTCATAATTATTTACATTTTTGGTTTGTTTGTAATAATAATTCCTAAATTGCTGTATTCAGATACTAGATAGATAGCAATTGCCTTGACAATTTAACACGTGTATCCATATCCACGAATGTTTGGCTTATTCACAGAGTAATTTTCCGATATTTATACAAACTGGTGATAATTAGTATTTTTAAAAACAACAACAGACAATTATAGCACTCCTTACGCTTGAATTCATGAAAAATATTACAATTCCTTTTGAAAAATAAATAAAAATAAAATTGATTATTTGTGCCGTTAAGAATTAAAAATATTTTGACAAGCATAGAAATAAAGAGGAAGTCTTAAACGTCTAAAAAAACCGCTGCCCAAGGAATCACTACTTCCACATCCAGATTTGCTGCCCAAGTCTCTCATAATGAAAAAAATTTTTATGTGGAAATAATTATTTATGGAACTTTGCTAATATAATATTTGAAATCATCTACCCCAAAAACCTATAAAACGATATCCCAAATTGGTAGTGGGGTGGGGGTAGTGATAGGGGGATGAAGTAAAAAAAATATTTTGATGCCTTTGGTTCTTATACAGACACTAAATCACATTTTTTTCACCCCTTTTATAATAGGGTGGGGGTAGTAATAGCTAATGCCAAAATTTTTTTTGAGACTTCTCTGGTATTTACTAAATACCAATTTTATGAACTCTTACCTGCTTGATTTACTCCCATTTATCCCAATTTACCCCCCAACCCTTCAACGGAATAAGATGAAAATATAATCTAGTTCCAGATGTCGTTAAATCATATACGTGTACCAAATTTCAAGTCAATATCTTAAACGGTTCCAGAGTAATCGTGTGCACAAAAAAAAAGACAGACAGACCGACAGACAGAAATTTTTTTTGCTCAATCTTAAAATCTCGACGTTTCATTAGATTTTAAGCCTATTTGAACAATAAAAGTTTTTAAAATTTTTTTGTCGTTACTATACTTCCACTGGATGTGGAAGTAATATATCCGTATTTCACATTGAATATCCGTAGTGTTATACTTTAGCGCCATTTTTCAAAACAGTGTTCATTCAATTTATGAAGTTCTAGGGTTAATAAAAAATTGATTATAAATTTTATGGCGACTATTTTAGTCGCCAGTTGGATATGTCGTCCTATGAACTTCCGACAACGTTTTAGCGCCTTTTTTTTATTCAGCGTCCCTAAAAACATATAACTAGACACCTAACTTTATTGTATTAAAATAATTAATGTAATTTTAATTTATAGCCCAGTCAATGAACGTTCAATAAGGGGGTCTAGAGGGAAATGCCGAGATCACAATTTTTGACTTGAGGGCTGTGTTTGGACTATTTAGGACGTAAACATACCAAAAGTCCCCGAACGTAGAAGGTGGGGGGGGGGGATGCAGGGGGGCACGAAGAAGGTCCCGGTTTTTGGTTTTTCGCTCATATCTCGAAAACGGTTAGTCCTAATCAAAAAGTGGTTATATGCAAAATTAAAGCTGACTAAATTTTCTACAATAATGTTTCTATTAATTTTTTTCGTATCTGTTATGGTTCAGTAATGAATTGTATATCTTTTGACTGTATTCTAACTTTATTATAAATTTTAATAATCATCGTAGAAAAAAATTTCTTGTACAGATATCCGTTTCACAGCAGACTGAACTGAAATATCGAATAAAAAATGTCTTCGTCTGTAAATGTGTGTGTGTGTGCGTATACATCTATGTGTGCGTGTATATCGTTTCTTGTAAAAACGATAACTTCTGTTAGACTTAAAATATTTGATTTCAATTTGGAACATACGTAAAACAGCATATTACCATAATCCCTATTGAAATTGGACCATATCTGTAATACATGTGATAACCAGAAGCCTACAAACTCTCATGTTTTATTTTAATTTCAGAGCAAAATATTGCTAAGAATACAAAAATAAGATGTATAAGATTTCTAAACCGCAATATACTGGGTGTATGTTAGGCAAACCAACTTTATTTAAATTAAATGATATATCAGTGTTATCCTAAAATATGGAACATGGTATTTTTAATAACATTATTATGAAGTGAGAATTGTAGGCCTCTGGTTATCACCATGTATTACATATATGGCCCAATTTCAATAGGGATTATTGTAATATGCTGTTTTACATATGTTCCAAATTGTAATCAAATATTTTAAGTCTAACAGAAGTTATCGTGTGTACAAGAAGCGGTATACACGCCCACATACACTTACAGACGCAAAGACATTTTTTATTCGATATTTCAATTCAGTCTGCTGTGAAACGGATATCTGTACAAGAAATTCTTTTCTACGATGATTGTTAAAATTTATTTTCAGTTCATAATAAATTTATAATAAAGTTAGAGTACAGTCAAAAGATATACAATAGGGAACTTGCCCAAAAAATAAAATTGAATTAAAATACTCAAAATCAAAAACTAACATCATTAAAAACCCCATAGACAACAAAAAATTAAGACAAAAAAATTCCTCCAGAAATATAAGCGATTAAAATCTGCCCGCTTAAAATTTACCCACTCCTGAAACGTGACGTCAGAGGGTGAAAGTCGGATGACGGCGTCAAGCGACAAATTCTGCTTTCTCATGCTCATTTGTCAGAAATAACTAGCAGTGGACACGACCTAACCTAAAATTCGTTGGAAAAACATCTTCAATACTCTGAAATGTCACAAAATGCTACTTTTGATTCGTTCGTGCTGAGTCGAATTTTCGAATTTCGCCGTGCAATTTACGATCAGGTTTATCTGGAAGACTTCCTTTTTACGTCGCGACATCGTACGGCCGCCCCAATGGTGTTTTTCGAAAAATATGAACGTGTCAAGATTGCATGTTTTTGCAATTTTTTGGCTCCGAAATGTAAGCTGCTCTTTGCTATTTTTCGCAGATACCTCCAAAACGGTGGGAGTTAGCTCGAAATAAAAAATAAGGTCAAACGAGTATTTTCCACTACGAATCTTTTGCTATCACCAGACTTTTGATTTCTTTTTTCGTTTCGGAGATAACTACAGAAATGTCGGCCACGTACGGCAAAAAATCGCAAATTTTGAGCTTCTATAGTTGGCAACTTTTTAATCTTTGCTCCTACGCCAAAACACTACTCTAGCTAATTTAAATATGATTAAATTTGCTAAAACTCCTTTTTTTATTTTTTGAATTGCGACAAAAATTAAAGAATGGGACTTTTTTTTTTCGGTAAAATTTCTCCATTTTGTCACCGTAATTAATCGGTAATTAACTGAAATCGATGTTCACTTAATATCATGTACTATTTTGACGCTCCGTTAATCTTGGCCCTTCAAAACGAAGGTTTCTAAGAAAAATTATTTTTTTAAGATTGTAATTTCCTTCATTTCCGCGAATATCTCGATAATTATCGTTTTTTTTTCGAAAAATTTGTAGACAGCTTATGTAAAGAGAATTAATTGAGCTTTCCGATCCTTTTTTTATTTTTTCTCTAACATAAAAAACAAAAGATTTATGACCGAATATGCGGACGTCTCAAAGCCAAGCGCCGCACGCCGCCCAGTCTATTAGTTAGGGTGAATGGCTAACGTACGCCATCTGTTGGACACCGCGCGAGCCCAGTTTTCACACGGCGGCGTCACAGTGCTTTTCGTGAGGATTTAAACTTTAATTATTTAGTCCAGAGTAAGTACTGCGATTTAAGAGCTGATATTTATACATAGCTATAATTATTAATGAACAAATCCAAAATCTTAATAAAATTAAAGAAAATGATAATAAATCACAACCTAAAGAAAATGCGACACACTTTAATGAAATTAAAAAAAAATGGGCAAGTTCCCCATTCATTACTGAACCATAGCAGATACGAACAAAATTAATAGAAACATTATTGTAGAAAATTTAGTCAGCTTTAATTTAGCATATAGCCACTTTTTGATTAGGGCTAACCGTTTTCGAGATATGAGGGAAAAACCAAAAACCAGGACCTTCTTCGTGCCCCCCTGCATCCCCCCACCTCCTACGTTCGGTGACTTTTGGTATGTTTACCTTCTAAATAGTCCAAACATAGCCCTCTTGTCAAAAATTGTGATCTCAGCATTTCCTTCTAGAAACCATTTATTGACTGGATTGGACATTTTGAGAACATGACCGCCATTTTCTTGCGGGGATAGGTGCCCCCCCCTCCTAAACGTTGATTATGGGTGTGGACATGATGTGTGGCAGGTTTAAACAATTTCAATGAACTATTTCTCAAACTTCAAGGTATGGTGCTCCTTGATGTTGAGAAGGCCTTCGATACCGTATGGATTCCGGGGCTTCTTCACAAACTGAACGCACTGGACTTACCCATGCACATAACGAAACTTATTCACTCTTTCCTGACAGGTAGATCGCTGCAGGTCAGGATGAATAACAAAATATCGACATGGTGGAACATTCGCGCGGGCGTCCCTCAGGGTTACTGGGTTATGTAATAGAAGGGTTTGCTGCTGGAGCGCTATAGGTAACAAGGCTCCGATGGCACAATGTAATTGTATAGCCAATCGAGAGCCTCCTATTTTTTTCTTCATTGATTGCGATTTCAGAAAAAATAGTATGTGTATCTCGTTATTCCCGGACCTCAGTGGTTGCCTCCTAATTTTTTATTGAGTTCTCAGAGTTGTGAGGTTATGGGTTTGTCGTTGAAGAGCTCTGGCGCCATAGGGTGCTTGATTCCAAGATTCTAATGTCACAATGGCACGAATTTCCCTACTTAGAATCTCAATCTCCGTTGAACCTTCAGAGTTAAAGGGTTATGGGGCTATGGGATGCTGAGGTTATGGGATCATCTCATTAACTACCCAATCAAGATTCTCCACCGTTTTTATCGGATTGCCAGGGTTATGGGGTTAAGGAGTTATGGGGTTTTTAAGTTATGAGGTCAATATTGAAGTGAAACAATGTTATTGGGTTGAAGTTTTAAAGTTGAATCACTGTTGGAGTCTGATTTAAATGAGCAATATTACGACCCAACAGACTTTTTTAGTGTTAAAAAAAATCCTGACGTGATGAGGCAAAACGATATATCAGCTGTGAAAATATCGGCTTGTAATGCATTTTGCCTTAATTAGTTCCACATGTTTGTTAAAATTAAGTTTATTGTTTATTGTAACGCCCAAGACTGCAGATTGGTTATATTTATATTTACCTTTGATTGGTGAATTGTGAGCATATTGATTCTGGAGGACGTCGAAACCTTTAAATGAGCAATATTACGACCCAACAGACTTTTTTAGTGTTAAAAAAAATCCTGACGTGATGAGGCAAAACGATATATCAGCTGTGAAAATATCGGCTTGTAATGCATTTTGCCTTAATTAGTTCCACATGTTTGTTAAAATTAAGTTTATTGTTTATTGTAACGCCCAAGACTGCAGATTGGTTATATTTATATTTACCTTTGATTGGTGAATTGTGAGCATATTGATTCTGGAGGACGTCGAAACCTCTAGTGTAACACTGACGATGAACTAGTTTCTACAAGCATCGAAACATTTGAGCGCTATAGTCGAATACTATAGTCGGAGCGTTAGCATAATCTTTATATGATTAAAACTAAAATTTCCAATCATCTCCAAAAGATGCCAATATGGTTGACCAAACTCGCGTCGACTATATTATTTCAGCGTAGTGTTCAAGTGTTTTGGTGTTCGCGGAAACTACTTCATCGCTATAATCTGTATTGGTGATTGACGCATCCATAAACCGCGCTTCTCTCGAAATTGCATTCTTAACTGAAAAGCGATCTAATTTTAATTGTTAGCCATCGTGTAATTCATGAAACACTCGATATTCTATTTATTCAACAAAGCAACGATTTGCCTAGCTGCGAGACTGCCACGTCGGTGTTGCCCTCATTTACCCATCAGCTCATAATATGGTAATTACATAATAAATTAGAATAAACAATGGATACAGTAAATAATCATTCCACCAACCGCCACTAACATGATGTAATTAATTTGCATATATCTTGTGAGACAATATCTAAAAAAGCCTGCAGCAGTGTACGTAATGGAATAATAGTTAGATTTAAAAAAATGAAATATATTTTCGAATAAAACTTGAACCTTGAATACCTGCTTTTTGTTTGATCCTAAATATCTTGCTCTTGTTTGCACTCGAGCAAATATGGTAACTAGCATGAATACATATTTTTTTAAAACATATTAGAGGTGAGAATTCTGTTTCTGATACCTTTTTGTCCATTGTTATACAAGATTTAAAAAGCAGTTTTATACCAAGTGCCCAAATATCACATTCGGTTCTGTTCAAATGACTACTAATTGGGATCTGCCATTGTAAATTTGTTTTTTTTTTTTTTAGTTACTATAATTGGTCACAAGGCAAATGTCACAACACAAACACCACAAAGTAGAAACTAAAAGGGGTAGATTTTGATATGATATGAAATTAAATATCCAGGAAATATTGCCTATTGATATTCTAATAAGGTCCTAAATATCTGGATGCACGTTTTGAACAACTTCAAAGGATGGATCTACTACCAAAGTCGCTGTTTTGTTTTGATATACATTACAGTGCGAATGTTGCCTGAAGGTTGTGGCATTTTCTTAATTTTTCTGTTTTCTCTATTGGGATTTCTTGCTATATATTTTCTTCTGGAACAGCGTCCGTGAAATCTACAAAATAATACAATTAACCAGTAAAATGACCTCTACGCTTGTAAGTTTTACGTCAAAGGAACTGTTGGAGACGTTTTTTTTTTTTGATAAATGATGAATACGCACAAAAATATAAAATAGTATTTTGCTGATGTTTCGGAAACCGAATCTGTTTCCTTTATCAAAGCTTTCGTAATTGTTTATGTATAGTTATATTCACTAGAATAATAGCAATTATTTAAAATAGTTTAAAGATTATACTATGTTTGGTTTTACTTCCACATCCGGTGGAAGTATAGTAACGACAAAAAAAATTTTTATTGTTCAGATAGGCTTAAAATGTCATGAAACGTCGAGATTTTAAGTCTCAGCGAAAAAAAATTCTGCCTGCCTGTCGGCCTGTCTGTAACTTTTTTATGCGCCCGTTTACTCTGAAATTTTTTAAGATATTGACTTGAAATTTGGTACACATATGTACTTTAACGAGATCTGGAACTTGATTATATTTTCATATGGTTCCGTGGGGGGGTTAATTGGGGTAAATTTGGGGTAAATGGGTAAATCAAGCAGGTAAGAGTCCAGAAAATTGGTATTTAGTATACAGTGTGTCCCCGGATGGAGTTGACAAGAGGAAAAACATCCCTATTATTGATTTTACGTAATGGAGGAAGGATGGATCTACTACCAAAGTCGCTGTTTTGTTTTGATATACATTACAGTGCGGATGTTGCCTGAAGGTTGTGGCATTTTCTTAATTTTTCTGTTTTCTCTATTGGGATTCCCTGCTATATATTTTCTTCTGGAACAGCGTCCGTGATATCTACAAAATAATACAATTAACCAGTAAAATGACCTCTACGCTTGTAAGTTTTACGTCAAGGGAACTGTTGGAGGCGTTTTTTTTTTGATAAATGATGAATACGCACAAAAATATAAAATACTATTTTGCTGATGTTTCGCAAACCGAGTCTGCTTCCTTTATCAAAGCTTTCGTAATTGTTTATGTAGTGTGTATATTAAATACACAGATTTAAGAATATATTTCTTATATTCAATATCTATAGATAATTACTACTTACATAAAACTGTTGATAGTTTTACTTTAAACATTATTAAGATTGTTAAGTTCTTCTTTTAACATTGGTAACCAATTTGTACAAACGTCCTCAGAACAATTCGACCCCCATTTTTCCTCATTCAACAATATTATTGCTGATTCTTTAATTTATTTTTATTCTACTTATTTGTCTCTTTTGTAAAAATATTTGCCAAGTCCCAGTTTATTCTGTGTTCGTACTCCCAAGCGTACTCGCAAATCTTCGATTTCTGAATTTCACTCTTCCTAATGTAACTCACCCAATCTTACACTAAATGGACTGGATGACTCACCCAATAATGTTTATTACACACACGAAATACTATAAATACAGTTTTTTGAATTTTGTTTATGGTTTAGCAATTTTGTTTTTGTCAAAATAGATCTTAAAGAATTGTCCTTTTGGAATACCGTCCTAATACGAAAACTATCATCTAGATGGCTTAGCTTTTCAAATACCTAATCCTACAAATAGGCAAGTGGTATCAGATTCTTTACGAAGGATCCTGTTTATTTAAAAACAAATCTGGTAAATTGGAATAAGATCATTTTCTCATTTACTTAAATATTTTGGTAATATTCCTGATGAATTATGAAAATAGGCTCAAAAAATGTGTTTTTATTAAAGTTAACATGCCTGTTCCAGGAATTTTTCAAATATCTACTGGCAATGCTATTTCATTAATTTCAAATTTTACCGTGGAGATGAGATCAACGGCGTCTTGACGTCTAGTTAATAATTTTACAGAGTGAAAGGGATATATGCGTTTATTTCCTGTTTATTATAAATACTTAAAAAATCATAAATGGTATCTTTACAATAGTTTCAGATACTTCCCATTGCTCTAAGGAATACAACAATATACAGTTTTACTTCCACATCCAGTGGAAGTATAGTAACGACAAAAAAATTTTTATTGTTCAAATAGGCTTAAAATGTCATGAAACGTCGAGATTTAAGGTTTGAGCGAAAAAAAAATTTCTGTCTGTCTGTCGGTCTGTCTGTAACTTTTTTTTTTGTGCGCACGTTTACTCTGGAACCGTTAAAGATATTGACTTAAAATTTGGTACACGTATGTACTTTAACGAGATCTGGAACTAGATTATATTTTCATGTTGTTCCGACGAAGGGTTGGGGGGTAAATTGGGGTAAATTTTAAAATGTTTATAAAACAAAGTTGTTTATAATCCAAAATAAAGCCTAAATACAAATTATGAAGTGTAAATTTTGACTTTTATGTTTTTATTGTGTTTATCTTTTTAATATGAATAAGAATTCAAATTAAGAAACAGATAATATTGAATTGACAAACGTCATTGTGACATTGTGTAGAATATTACTATCTTACATCTGCATTTATTAGTGTTCTGTTGATTATTTATAAAATGTTTACTAAACAAGAAAGAATTTATTTGATTAAATGTTATGGGATTGGAGACATCTCTTATCGATATGCAATTAACCTTTTCCACCAAAAGTTCACTAAGTCAGCGGTATCGCGCCAATCATTGAGCAAACTTGTAAAAAGATTCAATGAAACTGCATCTGTATTGGATGTCAAAGAAACCAAGAAAAGTACAATTAAGACGATACGGCAACACTTTTGGGAATAAATTCAGTAATAGAAAACCCGAAATATTCTTTACAGAAACGCTCACAAAGAGTGGAAGTAAGTAAAAGTCATTTACAGATAATTTATATGGAAAACAAAGTTCGTCCGTTTAAGCCAAGGTTCAGACATGCACTTAATAATGGAGATGAAGAGAAGCGATTGGATTTTTGTTTATGGGTCGGTGAAAATTACCTCGTAGATAAAAGTTTTCACAGAATGTTTTTTTTTACTGACGAAGCAACGTTTTGTACCAATGGCCACGTTTCAACAGTCGTTATTGGGCTTTTGAAAATCCAAACAATGTCATTCACAAACGAAGTCAACGTTATAAAAAAGTAAATGTATGGTGTGGGATTTTTTATGATCGAATTGTTGGTCCATATTTCTTAGAAGAACATTTAAATCAACATGTTTATTTGGACCTTTTGGAAAACTTCGTATTGCCATTTATAAACACTCTGCAACCGGAAGTAAGGTGTAACATTGGCAGCAACGGTTGCCCAGCTCATTCTTCAGTTTTGGTACGGCAGTGGTTGACAGATTACTTCGGGGCCAGATGGATGGGAAGATATGCTCCAATTAATTTTTCTGCAAGATCACCAGATCTTACACTAATGGATTTTTTTCTGGGGGTGTTTTAAAACAGAAAGTTTATGCAGATGACCTGCCGCATGATCGAGAAACACTAAAAGCACGAATACAAGACGCGGTGAATGAAGTGAATGAATGTACCCTCAACCATTCGTAAGGTCTATGGTGAATTTATTAAAAGGATGGAGAAATGTGTTGAGGTTGGAGGAGGCTATGCAGAATAAATTGTTTTTCCACAATCGTTGAAGTTTATATTATTATGTTAATGTTTGAAAAAAAAATGTAAGTTGACATAAATGTAAAAGTCAAAATTTAGACTTCATAATTTGTATTTAGGCCTTATTTTGGATTATAAACAACTTTGTTTTATAAACATTGTGTCCAAAATAATAAATAAGGGTACTTCTCTCTTGAGGCATTTTGATGTTTTCCTAATTTATTAACACCCGGTACATCTGATCTAAGATTCTTATATGGTAAATTCATTTTTTCGACAAGCAGAATTTTTTATAAAAAATGACTTTTCGCCGTAAAATCAATAATGGAGATGTTTTTCCTCTTGTCAACTCCATCCGGGGACACACTGTATACAAGAGAAGCTAAGGTCTCAAAAAAAATTTTGGCATTAGCTACCCCCATTACCACCCCCACCCCATTATTAAAGGGGATGAAAAAAAAATGTGATTTAGTGTATGTACAAGAACCAGAAACCTCCAAATATTTTTTTACTTCATCCACCCCCACTACCACCCCCATATCACCACCTCCACCCCACTACCGATGTGGAGTATCGTTTTATGGGTTTTTGGGGTAGAGGATTTCAAATATTATATTATTAAAGTTCGATAAACAATTATTTCCTCATGCAAATTTTTTTCGTTGTGAGTGACTTGGATAGAGAATCTGTGGAAGTAGTGATTCCTTGGGCAGCAGTTTTTTAATTATTTATAATTAACTGAAAATAAACGCATATTTCCCTCTCACTCTGCAAAAACCTATCATTAAAGAACGTTCATGGTGGTTAGTACTTCTAGCAGCTTGTATAGCAGCTAATAAATATCAAAAATATACCCATCCTTTCTATTCCCTCATGTAACTACTAACTACTGTAACTGCTAACTACTGCTAGTAGTTTTTTACAGTTAAATAATAATGTATTATTGCAAAATTCATTGAACAATGCTCGTTATTTCAAAATGCACAATGCAAAACAGTTTGATTGCAATAAGCCTCAGCAGAAAAATTTATCTTACGTGGCGAATATGATACCATCTGTATACTACGCAGTTCTTGGCTTCCTGGCCATCATCAGTACAGACTAGGTAAATAACACCAAATGAGTAAACAGGGTTGGGCAAAATCTGATTTGTATTAAAAAAATAAAAATCATTAATTTAAGGAAAAAATTTTAAAAAATCACCGATTTTTTTAAATTTATTTTTTAAGAAAATTCGAGTATTTCCCCTTTTACATTGTTACACAGGTATTTCTCATTTTTCGACATAGTATCAGTATTTTATTGTACCGTTCGAAAGTAGATATTATTTTGACTTCAACGATATACTTATCACACTTCACTGTTTTCCGTCAAAGAAGAATTGTCTGAGTCCCGCGATGGTGTGAGTAATTAAGGTATAAGTTCTAGTGTCCATGGAACGAAGGCCTGCGTTACATAGCGCAGCGCTAACGGTTTTGGTTATTAACTTACGAATTTTCGCTAACGCTTGGTGGGGAGGTTCCAGTCGCTTCCATTTTTTGTTCCACATTCATTTTATTTAAATCGGGATTTTAATTGAAAAATTCAACCTGTTTACATCAGAAGCTGCCACTACTTATTACAACCCAAAACACGCTAAAGAGTCTTCTAAAGAAAAGAATTTCGGAAAAATTTCCAGGTTGGAGGTAGTTCGTCTCCTGGTGTCGGTGATATTGGCCTTGGTAGCGGAAGAATTTTTTTTACCACTATATAAATTGAGAATGTGCACCCATTTTTGTCACGAAAATATTTCATGAAATGTTTAATTAATTTAAAAGCTATGAAAACTTATTAAAAGAACAAATGGTTTTTTTAATATTAATTTTAGAAAGTTAACATGTTATTTGTACTCAAATTTAAATGTGCCTTTTATTAGATTTTCCCGACACGTACCAGAAATTTCCGTAGTGTACGTTATGTTGCTGTGTCATTTGTTTTTAATGAAACCAGAAATGCAATAAGCGATATTAGATTATGCATGTAATGTTTTTATGAAACCCGATTCTTCTACGTACATTGAAAAATGCTTAGATAAATGATATACATAAATAACGTGCCCCCTTGCTTAATATGGTTTTGCCTTCATATTGAATTTAATCTCTTAATCTTGTTTACCACTTGCATTTTTGCAAAATTAATTAATGATATATTTTTGTCCTTGATGTGATAAACAACAATTATTATTTGAATTATCTCTTACATACTGTTGTAGTATCGTGTTCATGGTCGTATAGCGTTTAATCTTTCTATTTTTCACTGATATAATTATTATAAATAGTTCGTCATAAGATGTTAGTTTTCTAGAATTTTTTTCCTCAAATATTTATTTAATGTTCATAAATAATCAGATTTTTAAAACTCACGTTTACCAGAATTGGGAAATAAATATGTTGCCAGAGAGTAAAAAGGATTTAGTCTATGATTACATTCGTATCTATTTTCGTTTATTTTAGTTTTGTTTACTTTAATATGACTGCACAGACAGAAAAACCTCAGTTGGTATTTATGGTAACATTATGTGGCAAATACTTCTTATACTCAGCATCTTGACAGACGTTTTGTAATCCATACATTAATCCAGTCAACCTCCTTATTTGCTGTATGGCATGTCTAACAGCATTACATCATATGTCGTGATTGTCTGTTGAGAGTACGGCTCTAACAATGCTTTTTTCCACCATAGGCATCAACAAAAATGATCATTTAACAACAATGGTCTCAAAAATCATCGAACATTTTTTACTGTAAAATTGAGAAATAAAGACTAAGAGACCTAATTCTGAACCATCTCCGAGACACGAAAATGTGACTTTTGAGATTATTGTTATATTTTCGATTTATACTGTCTTTATTGACTGACTTATCGGGTTCCATTTGGTAAGGCAAATACATAAAGATACAAAGTAATTGAAATATGAAAACTGAATAACATTGATATAAATTACAAATATTAAATAAATAGAATATGTTTTACTGAGTAAGATATATCTACTTTCTATATTATCATAGTCTATACAAATATTATATACATGAGAAAACAAAAGTAGAAGTACGAAGTGTAGGCAAGTAGAAAGGTAGGAGCGTGATCTGGTTAACAAACTTAAACATGAAAACAGATTTTTACAAGAATCTCGGGATAGTCTATAAATTTGTCTAATATTCTAAATAAGAATACTGAAGATGTTATGGATATTAATGAGGATATAATAATATATCTTGAATATTATACTGGTTAGGACGAAGCCAGCTATTATGAAAATCTGGATAAATTCTCTCACATTCTCACGTACCTACTTTTTAGACTTAGTTTATGGATTTCATATCCTAAACTCCAAATAATAGAATCGTATTCAAGCTTAGATGAACTCATTACAAAAGAGTGTTAAGCTACTTACTCAAACTCGTTGGCGGCGAGAGACCTATTGTTTTTTGGAGCTACAGTCTTTCTTTTTCTCAAACGGATAAATGATGAAGACAACAAAATTTCAGAGTGGGACTATGGATGTTTCTTTGAATAACTAACAAAGAATGTAATAAAGAGAACTTTAATGCACACAGAAAAAACAAACATACAAAAACGTCCTGAGTCCTCTCATATTTCTTTTGTTTGGCAATAATACACGTTTCTGTAGATTGTATTATAACATATTCAGAAATCACTCTAGAATTTAATGCTGTAAGTAAATCCACCGAATTTTCAAGAAAAGTTGACCAATATTTCCAGTCAACTTACCAATTGGTTGGAAATTTAATTGTCAATGAGGTTAAAACAGTCTCGGTAACCTAGTAAAATACTCTGGGACTGAAAGGTGATCAGGATGTTCCAATAGGAGGCAGGTTTTCATTTTGCATCTTTCTTTGTCAGACATACACTAACGATAACATTGATAACATTTTCATCTTGATCCTAAACTTTTCGACGCATCCAAGTTTTCCAAGTACATCATTTCCTGCCATTTTAAGTACTTTCGAAGAAAATGGTTTTCCCATTATTTCAGCACATCCTAATATTTATGTCACCTTTTTAGGTCTTATGTCGTATATGCTCTGTTTAGATCAATTATCCTTTGGTTTATACGATCAGAGACAAACACTATTTCATGTGGATTTGACCATCAGTAGAAAATCGTTGTTAGATAGATAACAGAATTATACACTGGGACATTCTGGTTCATTTGAGCTCTCCTCAACTAAACTCTTCAAAAGTAAACTGATAAGATGCTGGAAGATGTAGATGTATGTAAGTCGAGGATGTTTCACAGCCTCCTTTGCCCGAGCTCAAGTAGACCCAAGTAACAATTTAAATGCCAACAAGTATTTATCGGGTTTTATCACAGATTTAAGAGAAGGTAAATAAACCGAACTGGGTTTTATTATTTCTTTTGTGCATACCAATTTATCTGCAGATATGTACTTAAAAAAGGCCTTAAGTTAAGTTATCTTTAAAGCAATTTGTTAAACCTCTTTACTCTTTAAGACCTATTGGTTTCATAGCCACTTAATTGCTGCATTATTCAAAACCACAATAAACTCATTAAGTTTTATAGTGGATTTTAAATATTTTTTTGTGGTAGACATCTATAAATCTTTAGGTTTTATGGGAGTCTTAAAATATGGTCTTTAAGTACTCCTTACGATCAAGCAATAAAACTAATAGCATTACGTCTTACCTTTAATATATGTTATCATAAACATTATTTGCTTTTAACGATAATTGGTAAAGGTTCCTTAAAACCTAATAGTTTTTTGGTAGCTTCATTAAGCTACGTTAAAACTTTTTGGTTTTTATAAAGCACTTTCAAATCCTTTAGTTCCCCCACTTACGCCTTTAATTAAACTTTGAGAGAGGCGGCATATTATAATACCTAATACATTCATCATGTATTTAAAGGATATTATAAGGAAACTGTTTAAAATCTACTTACTTGTAGTTTTTCACTTTTTCTTGTTCAATTAACACTATAATCACAGAAATAACGAGAAATTAATGATCGCACACTCAAAAACAAACGAAATAAATCATGTGTTTTTAGGTTATGTTATCTAAGCTAAGTACATTTGGATTAGAGATTGTCAGAGACAAATCTTAAAGGTTTTAAAGAAGAGTAGTAAGTCTTACAGGCTTTAAAATAGTAATAAAGTGGAGCAATTGGAATTTAACAAAACCTTTTGTTTTATAATAATATTTCCTAAAGCCACAAACTCTTAATGGGGTATTCGATTAAAATAAACGGTTTTATTAATTTTTCAGCCATGTTTTTTTGCTGTTAACTTAGGGAGACATGTTTGAACAAAATTGGGGCAACAGTGTTTAGTTATATTTTTTTTATTTTGACTGTTTACATTTAGCTTGCAACTATCTAAAATGTGTTAATATGTCATATAAACCCCTAAAAAGCCCAAAATCATACTGAGTAAGCTAAAACTAGGGTTACTATTTTTTTTTATTAATTGTAAATAATAATAATTAATAAGCTGACAAATTAAAGGCGCGTGATTTTTTTGAAAGTTTTTTGATATACTTTATCAATAAAGTGGTCTGCGTTGACAATTTTTTGATACTAGGTTGTTTATTAATATCAAATTTTAAAACATTAGTACATGCAGATATTTCAATCAAGGCAGACATATTTTATTACTTGGCGACATTTTCTGACTTAGACAGTTTAAGTGCAACAAGTTTTCAACAAATAATTTGAAAGACACAATTATTTATGATGTTCTCAAAGCAGGCTTAAAATTTGATTGCAAGTACTAACGGTTTTAAGAAGATTTTATAAAAGGTTTTATGGTAGACTTGAAAACATCTTGCAGATTTGGGTTCTAAAGTACTGTTGGTTTTATTGGTAGTTTTAAGGAAGTTATTTATAACGTTTATAAAAGGTTTTTTTTGGTTTTATGCCAGGTTTATTGTAGCTTTTAAGAGGTTATCTAGTATGAACAGTTTTACGATCAGTTTTATTATATAAACTTATAACCTCTTGTAGATTGTGATAAAACTTAAATTGTTACTTGGGAGAGCTTAGGAGAAAATTCTCGTAGGATAACCTTCAAGGGAGTTATTATTGATTACTTTCGTCAATGCTAGAGCAGCCGCCTTTTTGCATTTATGACGTTACACTGACCACCTACCTCAAATTCAAGCAAAACATCTGGCAAGCCATGACTGTAAAGTATATAAGAACTGTATCAGGACATTCAATACCACCATTTAAAATTCTACAGCATAACATATACCCATATGGGGAACCATCACTATTTTATACAATGACGCACCAATAGGAATAGGAACGTCAAGGTATGGGCACAGAACAACTATAACAGAAGAGACTCTATGGCTTTCTGTTTACATTTAATTTTTGTCCTCATATCTGAAGTAGCTAGCAGCTAGCTTTTGGTGATATTGTTGTAACCCATTATTTCTTTGTTGTTTTTTGGCCATTTTTTGAGGTTAGGTAGGAAACCTGACGTTATGAAGCAAATCTGACATCGGATTCGTATTTAGCGATCTCAAAAACATGAGGATATGATGGTCGTCGTGTCTGGTGGACATTTTTTTTTTGGGGTAGGTCTGAGTAGTTATTGTATTGTTATGTACCTGTTACGATGGGTACAAATGTACCCTGTATGTATTCAATCAGAACAACAAATAAAGATATTGAGTTGGTTTGATTTCCATATGATGCTATACGGTTGGTTATAAAATACGATTCCTAATATTTTATATCATTTGCTGTTTGTTTATAAGATCTAAAGTATAAATAATGGTTTGCAGCTGTCAGCAAATGATCTGTAATATAATTTCAGATTATGTTCACTCCAAGTTGGCAAATTCTTTTAAATACATTAAATCATTTTTGTTTGTATTTGTTTGTAAGACTTTATTATAAATCAAGAGCAATCAATCATTTAATTGTAACTATGGGGTGTTTAAATTCCCCTATTGAAGTAACACCAAAAAGATGGCCGGAGATCACTCCAATTTATCAGTGAAATATCAAACGTTCCGCCAAGAGCGTTACTTCTGGTATAGATCTTCTGTGGTACAGGTATCTTGCGAAAAGAAATTTTTGTAGTCCCACTTGCAATAGATTGCTATCCTTTGTGGAGAGTATAGGTCGTTTTTAAGAGGTTTGACACTCCAGAGTACTGTGGATCTGCGCGCATGTCTAATAATAAATAAATCTTAATATAAATCTATTACATTACGTTATTGCGTAACAACGTAAATGTGCTTTATCGAAAACTGTTTTATTAAAAATTGCATATTATCTTACGTTTATTAGTATAATAAAACCTCTAAAATCTAATACTAATACTGTTTCTTTTCTTTTCAGGTAAGTTTTTTGCCGGAAAAACTAAACATCTACTTTGAGTAAGTATTTGGAAAACATTTTAGCTATTGTGTAGACGAAATAATAAAAATAAAACGGTTTGTGTTATTCCAAATATGTGTTTTATGTAATGTCATGTCAGAATGAAAGTTGTATAAAAATTTCCATGTGCCAAAAATAACAAACACCAAGTGCCTTTAGTGTAACTATAGTTTTAAAACATTAATAGACACGTAGTAAACATAAATTTTAGTTTATTCTTCCTTAAGCTCTGGTAACTATCAAATATCCACATAATTTTGTTCAACCATCATACAAGATGTTTGAAGTTATATGTTAACTGACGGAACACAAACATACTATCGAAAAAATAATATACATAGAATTACAATTACGATATTTTTCCTTTTGGTAATATACCAGACAGAAATAAATATGTTTCTACACGTGTTCAATTACTTTAAGTAGCAGTTAAATAACAATTTAAAATGGATTATGCTAATTTTGTTAGTACCATTTATTTCATAAAACAGATATTTTGACTGGTGAAAAAGTATTTTTCCATGACCGGAACTAAAAGTAAGTTCATGACAAATAACACATCAGAAAAAACTAATTTGTTAATTTATTAGACTTACTCTTGCAGTAATATTGAAATTACTACAATGATTAAAAGTTATATCTGATTGTACGTTAATGTTAATAACGAATTACTACAGTTTTATTGAAACGACATATATTTTTTTTAAAATGCAACAAAGTTTTTACAAATGATGTTAAACGTGTACACCTCTTCACTTTTAACGCTTCGAAGTCCTCTTTTTAACAACACATAAACATAAACGCCACATTTAAGGGGTCTACACACGATCCAGCGGCAGGGAGACAGCCTTGTCGGCACGCTTTGAACTCATTCGTAAAAGTGAACTGGTCCGCTGGAATTCCAATTATCTTCAAAGCATGCCGACAAGGCTGGCTCCCTGCCGCTGGATCGTGTATACCTTTAGTAGACAACACCCCCCAGATTTGAACGTTTGAAAAATGCAAACAACACCCTTTACCCACCGATATTGCCAGTACGCGATAGATAGTGTGACCAAGCGTGCTCATCACTAACACGATTTAGTCTGTTGGTCTACCTTGCTGGTAAACGAAATTGAAAACATTTTGCGGAAGAATAGAGGGTGTTCCTTAATGGCGTGCCAATATTTCAGGGTGTGAGGTCATTTTATGAAGAAAAGTTCATATGAACATATGTCCGCAACGGCTTAAATTTTTTGCCAGATGGTGTTGAAATTTTTTTTAATCGTTATTTTTTAATATCTCAGAAAGTACTTTAGATATTATTTTCAACTTTGGTACGTGTTAATAGGATATAAAACCACATATTTTAGTTAGAAAAGTTACTTTACCGCTCCACCAGTGGCTTCCCTGCAAACATGTCCTCTGATATTTTTTACCAAAAAAGTGGTACGCTACTGATATTTTTCCATGTGGATATTTTTTCTGATTAGCTTGGTTAATTCTACATGAAGAACTACCTGTGTTGTTTGAAGATATACCAACTGCGTTAGGGAATCAAATGTGGTACCTGCACGATGGAGTTTTTGTTCATTTCAGTGCAATTGTTCGCGACCATTTACAAGTGGTTTATCCTAATCGTTGGATAGGTCACGGAGGACCTCAGCAATGGCCAGTAAGATTTACTTATTTATTTATTCAATAACAACTTTACAGGCGAAACCCAATTACAAAGTTGTAAAGAGAACATGATTTACATGAGACTAAATAGTACAAACAATATGTGAGAACAACAAACAGAGATTTACAAAGAATAAAAAGAAAAAAGAAGCAAAATACATATATATAAAACCTTACATAACATACAATCACGTACAGTGGACATAGTAGATACCGCTACAATAAAAACTAAGTATATACAGAGTAAAAAGGTAAAAATGTAAGGAATAAATAAATAATAGAGCGTCATGCAGTTTAAATTTCGTTAAGAGTGATTGATTTAACATTCCTTATATAATTGGCAGGGCTAAGAGCAAATAAATCAAATTTCGAGTGGGCAAGATTACCTAATAAACATAGTCTTACTAGAGGGCTGGACAGGTACATATTCGTTCTAAACTGTGGAATATAAAAAAGGTCAAAATTCCTACCTATTCGGTTTGGTACATTAAATGGCAATTTTGATAAAAACTCGGAGTTATCAGAGAGGTGATTTAGAAGTTTATGATATAGATTAACGAGGCATGAACACGTCTTAGCTCAAGAGGTTCGTAGTCATATCTAAGCAACAGTTCATTATAGTGATCAAAATGATCATAATATAGAAGATACTTAAGGAATTTTGTGTGTACTCTCTATAAGATCAATAGAACGGTGACCAAATGATTTGACAATAATCAAGGTTAGACCTAACAAGGCTATTATATAATACTTTGATACACTCTATATTAGTAAAGTCTCTAGTATTTCAAACGAGGAAACCGAGTTTTTTTAGACTAGCATTACTTATGACTATTAAAAGAAACCGCTGCCCAAGGAATCACTACTTCCACATCCAGATTCTCTATCCAAGTCACTCACAACGAAAAAAACTTTGTATGTGAAAATAATTGTTTATGGAACTTTGATATAATAATATTTGAAATCCTCTATCCCAAAAACCCATAAAACGATACCCCACATCGGGGGTGGTGATAGGGGGGTGGTAGTGGGGGGTGGATGAAGTAAAAAAATATTTTGAGGTTTCTGGTTCCTGTACATAGGTACACTAAATCACATTTTTTTTTCATCCCCTTTAATAAGTGAGTGAGGGGTGGTAATGGGGGTGGCTGATGCCAAAAATTTTTTTGAGACTTAGCTTCTCTTGTATATACTAAATACCAATTTTATGGACTCTTACCTGCTTGATTGACCTATTTACCCCAAATTTACCCCAATTTACCACCCAACCCTTCGACGGAACAAGATAAAAATATAATCTAGTTCTAGACCTCGTTAAAGTACATACATGTACCAAATTTCAAGTCAATATCTTAAACGGTTCCAGAGTAAACGTGCGCACAAAAAAAAGTTACAGACAGACAGACAGACCGACAGACAGACAGACAGAAATTTTTTTTTCGCTCAAACTTAAAATCTCGACATTTCATGACATTTTAAGCCTATTTGGACAATAAAAATTTTTAAAATTTTTTTTGTCGTTACTATACTTCCACTGGACGTGGAAGTAAAACTTTGTATGTGAAAATAATTGTTTATGGAACTTTAATAACATAATATTTGAAATCCTCTACCCCAAAAACCCATAAAACGATACCCCACATCGGTAGTGGGGCGGGGGTGGTGATAGGGGGGGGTGGATAAAGTAAAAAAATATTTTGAGGTTTCTGGTTCCTGTACATACAATAAATCACAATTTTTTTCCATCCCCTTTAATAAGGAGGTGGGGGTGGTAATGGGGGTGGCTAATGCCAAAAATTTTTTTGAGACCTTAGCTTCTCTTGTATATACTAAATATCAATTTCATGGACTCTTACCTGCTTGATTTACCCATTTACCCCAAATTTACCCCAATTTACCCCCCAAACCTTCGACAGAACAAGATGAAAATATAATCTAGTTCTAGATCTCGTTAAAGTACATATGTATACCAAATTTCAAGTCAATATCTTAAACGGTTCCAGAATAAACGTGCGCACAAAAAAAAGTTACAGACAGACCGACAGACAGACCGACAGACAGACAGAAATTTGTTTTCGCTCAAATTTAAAATCTCGACGTTTCATGACATTTTAAGCCTATTTGGACAATAAAAATTTTTAAAAATTTTTTTGTCGTTACTATACTTCCACTGGACGTGGAAGTAATAGGGTCTTGTCAAAAAGAACACCTAGATCTTTATATTATTTAACACGGCGAAGTTCAGTATTATCAATAGTATAGGGGAAATCTATTGTTTGATTTTTGTTGGAAAACGTCATTGCTACACACTTTTTAATGTTGAGATCAACTTTGAAGTCATTGCACTACATAGAAATATTGCTTAGATCTTGTTGCAAAAGAGTACAGTCGTTAGTATTTTCGATTCAACGGTCATGCAGTCATCTGCAAAAAGAAGGCAAGTTGAGTGACACAAAACATCAGGCAAGTCATTAATAAAAATGAGAAATAGCACAGGGCCTAAATTGCTTCCTTGTGGTACGCCGGAACTGATTTCAAAGTTTGATGACTGGTAGCCATTTAAACTGATATAAACTTGTTTCTTATAAAGATAAGAACATAGCAGGCAGATAATATCAGAACTTATTTCATGATTTTTTAGTCTAGCAATGAGAATCTGATGATCCAACCTGTCAAAAGCTTTAGCTATATCTGTGTAAATGACATCCAGCTGTATATTATCTTCAATGGCAATTTTAGCATCCTGAACAAGATTTAATAAATTAGTGTTAGTGGATTTTGCAGGTAAGAAACCATGTTGAAAAACGGAGATTACCGGTTTAATTGAGCTATAGATAATTTCGTAGATAACAGTCTCAAATAGCTTGGAAAATGCACATAGAATAACGATTGGCCGGTAATTTGTTATATTTTTTTTATCAGCCGATTTATGTATTGGCAACAGCCGCCCTACCTTCCATTTAAAAGGATAATAGGCATTTTTTAGGGCCAAATTAAATATAATACTTAATGGTTCTAACAAGACTTCTGCACAGGCCTCTACTCTCCTGACCTCAGTAATTTGGATTTCTTTTTGTGGAGTAATCTTTAACTCTCATTAACACTTTTAGTCCAGTAAATAAGCCGGAAAATGTGGAAAATTTGTGGAGGATTTGAAAAATTCCTTTTTTTCACGTGTTCCCCAGACCCCCAGGAACATTCATCAGCATTGACTCCTGCTGAAAATGAGAAAGTGCCTCAAAATGTAGCTGTCGTAAAATAAAAACATAAATATGTGCACAGATATAGACAAACACATATACATATACAAAAACATAGACAAATCTAATCAACAGTACTTCTGATGAGATATTTGGAATTGCTTGAATTAGACCGCGAATTCGTATCAGTGACCCAAACGATACCGCAGAGCACATTTTCGTGGAAAAACGTTAATATTTAAATTTTTTCTGAAAAAATGGAATTTTTCATGGCACGTATTCCAGTCTAGAATATGGAATTGCTCAATTTGAACCTCGGATTCGTGATCAGCGACCCAGCCTAGAGCCCATTTCCGAGGCGAAATATTAGTTTTATAATTTTTTTTTATGACAGCTACTTTTTGTGGCACTCTGCGGGGTTCAAACCCCCTAACTTTCTCATTTTCGGAGGTAATGCAGGAATCAATGCTGATGAATGTTCCTGGGGGTCTAGGGTACACGTGAAAAAAGGATTTTTTCAAATCGGTGGTATTCCACCACTTCTCCACATTTTACACTTTTTTCCGGTTTATTTACTGGATTATTTAGAAGATTCGTATGAAACAATACGGAATATGCCGAGAATATTTGAACGAGTACGCAATTTGATGCTAAGATGGGCGGAAGCATGCCTATTTACAACAATTTTTATAAAACAAAATTTATCATTATCAATGTTAATAATAATTAGTTTCAGTTTGAATTTAATTGATTTAATCAAGAACTGTGTGTGCGTCTGACTAGAATAACGCAAGAGACCGTTTTCATGTAGAATTGACCAGGATAATCGGAAAAATATCCACATGGAAAAATGTCAGTAGCGTAGCACTTTTTTTGTAAAAAATATCAGAGAACATATTAGCAAGGACGCCACCACTGGTGGAGTAATAAAATAACTTTTCTAGCTAAAATGTGTGGTTTTATATCCTATTAACACGTACCAAAATTGAAAATAATCTATATTACTTTCAACACCCTGTAGCAAATATTTAAGCCGTTGAACTTTTTTTCATAAAATGACCTAAGGAATCACACCCTGAAATATTAGTACGTCAATAAGGAACACCCTGTATGCATGTAATATTCCTTCGCCTGCTCGAAAAATTGTCCGTAAATTCAGTATTTCTTCTCTAGTAACGCTTTCTTTAACAAAGGCTCTACCGTGATATTGTCGACCACAATTTCACGGCTTTGTCAGTTTTTAGTCTTTGTATGGATTCCTCAGCTTAAAATAAACCGAAGTACCATACAAAGACCAAAAACTAACTTATTTGCGTTCGTAGCCCGACTGATTTGGAATGCTTATTTTCGAGAAAATTTTCACAGTATTTGGCCAAATTTCAATAATAATAGTGTTGGTTCTTAAAATATTAATGGAGTCAGTCAAAATGACTACGTTTTGGTTTGAATTTACGTCCAATCATCCTTACTGCTTGGAAAAGATCTTTACTATTATTATGATCAGCATGTGACTCCAGTTCTTTACAGACTCTTGTAAATTACTATTCTTATCTCTTCGACAGAGTTTGATTTGTTCGCATCTCTAGAATCAGTTTATTTTTTTGGTTTGTGCCTAAGTAAATTCTAAATATAAGAAAAAAATTGCCTTATTACTTATTCCTGTTACTTATCGCTTTTCGCGTTTCATCGGTGTAGAATAATTTGCAATTTGTTATACAAAAATATTAAACAGAATCTCGTATTTTGAAAGTAACGAAGAAATGTCGCTCGTTCGATTTAAGTCGCCACGCCACTTTGGTGTTGGCTCATTTCGTGCAGGACACCTTCGCCATTTCCTGCGTTTCGTTAAAATTAATCACTTGCACTTGGTTACGCATTTTAAATTAACTACTCTAACACATTTATTTCACAAGGCATATTGAAAAACGTTTTTAATATACCCGATGCATTCGAATTCTTCCATCGTGATGCGAAAACCAGCTCAAGTTCGTCCCTTAGAATTTTTTTACTAGGTGAATCTCTAAACTTTCTTCGATTCTGAGACACTCTGTATATGAGTAATGAAAAATGATAAATTGACTACAGACGAAATACAAGGAAATACTTGATGATACTTCGAAATCTAAAAAGTCCTTTTTGGACAACACAGTTCCTCCTTTGTAGCATGTAGAAATGAAATTATAGAATTAAACTTGTATTTTTAGTTTAAATTCTGTACAAATAAATGTTTTCTCCATCTAATTAGCAACATTAAAGCTCATCTTTGTGTATTTATTTGATCGTGATCACGTATGTAACGTGTGCAACGCGTGCCCACGCTTGACCTAACGTTAAGTAAAATTTTATTAATTTTTATCTTTATGGGATTCTTATTTCCAGTTAAATAATATCTCCATTCAATGATCATGGCATGATTACCCGCACACTTGAAAGTTTTCTAAAATTACTCGGTACTTCACTTTTCGTTAAATCAGGAGGCAAGTATTGATAAAATAATATTAGTAGGGGGGCATATGTAAGAAAAGCGTGCTCTGTGGTGATAGTGACTAAATTGAGCAGAACTAAAGTTCAATTAAAAATTTGTTACGAGTCAATTTTCCGTAAAGTAATTATATTAAACTGTATTATACGTTGCTCACTTACCTGCTTATAGCTATTAGCAGGTAGGTAGTCACTTCTTTGATATTTAGACTTATTTCTCTAATACGATAGATAATAAAAACAGAGCGTACATAGACGCACTCACATTGACATATTAAGCTCCAAACTAGCCAGTATCTGTTTTGTTCTCATAACTGTGACCTCCAAATAGTCCAAACATCCAAGTACTGAAGATATATTATCATATCAACGTTGAGTCTGTCATGCGCGACGGAATTATTTATTTGAAAAGTCACCATCAGCGGAAAAATTACTCATACTACAGAAATGTACACTACAAGCAATGCTGGGAATCATAATAACCTACAACATGAAACCCACCGATTAGAATTATACAAAATAAAACCTCATTATCAATGTGCATTACTCTATATTAAATTAAATAATCATATTAAATATGCCCTGTAAATTGTTTAAAAATAGAGACTAAAGTCTTACCTTCTGGATAAAACTTTCCATTTACTCGATGAATAATTTAGTGACTAAACCTCCTTGGAGTCAGTGTATTGGAATTACAGTCGTTACTGTTATAGTACCTAAGTTTTTTTGTAATATTTTTGTCTGTTTGTTTATTTTTGTTTTTTTAATCTATTATTTTATATTAATACGTTGTCTCTTTTATTGGTTATGACTTACATTTGTGTTTTATAAGCAGTCCTTACGTTTATCTTGCAATGAATCATATATTTTTATACTTTCCATATCGGTTCGTGGGATTTATCAATTGTCAAAATAATTTGACCTAAATAAAAAAACAAAAATTTATTTATATTTATTTATTGATTTCGCGGTTTTTGTTAAAATTCTAGAACTTTGGTAGCTTCATAATGGTTGACTAGTACCTTCATCGGTAACTTTTCGAGGGTGCGATTAAATGGTGATATTATCTAATTATCTATATGAGATTTGTCTTGCTAAAAGTGTTTCATAGTTATGGGTCATGGGAAGTGTGATTTTGGATATGTCTGCGTAAGTCAATCCACGTATAAAAAGACATACATAGGGTCGAATTGAGAAATTCCTCCTTTTTAAAATTTTTGAAGTCGGATAGATTTGTCGTATAAAAATACTAAGATTAACTATTCTCTTGTTATCGAATCTGTAAGAAATGGTAGCTTTATCTCATTTGTGTCAATTAAATTATTTTTAATTAAGAATAACTGGGACAATAATTGATAAAGCAGCCAATATCTTATTCGATAATTTACAGGTGAACTACCTGATTGCATCAACAAATCTATTTTTGAAAAATGTTAACATTTGTAAATATTGTTCATATATTTTAGAACTGCCAACAGGTGCATACAAATTGTATTTCCATTTTAAAAAACAAGGTTCTACTTACTGTAAAATAATCTGTAAACACTTCTTTCATTTGATTAAAATGAATGACTCGCATTTTTTTAATTGATCGCTAATTTTTCTTATTTATCTCCAGTAATATTCCTTTCTCATACATAATATATGATGGGGTCTGACATTAGCTTTTTTTTCGATTTACAAAACATTTTTTTAAAAACCTTTTAAAACAATAATTCTTTATTAATTACCGCGATTTTGAGATAATGTACAAATTAACATTAATTTAAACTATACAGTTTAATTTCAACAGTAGTTTGCAAAATTTCCTGGATTAAAAATATCCAGTTCAGTTCAGGCTCTTGAAAATTGTGATTTTTTTTGTTGTTTGATTAAATGATGCATAAAAGAGGACGCACTTCACGATTTGAACCAGTTTCAAGACACGCGAAAATAAGTTGAGGATTTTCAAATAATTGTAAGCGTAGCTGGTAGACTGTAAAAACGTTCATTTTGTGAGAAAAAGCTTTTTTAACCGACTTCACAAAATTTAAAAAAGGAGTAGGTTCTCAATTCGACCCGTATGTATATTTTTCTTATATTTGTTCGATTCCATCACTTGGAATTGGCTTAAGCGATTTTTATGTGATGTTCTACCATCTGACAGTGTAGCAGCAAGCTTAGACGTTGATATATATGTGATTTTATGACCATTTTCCATGCTGCTACTAACTGCGATGTCACGTAGACTTTTCATGAGAGAGGCAGTGCTGCCGCGATACTTTCTTTCAACGTATCGAAAGTCAAACTGAAAACGTACCAAATTTCAATAAAAAGTACCGAAAGGCGAGAAATTTAAATATTTGACGATAAAGAGACTCGGTAACGATACACTGAAATTAAAAACCGCTGCCCAAGGAATCACTACTTCCACATCCAGATTTTTTATCTAAGTCACTCACAACGAAAAAATTTTTTATGTGGAAATAATTGTTTTTGGAACTTTAATAATATAATATTTGAAATCCTCTACCCCACATCGGTAGCGGGGTGGGGGAGGTAGTGGGGGTGGTAGTGGTGGATGAAGTAAAAAAACATTTTGAGGTTTCTGGTTCTTGTACACACCCTAAATCACAATTTTTTTTCATCCCCTTTGATAATGAGGGGGGTGGTAATGGGGGCGACTAATGCCAAAATTTTTTCTGAGACCTCAGCTTCTCTTGTATATACTAAATACCAATTTTATGGGCTCTTACCTGCTTAATTCACCTATTTTCCCCAAATTTACCCCAATTTACCCCCCAACCCTTCAACGGAACAAGATGAAAATATAATCTAGTTCTAGATCTCGTTAAAGTACATATGTGTACCAAATTTCAAGTCAATATCTCAAACGGTTCCAGAGTAAACGTGCGCACAAAAAAGTTACAGACAGACAGACCGACAGAGAGAAATTTTTTTTTCGCTCAAACTTAAAATCTCGACGTTTCGTGACTTTCTAAGCCTACTTGAACAATAAAAATTTTTAAAAATTTTTTTGTCGTTACTGTACTTCCACTGGACGTGGAAGTAAAATTAAACCCTCATTCATTTTCACTGTAAAATAAAATAAAGATGTATTAAAATAAACATAATTTTCCATGATATAAATAGCAAACAAGGAACAATAAAAACAGTATAATTTCCATTAATAAAACAAAACATAATAAATTTAAAAAATTATATAATAATTTAATATAACCAGTAAACAGAGTATACATAGAACACACAACTAAAAATGATAAATGTTAGTGTGTCAGTGCGATATTGCGACATCATCTAACGAGAGCGATAGACATATAAACTAAATAGATTTGCTTGTTTCCGTTAGCTGTGAGAGATACTCTATACACTTCTGTATTTGAAAATATTTGGCAAAATCGATTTCGTACCGAAAATGCCTCTTTTTTAAGCCGGATCGAGTAAGAGCTTTTCGTACAATTGCACTATAGTTTCTACAGGATATTTTTATGGCCAAAATCGACATTTTTTTAAGTACCGTAAATAAATAATTGGCCCTGTAATGATGAAAATAGATACCCTAAACCTGTTGATTTCCGAATGGGTGCACGTTTCTACCTGCACGGAGGTACGATCCCTTAATAATTTAGTGCATGTCTCAGTTGCGCTTTATTCATACACAAATAAATATCAAGTTTGAAAGTGTGTCGTCAATGTAATATTGAAAATTTTTGTTTTGTAACAATTTTTGCATTATCGTTCGGGCATGTATATATTATATTTCTAATGCTAATCCTTACATACTATCTGTAAAATCGGTGTCGCAATAAGAATGGAACCGATGCATTTAAGAAGGCATACAAAAAATTTACAGGATTAAGCAGCAATAATTTACATATAGATTGTTAAGGAAGTTCTTTTTCTTTAATGTGGCATATACTTTATCTGCTTATACTCGCCATCATCTACAAATACACATTTTTTGAAATGGTTTTATTAAGTTTGTAAATCTGTATAATTTATGTATGTGTCAAATCTAGCTATTGAAATTTGGAACGCAGCTTTGATTTCGATGACAATGTAGTATATCTAACATCGTTCAAAACCCAATATGGCGCCCCAAGATGGCGGCTTACCTTTTTTCTTTACAACCCCCTTGACATGGGTATCAAATGAAAGGATTTTTTTAGTCTTAATTAAAAAAAATAAATATTTTTTTTAAACAATGGTTTTATTTAAAAAAAAAAAAGTAGAAAATAATTTATTTTCACTGATTATAAGCTGGTCAGAATAATTGTCAAGTTTGTAAATATAAAACCATTGGGCGCTCATAAAATATTACTTCGTCTAATCATTTTGATTTACATTTTTATGAACGCCCAATGGTTTTATATTTACACAGGTGAAAATTAGTCTGAGCAGCTTATACTAAAAAGACGTGACTGGAAATATTACTTATTTCAATAAATTATAATTACCAAGTACCATGGTACCAAATTTCAAAGTTTTAATAATGAAAAACAAGGGGATGTACCAAGACCTTGTATCACCCGGTATAACTCCCATACAAAGAAATAATATCTAATAACTTTCAATTTCTTACCTCCAAATATAAACTGCATTTACATTAACAGATTTCACGATTAGAACGAAAATTTAGTTTTGGCCAAAAAAAAGTGGTTTCAGAAACCACTACGAAACGGCAGCACTGGAAAGAGCCACCAGCTTACCTGAGTGGAATTCTCTTCTGCTACTTCCCCATCTAAATTTTTGTCAGATCGACCAAGTTTGATGATTCCATCCACTATGGAATGCTGAGAGATTCATTGTATTAATGTATAGCTGCATTTGTTCATTACATGAAATAAACGGTCTCGTCATTTCATATTTGCAAGTGGCAACACAACTATTAAAAATGGTTGTACACAAGACCTTCTTCCCCAACATGTTAAGCAATCTGCGTTCCAAGAGGGCCGTGTTTGGAGTCCAATTTTGATACCTATGCAAGAATTGTTAAATTGAAATAATTGGGGTCAAATTTTGATGCCTATGCAAGAATTGTTAAATTGAAATAATTAGAGCTGAAAGCAGATAGATGTAGTTCCACATTGGACAATTATTACAGAAACATACAAAGAACTTCCAGTGAGTCCGATAGCAGAATATACCCGTTTTTTGATTGGCACATTTTAAAAATCTACGCTGAATTCCTTCCAAATGATCGATATGTTCCGTAAAAGTTTCGGTAAGGAGAGGCTGCCCACAAGGAGGCGTCCTTTCCCCTCTGCTATGGAACCTTGTTCTCGATGGTCTACTCCAGGAACTCGAGAACGAGGGTCTTTTTGCTCAAGGTTACGCAGATGACCTAGCAATTATCATCTCGGGAAAATTCCCAAACACGGTTAGCGGGCTCTTGCAAAGGGCCTTGCAGATCGTACAGAGATGGTGTAACGACCAGGGCCTTAGAGTCAACCCCTCTAAGGCAGTACTGGTAATTTTCCCTAGGAGGCGCAGGCTAGACGGTTTCGTCGAGCCAGTACTCTATGACACGACTCTAACGATCTCCAGAACGGTGAAGTATCTGGGTGTTATCCTGGACTCTAAACTGACCTGGAAAGATCACATAGAGAGGCAAATACAAAGGGCCACTACAACCCTGTGGGTATGTAGAAGGACCTTTGGTAAAACTTGGAGGTTAAACCCCAGGGTAACAATGTGGTACTATACTGTAATAGTAAGACCAATGATCACTTAAGCTTCTGTTGTGTGGTGGCCTGCTGTAACCAGGCCTTACATTCAACAGAAGCTAACAGAGCTCCAAAGACTCGCCTGTTTGGGAGTCACAGGAGCAATACGCACAACCCCCACAGCAGCTCTGGAGGTCCTTCTGGACCTAGTGCCCCTTCACTTGGTGATTGAGGCCGAGGCTCGGAAAGCGGCCTTCAGGCTGAGGTGCGGTGGTCAGTGGAAGACCGGAGGAGAACAATTAGGACACACTAGAGCCCTTTCCAACGCGATAGGGACTCACTCACTTCTGGAGGCCAGGAGTGATGATATGGTGCCTTCCTTCTCCTTCTCAGAACCCTTTGAGGTTGTCATCCCCAAAAGGGAAGACTGGAACCCACTCGAGGACATACTCAGGCCCGCCGATATCGTCTGGTTCACAGACGGATCGAGGTTTGAGGAACGTGCTGGAGCAGGGATATACGGTGAAAGGCCCAGGGCTGAAGCTTCTTATGCCTTGGGCAAATTCGCCACGGTATTCCAGACCGAAATTTTTGCTATTTTGGTCTGCGCACAGGAGAATATCCGAAGGAAATATTCCAACAGGCACATATATATATATATATATATATATATATATATATATATATATATATATATATGTAGCGACAGTCAAGCGGCCCTCAAGGCCCTTGCATCAGTCCGGACCAAGTCAATCCTGGTTCAAAACTGTAGACAGACTCTCTGTGAACTTGGCTCATCCAACTGGGTCAAGCTTCTCTGGCTCCCAGGACACAGCAACATCGAGGGTAACGAGCGGGCAGACGCTCTGGCCAGAGGGGGCTCTCAGAGGCCCCTACTGGGTCCGAAGCCGGCTCTCGGTTACCCTAGATCCAATGCCAAGAAGTCGGTAGAAGACTGGACACGGTCCCAGTTCTTTGACTTCGGGGCCTCCTACCCAGGACTCCGGCAAGCGAGGCTCCTGATCTCGGGGCCCTTGCCGAAGCGAGCAGAACAAATCCTGCGACTAAACAGGAAACAGGTCAGTACCGTGGTAGGTCTTTTGACTGGACACAGCTCTTTCAGAAAACACCTGCACACTATGGGGGTGGTTGACAACCCCGACTGCAGGTTCTGCGGAGACGAGGAGGAAACTTCCGTCCACGTCCTTACTTCCTGCCCTAGTCTTATGTACTTGAGGCACAAACACTTCGGCATTGGTTTTCCGGTGCCGGAGGAAATAAGGAATGCCCCTATAGGAAGGGTTTTGGCCTTTGGGTTAGAATCCGGCCTGGATGGGGGAATTCAATAAATTCGTAGCGGTAGCACAATGGGCCACAAGGCCTGAGTGCGGCGACTCTCAGTCGCCCCGCTAAAAGAAGGAGAAGAAGATATGTTACGTTATTAGGTAAAATAATTTCAGTGTATCAATATTCCGAAAGATATAGCTGTTGCTGATAATAAATCCGAAAGCTTTCTAGGTCATAGAAAGTGTCAGGTATTGAGAATGTGGTATTATCAATGAATAACACAGACACTCAAAATAAAAAAGTGGTCTTTTTCTGGTACTCCATTGGGTAACACCCATTTGTATTTCGACGTGCTGAACACGAATCAGGTATCCGTTTAGCTCCATTGGCCAACATTTTTTTGTAAATCACGAACATAACCTAAAAAAACTCATAATTTAGGTTATTTTCGCGATTTACTAAAAATTGGTGGGTAACGGAGTTAAACAGATACCTGATTCGTATTCAGCATGTCGAAATGCATAGGGGTTGCCCAATGGAGTCTCAGAAACAGACTTTTTTCACCGGATCCTCCGCCATTTTCTAGAAAATCGCGCATGCAAATAGAGTACACAGACACAAAAAAAAAGTGAAAAATGATCTGTTTCTGGGACTCCATTGGGTAACCTCTATGTATTTCGACAATACGAATCAGGTATCCGTTTAGCTCTGTTACCCACCAGTTTTTAGTAAATCGCGAAAATCAGTTTTAGTTTTAAAATAATAGTTTCTTTTTAGGTTATTTTTGCGATTTACAAAAAAATGGTGACCAATGGAGCTAAACGGATACCTGATTCATATTCAGCACGCCGAAATACATATGGGATACCCAATGGAGTACCAGATTTTATGTGCATGTGTAATCAAAGTGGATCAAAAGTTTTTACTACCATCCTAAATTTCGGTTAGTCTATATGACTGACAAGATCCATTTGGGGTGTTGCTCTTATATGATTACTATTATAAAGAAGAATGTCTGTAATAGCTTTCTGTCACGAGGTGAAGATTTTCACTAGAAAAGAGACTTAACAAATAATATACTACCACTAATTTAAAGTCCTAACTTAAAATGCAGTTAATTGGGATTATTTTGATGCTACTTTTATTTTGTACAAGATGTATTTGTGAGACCATCTTTGCCTCGATGTAATCTCTTTTAAAAATCAATGTAAAATAAAATTTTCATATACAGTTTTAATTTAATGGATTCATCTACCAGCGTATGGTAGGCATTATTGTCACTCCCGGAAAACACCGCCGGCCCTGTTACGTCTACACTGGGTTGGATTTGGGCCATGCCTATTGCCACCAGCAAGAGCCATTTGGCGCATAGTAAAGGAATAAGGAATGGGAAGTGTAGGTGTTTGTGAGATGCGTTGCCGCATTGCGTCGTGATATGCAGTGTTCAAGCTCCTCTTTTTATGTTTTTACTTGTAGAGTTTTTCTACTTCGGAGTATCTATTCCTTCCGTTTCTGATTCCGGCATATATCATTGCGATTATACGATTTCTTCTTGGTTCTTTCCTGGTTTGTTCATAATTCTCTCAATTGTTGTTATGCACGAGTAGCATGGTCTTCCTATTTCTGGTTTGTTTCTGCTTAGTATTAGCGCTCTCTTCAGCAGATGTATCGGGGTCCCTTCTTTGAACATGCCCCCAATTCTTCATTTCGTACATTACTATACCGTTTTGTTAATGTTTTTCCCCTATTAATGTTGACGTTTTCTGGCGTTCCTTTGGTTCATTTTTTGTTTATTTTATCTATTCCAGGAGTACTATTTCTTCTAGTCCTAATTGTTATTTATAGCAGTTGGTTATCTGATGATTCTTGTCCAAAGAGGTCCGTTTGTTATATTTATTCTACTCATTCTTTTATTGCGTTATCTCCTTCTATTTCCTTCGTCAATTGTTAGAGTGATATGTCTGTATCTTCTCTTTTGTGAAGGTTTGATTTCATTATTGTCCTACTGGAAGGGTTTCTATATGTTTTTCTCTTTTTGTTAACCGACTTCATAACATTTAAAAAGGGAGGAGGTTTTCAATTCGACCAGTATGTTTTTTTTTATATATTCGTTCAATAATTACTCTGGCGTAGCTTAAGCGATTTCTGTCAAATCTGCTGCAATCTATGGCGGTGGTCCCACACTAAGTTTATCAAACTACATCTAGTGTAAGGTGAACATAAATTGGAACAAATTTTTTATATTACGAGAGCATATTTGAAGAGGAGTCGCCGGTGGTATCAAATAAAAATTTAGTTCTCGATTTATAATAATGATAATTTTTCAAAAACAACGGGGCATTATTATAACTTCCTATCATGTCATATACCATTTCGCAACGAAAGAAAGCCTTGCATAGAAACGAATCAGCTGAAGAATGTTTTCTACGACAACAGTATGAACTGAGACTTTTATTGAGAAACGCGCTCGTTGAATAATTTGTTTTTACAAACAAATTATACAGCATGCTCTCGCTCACGTCGTTGTTTTCAATGCTGTTAACGATGACGATTTCATTGCATGATGGTTTTTAATTGAGATGCGGATAATGCCATCAATTTTTTTGTAGATTTATGTGAAACCTGGTACAATGGCTGAAACCGAAAATTGAACGATTATTTGACATTATGTACTGTGGACTAAAAGAATATTATTATAAGGACCTGATGTGAGGTTATGATGTATTATTTGTTTATCCTCCAGACAGGGACCTTGAAATATGTGAAGCTACTAGAAAGATTGAAAAATATATATATTTTTTAAATCGAACCGCCTTCAAAAAATATCTCTATATCTTCAAAAGATATCTCTAAAAATTAAGAAATAAAATTTCACTCAATTTTACTAATACCTGTCTATCTATTAGCGGAAAGTAGCAAGGAACTGTATCTTATTACCAAATATCAATTTGAAGTCGCTGCAAAACGCATTTTTGAAATTAGTAATTTTTTTTGCACCAACTTCAAATTGATATTTAGTAATAAGGTACAATTCCTTGCTATTTTACACTAATATATACATAGGCATTTATAAAACTGAGCGAAATTTTATTTCTTACTTTTATTTTATATATCATTTGTTGTTTCCTTAGTGGCATTCATCTTTTTTAACTGTTCATATTTCCTGTCACCAGTCTAGTTTATCATGCAGTTTATCTCTTGTTAGTAGTTTCTCTATTTACACGTAAGTTTTCTTCTGAAATTCTTCACGCTGAAGTAGGATAATGTTCTGGATATTGCTTAGTGTTTTGTTAGTTTCCGTCCCTACATTCTGTAATAGGTCAATTGTGTTTGTGTTCTCTGAGAAGATAATTTCATGAAAGAAATACAATTACATGCTTTCTACTGAATCCTGGACATATTGTCACTGCGTTATTGCGGGTTTAATATTTTTTGTTGACAATAATAATTGTGGCATTGAGTTTATTTTCTCCTGAATGAAAGGCCCAGTTAAAGAATATATTGCTACCAATTTATGACCTGATTGTGCGATGACGCATTTACGATCTAGCAGAACCTTTTAGGAATACACGATACCCAAAGTTATTATAAACAAGTTTACTTTCATGCAATATTAGAATATTACAAATATGCGTTTTTAACAGCTCAATTAAAATAAATTAAAAACTTATCTGCTTGTTTTTCGTTCTTCCTTATTTGGGCTGATATCTTGTTAAATTTTGTTTCTTTGTGTTAATTTCAGCACAAGTCAGGGAGTTTTTAATATAAGACAATACAGATTCATAGAATTTCGTCATTACAGTCAATAAAAAACTAATTGCATGCTCAGATATAATTAAAGATGTGTTTAGTAAATAAAAAAAATAAGGAAACTAAATTGTCCTTAAACGTAATGAAAAATAATAGTTTTATCGTAGTGATCATGTAGTTTCTAACACTTTTTTCTCTTTATTTGTTCTATATTATTTTTATTCGCAATTTAAATCTATTTAAGTGCATTCAGTGGTTTCTCCGGCAGGAAATTTCAAATCATACATATAATCTCTCCGTTGCTATGAACTTTTACCGACACAATTTGTCCTACTAATCCATTTCAATGATCCCTTCTCTCGCGAGATGTTCGAGTCCGGCCCTGGAAAGTGCGGCTCGTTTGGCGCCGTTTACGTTGGGATGGGCTGATTGTTTATGACTCTGACCTCTTAGACATAGACAGACACGAGTTTGAATAGGCCCGGTTTATTCTATTACTGTGATGTTTATGATATGATGAAACCGCTAAGCTACTTTCAATTCCGTACTAGCCTCGAAGTTGTAAAAAAAATTACATAGAACGTGTAATGAACGCGTCCACTCTAACGTAATACCAGAATCCAATTTGTGCGTGTACAAGAGACTCGATCTATGATTCTCATTGTGTTGCTGAATAAATTAGTGGCTTCAAACAAATGAAAAATAATATAACTTAACTTATATTAATGTTACAAAATTGGTATATAAAATAGAATGAGGTTTAACATTTAGTAAATACACACACATCAGTTATGAACAAAACTTGATTGAATTCTAAGCAGTTAAAGGTAAAATAGATACATTGAAAATAATAATAAGTAAAACCCGTACTTTGAGTGAAATAAACCTCAAACAATTACATTTCAAAGAAGAAAGTGTCATAATTATAGAAAGCAACTGACTTATAAAATCCTATTTTCCAAATTGAGCACTGGTGTAATTTTAAATAATTGATCGTGGAAGAAAACTGTTTAAACACTGGTTTTAGGAATTTTTATAATTATAAAATATTGATAGCGATAGTTACTTATTGCGTAAGAGAAACGAGGACAGCGATAATTGCAAAAAACTACAGTGAAGCACAGTTTCTCTCCTTCCTGGCCTCTGTAAATCGTAAAGTATTAACGATAGAGAAAAATTGTTGAAGCAAAAGTTGTAGCTTCTTTTATCCCCTACAATATTGGTAATAACTAATTTTAGAGGAAACAGGAAAGGAGGTAATTGAGAAAACGTTTCTCTCTTCTTTCCAACATGGCGACCGTAGCGGCAAAGATATTTTTGGGGAAAAACTGAATTAATGATTGTGGTAATCCCCCTTACATTATAAAAAAATAAAGTTTCTTGTAGGAATTATACATCAGTCAAATGACAAACTATACAGTCTAGTTTATGTCCAGGAGTCTGTATCCGCTCCTAGCCAAAAATAGCAGACTAAGTCGATAAACTAAAAAAAAACCGCTTCCCAAGGAATCACTACTTCCACATCCAGATTTTCTATCCAAGTCACTCACAACGAAAAAATTTTGTATGTGGAAATAATTGCTTATGGAACTTTAATAATATATTTGAAATTCTCTACCCCAGAAACATATAAAACGATACCCCACATCGGTAGTGGGGTGGGGGTGGTCGAAGTAAAAAAATATTTTGAGGTTTCTGGTTCTTGTACACATACTAAATCACAATTTTTTTCATCCTCTTTAATAATGGGGTGGGGGTGGTAAGGGGGTGGTTAATGCCAAAAATTTTTTTGAGACCTTAGCTTCTCTTGTATATACTAAATACTAATTTTCTGGACTCTTACCAGCTTGATTTATCTATTTACCCCAAATTTACCCTAATTTACCCCCAACCCTTCGACGGGACAAGATGAAAATATAATCTAGTTCTAGATCACGTTAAAATACATACGTGTACCAAATTTCAAGTCAATATCTTAAACGGTTCCAGAGTAAACGTGCGCACAAAATAAGTTACAGACCGACAAACAGACAGAAAAATATTTTTTTTTCGCTCAAACTTAAAATCTCGACGTTTCATGACATTCTAAGCCTATTTGAATAAAAATTTTAAAATTTTTTTTTGTCGTTACTATACTTCCACTGGATGTGGAAGTAATTGGTTTACACTGTTGTAGTGAGGCCGGCCCTAGCATACGCGGCACCTGTGGGGTGAAGAGTAGCGGTCACTACTCTAAAGAACCTAAAAGCGAAGGAGCACAAGTTTATGCGCTTCATATCAAATTTTTCAAGATATACTTCCCTCAGAGATTTATATTCACGTTGTCACGACATAACGCCACTAGCGGATTACATACAACAAACCTCTAAAAAATTCTGTGCATTCAAATCGCTAACAAACAACATTCTAGAATAAAACGCCCTGCCATACCAAGTGTTGCCCATCTTTAAACTCCCCATACACGCGCAAGCATGTTCGGCTCGGCACGAGCCCAACTCTGTCGGTTTCCATACGAAGTCCGAACCAATGCTCCAACTGCATTTAATACCACGAGCCTCACACTGCATCTTTGCAATAATAATGAACCTGTAATAAATGTTAGAAAACGGAGACGTATCTGGACAACAATATGGCTTCAAAAACCCATTAAATTCAGTTATGTGCCATACATTTAGCTCATGTAACTCATCTTCCTGTTCTTCGAAAACTTTTTTAAGTTCTTCCGAAATGCTTAGCTCTTAGGCTTTTTATTTTTGCTTTTACAAATTTTTCATCAGCATCAGGATTAGTTTTTTTGGCTTTTTCCACAAGTATACCATAACTGTCTCTCTTTATATGCTTATTGCTCTAATTTTTGCTTCTCATGTCCCAGGACCCTCTGTTCTTTGTGTAAACTTATGAATTTCGCCCAAAACTTTTCTTTTATCGCTGAGTGACATTACGAAAATGTTACTACATTAAAAAAAGAAGGATGAAGCATATCACTCAACGACTCAGATGAAACTATGACTAACGGCCAACATGCTGGGCTATCTACCATCGTACGAACCAGTTTGGTAGGGACCGTCGAGCTGAGCTCCGAGCAGAACATTCCAACCGCCAACTAACGCAACCCACAAACATACGAGCATGTTGACCTCACCAGCTCCTAACTACTTGCTCACCCAACATGTTTGAGCGTATATGGAGGTTTTAAGCAACTTATCAAGCCCTGCGTTATCTATCTAAAAGGGCGTTTTTTCACTGGCTGGCACGATACTGACAATGTCGTACCGATACTGAAGAATAGCATATGATAACACGGCGCCGACAAAATGTAAAAAAACGGTATCGTATCGGCAAGTGAAAAAGTGTTCCATATAATTTTATACGTTTGTGCTGCTCCGATATCGTTGTATCGGTGTCGTTGACGACGAATCGGTATCGTATCGGCCAGTAAAAAAACGCCCTGGCCGACACGATACCGACAATGTCGTACCGATACTGAAGAATAGCATATAATAACACGGCGCCGACAAAATGTGACAAAACGGTATCGTATCGGCAAGTGAAAATTTTATACGTTTGTGCTGCCCCGATATCGTTGTATCGGTGTCGTTGAGGACGAATAGGTACCGTATCGGCCAGTGAAAAAACGCCTTAACACTTTATTAACGATAACATTAATTTCTGATTTTCTTTTCTGTACTCTCTCTATTTCTTTTTCTCATTGTTATAAATTATTCTTCTTGGTTATAACCTTTATTTTATCTTATTTCCACATTTGATAACATTTTAAACTATTGGCATCCACTCCGTTCAGTAATCACCGTTTTCTGCAGCATTTTTTTGTTTGTTCTTTTTCCCGTATCAGCATATCAAAATATAAAACAGTGCGCTTTACCCCTAGGTAATATTAAGTTTTATTATCTATTCCTTCGAAATACGTTTGCTAATACCTTTTTTTAATTTGCTAGCCAGAAGGGTTTAAGTTAAGGTTTTATTTGTTTAAGTTGACCAGACCTCGCTCCGTTCAATATTTCAACCTCAGATGTCAGACAAAATCCAGACACAGGTATCTGAAATACATTGTATTTATAAAATAATAATAAAGTTCTGTTGGATTTGGATTGGATTGGTCAAATGACAGATTGACTTATTATTAACAGTATAATAATTATTAACGATAAATGTAGATGTAAATCTCCATACCAGTTAAAATTTTAAGCATCTGATTCTAATACAGTTGATATGAACTTCAACTATAGATAAAAAAAATCCATAAAAATAAAGATCGCTTCATACAAAAAAGTTATATTTAAATTAAATCAGTATGATCAAATAGTAATAATAGAATTATATGAAAAAAAGAAAAACCATTTGATATGAATTATATTCTAAATTTGAGAAGGCGGAACTATTAAATATTTTTATTAAATTTTTATACACAACACTTAGGTACTCTGTTATCAGTTTTTTGTTAACCGTATTTTGATGTAGGTTAATAAAAATTATTTCACTGATTAGCCTCTTTTGATATTGATAATTAGTTTTGTGATCTAAAATGCTGACATTATCTTTAAAATGATGAGAAGTGTTATTAAGCTAGCATATAGTTGCGTCTGGTTTTTTTCCTATATTTTTCTTTGCATAGATTATTATATTCCCTAGCATTAATAATAATAATAATAATAATAATAACCTTTATTTCCCAATCACAAGTACAATTAGTTAATAACCATACAAGTAACTTAGGAGTGCGTCAAAAATCTGAGCTAATATGCATAAGCATAATACAATACAAAATATAGAATAAAATACATGTAAAATTGTATAAGCGACAACACGTACATAATAACAAACTACAAAAGTATAAAACACAATAAATAAATAAACACATAAATATATAGTCAGACTGAGTAAAATTCATTAACATCATACAAGCACTTTTCAACTAGTAAATTCTTTATCCTCTTTTTAAAAGTAAATAGGCTTTTACAATTTTTTAAATCAATGGGCAAATGATTATAAATTTTACATCCGTTGTAAAACACACTTTTTTGATATATTGCTGTTGTATGCTGATGAGGAATTAGCTGATCTTTGAATCTAGTTTGATAATTGTGGTGTGTTTGGTTGGTAAGGAAAGTTGATTTGTTTTTAAAAACATAACATATTTCATAAATATATATACTAGGCAGAGTTAATATTTTGAGGGCTTTAAAGGATTCTCTGCACGATTCTCGGGGATGTAAACTCTTCATAGTCCTAATGACACGCTTTTGCAGAATAAATGCCCGACGAACATAGGTAGTACTCAAACCCCACAACATAATTCCATACCGTAGATGGGAATGTATGTTAGAGTAATAAAATGTCAATAGAGAACCTTTACCGCAGTGATTTTTTAAGTTACGCATACCGTAACAACCTTTATCGAGCTTCACACACAAACTATCTATGTGAGCAGCCCACGTCAAATTTCTGTCGAACATAACACCCAAGATTTTAGCAGAATCTGTTACTAAAAATTCGTCGTTAGGGTTTTGCTCGATGTTGTACCTAAATGATACAGTAGTTGTTTTTTCTTTATTTAGTGTAAGCCGGTTTTTCTCTGACCAAATTATAACATCCCTGTATAGATCTTTCGATATATTTTTTACTGCGTCGGGACTTTTTTGAACAATTAAAAAGTTAGTATCATCAGCGTAACAAGTAATGCAAACGTTGTATTTGCTTTGAATGTATTATGCAAGATCGTTGGCAAAAACAAGGTAAATAAATGGCCCCGGTATGGAGTCTTGTGGTACACCGGCATTTATTAGATATTTGTTGCTCTCTGTTCTATTCACATAGACTACTTGCGCACGGTTTTTAATATAGCTGGATAAAAAATCTAAAGCATTAGCTTTTAAATGTTGTTTAGTCCGTCCAATGTATTATTGCAATCGAGACAAGGAATTCTATGCACTTCAGACTGAAATCCAGCGGGAAAGGACCTGGCATATTCTATACCATATCGGGAATTATTTTCGGTCAAATTGGCTGATTTAGATTTCGACTTTCTGATCAAAAGCTCTTATGGGCCAAACTCGATCCTATGTCTAGTTTCCGAGATACAGTTCAAGAAATGTACAAGAATGACCTCTTGTACAATTAAAAAATTTTCGAATTCATGATTCTTCTCATACATTTTATATTGTGATACGTTTTAGAGGTGAATTTAAAACAACATTCAGACCGAAACGAGTGAATAATTACATTATGGTTAATACGGTTCCAGTTTTCATTGACAATTGACAAAATGCATTTAAAAATCAACCTCGTTTCTGGGTTCCGTTAAAGAAATACAAGATAAACATTTATATTCGACCGTGAGTTCATGTATTTGTGGCAATGTAATTGCGAAAACTTAAAAGTCCGGTCTGGTACACAGCTGTAAAAGAGAGAGAATTTTAAGTGTGATAGTAATATTTGTTTATTTATGAATGTCTAAACTCGGGTATCACGTTTGTGTTGCGTGCCATTGTAAACTGACTGGGATTGTATAATAATATACTTGTTATTTAGACATATTATTGAATTAATTAAACCTAATCTTTTGTGTGTTGTTTCCTATACTCAGGATAATTTGGGTCAGAAGGCAACTTATCACTCGAAGCGCATCGTGTCTATTTTCTTTTTTGTTTTTATACCATACGTGTATCAAATTATTAAGTTGTTCTTTTTGGTGAAGATGCAAACCTAAATGACACGGCGAAAATGGCCGTAGATCCAAAGTAATCTAACTCCGCCATATTGAAAAATGACAAATGAGGATTGATGTCAGTTTCTTTTTATACACACTTCTTAAATTAGGCATCTTCTAAAGCCAGAGATGTCCGGAAGGAGGTTATATTATTTAAGAAACATGGACATACAACCATTCTCAACATTATCATTTGCCATAATTGGAAATCGAACACGGAGAAAATAGACAGTGGAGTGACTATCCTAGAAGCTGCCATTTGATCATTTGAAAATATCTGAAGAACTGCATCCCTGGCGTGAAAAGTTATTTGGAGACAAATTTAAAGAGTTGTCAAATATACTCCATGGTGATGTTTGTTATATGGGGGCTGAATCATATGGGTGCAATGCAAGCATTTTTCATCGGCGTAACCTGTGCTTCTTATTATCTTCCTCCAAATTAACTTTTAAAATCAAACCCGGAGCTAATCTAAAGGAAAATTCCTCGAAGCTCAAAAGTGGCGTCTCGAATGCGAAACTGAGGTTGCGCAAGCATTTTTCCATCACCTTTACACAATTTTTCCGTTCATTTCATGAAATTGTCCCTGGCCTTTCTTCAAATTTTTTTTGTAAGCTAAAGAGATGAAAATAGGGGTAGCCATTCATTTCATCAATAACGTTATTACTATGTAGCGTGGTATAAGACATTAAAAACTGTGAAAAAAAATAATTACTTCGATATCTTCAACCGTCCAGGCAACACTGCAAGCCCTGGCTTATTTCGGTATGAGATACAAACCATATCATAAACATACCACACATAATAATCCTCAAATCAAGTTCAATCAAGGTTACCTGAAAGGACATTTATTACTCGCCGAAAGTTGAGGGCAAGGTAAAATTTAGAATATGACATTAGAAATGGTTTCCATAAAAGCTAACAAGCACGGATTGTAGCATGTTCAAAATGTAATGCCAGACCTAAATTTGCTCAACACAATGTTGTTCATTGTATTTTGCCTTTCTATGTAATATCAATAACTGTGTTTCTTGAAAGTGTGCAGACGTCAATTTGGAGGATAAGAATTAAGTTCGTGTGGTGAATGATACCTACCTACACAGGCTGTATAATCTCTTGTTCTAATCCAATCAACAATAAAATCCTTTAAGGGTAGGTTGACCATACTTATGAAATTTGGTTGAATTGTCCGGAATGGGCCTTTCCCGCTATTTTTTTTTATTGTGTTATTGGAAAGATCCTATCAAAATATTACTAAAAATGAATTTTAATTTTTTTTCTGAACGCATAAAATACTACAGAAAATATTCAAATATTACCTAAATCAACAGCAGATTTAAACGATAGCATTCGGGCGGCAATGTGACGTCATCATAACCACACCAATTAAATATGATCTTAAACCGCTGCCAGAATTAGCTATAAAGGTGCATTCTCAAACCAAGTTCCCAAACAATCTCACTTGCGTTCTGTTTTCCATATCTTGCAATTCTATTGGTGCCTGAAGTACATTTATGAGGAACCACCAATAGAATCTCGTAAAGTAAAGTGCTAACGTTTAATTGAGAACGTCCGTTTATAATCCCGATTGACATTGAGTAAACGTAAATGTTGTGATTTCAGTCTAAAGAGACAAATAAAGTATAAAATCAAGTCCGCTAAAAGGAAGTTAGTAACAATATACACATACGTTAAAATGATCTTCATACCAGAAAAATCCAGGAGCAGTATAAAGAACACCAGGAACTTTTGCAACTTTCCACCACAATTTTCGAATTTTCAAATTTGTTGGGACGCGCAAAAATAACTTGGTAGTATTTTCACTAGTGATTGGACACACTGGTACAAAACAAACCCTTGTAAGCGGCATTTTCTAATTATAAAATAAAATTACGTAAATATCGTATCAAACATAAACAATAGAAAGTGAGGTTATCGAATATGATTTGAGCATTTCAGTACAGCGTTGCCAGATGATACTGATGTTATACCATATGTGAACCAAAACGATCAAAAATAGATAATATAAACATGATATATGGATTTTAGACTCAGACAGTGAAAGGTTGACAGAATTTTTGTTTTTATTTAGCATCAGGTTAACGAAGAGTACGTTGTAATGAAAAAAATGGTCTATTCAAACTAGACAGTTGATATCGGAAATACGATGTTCACATAAAAAGACGTACACCTGGCAATAGACAACTCCCTTTAAAAATACGACTTTTTATTGGTCTAATCAGACTGACGTTGTAAGCTCGCGCCTTAGAACTCATGTTTCAAATTAAGTGAAATAAAACTGATTTTGTAAAGTAAATATTTGGTAGAACATACAAAATTGCAAGAAACTAAATTAATATAAAATTATATTACAGTTTATTATATGGTTTGGTCGTGGTGAAATAGTAAAATTCAGTCATGCGGGACAGGCCCATTTTAATGGGCCGTGCAGCTGGTTTGGTTGTACAGTATTACGTTTTGCGTGTGATTATATCATTTTTAATTTGGAATGTTTTTTTTTCTGAAAAATGGTCTTTGTTATGCGATGTATTAGACTTTGTCGTTGGATAATCTGTGAATGGTGTTCCAGAGTATCGGATGAATGCGGATATGTGGATCTATTATAAGGTTTCATATACAGAATACAGAGGTGTTGGTAGTGTTGAGATTCCGTCCTGTGTTGCGTATGGAGTTCCTGAGTAGGACAGAACTTGCTCCGTTTAGAATTCTTGGTAGGGAAAGAGAATGATGCTTGAATTGCAGAGATTTTGGGATGACTTAGCGATTATTACAGGCTTTCATAAATGTAAGGTCACAAAGGAGCCTGATTTTATGGAGAGGGAGTGTAAAACTATTAGGTATTAGAACCGCGTTTAAGATTGTTGAATCCTCGATGTTTCGTCTCCTGTTTTGGAGCCATTTTCAAAAAAAAAAAGGATGAAGAACTATCTACAAACCTTCCATCCTCCACAAAATGATACCACTATAAATAACTCGTGTATTTAGCCACACAAAGATTGGTACACAAGAAAAGTGTCCGTTCCACTCCCCTGCACGAGTGTGCGGCATTAGAAATGCAAATATCTGGTCACCCTATCAAGGACAATGCGCTGGGGAAGGTTATCTTTACCGTCGTTACTGATACAATGACGTCCAGATCTTCATTAAACCAGGCAGACTATATCCTAAAAGTATTTTAATGGTTTTGATTTATATATATTCGAAGGATTTTATGAAAAATAATCATACATTACTCCTAACGATCAGGGCCGCCGAGAGGGGGTGCGGCAGGTACAAATTACAAGGGCCCGGGCCCCTTAGGGGCCCAGGCTTGGCTCTTGTAACATGTAGCCCATCTCTCTTCAGACTTTTTAAATAACAAAAAATACCAAACTAAAAATAAAAATGATTACAAATTATAATATGAATTATTTATTTACTATTTATGATTATGTGAGTAGCAGCAGCAGCGAGTGTATGTACCTAGTTTATCCAGAGTCATATAAGTCATTAAGTCAATGCCAATGGAAACAGAGACGTTTGATGTTTATGACGTCAGGTATCGGTACTTTAACGGCGACGCGGCGACGCTTTTCAATTTCTTAGACTACTGTACTCTTTACACTGAGCATTGAGACGAGACTAAAAAAAAAATGCACATACTTTTTGGAGAGGGGGGCCTGAGGCATTTCCAAATACCGGGGCCCGCCCCGGCTCTCCACGGCCCTGCTAACGATTACTTCATATCTTAAATTCTCTCTAATTTGAACATAATGCGAACGTTGTCTCTCATAATGAAGGCATTTTGTTCTTGCTACAAATCACAACAAACTGAACTAAAAATAATTTAAAAAGTATTATTTTTGTAATTATCTTTTTATACTTGTACATTTATTTTCAGGAACATAGCTCTGTTACTTCAAGGACGTATAATTTTTTGCAACTGAATATATTTTCGTGGATATAAAATCAAATTATTTTCATATAATGGTGTCATTGCTTAACGACAATAAAATCACATTTTGCAACCTTCCAAATACACGAAGATATTAATTATTGTGACAGATTGATTGTATCATCGCTTCGCTCAAACGACAAGAAATTCTCAGGGACGCTTTTTGTTAACACGTGAACGAATACTTCGTATCGGTTTGTTTAACTTTTTTCACGGTTATCTTTTTTGTAAATAAAGTTTTAATATTGCCGTAAGTCAAAACACCTCTGCCTGGAAAGATAACGTCAAGGCTTCCTCACTTTAAATTGATATTTATAAAAATTATGCCAGTATTTGTTTTTTAACGAACGAAATGTGATTCCCAACAAGATTTTATCCAACTCGCAATTTTATACCGGTGCGTGTACCTATCGCTCCTGAATTGGTTCACGATCGACCGGTGATCAAGCGTTACTTCTGTAGTATGATGACTGGAGTTCAGCTGGAGTGGATTATTAATTACTTATTAATGACTATTATTCCAACCAAGCAAGTTTTTAAATTACCATATTAGGTGGAAAGCTGCATTGCTGAATGTGGGTCTGTTTGGACATTAATACGCTGCACTAATAAAAACAGCTAAATTAAATAAAATAAACAAACACTGGAGATTTACAGGAAACAAGAGATATATTACTAGATAATTATAAGGTACGTTCAGAACAGTGGTCAATCACTTAATGCCCTCTTTCATTCCTCTTCGCGGATTGTTTTGATTAGGAAGATGCCGATAAACCAAACATGCTGTGTCCTCGATCGGGTTGCGTCATTCTGTAGACCAGCATTTCTTTAACAGGTCGGTTATGCTACCCGACATCCGTGACCTCGCGGATGCAGCAGATTGCCCTGTAGAATTCAGAACAATATGGGATCAAGCAACATAGACTTCGGCACGTTCTGACTCATACTTCAATTTCACCTTCCACTCATTCAAAGAAGCGCCTTGTTCACTCTCTCTTTTATTTATGTGGAGGCCTCTCTTGAGTAGAACTTTTCTGCTACTTTACCTTGTTATCAATGCCTTTTATGTGAACCCTCGTCACATCACTCTCTGAGCGAATCCCTCGTCACTCATTAACTAGCCATACACTTCCGAAATCATTGACCCCAGCAAACACCAAAGGAGTTGTTAGTCAATCAAAACTTTCTCACGCACCAAGTTAAATTAATTGCTTTATCAATCGCACAGTCTTTCATTCCAATGGCGTTTACTGCAGAACAATATTCGGCTCTTTGTATAATGTGACCACCTTGGTCAATCAGCCTCTGACTGATTTTCGTTTTCCTGGTTGGACTCCCCCCCCCTCGGTGTCACTCATATATCCCTGGTAAAGTCTTAAATCGTCCACGGCAACGATTCTATTATAAGCCTTTTGAGATCGGCAAGATCCTGGGATGTCCTCGATAACGTATCGGTCTGCATCTAACACCTTAGTCACCATAAATTAAATGGTCCCATGAACTTAGGTAAGAGTTTTCGACTTTTTCCCTCGTTACTAGTTTTCCTTCTTTTAACTAGGACTTGTTGTCCAACTGTATAACTACTTGGTTTTGCATCGTACCTTTCCTTTGCATCTATTTGTCTCATTTTGATATGTTTGCTTCATTTCTCGACTCATGTATGTCTCTCATCAGTTTTGTTCTCAAGTCTATTTATAATTTCAATTCCTTCACAACCACGTGGAAAATAACCAAATAGAAGTTCATAGGGTGACTAGAATTTTAAGTTGTGTTTAATTCCCATCGAACTTGATTTACTAATTCATCCCACTTCTCTTCGTCGTCCATTGATGAACTTAAGGCCGATAATATAGTTCTATTAAATCTCTCAACTTGGCCTTGGGTTGCCTGTGGCGTTAAGCACCAATTTAATGCTCCACTCTCTGACGAAAACGATATTCAACCGTATCCGTAAAGTTATAATCTTGAATTGATAACCACCATCTACCAATCCTTGGCAGTAGATCTCGCTTGTTCAATGTAGTTCGAATGGCAGCACAATCTGTTACAACTTTAAATGGTAATCCTATTAGATATACTCGAAATCTGTCGACATTTTGCACGGTTCCAAAATTAAGTTCATCAAATTGGCATCCATCTCTCGGATAACTACAGACCCGCACCCTGTATCAACGTGGCCTTGATTTTAATACCATTTACCTTGCAATCACAAAAATATTTTTCGTGGAGTATCATTTGCTTGTCAGACTTTGGATGGTGTGCCTTTGCAGTCGAGTCGTCTCGTCGACAATCCTTGGCGAGATGACTCAGTCGGTTGCATTTTCTCCACTGAACTTTTGGTTTTGGACAGTTGTTCCATGGATGACCACGTTCACCACAATTGTAACACTTAAATATTTTCCTGTCATACGGTTTCTTTTGTCTCGAGAAAGGCTTCATTGAATCAGTTTTTGCTCCTATTTTTACTTCTACCATCTCTTTAGAAGTAATAGGCTGAGTTTTCCCCATGATTACACAACCCTCGTGTGCATGTACTTCCAGTCTTCATGCTGCCTAAAAAGATAGGTTCTTAGCAGCACCACAAGAAGGATAAAAAAACACTGTAATTAGTTTCATGTCATTTAAAAAAGTGGTAGTGGTAGTGGCATAATAAGTGGTCTAAAGCCCATAGTTTTGGAGAAAAAAAAAATTGGTTGAAAACTTCTGGCCAGGTACCTATAATACTGACTCGGCCAGTAACGGTCGTTGAACTAAACCTAGTTCAGGGTCTTTTTGCGACCTACATTTTCCTTTTTAATGGTCACTGCATTGATAGTAAGACATAAACAACGTAAAAGAAACACCAGGATAAATATCCGTGAAGTTAGCACCCTAATTTTGAAAATTTTGCTCGATTTGGTTTGCAATTAATTTGCGGAGACAAGCGATAGTGATTTTGTCGTATGCGACGCAATGGTTTTTTTAAAAACGCCCACTCGAAAATATGAGCAGAAAGTTGTGGCCAGCACTCTGAGTTTGGAATTTGGAAAAAATTCTTTTAGCAACCGTTTGCGATATTTTATTATTTTCGTTTGCGACGTTGCCTCTCCTCAACAAAAATGTTCAATAATAATTCCAGCACCCCATAGTTGGAGTTTCGAAAAAATTATTTTTATGATATTTGCGATTCGTTTGCGAACGTTCCCCTGAGAAATCCAACAATACATCCTAGCACTTCAGAGTTGGAATTTTGAAAACATTGTTTTTGCGATTGTTTGCGGCCACATTGTTTTCGTTTGCGACGTTGCTGTTCCCCGGAAAAATATCCAACGAGAATATTCTTAATTAATAATTTTTTATTTTGGCCGTTAGCATTTTTTATGTATGTGCCACAGTTTTTGGGATATTTAACATTTAAAATAACTTCGTCGTATAAACGTTCGGACGCCACTTTATACTTCCAGGTATCCGATACTATTAATTCTGTAGAAGCGTAAATCAGAATAAAACTAAATTCGTTCTCAGTTTAGTAGCTTTCTTATTTGTCTCTACTTTTTTTTTCGTTAAATGTAATACTTTTCTAGTTTCATCTTCAATGTTTTTAGTTTTTTTAGCAAAAAAAATTGAAATCTAATTCACATGGCATTATTCCGAATTTAAAGCCTCTACTTACTGTATTATCCAGGTCTTAAATCATATATTTTTAGAACTTCTAAAGTTTGTTTCTAGGTTTCAGGCCTTAAAACTTACTATAAAAGTCTTAATTTTAACACTTCGGTATCACTGATGTCAATCTGTTCTGTTGTTTCTGCTTTGGGTGTAATACTTCTATCCTTTTTATTCCTTTTCAGTGTGCTAACTTTGATAAAAGTTCAATAATATCCAGTTGATGCTACATGCACTTGTTTTAGCGTTTGTGAAAACTATGTCTTTGTTAGTGCCATATCAAATCTTCATACAACCTTCCTTCAGAATTATTATCCTATGAAGATTATCACCTTTGTTACCATATATTTTTACCTCGTAATTTACAGCTTTCAATATACACATCGTGACGTTTTCTTTGTTCTGTTCTGCTCTTACTATATTTTCGTCTTTGTATCTTAGATTCTCCATTTCATTTTTATTGAAGAGTTATGTTTACTACAAATATATTATTTTTATTATCGAAGCTAATTTATTTATGAGTTTTAATAGCTATAATATAATAGCTCGCTGTGTTTGTAATAATTCAGAAATAAAAATAAATATAAATTAAAAGTAAGCTTTAATAGCGATAAACGTAAATAAAAATGTGATAATCGTAAAACTGAAAGTGTCCTGAAAACGCGTTAACTGTTGGTTTATTTATGCTTGTAAACGTTCAATACATAATTTAATTAACGACTTGAGGAACGATACGATAAACAATTGACTCTTATTTTGCGTAGGTACCTCATTTGGTATGCCCGGAGACTATGCACTAGAAAATGTGAAATAATTACATTTCAGCATCTACTTGTTTACTTAAGCTAGGTGCACACGGGCGTTATGTAACGCGCGTTGTACAGCACATTAAAAACGCACCGCATTAGCTTGTGCAAGCGAACGTTGCGAAATCGAAAGATCATGCAGTCTGATTCAAGTGATGATAGTTTTTTGGTCTACTAATCAGGTCCACATACGTCAAAAGTGCCGCTCGAGTGTTCTATTCACTGATGTCCGCGAATGTAATTAAAGATTCTCGACGTAGAGAAAACGAGCGCACACAGTTGCCAACGCGCGTTAAATTTGCAACTAGACGCTCGTATATCCGTCGTCATTGAATATTATGTATCTCAACAACAGAAATCGCAGCACATAATTTGCCGTACGGATTCAACGTTGTGTTATCAATATCATACCAGACTTTTAGTCTTTACCGACTTCAAAAAGGAGGTTCTTAGTTCGGTTCGGACATATGGACAAACAATTGTATATCGCCAATATTCTTGGCTAAAGATGTCGGTCTCGGATGACTGGGGTCAGGCAGGACTATTGCCCTTTACCCCAATACATCGCTGTAGACCGGGGACCAGCCTCGTGCAGGGCGGGCGAACTTACTTTACGTCGGCCCCACTCACAAATGTGAGCGGTGCAGACGATTTCGGCCCACCTCCCTGGGTCCTGGCTCGTTAGACCTTGCTGGCTAAGGCCTCTTCTGGCGTGCTTCTGTCTTGATCTTCTTTCTTCGCCAGCTTGTCCCCCCCGGGGGGTAGTCGTCTGTCAGTGGGGTGTTTTGGGTTTGTGGCGGGAGTGACTGCCGGTACACAGGATGCCTCTTGGCATCCTGTCATCCGGATCATCGGTAGGGTAAGGATGAGCTGTGTAGCTCGAGGAAGAATTGTATATCCTTGCGCCTTCCATATTATATACGCTCTCTCTATCTCTATCTCTCTCTTTCAAGCAAGTGCGTGCGCATCTGCGTAATCTTTTCTCTACTGCATTCACGTAGAATGCCTTTTACCACCTTTCATGCAGAAGATAATCTTAAAATCTCCAAGTAAATCGCGAAAATATTGCAATTTTGACGGCTATATGGATTCGTTATTTTGGTTTCTTAACTTTTGTCGTCGGATTCCGACGAAATTAATTTTTTTTTTTAATTTCCCAATTTTCGCTCACCTTAAACTAAACTTGATGAAACTATAATGGAGCTACCACCGAACCATAAATTGCAGTTTGAGAAAGATTTATATAAATCGCTTAAGCCAATCCAGAATTATGATTGAACACACATAAAAAAACATACATAAGGATCGAAATAAAAACCTCCTTTTTAAATTTTTCGAAGCCGGTTAAAAATTACAGGGAATATGAAACAATTCATGTACTACCCCTAATAGTGCAACTTCGCCATCGCCTGCCTATAAGACGGATCCAACCAGGACGCCTAACAATTTTTTTATTATTTAAAAAGAAATAAAATTTTGTGGGCTAAAATTTCAAGAGGCTTTATTTTCTGCAACTTCCAAGATAATTAGGGTCGCACTTCGGGCCGCGGTTGCTCAACCAGGAGGTCGATACCTTTTTCAGGTATGGGAAATTATCTGTTAAATAAATAAATAAAAATAAAATGAAATTACTGATAAAAAAGAAAGTTAAACTCAAACTTAACACAATTTATTTGGCCGTCAGGTAAAAATATTAGTCAACGAATACTTCAGTACAATTCCAAAGTTAAATCATAAATGCCACTCCACGTAGCTCTTGCCTTAGCTTCCCTGAACCTGCCGATACAGCAATTAGGCGTCCCGGTCCCAGCACACCCCATTAAGAGACCATCTCCAAAAGGTAATGGCCTTTCCTGACCCAAGAGTGTCCCCACTCTTCAAGTCCAAGAGAACTGAAACTGGAATTGGAATTGTTTGTGTTAGACCTTCGAGATGTGTCTCAGCAACACATTAACACAACAATCAAAATACATATAATAAACAAAAGAAGAAAAGAAAAATAATAATAATCAGACGACACATGTGACCTAAAGTTCTGCAACTTCGTAGTCCAAAGTCTCCCACAGTCTGACCTAACCAGTAAATTGATCAATGAACTTGGCCAAGTTTATTAGTAATTATAATTTTTTAAAAATAAGACAACTTAACTAATATTAAATTATAACTTTGAACCAACTTAGGACCCTGCTAGCCCTGTACCACTAGTGACCCCAGGAAGTACGTTTCTATGTACCAGTACCACTACTGCCCGGTAAGAAAACCCTTCAGTAACATATCTTGTCCAGTGACATGACCACACCACACCAGCATCCTGTGACTTTCCAGTCATCCTTTTCTACTCTTGTCCAGTTACTCTTCCCGTCACCCGAACAACCTATATTCACTTACCACGCTATCTACGGTATTTGTTCTCTTAACCCTGGTATAGCTGGGACAACGTACCTGACCTACCCTATCCACCACCATACTCCAGTATGTGATCTGACCGTTACCATACTCCCATATGTGGCTTGACCTCCATCCGGTGACTGCCGCCACCATACCGCTGTTGAGAACGACTACTCCCAGGTATGTCTGACACCTCATAACGGTCATTATTCAGGATTGCCACAATCCGACACTGTCTTTCCGTTTGGGCAGCAGTTTTTGGCTCCGCCCAGTAGCTCGATTGCTGGTGACTTTAATCAAGATCAGATCTCCCTCATTGTATACGCTTCTGATCAAACCTGTACTTTTGATCCGCCTGATACTCGCTTACGTACCTCTCCATAAGCTCTCGAATTTCTGCGAACATTTAAAATTTCGCGCTCATCTGTTTCTAACTAGCCTTGTGAGAATACTCTAGACCCCATTAAAGCCTCACTAGGTGTAACGCCTATGCCATTGTTAAGGGTACCATTTAACCTTAACTGAATGTTGTGAATATTTTGATCCCATCTACTGTCGTCACCCCAAGATTTATAGAGTATAAGGTTCTCTCGTATTCATATTTTAGGCGAGAAGTGAGTGCGAGGATGAAAAGTCAGGCTATCGTTGTTCTTCGAACGCGCAGTAGCGGTGCAATTATCTCTTTCTAGAAGGACAGTCTGTACTGGCCCGAAATATGGCCAGAAGTATACTATGACCTGCAGTGTTATATTCTAAAACTTATCCTGATTACCACCATGCAGAACGGTGACTCAAAATACGATACTTCAGGCGGGTCATTGCGAGTTCGTTCCACTTACGAGTTCTTTGCTTAATTATTAACATTACACAAATTATTACAATATTTTGAATCAGGATCTGCATCTGGTGTGATTTCACACCAGCTGCTCATTGGCTAATGACATTTTATGGTGGGGATCGTGAGTTACGAGGCAACCTTATACTCTAAAAATCTTGTCGTCACCCATTCATTGTTGCTAACGAGTCTAACATCGTTCTGTTATATCGTGCAACTTGTCCGTTGCCCCGTGGAATTATTTTGAGGAACAATCAAAATACATACTTTTTGGGATAGTAAGCAATCATTAAACAAAAATAGAAGCATTGACATATTATTCTCCAGAAATACGTATTATTATTATTAAATTCTCATAACATTTAATCTTTAACTAGAACGCCAATGGCTTTAGGAATTTCTGTTCTGTTCGATTCGATACCATTTGATGATTTCTGGTGTATAATTGATTGCCTATATTTTGTGCCACGTGTCTCTCGACCTTTAATGAAGGCTCTGTAAGAAAGCTCTGTATGTTGAGTACGTTATCACAACGTTATCACATAAAACGAACCGTTCAATCTACATCCCTCCAGGGTTTCGCCTAAATTTACTGTTTTTCACTGATTAACTCGGTAACACCATAGCGACTGACGAAGTAAAAAATGCTAAATTACCCCACAGAGACAAATCTTTTTTTAATGATGAATCTAGATTTCATTTTGTTACCTTGAGACTAAAGATCTCTAGTGTATAGAGCACATGAAATGCGGTACGAATCAAAGCGTTTGCCAGTTCGCCATTTAAGAGTAGAACAAAACCAGCTCGACTTGAAATCTCTTTGGACTTTTTTTAATATTTACTGTGTTTTTATCGACGAAAAAAATTAAACAAGGTATATTTTGCAAAATGCTTATATTCAGGTTGAGATAACATATAGACGTTTGTCCTTCATGCCGAACAGGCATAAGAGACAGTGTGGTGCGTTTTTTTAATAAATTGGTTAATACACATGTACCCAGCCAAGGGAAGATAACGAATAAGCGATTAGCTAATACTTCGTCGACGCTCCAACATACCAATTATGTACTTAAAATGATAAAATGTATATTAACATCAGTAACTAAACAAATTATTAAGTAGGCAGTTTTATCAGTCATTGACTGATAGTGCCTAACCAACATTCGCTTTTATTTTCCTCAAACTTCTTAGACATCTTCAATATTTGTAATAAATAATAATATAGTATATAATAATAAATAATATAGTCCTTCAAATGGACCAATCAAATCGAAAAATATGTATATAAAGGATTGTCAACAAAATACGACTGAGCATCCATTTCACATTGCAAATTTGTGTAAAATTCAAAAAGAGAAATCCGTTGAGTGTGTTAAAAACATGAAAACAAACAAAAAATTTAAATCAAAATGACCTTTATAATAGTTTTAAAAACATAATTTAGACGACAAATTACCAAAATGTGTATACTGACCATCACTGTTTACTTAAAACAATCTGGGTTAGACAGCCAGTAATAATATGGTGAAAAGATCAGTTGCCTATCTAACTTTTTTAAGCACTTTGGTTCAACAAGCTGACTATAAGGTTGCAACTTGCAGCTATTAAATATCATTTAGGCCATTTGATCATTTATTATTAAAAGCAGCTCTAGCCCAATTTAATGGTAACTTTTATTTCGCTCAGATTCCTGCAAAAACAAGACATACATTTTTTTAAATCGTCTTATTTGTAATAATGTTTAGCCGTAGGCTATTCCACCACTCAACCAGGACACACGCATACACAAACAATATCACAACACCCATTCCGTGAGACATTGCCATCTGCTGCAGCTGAGACTCGAACTCAGGAAAGATGACAGCCATGTTGTCCCAGTCAGTAGCGGACTAGCCCACTGCTAGCGTTTCGGTAACTCATTAAAAACTCCACTGAACATCCATCTTAAACATAAAGCCACTGAGTGTGATCCTGGTAGCAAAGCGGTTTTTGTACTACGATTACGATTTTGTTTATTTGTGTTTCCACCTTAGCCCTCGGATCTTTGGTGTGTGAAAGCTCGATTCTACTACATAGTACATAGTCCGGTGATTTTACCTTAAAAAATAACGATTTTTCGGAAAGTTTTGGGACCAACCAAAAATTAGTCTACCCTCTACACAATTTCCTCAGGAATCCAAAAAAAAATAGTGTTGACCACTCAAAACGGCGGCTTCAGTTGTTATTTAACTTTTTGTAAACAAAATGAATTTTGCAACTTAGTTTTTTGCTTATATTTTCGCTTCTAAAGGTCGTAGAAAAACTTTTGACCCGTCAATTTCTTCGTCAGAAACTTCCCTACAAGGTAGGTATAGGCAAAGAACGAATCTTTGATTGTTAATAACATTTGTGGCAAAAAAACTGAAAAAATTGAATTTTTCGATCCTCGAAATTTGAAGTACTGTAGAAACAAATATAAAATCTGTATGTTGACGACATTATGAGAAATATTACATATTTTTACCTTTAATAAAATGCATTTTGTCTCGTTGCAAAATATTAATTATTTTTTTTGCAATTAATCTATAAAAAAAAATCAAACTATTATATTAAAAGATCAAAATAATATTTTACAGTTCTGTTTCGATAAATACATTGTATTTAACGTAAATTTATATAATAAAAAAAAATATTGCAAGAAAAAATTTATTTGCGACTTTTTTACGCAAAAAATCAATTTTACAACTTAAACAAATGTAAATATCTCAGTGAATTTTGCATAAAATTTATAACCAAAGGCATTTCAGCTGTCATAAAAAAAACACGAATTAAAAAAAAAGATTGTGCTACGATGCTTTGGAGCCGAGATATGAAGAATTCACGTTTTTTGCGATTACGGCGAAAGAACAAGGGTAGATAAGCTATATAATTTTCGCCCACTAATTTCATAAAAAAGAAAAGTTCTCTTTAAAGTCATTAAGCGTTATTTATTTATAGTTGAACATATGATCTTTATGTTTCTACACGTTCTACATTTGAAAAACAACAGTAGGTCGTAGTAATAGCATTTCAAAGTAGGCATGTTTACAGATTTTTAGTAATTTTTTACCTTTTTCCGAACTTTTAATGTATATTTCAGTTAGATCCGCTCGATGAAACAAGATAAACTATACCTTATTTCATTGTTGAGCATTTAAGCTTTCAAATAATGGTCAATTTATATTGTTTCATCAAGCGCTTCAATGTATAAAAAACAAAATCGTTTCCGCGGAAGTCGTAGTAGTGTCGACGTTGCGTGCAAATTTAAACGTGTCAGCGCTCAAAACCACATATCGTGGTATGTACTGAATAAGAATATGTTTATCCACGACCATCGTATAATCATTGCATTCTACGTTTAACAATTGTCAAATAATGATCGTCATTATTCCAACCTAACGTATAATGAACATAATCTGATTCTAACACATATTTAACCAACCAGGAACTAGTTGTTTTAATTCTAACGCACCTTTGACCGATCAGGAACTAGCAATTTTCATAAGGAAACGGCATGTTTTCGTGCATATTTTCGTGTTTGACGTTTAATACGTCAATGTTTTACTGTAAATGAACTTTATTTTTTCACTCTTAAACAATTAAAACAGTTAAAATATGCGATAGTCGTGGATAAATTATAGTATTCAGCTGGCGTATAATAGCTATTACACACTCGGATGATTTACGACATGCCTTCGTCTCGTGCCGTAAAAATCACCCTCGCGAGTAATAGCCATCATTATACGCTCACTGAATAATCTACTATTCCAATGAACAGTTTTTTATTACTCGTCAAGACATATACTACTCAGAAAATATAATGACATACAACATGGCCGATGGGCGGAAAAAGGCCCTTATCTACCCTTGTCCTTTGAAAATATTTTTACTTTAAACGAAAATAACAATGAAACCTTAGTTTAGTTTTGTTACTTTGTGATATTTAATTTCATATGCAACTATTTGAAAGTCATAAAATACACAAATTTAGGAAATTGTTTATAAAATACATAACCTAGGTACGGGGACCCTCAATGGCTTAAAAGTTAGAAGGTGATGATAAAAGGCCGGCAGACGCACTAGCGACAACAATACGTTCTTACGGAATCCTAAAAATTAACGTACTTAAGATGAATTCCCTGGACAGTTTAAAAAAATACGCAAATAAGCTAATACTTACCCAATTTAACAATGTGTATTTATGCAGAGGATAGTATTTTAATTTAATGATTTGGCATAGTATGTACTATAGATATAATAAAGCAATAGAAACCCAAATTTGAGCTCCACAAATACATTTATAAAATTTCTGGTAAAGTTTTTTTGGAGATTTTGTTAACGCAACTTAAAACTACCTTAATAGGGCATCCATTAGACTTAAACCGACGTTAAATTTTTTTATGGAAAGGAAAGTTTTCGTTTTGATCAGAAACCGTTATTTCCTAAACGATATTAGTTCTCCACCAACCATCACCCTATGTAAAACAGGGGAGAATTATTAGATAATTGATAGAGACAAGGACGCTGTTGTTGAGCTAAATTGTTATGCATTCTGTATATAGACAACTTAATCGATCCTTGTTACATAATGTGTAATTTTCGAATTAGTATGATAAAGTATACTAGATGAACGTTGTAGGGGATTTGCCCACAGCTTATAAAATATTATGGATTTAGCAACTAAGAAAAATGAACGTAGTTTTAGTTGAACCATTTTAGTATTAATCACATAATAATGTAATCGTCAAGAAATTCAGCATCATTTTAACTTTGATGCAACGGGTTTAGTTTTTTTTATAGATCAATACATTTTTTAAGTGATGACATCGAATTAAACATTTTGTAAATATGTCTAAGTATTTTTTTTCAATTGTTATTTTTTCGCGTTGATGTAAAACCTCCGGCAACACAACCTTGCCGGCATTTTTAACATATGTTCTGTATTAATCCAAGACTTCCTAAGGATGTTGCCAAAAGATTTTATTTATTTAACTGCAAATAAAAATTCTCTGACGAATTACGTCAAATAGAGTTTAATTCGGATAGCAAGTCACAAACACGAAAAAATAAATAAATACCTGCTAACTAAAATTAGAATCCGTTGTTTTTAAATAAAAATATAGAAATTAGGTTCCGAAATTTATGTTATATGATGAAATTATCTAAAAACTTTACAACTGTTCTCTTGGCACAGAGATTATTGGAAAAAAATCAAATATGTAAAAAATAAATCTATTTTTATTACTGGGTATACTGTTATCGTAGGTTAATGACATTAAATGGAAATTGAAATATTTCGTACAACCCGTAATTTCTTTTCATACATTTTTATAAATATCCAATACGAAAACAATTGTATTTGATAGAAGTATAGAAAAAAATTTTAATGTACAGGAATAGGAAACTTGTATAAAAATTTAATTTGGAAAATAATACTCACAAACGTAAGCTAATATCATTAAAAACCAGTAGTTTACAAAAAAAAACTTTTTTCAATTCCTCATATTAAATATAAGCTATTAAGGTCTGCATAATTTAAACTATTCTTGTTACGCGCCGCCATTGACTGCGGTCAAAAAGTGTGCTGACATATGGCGCTACAGCCGCAAACACGCTCAGACTACGAGAACGTTTTCGATATTCGTTTGGTATTCCCCGCTCGACGCACAATATGACGTACAGCTATTCCCGCGCTTAATGCCTCGTTTGAAATAGCTAGTAATGCTAATAATAGTAGTTAGCTAGCTAGCGGCTACAACTTTAATTATTTTTGAAAAATGAAAATTTGCGATATAAAGGCTATTTTTCCATATAAATAAACACTCTAATGAAATAAAAAGTTGTCTATTGGTGTTCGGCATGATCCACAAAGAACGTAAGTTTGGAGCAGGTGTATTTAAACTACCTGTTTTTAGCAGAAAAATATAAAATACGTTATATAAATAACTCACAAATCTAAATTCTGAGTTACATTGATGAAACAATGTAGAAATGTAACCGTTCCTTCAGAAATTTCCATCTGTGAGAACTGGGCATTAAATCCAGTGGACTAGTGACAGTTTGCCACTTGTCACTTTAATCCTCTCGCTACCGTGCTTGGTAGTGGAGTGGCGTTAAGGATGAAATTAATAGAATTTTTCAAGGAAACTATAATAATTTCATGTCATATTTTATCTAAAGTTCAGTCGTTTTAGGAAGATGAACTGGACAATAAAGTACGAGTAAGTCACTACACTTAAGAAAGACAGCCTACAGGCTGAAAACAGATGAATAGAGGACCATTCCAAGAATAGAATATCGTACGGAAATATTTCAACAAATAGAAAAAAGTCGACTACTAGACATGCAGTCAGATAGAATCAGCTCAAGCCACAACTTCACAAAAACCTTAGGCTTTACATACCTGACAGGGAAGAGCAAAGAATAAGTCAACTGCGAAGAGATTCAAATGATATCATCATATGGTATACGTCAAAAACTATTGGAGCAGGAGTTGCAGGGGATCAACCACGGACAGACATTTGTCTGAACCTGGGCAGTACCGCAACGGTGTTCAAATCGGAAGTCACAGTTATAGAAATCTGTACACGGGAAATGATAAGGAAGTCATAAAACCTTTCCTGGCGGAACACAACAGTGTACAACTGGAGTGTACACTAGGGCAGTGAAGGTAATGGCAATGAAGGTAGTGAACTAGCAGATAAGCTGGCCACTGATGGCCTTGATGGAACTCGAGCCAACCTGCAGGATATCATATAATACCGCAAGAGGACTGTCTTGAATTTGGGCACCAGGGATAAAACAGTCGTGTATGTTGATCACTGGTGGACCATCCAAGACAAAGACCAACGAATTGCTAAAGCTGAATAGGACATTGCTCACTAAATAAATACGTAACCAATATAGAGATGAGGGACCATCCAGAATGCAGGCTTGATGGTTGAAAGGCTTTCATACTTCGGAGGACCATTCGTAGCCCCGAAAGAAATAGCCAGAGCTCCCATCGACCGTCTACTTTCATTTGGGGACGAACTGGACTAATGGGATAACGAGACCATGGGGTATAATTAGCTTAAGATGCACTACGGCGGGGTTTCGGCATCGCAACTTATAAGGAGAAAAATGAGTAAGACAGGAAAAATCTCCTAATTTCAGCTCGTATGCATCAGCCGTTGAATACGCCAGTATTGCATCGCTTAATAAAGTAGGGGCGTCATACAAGCGGATTAACGTTCTCTCTTGTAAGTGGAAACACGTAAAAAATACATCCTGTCTTACTCTGTTTTATTGCCCACTTCGCCATCCAAAAACGACTGGACTTTACCAGGCCATGACAAATCATATATAAGCGAAACAAAAAATTTGAACGTTAGATTAAAGATTCACGAAAGTAACATCGCTCAAGTATTTGGATGTACATAGTTTATAAATTTGGGTATAAGATCGTTAAAAATTATTAAGTGAAATTTCGTCTAGTTGCTCAGTTAATTGAACCTTGTTGCCCTAACTGCCCGGTGATGACTTCGGCATCGGCACTGATCACTCTTCACCAATAGAAAGTTTACTGTGGGCGAAATCAGATACTTCAGAAAATGGTAGTATAACTTTATGCATGATTAAGTATACCGAGTGTTATAATAATGGTGTTTAATAAACAGGGGGTCCCACTAAAACTCCTGGGACCATTCTCTCGATGACTAAAACAGATATTCTGTAAAAAGAATTCAGTAGAATATACAAATGATTTAAATTTTGAATAAAAATGGTAATTTTTAAAATTGAGATATAGATGACGTTACGATGCAAAGAAATTATTCGATCCTAGGAACGATTTTCGAAAAATCACTGGTTTTCGAGATATTTGAACTTCAAATATAATTTTTTTTAAGTATAAAAATCAGTAAATAGTGAATCATAGGCTTATTTAGATAGTAATGAAGCAAAGTTATTTCAAAACGTAAAACATAAATGTTTACTTATTTTTTCAAGTAAAGCATTTGCTATTTTAGAAATTAAAGATTTTGACATTTCTGTTTATTGTGCATTGTCTAATTTCTGCGTTATATTTGTATTGTATGTTTGACTGAATTTTATACTGTAAATTGTAGATGGTTGCATTTGGAAAAAAATGCTTTTCTTGTTACTTAAAAAATTATATTGAAGTTCGAATATTTCGATTGATTTTTCCAATGATTTTTCGAAAATTGTTCGCATCATAAAAATTGCTTAAAATCCAATGTACTGTCGTAAGCAAACAAATAGGACAACTATTTTTTTCTAATGTAAATCTGTCTGTATTTGCACACTTGCAATGAATTTTGACAAATAACTGACAATGTCACAAAAATTAAAGTTAGATGTACACAACTAGATTTTAGCAAAAATACGTTATAAGACTTGTCCCATTTTTTTGCGCACGACAATACCTCTTATTTTTTAAAGGTTCCTGGGATCGAATAATTTCTTTGAATCGCAACGCCATCTATATCACAATTTGTAAAGTAACCGTGTTTACTCAAAACTAAAGTAATTTATGTATTCTAGTGGATACCTTTTACAAAATTCAAATACCTCTTTTAGTTCTCGTAAAATGGCCCCGGGAGTTTTAAGTGGGACGCCGTTTATGGGGTATTTTACAACATGTAAAAAATGTTTAATTTTTGTTTTGTTATTTTGTTACGCCACTGCGGGTATCAAGCCCACGCGAACGTATATTTTATCATTGTGAATTTTTAAGTAATTATTTATATTGACATAAAATTCCTCCCAATGACATCTTTAAAATAAAGCTTTTAATTTAGAGGTGCCATGACGGTATAATCAAAAGGAACTGTAGCGATCAATGCTTAAATTGAGACATTATCCTTGACAGTGATAATTAACATTTTGTATTAATGGGTTTTCTGAAGTTTTATTATTTTCGCATGAGAATATTTTGTATTTATGTCAGTTACGTCGTTGGCTGTACGTTTTCGAAGGTCATATTTTCTCATATTGATGATTATACAGTGAGTCCATAAGCATTGCACCAATTCACTTTCAGCTAGATTAATTATTTTGATAATATATCACTTGACGAGTCAATTTTTGTTCCTAATTGCGCATGTTTTGAAATTGAAGTCCAACTTACAGGGCGAACCATGTTTGATCGATTATTTATGAAGTACGTCGAATTAGCATTCCAAATTACCCACATTTGATCATTTTGTGCCGGCCGTTCTGGCTGTACAGCATTTCCATTTATTTAAAATGTTTGAGAGATAGCTTTTTTTTATAAAAAATAATCTGAAACTAATATACCGCGAGAAAATAGAAAAACAACTAATAGGGGAAGAAATAGGCTGGACATCAGTGGTCCCATAAACAAAAATTGAAAACGTTAAAAATGGAGAAGTTACCTATGAACCCAACAAGAAAGGAAATAAATAACAAATATGAAAAACTAAAAAAGATAAAAGGTCCCCCACAAACAGTGGATGTGGAACGGAAGACTAAGAGAGACATTGAAAGAAAAAAGAGAAGCGGAGAGAAACCATGATGAGAAAAAATGCAGGATACTTTTCGAAAACATAGAATCTCTTCTAACAGAGCAACAACTTAAACTAAACCTTCAGTTATCTGAGAATATAAACGCGTACCAGAAGATACATACCACTACAACATTAGATCAAGAAACTGGAGGAAGAAGGGAACTCAAAAAAAGAACAAACAAAATTAATACAAGGACGGACCACTTGACTCTTGGACAAGCTATCATCAAAGAGCCAACTGCTTGAAATAATGGCTAGAACTAGAAAAAATACTGCATTTGGACAAAACAAACAACAACTCAATGCACCATGAACCGGAAAGGCCAACAAAACAAACCTTAGAAATTACTGCCAGAGCATGGATGAAAATCATACCTCTGCCTTCAGAATGAAACAACCATAGAAATACCCTCCCCCAGAATTAACTCACTACCGGTCAATAAGGGGAATAAAGGCATAAAGCGTCAACATTAATAAGAGGGAAAACAAAGAGGTCAGAAACGTACGCATTAAAGCACTGGGATGTGTTTTGCCGGGATTAGAAACGAGAAAAACAAAAGACTTAGAAGATAGCCCAGACGACAGAGAACATTTTATACTGAAACCCAGCCCTGCTCTCTGACAGGAGCAGCTTTCTCCTTTGCACCCTTTCTTGCAGCTGCATGACAGGAGTTTCAGCAGGGTTAGCGGTGCTGGTTCCTTGATTGAGGTCACCGGTGTCAGCTCATGCTGGCTCCTTGTCCATCCCCAGTTGGTGGGCTCTTTTTCTACTCCCAACCACTTCTGCACCTGGTGGTAGGTTCTGTAGGAATGTTGGGCAGCAGACATTTGCTGCCAGCAGAGCCTATTTCCTCATGAGTGGCGTCATGGTTCAGAAACGTGGTAGCCGCGTCAAGAAGGTCTGGCTGTTTTGAAAGGACGCAACATCTTCATTTTCCCTTGCCAGAAAAGGACTGTGCAATATTAATAACAATTTACATTGGGAGCTCCATTTCTTGAAAAATCTGATTTCCTTAATTTAAAAAAAAATGGCCAATTTTTGAAGTGGTGTATCTCGGGACCTATTGGACCTACAAAGCTGCGGTTGCATTCAAATTGTAGCAAATTTTGTCTACTTTAAAAGGGTACACTGACTTTTCCGTAGGATGCAAAATTTCAAGGTTTTTCGAGCACCACGCAGTTAGCACAGGTCTTTCGAAGCTGCAAACTTGGTTTTACACTACTGGTATTTATCCTAACAATATCTCAAAAAATCAGAACAGTGCAATTTTTTGCGACCTACAATGTTTTAAATGACTGGCCTAAAACTGAAAAATAGTTTATTTGGAAAACTTTTGCCACACGCGTTTAGACATTAACAAAGAGTCATACAAAAATTTCAAATGTCAATTTGAAAAATGTTGAAAATCGAAAAATTGGCCTTTTCCTTAATTTTTAAGGCCGTGGGGGGCCGACTAGATATTAACCGATTTGGCTAATAGTAACAAATCAGAAACTACCCCACTTGCAAATTTAAATTTTCGTGTTTTTCGGCCCACCCTACTATGTAATTCTCGTCTTAAAGTTACATAGCTTTCGCGTATACGCTGATTGCAAGCCGCTAAAAGGTGGGACAAGATCGCTGTGTTTCCCCAGTACTAACCGCGCTGAACGTTGCTTCACTGTAAGTATCGAAATACGTGTAGTCAAGATGCCTCTACGCTCGCCCCCTAGATAGGATACAATTAAAGATTTTTTGAAATATTTGACATATTTTTAATATAGCGACAGATACTAGGAATCGCGGACGCTTATAGAAAACACCAGAGACACGAACATTTTTTTCAATAACGTACAGTCCGTTGTAAAAATGAACGTATGGCAATCTCATAATTAAAAGCAAAAATTGCACCTCTTGGGATTTTTCATTAAAATAAGTATTCTAGCTGAAAATAATCTTACAATATTTTATGGGCTCACTGTATGTGGCAGAATACATTTAGTATCAAAATAAATGTGCAAAAACATTTGCGATAAACGTCATCCTGGCTCTTGAAATAAACAATTTAAACCGCTGTTATTATTTAATATGCTTGACCCAAATACGTTATCAGAATATACATGATAGAGCTCGTGCTTGTTAAAAATAATATGCTCCTATATTTTTAGATCAATGAAGATTTTAATAATACGAAAAACCTTGTGCTGGCTGAATATAAAAAGCGAAATATTTTTTAAGCCTTCAACTCCCGATGTATTTATTACTCTCCCGCCGAGTTATTCAGAGACAATTTGGATTATATGTTTTTAAAAATAACAACAAAAATTATTACCCGGAAGCCAGAAAATTATAATTCGGGTGGTAGCTATGTATAGCGTATAGAAGCTCTGCCACTTATCTCACCGTGCACGCAACCCCAAAACACGGTTATGTATGTTATTTTCGTATATTAAATATGTTGTTGAATGTCAACAGAAAATATATTTGACGCATAAAGAACGTTTCGATAAATGATAGTTACTACGATCCCGATCGGTCAATATCTAAGGTGAGTACCTGTAAATTAATTACAGGGTGTTTCATAGAAAGTGCACTAATAACATTTCTTTTTTCAATTGATAGGCCTTTAGGCAATCAGTTTTCTCCTAATGAACTTAAAAGGACTTGATGTACGGTGATTTGTAGTATCCAGCCGTTTATTTTAATGAACTACAATGCTCATTTGAGCAAATTGGTATCAATATGTAGGGTAGCAAGCAGGTGTGCTAAAGCTCAAGGTCAGATCGTTTTGTTTTACGACAAATGACAAATTTCGAATGTTACTGGAGTTAAAAACGTTGAAAAATACATAAAAATAAAAAAAAACAAGTCGGTTAAGTGGTTAGGTGGAGATTTATCCGTTTTCTCGCGAACAACTTTTTTTTAAATCACACGAGTACGAAAAAGGCAATTTTAGCAAGTCAAACACAATATCTGTTTTTAAGAGGTGGTTATTTAGAAAAGTGGCAAATACTGCATTTTTTCACGATTAGTCCATTCAAAATAAGCTAGAACATAAGAACGATATAAATAATTAATCCCTTAATTTTAAACAAATTTATCGTCTAATGCAACGTCACTTTTACTCTTGAGGCGGTTTCCTCGACTTCTGATGTGACAGGAAAAGAAGCTTGGTGATGATCTCATGATACCTCGAGTAAAAGATTCTTCAATAAGACTAAAACCTCGGAAGAAATAGAGCAGCTTTGTTTTTGATTTCATACTCGGTTTTATACAAATCAAGGAGTTGTCTTCTTGTCAATATGTTCATTTTATGGTCTTGGCAAGAAAATCACTACACCCTAAAATATCATATACTGGGGTGAGGAGTGGAAAATTGTTCTGCCCAAAGGATGTGTCCCTCTCTGAACAGAACAACTTGTCTGAAATAACTGTCTGAAACATTTTTCGCTAGTGTCCTTTTCTGAGGAGATATTACTGTGGATTAATAAAGATGGCCTAACGATATTGTCTAATAAAATCAATATTTCTTAAGCAAAAAAAAATAATTGGGAGTCAAGCTAAAAGTAGTAGTATATTTCTTCGATTTATTAGCTTCCAAATGAGTAGGAATTAAGTGGTCTAGATCATCGCACTTAATATTTTTTATGTGCCTGTGTTCATTACCTAGATATATATTTTTAAGCATCTTCCGCCAATCTGACCTTGAAGTAATTTTTACACACGATAATTAAGTTAGTGTTAGATTTATTTGATAGGTATCACTAATGGGTTGATATAAAACCAGCGCCCTCAAAAATTAAATTATTTTTTTATATATTAAATGACGTAATATTAATGTAAAATATAAAGCTATTTTATATCCATATCTCCTATTAATAGTTTTGAAAAAAATTAATTTTAAAGTTGAGAGTTGTTACCTCCATAACCTTGGTAATATAGGGGATAGAGGTTTATTATATATTTTATTGAGCATTCCTAGCCATAAGCAACATTGATGAGAATGAATAGCCCAATAAGCCGCTGGACCCAATTCCATATACTTAACCGGCGAGATCCTTTGACCATGTTTGCTCCTTACGGTGCCTGCGCACTGCGTTAACTAATGGATACACGTAAACAGGGGCGGTCTAACCGGGTGCGGGGCCCTGGGCTATTAATTGCTTTAGGGCCCTTCCCATTTCATAAGATAACATTTTTTTGAGATTATGTCAGATCACGCACCACCAAGACATGTTTCACTTTGTTTTGGTTAAATACCGAACCATAAACTATGACAGTGGCGGCTGGTGAAATTTCAATTTTTTTTTTTCCCGTCTATGGCGCATGGGAAATATGGGAAATAACATCTAGAGAAGCACTTCTCTAAAATGTTGAAAAAGCAGTTTGCGAAAAAAAATTTTAAAATTCGGTTGCCCTCCCTGGCCCTAGGGACTCCTGTTTACTTTATTTGTTTTTTGTCATATACATTTGACTTTTCATAAAAATACAACAATAGGTTTTCGAGTTTATGAAAATATTTTTATTATTAACTGAAATACAATGAAGTAAAATTTTGTAATTTACAATTTAACAAATTACAACATTTCACTTCGTTAGATCTCGGTTAATAATGAAAATATGTTTGTGGTGGTTCTCTAGATGTTATTTCCCATATTTCGTATGGGTCCCATATTGAAATTTCACCAGCCGCCATTGAACTATGATAATAATAGCGAGTAGTGAGTAGCCGCATTACCGATCAAATTCAGGTGCATACAGTGGCATAAAGACTGTGGATTGCGATGCGGAAGCAGACAAGAGCAAAAAATGCAAAATATACTTTTATATTTATTATTTATGCTGTCAATGAGATCACCAGTACAGAGCATAGTCATAATCATATCGTATTTGGTCCGTTTTCAGTATTCGGGGGCCCCTTCAGTATCCAGGGCCCTGGGCTTAAGCCCCTAAAGCCCCCCCATTTAGTCCGCCCCTGCACGTAAAAATAGAAAATAACAAAGCATTTTTTGAATATATTTTCAAAGCTCTCCCAAATGAAATATATTTTTTAAATATGGTAATGTGGTATTGTTTTGACAATATACATGCAGTAAATTATTTACTTAAAAGCAGCTTCGTGAAGAATTTCACTTTACACAAACCCACATTAGATACAATCACTACATGATAAATATTAGTAATAGAATAAGCTGATTAATCGCCGAATAACGGTTACGTTCGGAGCTTTCTGGTAGAATTTCGGCAGATTCCAGTAAAAGATTCATTCACTTTAAGTGCCTCTGTAATTACACCTCATTATTAGGGTGAAGTGGGGTAAGTGTAACGGTGAAAATTGTTAGTTAGGTTTTGCAGGCACACATAAGTAGTAGTATACTAAAACATTTTCTCCCACAGTAATCTTAGACCTTCAGTAAATGAGTGAATAGAGGATTTTTGAAAATTTTCACAGATTTTTTATTTAGATCCAAAAAAACGTGTGGCTGCCATGTGGTTACACTTACCCCCCCAGTTGGGGCAGGTGTAACCAGAGCTTGTTGTAGACGTATGAAACGTGTGTATTTGTGTATGGGGCAAGTGTGCTATTTTTAAAAAGAAATTCTATCTAACAAAAAAAAATCATTAAGCTACTATTTTTTATAACTAAGTTACTGGGTTTTTTGTAAAGGTAACACACATTTAATAGTAAAACACTTTTTTTTAACTGAACCAATACATTAACTCCAAATAAATTAAAATGACTTAACTAGACAATAAAGCATGTCGGATACCTGAAAGGATAATACAGTAAAAACATTTTTTTTCCTTCTATATATGGCCTTACATGCGCAGTGTTTTGGCCATGAACATATTAAAACATATATAGGTCTTTAAGTAAAAAGTAATTAACAAATAATAGATATAGATAAAATTATTATGACCGATTATTATAATATATGAAAAAAACAAAAAAAAAAAACAAAAAAATGTTACTACTCCTACACACTACTGAAACATCATTCATACTCACTCACTCAGGATTGGTAATGGGGAATTAGACGAGGAGGACACGCTTCTCAGTAAAAATATGTATTGTGCATTTATTTCACATTATATGCTGAAAAAGACACAGGAAAAGTTAAATCTCCTCGGCGATCTATGTGTGCTTCTGGAAAGTGCCCCCTCTATGGTTCTAGAAGGGGAAAGTGGAACCAGGAATTTATTTTTTTATCGGTTTCACATGGACAATTTTTGATGCCAAAACTGAAACCGTTGGGAAAACTTACTCTAGAAGGCATTTTTCGTTTTATATTTAACCATACCCAATACTTTTTACATAATTTTAATTTTTTAGTTGGACACTTGACTTTCACGTTAAAATATATGGACATTTTGAAAAAAATCTAAATATTTTACTGCCTTCGCATTTATGTGAAAAATTATTGATTTATGAAGAAAAGCCTTTACTAGGTACTGATAAATATTAATAAAGATTGACATACAGACATTATTTGACATACAAAGAGAATTAGTAGTTACGGTTACACTAACCCCACTTCACCCTACTTATAAATTTTGGCTTCTTTTACGTACTTTTGACCCACTGTGCTCCGCCTTAGTTTAAAAAAAAATTAAATAAATATTTTTATAATAATAATAACTTTATTTTCATACATGATTTACATGCATGGAAAAACGTCAAAGAATAGTAGGTTCGCTGGCTCCCGTACTATTAGTTACGGTTCTGCTCTGTGGACAAACAGAATCTAATGACTATATATAGCCGTTACATTGCAATATTATAGTACAGATAGAGACAAATGAACTACTAATGTAGTTATGTCTGCCAAATTCTTATACACGAATATATTAAAATCTTTACACGTGGAATACTTACTTTAAATTTAAATTAATTATTAAAATATTTATATTTATTACGAAAAACTCCTCCTCCTGATCCACCTAACTAGAATCGTTTTTAATATACTAGTTACATAAACTAGAAGTGATCGAAGCAAATCGATGTGTTATCCGTGTTAATAAATACACCAAATCATATACTTTAATGTCGTCTGGCCTTCGCTTTCGAAGATAAGTCTAATGAATGCAAATGATCATTAATATTAAGCAGAACTCGAATATAAGGCTTGCATCTTGCATCTTAATATATTTTCTTGATCCACGTAAGACTAATTACATATTTTGTTAAGTTTACTACCCCAGCTATAGTTTCGTAAAATCATACATGTCAAATAATCTTGTGCCAAATTATATTTTAATATATACCTAATAGGATCTATTGCGCGAATTGATCACGTGCATTTATTGCTGTCTTTTTTCCCGGCTAAGGTATAGATTCATTATTGGTATGAAGGAAATTAACTTACTGTCATTTTTTTTTCCTATTTGTTAGTGTCAATGCCTGACACTACACCGACTCAACTTCCCTGGTACAAAAAATAGCTTGATCTGTAATAGGTTAGTAAAATAACAATTCATATTTTAATATATCGGACAAAATTCATAAAGTTTTGAAAATTTGTAGAAATATTAAGGATAGCATAAGAATTACTAAACCGAAAAGTTCCCCTAAATAGTGTGCTTCGTCCCCTAGAAGGTCGCTTCCACCCCCATTTTGAGGTTTTCTAGATTATCTCGGGAACGGTGCACTTAAAAATACATATATACAAAATTGTTCTTTATAAAAGTCTCTATCAGAAATGTCTACAATTTTTCCCTAAAATTAATAGTACCGTGGGAAATAAGGCGCACACATAAGGGTTGGTTCCAGTTAACACAATAAATTGTAATCTTTACTCTAATTTACTTTAGAGTTCAATGCTTAACGCTAAAGCAGCAGCTACTAAACTCCACTTAAAAATATAATAAATGTAGAAAATAATAATAATAATAATAGTGTGATATGCAGAAGTCAGTTGTCCTTAATACTTGCCACATTGTGCGCAAATTTTTGAGCCTACAATAGTTCGTTTTAATCTTGCCTCAGCCGATGAATACTGATATTATCGCACTAAGCGAGAAACAACAAAATTAATAATAACTAACAAGGCAATTTTATACCAGGTTATTAATACAGTTCCAGAACAAGACCATATTTTCGGAAAACAGTGGGTATGTGATTGATAGAAGATACTGGCTTCGCCGCGTAATATGGCCAAAATGAGGAGAATTTAATAAGATTTACAACGCTTATGTTAGTTGCATAAGAAAACATTACGGTAATAGAGTAACTGTCGTGATTGATGCGATGGTTATTTGGAGAATGCAAATAGCACGAAGTGCCTAGAACGAAGGCGGTTACTTCAAAGAACCTGTCCTGAAATTATGTTTGATAAAAACACTGTTGTTTCGGAAACTCAGCAGAAGTTCCTTAGTCATTTGTTTAACAAAGAACGTTTGATTGCAGAACTAGTGAAAAAAATTAGGAAAGAAGGAATTGAGGTGTTCGTTGCTGCGGATGACGCCGATTTATTAATAGTACAAACTGCTATCGAAGAATGTTATAAGTACGACAAAGCTGTTCTCGTAGGGCAAGATATTGACCTGCTAGTCCTTCGTATTGCTTTTTCTCCTTCCAGCAAAGACATTAAATTTTTAAAATAAAAACAAAGTAATACCAGCAAAAGGATTTACATTTAAAAAAATGTAAAGAAACAATATTATTTGCATATGCCATTAGTGGTTGCGACACAACCTCAGCATTTTTTTTCCAAAGGAAAGGTTAATGCAATCAATGTGCTTAATAACAGAGATGACTTACAAGACATCGTGCAAACTTTTAATAATGAAAAAGCTGGTCATGAAGAAATTGCAGACGTAGGAGAGCGATTTGTTCTAGATTTATACAACTCTTCCTCCGCAGAAAAAAGTGTAGGTGTATACAGATTCATGTCTTTTAATAAACTTGTTAGTAAAGCGAACAATACTGTAATGTTATCAAAACTACCACCGACTTCTGCTGCTGCACGGCAATACTCATATAGCCTTTTTAACCAAATTCAAACCTGGAAAAAAGTTACGCTAGAAGCTACTAATTGGGGATGTAAGAAAGTCGGCGGTATATTAACACCAACTATGACAAGAAAAGAACGAGCTCCCAAATCTGTTTTAATACTAATTTCTTGTTCATGCAAACAGGTGCAGTTGCAAAAAAGCAGGCTGGACCAATCTTGGATCCTCTCATGTTTATTTTATTTATCAATCACATTTTTAAAGATCTTGATGTACATTACACATGCTGATGGCAAATGGTGTTCTAAGTCGAAATAATTATGTAACATAGTTGTTATTTTATGATATAATATTTACGTAAAATATTCAATTTGTATTTACATGTAATATATATAATTATTGTGTGTTCCCATCCTCTATCTGTTTAAGTACTGTTGGAGAGTGTAGAGTAAAATAAAATGTAGCATCTTCTCAGTTGCATAAATGTTTGTCCATAAACCTTTTAATGTTAATTTTTAAAAGAGTTAATCTATATGAACTATCCTTTCAATCAGACTGACAGATTTAATTTATGCAAATCATGCACAAACTTTTTATTTGAATTTACGATTTTGGTAGATTATATTTTCTAGCGACATTATGTTGGAAAACTATAATTCAAAAATTTTCTGGGCTGTTATGGAAAATTTTTTAAATGATGTTTCAAAGGTACTGGCTTTTTTTGAATTCATGAGTATTGAACAGTTAGATTTGTTACTGGGAAAAATCTAAGTAACGAGAGAAATTTTTTTTGTCGTTGCTGGCGGAAAATATAATCTTAAAATGTGTTTAACCATTCTTGTGGTGTTATTGTAATACAATAATATAAAGTTCTCATCATATATGAATGCCCGTAAAGAATTAAGAATTTCAAGGGATTATCGGCTTTGTGCTTCTTATCCTTAAAGTGACAAGAGGCGGAGCTTACGTAATCGATTAGGGGCATTCATATTGGATGAAAACTTTACGTATCTCAACTTTCTGTTAGTTTTTTTTATTGTTTCCTTGAAAATTGATTTGACTTCAGTATGTATTAATAAAGTTATTTTGTTTATTAATATAATTTTTATTCTGTTTCAGGTAAGTTCAAAGGAACTAATACCATCGTAAACCTTACCGTAAGTAATGCCTGTGACAGAATCCCCACGCACCTGACAACTTGAATCCATGTTATTAATGTATTATAGAGATAATAAGAAACGCATTAATTAATATTAACTCGAATATTAATAGCTAGAAAATGTGGCGCACATTGTATAAACAGTGGATTTTTCAAAATAAATGTAATAGTTTTGGAGATATCTCTCTAAATGGTGCCAGCCTTATTTTAAACTTATTCAACACGTGTCAACTTGAAAATACCATGTAGATATATAAATAAAATAATTTACAACTAAATACTAAAAGGAATTTTTAGTTCATTTAGCAAACTTCAAAAATACACAATAAAGCAACTTATCATCCTTCTTAATCTATTAACTGGCAACTGTCCAACAATTATCCACGTGTGTTTTTTTTTACGACAATGATATAAATATTACGCTTGTTATTGCAAAATTCTCCACATGACATACACCGATATTTGTTCATTAGGAGTTTTTTTATTTTTGCACACACCGGTTATACTACATAGTTGTAAATTATTTGCCAAGTTATTCCTAATGTAATTTGAAAAAAATTGTCAGCCCGTTAGAGAACATATGCTGCGAGTGTATTTAATCTACAGTAGAATAGATACCTGCTGCTCCCATTAACATACTTAATCAGCTAACTAGTTAGCTTGTTCTATGTATATGAATGCTATTAATTAATTGACGACAGTGGAATTGAGAGACTCTGATTCGATGTTAAAAATATTTTGACGTTTCCACGTTCCGAGTAAACACAGAACGGATGTTATTTTCGCTGTAAATTGCCACAGTTCTTATAATTATGCGTATTTCTTTTTGCTTCCTTAGACCAGAATCTACTAATATACCTGGTGTAACAGGATCGTGGTACACCCCCGTTTCTTCTTTAGTTTTGAAGATAATTAATTAAAATTTGGGACATCCTATATATATAATAAACGGTACATACAAGTGATTTTTTTTACTTCCGGTTTCGCCGAAAGTGACACTAACTTTCAATTTTTAAATGGAACACCCTATATATTATTGCATTTTTGAATTCTGCATAATTTTCTGAATCCAACGATACCAAATAAGTGACATTTCAAACGTCAATATTTTTTATAATATAATTTTTAGTTTTCCATTTAAGTGTGCCATGACGGTTCCGATTTATTCTAAATGACCCGTGTAATGCTTAGTTCAGGAATATTACGTTTTTATTCCGACAAAATTCATAAAGATTTGAAAATTGGTGGGTATGTTGGGAATAGCATAAAGGTACGGTCAGACACAGCTACTTTTGCTGCGGTGCAGTCTAAAAAACTGTGCAGTTCAAGTGAATCTTCATGTGAATAGCTGTGCAACCTTAAAAGTAGCGCGTGCTGTTTGGTTGCGTGCAACATTTATATGCTGCGTGCAGCCTCAAAAGTAGCCACGTGTGAATTGAATTTTAAAGAGTAGCGATGGCTGCAAAAAATATCTATTTGGTTGAAACTTTTGCAGCGGCAGCGAGTGCAGTATTTTTAAAGTTGGTGTCCATTTGTGTACCTAACATTTTAAATAATATATTTGTGAATAAATTTCGACTTGACAGAACTATTAATGTTTTTAAATGATTCATTCTTGTTTGTTTATAGTATAAAAAAATTTAAATATAGAATTAAAGCTGCAGCTTGTAGTGATTTTTTTTTAATCTATTCTTTAATAAGATACATGTTTGATCTTGAAGAAATCTTTAAGTATTTGATATTTATAGCTAAAAACATTGTTTTGACACCTAAAAGTCAATATATATTGAAATTAATTTGGCGGGCTGTCACCGTCCGAATGTTCTAACTTTTATCTATTTCTTATCCATTCTTTCATCCAAATTCCAGTTTTCGTCTGGCGTCTGCATCTTCTTCATTTTAATAGTACAGATAATAAGCAAACTGTAGCTAGTGTCTCGTCATCCATGTTTTACAGTACACAAATCGGAATTTATTACGTATATTACGGCACGAACCCAGTGAGATGTGAAGGAACAATAGCTAACGGCTAACATACAGCATCTGGTTGCATGGTGCAAAAACAGCGTGTTGTGTGTGAACGTCACTGCAAGCTTTTTCCAAACTTGAAGTTTTGACGGGTAGCTGCAGTAGAAAAAACTGCTCGCTGCACGCTACTTTTAGGATCAGTGTGAACACGATATGAAACTTTGGCAGCTGCAACCCTAAAACTGCGCAGCAAAAGTAGCTATGTCTGACCGTACCTTAAGGATTACTAAACCAAAAAGTTCCCATCCCTAAATAGTGTGCTTCATCCCCCAGGACGTCCTTTCTACCCCCATTTTGAGTTTTTCTAGATTATCTCGGCAACGGTGTAATTTTCGAAAAAATACCTATATACAAAATTGTTCCTTGGAACTTTTTTCCTAAAATTAATAATAACGTGGGCGCAAACATAAGGGTTGGTTCCGACTAGCACTCTCTACAGTACGATCTACCTTAAAGTTTAACGTTTAACGCTTAAAATAGCAGTAGGCACTAAACTTTATTTACAATTTTAATAAACATACAACTTCCACCCCCTCACCTCTATAAAAAGACCGTGTTGTACTTATTTCCACACCACCCTAGAGGTAAAGTACTTGGCACGTTTTTTTTAAAGTGGTATCCCCTGTAGGCCTAATCCACTAATTATCAAATGTTAATTATAAATCTTGGTCATCTTCCACATATTCAACATTCAAGCATGATTGTCCATGGCAATGATAACACATTGTAGAGCAACGCAAGCCTGCTCTTCTGCAACTACACCTGTATTCGCACCTAATTTACATGAACATGAAATAAGCGTTAAAACAGATTCGGGAGCTGGTTCTTTTATAGTCATTATTGGGATTAATATACCGCCAACTTTTTTCCACCCCCAATCGGTAGCTTTGAGCGTCACGGAATGATGTGCTGCATAGTAACACCGAACATTTCGGTGATGGTAAATAGATAACGAATTATATGACTTGCGCTAATTACGGCCCTGATTTACCAACGTACTATTCGTTTGAGGAGAAATGGTCTAAAAACCTTTTTTGTAGAGAATTTCCTGTAGAACATTTTTGTACATAGGTATTTTTGTCGTAAAATGCACCATTTCATGGATAATTTTAAAAAAGCGAAAATTGGGGTGAATACTATGTCGTAGGGGATGAAGCACACAATTTAGAGGTGGGAACTTTTCGGTTTATTATTACATATGCTGTCCTGATTATTTCCACCAATTTTCAAAACTTTATGAATTTTGTCGGATATATCGCAATTTGAACCGTAATATTACTGAATTAGCTAGAAAAATCGAAATCACGTCAAAAATACTAAATTACGTGATTTATGAGCAAATAAATTTCATCAAAATTGTTTTGGGGGCAAAATTCAATTTTTTTCAAATGGAACCATATTGGTACCGTGGTATCATTTATTAGTACTATTAACACGGAATTTATTCATATGTCTTATTAAAATGTGCGATAGATACAAACAAATTTACAGGTAAAAGAAAATAAGAAAATACCACCCCCACCCCGCTACCGATGTGGGGTATCGTTCTATTGGTTTTCGGGGTAGAGGATTTCAAATATTATATTATTAAAGTTCCATAAACAATTATTTCCACATACAAAATTTTTTCGTTGTGATAAAAAATCTGGATGTGGAAGTAGTGATTCCTTGGGCAGCGGTTTTTCAACGAAAACTATTTTATTTAAATGGAAGTCCTGTGGGACAACCTGTTATTTAATTAGATCTTTAAATTACAAAGAAAATGATATGTATAATGTCTACGTTCTCTTTGTACTAGAATTATAATTAAATAAATAATAATATTTTATTTTTATTTTTTGAAAATCAAAATAATATTTAAAGGTCAAAAATATACAGGTTGTCCCTTTTAAAAATTTGATTGTCATGTAAATTTCATCGAAATCGGAAGTCGGCCATTTTGGTTCTTTACACTATATAATTAAAAATTTTATCCCATATCACTACACTAAATTTGAAAAAAGTCCATCCGCCCATCCAAAAGTTACAAGAGTGTAATTAATTTTTTATCTAAAATATATAACTACTTGTTCAAAGTTAAAATTATGATTTTCGGTGAAAGGATGTGCAGTTAGCATAGTTTTTTCTTTTTTATTTCTGTGTTTTTTCTACATGAATTTTCGTGTTCATACAAGTGCGATGTTGTTCAGTTCGGTCTATATACCAAACCGCAATCGGTACATGGAATTTTGTCACCTGAGAATTATATTTTAAGGTTAATTTGTCCTTTATATAAATATTTAATTATATAAATATTACTCACTGGTTTTTAAATGAAAGACCATTATTCTGGTATTCCCATTTGATAAAGCCTAATTTCAATTTGTCTGAAGGACCATTTTTGTAAGGAATTTTTCTTGCTTTTACTGTTTTTTTTTATCGCCTTATTTTTATAGTAATGTCCTGGCGGGTTTTATTCTACCACTCAACCAGGACGGACACAGACACACATAGACAACAACACAACACCCATTCCCTGCGACATTGCCATCTGCCGCAGCTGACACTCGAACTCAGGAGAGGAGAGCGACTAGACCGTGTTGTCTCTCACACAACCTCAGTCTAGCCCACTGCTACCGACTCGGCAACACGAGAAAAACGCCACTACACATCCATACCCTAGCCAGGATTCGAATCTGGGACCCCGTGGTCGCAAGCCTAAGCACTGCGCCACCGAGTCATATTCCGTATTGTTAAAGTTTGTAGCTATATTACGAAATCTGGTGGATAATTATTATAGATTGATTTGTTTTTGAATTTAATATTTAAGTTAATAAAATTTAGGTGGCGTAATTTGGTGATATTATTTCTTAGCATTGCATGATTGCCATTTTTTGTTTCAAATAAAGTTCATATCGTTTTCAAACTAGTCAGTTATAACTGTTTGGTTTTCAGTTCTAATAAGCAGAAAATCTAAGAAGGAGATACTGGTGTTATTTTCGTTTTCTATTGAAAATTGATTTTCTCATGGAAATTATTGAAACAATAATCAACTTCATTCTCTGGTATTGCCAAAATTGCATCATTACGTACATTTTTATCATTTTCATCATCTCCTTGGTGACATCGGCTCAACTACGTTTTGAAGGCCGCTCTTATGCTATCTGGTTTCCCTGGCACTATCAATCGTTTTATATTGTCCTCTCTTCGGTTAGTATGGTCAAAGAACGATTGAATTTGGGAGAATGCGATGCTGGATAATCTCTTTAGAGAATGCATTCCTTGAAGATGTGCGAGCTCTTGGTATGATGGCTGTCCAGGAAATTCATAACAAACGCCTCCAGACCAAAAAACATGTACAGAAGGAATACTCCAAACATTCTAGTATCTTGTTTTTAAAAAGGAAAATACCATTGTAGAAATAAATTAACAGGATGTAAAATAAGGTGCCACTTACCCTGCTTACTATTTGATATTTTGGGGGTATACGTTTAGAGGTTGAAATGATACCAATGAAAATAGTTAATTTAAATATCTCCTTAATATAAAATTGACGTATTCGAGCGTTTTATCTAATTTAAAGTTGAGGCAAAATGGAATAAACTTGGATGAACTATTTTTGGTGGGCCACCCTGTATCAATTTGTTTGGCAAATAATAAATCTATTCATACAAAAATATTTATCAAATACACTACTGGACAAAAATAGCAGATATTGATATACCACAAACATTTTTTTAAGTGAAATGTCATTGGATTCGTGGATACATTTACTGTCGTAAATATTATATTTCCAAAAAAACAAAAACAAATTAAAATAACAAACACAAGGTATAAAAATATCATGAGATGTTTGTATTATTATTTCATTACAAACAGTATTGATGATCATATCTGACGCAAGAAGAAAATAAAAGCCTCATATAATCTTCTAAAAATAAAGAAGGTTCTTTAGAATCAACAAAAATATTGGTAGCGTAAAAACGCTAACGATGAATTGTATGTAGTATGTGAAATGACATTTATCGTATGGAAGATAACTTGTCATATACAATGCAATATTTTAGAAAATAATATTACAGACCGCTGTGTTGAAGGTACTGTAGACAAACTAATGAGTTTAATATGCAAAAAATAACGAAATGCAATGCTCAATTGAAGCAGTTGTTATAATATTAAAAAAAATTGCCTAAGGAATCAGTACTTCCGCATCCAGAATTCCTATCCAAGTCTCTTACAACGAAAAAAAAATTGATACTGTTTTTGCACTTCACTATGTTGAAATAATTATTTGTAGACTTTAATAATACAATATTTGAAATCGTCTACCCCAAAAACCCATAAAACGGTAGTGGGGGTTCTTGTATAAACACTGAATCACAATTTTATTTTTTACACCCTTTAATAATGGAGACCATGGCTTCTCGTACGTGCACTGAATCCCAATTTTATAAACTCTTGCTTGCTTTGCCTATTTACCCTCATTAATCTCTCAACCCTTCAACGGAATAAGATCAAAATATAATCTAGTTACACTATAATACGTAGGTGTACCAAATTTCAAATCAATTTTGGTTTATTTGTTCGGAACTAGTCGGATGACAACACTCAATAGTAAGTGGGATCGTCAGTCAAAATTATTGTTTTCTGCCTCGACTTTCCTGCATCGTAAATATTGTTTTTTGTCACGATTACTGCTTATGATGATACTCACTAATAAGGAGTCCAAAAAGTAACTTGTTGCCTATCCGCCCGTCCTTACTACAAAAGACAATGTTCTCCGATACTTACGGTCACTACTTCAACTTTTTGTTTGCTTGAGTTTCTTCCTCAATGCGTGTTTTCCACGTCGCCACTTGCAGTATCATAGATCCGTAGATTGGTAGTTTTATTGCACGTAGGTAGATTTATTAACCCCGGTTTACTGAGAATGAATGATGAATTAACACTGCTTGTTCTATTCGTTTTCCGCACTGGCCGCATACTACTCTTGTAAATAGCTTTGAATCGTAATAATACACTGTGATTTTCTTTGTTTCTCTCTGTTTTAAAACGCGAGTTTTATAATAATATATAACTTTCTTCACTGTAGCTACCCTACATCCTAAATAAGAATTGGCGCCCAAGTGTAAACCGCCTTTATACAGAGGCGTCATATGTGGCAGACAGACTTATATTAAGGAAGCTCACATTTGTTCAATGTTCACCTGCTGGGTCACCCGTACGGAGCTTTGACGAATGTCGTTTTAATTCTGATAATGCTATTTAAACAGTGAATTGTGTCCTGTTGCTCTAACAATAATCCTGCCAAACTATTATTTATATGAATGCTAAGAGATATCATAAGAAAAAGACGGGCAGAAATTATTGAAATTAGAGAGGTTCGACCTTTTGCTGTTGTGAAGATCATTTTGAAAATTTGATGTTAACATAAACATACCACACCACATATAGTAGACAACCCCCAGATGTAAAACCGCAGATATACACATCCATACTCACTGACATTGTCAGTGAGGGGGCTTGTACTGAGTTAGAGCCCCAGCTCAAACTCAGTACAAGATAGAAAGTGTAACCAGCCACATAATACGCCTTAGCCGGTTATTTACAATATTTGATGATATTGCTTTAATAAATATTATTATTATTTATTATGGTTTCCTGAAGAATTGAAAAATTGTACCAAAACTGCCATGAACTACACAGTACAATACACAAGTGTGAAGTTAGCGTGAATTGATTAATCTGTTTATGAGCCTCGAATATCTTGTAGCATGACGGTCATCTGCTAGTTGTCGCCGTTGACGTCATCAGTTGTCATTTTAAAACGGGACATCAATCAAGTTTTGAAAGTACAATGTTTATTTATAATAATGATAATGAAATATATATGTTACACACTCCGATATTATTCTAGAGATATTGTTCCACTATGGACATAGATACAATTATATTTCTGTGGGAACAATGCCTATTCGGTAAATTTACCGAGAGGACAACAGCCTTTCGTGATTGTCTTTTTTGGAAGAATAATAATTTAAAAACCTGCACTGCAGTAAATATTCCTGTTTTACGAAATGCAGAGAACAAATTGCTCTAGTTGATTTTTATTTTGTTAATGTCTACATATAGGTCTGATATAGGTATACACACATACGGGTTTTACTTCTTTTTACTAAAAATTAACGAATATATTACGTACCGTCTTCAGATGAAAATTCCATTAAAAACGAAAAAATATGTTTAGTAGCAATCAATTAATAACAGGTTTAAGAAAGTTGTTTGTAATATAGGTTCCAGGAACTAGTAAATTTATTCATAATTAATTCAAATTTTATTGTTATTTGTAAAAAAGATATCTCGAACGATGAAATCTTACAACATATTTTATCATTGTTTTGTTCTATTCAAAAAGCAATCAACATTATTTCATGCTTTGGAAAGGTAACCCAGCTTTTAGGTTGGTTGTTCTTTTTATCGTCTACTTATAGATAGAATATATTGACTACTCCAAAGAAAAAAAATCATATTTTGAAAAAAAATTGGGACCAGTAATAATTCTACAACCACTACAAAAAAGGAGGTTACTTGAAAATAGTATCAAAATGAAAATGAATGTGCGTTATATTCTCCGCAATCTCAGTGTCTAAAACCTAACCTTGGCAAGATTTAAAACAGAGACGATAATAGGACAGAAAAGCAAAGTGGGTGTGTCGTGTGGCTCCAAGACAATGCAATGTTGGCCTACCAACAGAAATGGTTAAGAAATATTATTTCTCACTAAAGTATCGACAACTCATAGGTAAAGAACATTATGTTCATAATTATATATAATATATATGTAAAAAGCGAAAAGTTTCACTAGAAATACTGCTATAATGGTGAGCCAACGATTCCGCTGTCTTTCGGCAACTTTACATAATAATTCACTAAATGTAGGATACAAAACAAACCACATTGCGCCGTTACGTCTCTATATTTCATTCCAAGTCTCTGGTTTAAAGTGGCATAGAAAAGTAACTGCCCTTTATCAAATGTGACATGGCAATATCGACCTCATCAAGATAACTTTACCAAATTTTAAGTTAAAGGTATCATAGTCATTGAAATAAGGACAAAAAATAAATAATGCCCTGTATATATGAAAAATAAAAAAATTAGACACCATTTTCTGGGTTAAATTATCTTGGTTTGACGTAAAAAATCTACAGCTAAGTGCCCTAATTTTTTCGAAACATTTTCTATCCTTACTACATATGAAATTATGCATTTTTATTCAGAAATAATTAATAAGAAGATATTATTTCTGTAGTAGTTTTTGATTGTGATTAGGCTAGTTATATTTATTTATGTTCACAAGCAGAGAAAATAGGAAATTGGATTATGTAGAAGGCGATGACACTTTATCTCATGGCGTCTCAGTTAAAGAAGAACTTTGAACTAGAATTATGTGATAAGGCTTCATGTAACATTATTGACATATCATTATTAATTTGCGTATTATAATTGTTATTATAATTAAGTTTTTAGTATAGAATTAAATGGATACCATTAATAATACTGTCAACAAGAGTTAATATATATGTGTGTGTATCCACAATACATATTTTTAATTCGCATTAACTATGTTTTACAAAGTACATACAACGGTCATATTATACAGTGGCGTCAAAAGTTTCCTCCCCTCCTTTTAATTTTCGAACGGCTTATTTTTGAGCAACCAAAAGGTGGTTTATGTGAGAGTATTCCTTTTTGGGCAATGTTGTGTTTAAAATGACGCCTCGGCGCCATCTTGAAGGTTTTTTGTTAAATGGCTGCATTCAAAAGGCCGTTTCATCCAGAGTATCAAAATATTACATTCTTCCGATTTCAAATAACGACCGATACAAAAGTGCAATTTTGGGAAATTTAACTGTTAACTAACTTTATTTAGTACACGCGAGTTTGGAATGTATAGTCCCTTGAGGTAAACCAGAAAAAGGCAAACAGCCCAAGTGTTCTGCGACTGGATCGCAAGACATCTTCCCCCCCGTTTTTAGGGGCGGGGAACTCGATGATATTTTCCAATAACTACCCCTAAACCGGAAAAACCACCCCCTTCTCCGATTTTCCGGTGCTAGACATTTTTTTATCGGAAAATTTTATTAACGAAAGTTAATTCGGGCACGATTCGGCGAAGAATACAAATAGCAAAATCGGCAACTTGCCAGTTGACCAAAAGTTGGCGTGACAGAAATATCACGAGGCGCACAAAGATCAGACTTGCTACGCCCTTGTTTTCTCCAACTTTCTTTACGCCTCTGAGACATGGACCATTAGGGAAGCAGACAGACGGCGTAATGATGCTTTCGAAATGTGGGTCTAGAGTCGTTTTTTACGAATTCTTTGGACAGCCCATCATATTATTACCCCAATTCTTCAAGAAATGCGTCCCCAAAACCGACTCTCCAGCACCGTATTCTCTCGAATCCTCTCATTTTTTGCCACATCGACGGAGAGAGGACAATATAGAACGGTTGATAGTTCAGGGGAAAACCAGATGACAAGAGGCGAATGGAACGCCCTCCAAAGCGTTGGGCTGATGTCACCAAAGAGCTGATGGGAAAGAGCTTCAATGAGGCCAACTAAAATAATTTTCATGAATCACTAAAGTCTGGCAAGACGTTGTGAATAAGAAGAAGAAGATCGGAGTTCCCTTACAAATAATTAAAATAAAAAATCGCAATGTAATGGCTCAATTATTGACATATCATTATGTATGTAATCTTTTATTGTTATTTCATTAATAATTCAACAGCTATATTAGCATATTCGGTATACATAACTTATTGTTAAAAAAATATAATTAACATATTTTTAAATTAAATATGACATCAGTTTTATGTAGGATACCATAGGTAGCTAATTAGTGAAACTTAGTTTATAACCCAGTAGTAGAACATTAAAATTTACAAGTTTAATGAGTGGTAACTCATTGGTGTATATTTTTTTTACATATTTGAGAAAAACTGTAACGTTGCTATTCATATCCTAAGAAATTATAAAATGCATAAGATAAATATTGCGTAAAAATGCTTAAGGTGCTTTTGGGGAGTTGGTAGTTTATAGCACGATCCGTAGGCGAGTGCTATGAAGTCCACTAGTAGACTTACAGCATTTAGTCACGACTGTCACGAGTTGTACACATTATGTTTCTTATCGTCATTCAAAATTTCATAAAAACATAATATTTAAAAATATATATCATTGACACAATATTTTATTTGATTATTATATGGCCGGGTAAACATGGGGAATGTGCCTTTGCTTCGATTCGTCTAATTTTTTCTCAAAGGTGGCTTTCTAAGTAACATTAAATCTCCCCAAATGTTACCTTCAAAATATTTGTTTCCTTAAAAAAAACTATCACTATTCCAGATTACTTGGGATTTTCACATTTCAGATTATCTAGATTAAGGTCATTCGGTTCCTAATTTTAGCCGCTCGGGATGCTCCTCTTTTAAAATCTCGTATCATTAAAGACGATTCACTCCTTTTTGTGTGAAATTGTGAAGTCTCACGTTTTTGATTTTTGATCTGCTTGCTTTTTCATTAAAGAATAAACGTTTCTGACCAGAAGATGTTGGTGTGAGGGCACCTTTCCAGCCAAGTAGAATTTTTATTTTTAAAATAACCCTTACAACGAAAAGCTATAACCATCTTTCGTCGAAATTGCGATAAAATGACGAATTATATCCTTCACTATTTGCTCATTTGATAAATCAATGTGTCTCTGATTAATTTCCTTATATGATCACAAAGTTTCTAAAATTTTTCGCCTTTGTCATCTCCATGCATCTAAGAGATCTTCGTGCGTTGCATATCTAGGAAAGAAATATTAATTTGTCAAAAGTTGCAAACAGTTGCAGCTAAACTGTATTTGAAAATAATTTCTAATAAAGGCTGAAAAAATACAAACAAAAATTATCACCGCCAAACACCACGAAGTTTTTATACGTCGATAATTTATATTTCACAAAACCGATATGCATTCATATCATTACTATTTTTCGGACAGACTTATATGGGTTTCAATTTAAATATATTAAAAATACATAGCAATAAAACAATTTACTGCACACAGACATTTTATGAAATACACTAACGGCACTTGTACATTTCATGTTCGCACGACAAATTACTCACAATAAGTACCAAATAACGCTATCTAGGTAACGTAAAAAAGACTCTGAATGAAGGAAAGAAGTGTAAAACCTTGTCCTTGGGATATTTCCTTTTTTAAAAATCGAAAAATTGGATTAAGGCCAAAAAATCGCTTCCAAAAAACCATAGCGCATTATACAAATATGTCGGACATGAAATCGGCATTAGCAAAGATCTGGAAACTTTCACAAAGGATTGGGTTGACATGGGCTACATTCGAAAACTTGCAATACATAGTTAAGTCAAATATACCAATTTGTTAAAATTATTCTAAAGTCAACAACATACTTGCATTTAGCTACAACATTAACTATTCTTTTAGCTTATTCATATTCATTCTACAAAATCAGTGCTAATATATCAAATTTTAGTTCTAATTTCAGTTACAATGATGGACACCGGAATATGCATTCTTCAGACCGTTCAACTCAATAGATGGACAATACAAAGTACAGATTCATCAATCCGAGCTATTTAATTAGCGTATAAATATGAATCCATAAATAATTTCTATTCGCGATCATCAAAGAGTAATATCTCTTATGTGACGATTTTCTCAGTTACTTGGATGTTGTATTATGACACGATAAAATATTACCAGCCATTTATTTTATAAAAAGTTCCTACACCAATAATAAACTCAATTTATACTGCCGCATGCCGGTTGGGAAAAATTTATGTAGAGTGTATACAATTTAAAACTAACATTTGGTTAAAAGTTGTGTAATAACATTTTCGCGAACCTGGAATTTCATGATGGATACTTTTAAGTAGGTAAACGGCCTCATAGATATAAATGGGCGGAAGTAAATTAGTTGATGTATTTATATATTTCAAACTAGGTATGCGCAATGAGAGTTCAAGCCAAAATATTTTTAATTGTGTATTGTGGTTTTATGGTTATTTTTGGACCCAAAGCTATATTCAGCTATCTTATTTACTGCTCGTACCGTAGCTATGACGTATCCAATATGCTAAAACAACTAAACACATTTTTTTTAATTTGTTTGTTTAGCAAATCGTTTCAAATTTACGTTGTTACGATTACTGATGCTCAAGGTTAATGTAGATAGATAAAATGTTTAGTATAATGCGAAAATTGAAAAAAACACTTAAAAATATAGTACAATTATAAAGTGTCGTGATAAAAAACATTATATAATAAGTACTGTACTTACAAATAAGAATGAAATGGTAATATATATTTTTTTTCCTATTTGACTTTTTTGTCATTTCCGATTTCGCCAAATTTTTGTATATGACATGAAATATCCCGTATATGAAAGAATGACAACTACTACCCTACATATAAGAAAGTGTGTGTTCAAATGAAGAATTTATTTTTTGTACCCGCCTAGCTATTTTTCGTAAATTATTTGGTCGCTGACTAAATTTTTAAGCGAAATCCTATAATATGGAATTCTCAATATGGCTTGCGCTTCAAATTTTTTAACAAGCTATTCAACGTGCCTTACATTATATGATCTCTCCAAGGCTTTCAACAGTTTACCTTATGACTTGTTAATAAAGCCATCATACCATGATTTAAGAAGGTTTTACTTTACCCTTGTATTAAAATCGTACCTAAACGATGTGTTTCTGTGCACAATATAAACTCAGCTCTAAAAATGGTGTCCCACAAGGATATGTCTTGTGACCACTGTTATTTATACTGTTTTTAAGTGATACTAAATATTTTCTTTGACCCTTCAAGTATGTCCTTTTTGTTGGCGACACAGCCTTAATTACTTCAAATGCAAATTATTCATAATTGTTATCAATTGAAAATGAATGGTTCATTTTAAATGAACTTAGCTAAACAGTGATAAGTCATAGAAACTTGTTCTGTCATGAAGTCATGCTGTCAGTAAGGGAGCAAGCATAAGGGTAAAAGCAAGCCGAAGGTGCTACGCAGCTAGAAGTTCAGGCCGCAATTTCAGTTGATGCAATGAAGCCATCAATTTGTAAAAAAACCGGTTCATTTAAATGTGACCGCACATATCGAGGATGCTAGCATTCTCAGTATGCACAAGAGAAGATACATAGCACTGCAACATTGGACCAAGAAGCTGGAGAAAGAAGGGAACGCAACGAAAGAACGAACAGAACTGATAAAAGAAACGGACCACTGGTCCTTGGACAAACCAGCTTCAAAGAACCAGCTGCTAGACCAGAGCTAGAAGAAACACCGCACCTGGGGTAGACAAAATAAACAACGAGTTAATACACTACGGACTTGAAAGGCTGTAGGAGCAAACCCTAGAAATCGTCACTAGAGTATGGACAGAAACCACACCTCTACCTACGGAATCCCTCCCCAAAAAGAAGCTTTGTAGAAGCAGAAATACAAAAAAAGAAGCATAAACATTCCATATCACGACACAATGCGGCAATGCATTCCACAAACATCTACACTTCCCTTCCTGCACTACTGTACCATGCGTCATGTGGCTCTCGCTGCTGACAACAAGCATGGCCCAAATCCAACCCAGCGTGGAAATCTGGGCCGGCCCAGCGGTAAATCAATCAATATATAATTATTTTTCTGTTTTATTTTGACTTTTTATACCCACATAAAACAATTCTTGTGATCCCTATAATTTAGTGATATTTTACTTATATATTTATTTTATATCTATCTTCATAATTTACACTATTATTATTTTTTATATGGACTAAGCAATGCTTGCTGACTAGCTAGGTGGGTAATTCTTTAATCTTTATTTTTAGTCTTTACTTTTTTTATATTTTATATTTTGATACATTCACGAAAAAGGGTATCGCCGGTTAAGTATATGGAATTGGGCCCAGCGGCTTATTGGGTTATTCATTCACATGAATGTTGCTTATGACTAGGAATGCTCAATAAAATATATAATAAACCTCTATCCCCTATATTAGCAGAGTTATGGGTAACAACAACCCTCAACTTTAAAATTAATTTTTTTCAAAACTATTTAAGATAATTAATTGAAATTAATAGGAGACATAAAAAAGCTTTATATTTTACATTTTTTTTACATTCCTATTACGTCATTTAGTATATAAACAAATAATTTATTTTTATATCAACCTCTCGAGTGACACCTCCCAAAAAATATATATTATTTAACACTAACATAATTATCGTGTATAAAAATTGCTTCAAGGTCAAATTGGGGGAAGATGCTTAAAAATATAAATATAGGTAATGAACACAGACACACAAAAAAAAATTAAGTGCGAAGCCACTTAATTCCTACTCATTTGGAAGCCAATAATCAAGAAAATATACTAAGTACTACTTTTAGCTTGGCTCTCAATTATTTTTTCTGCTTCAGAAGTATTGATTTTATTGGACAATATGGTTAGGCCATTTTAATTAATCCACAGAAATATCTCCTCGGGAAAGGAGATTAGCGAAAAATGTTTCAGACAAAAGTTGTTCCATTCAGAGGGAGACATCATTTGGATAGAACAATTTTCCACCCTCCACCCGTGATAAGCGGGGGGGGGGTGGGGGAAACTTTTGAATTTTTAATGGTCCTCTCCATTTTTGATCGCGTATTCTGATTCTACGAAAGAAATTGCATAACTTTTGTATCAAACATTTTTTTCTCCTCCCCACTCTGATCAGCGGGGATGGCGGTGTAACTTTCGATTTTTCAAAATCCTGCAGGCGATCATCTCTGAACTAGGGCATTTTTAGGAAAAAATTTTTCAAACAAAAGATGCCCCTTTTTGAACTAAACAACTTTTGTTTGAAACGTTTTACCTAAAAGTGCCCTAGTTCAGAGATGTTCTCTGCATGTTTTTGAAAATTCGAAAGTTACACCTCTGTCCCTGCTCATCAGGGTGCGGGGGGGAAAAATGTTTGGTACAAAAGTTATGTCATTTTTTTCGCAGAATCAGAATACGCGATCAAAAGTGGAGAGTGCTATTAAAAATTCAAAAGTTACCCCCACCTCAAGCTCATCAGGGGTGGGAGGTGGAAAATTATTCTACCCAAAAGATGCCTCCCTCTGAACGGAATAACTTTTGTCTGAAACATTTTTTGCTAGTGTCCCTTCCTGAAGAGATATTACTGTGGATTAATTAAAATGGCCTAACCATATTGTCTAATAAAATCAATACTTCTGAAGCAAAAAAAAATAATTGAGAGCCAAGCTAAAAGTAGTAGCATATCTTTTTGATTATTAGCTTCCAACTGAGTAAGAATTAAGTGGTCTAGGTCTTCGCACTTTTTTGTGTGCCTGTGTTCATTATCTAGATTTATATTTTTAAGCATCTTCCCCCAGTTTGACCTTGAAGTAATTTTTACACACGATAATTATGTTAGTGTTAAATAATACAGATTTTTTTCAAAAATTAAATAATTTTTTTATATACTAAATGACGTAACAGGAATGTAAAAAAAAATAAAAAATATAAAGCTGTTTTAAATGGTTAAATAGTTTTGAAAAAAAAACAATTTTAAAGTTAAGAGTTGTTACCTCTATAACTGGTAATATAGGGGATAAAGGTTTATTATATATTTTATTGAGCATTCCGTCCAGTCATAAGCAACATTCATGTGAATGAATAGCCCAATAAGCCGCTGGGCCCAATTCCATATACTTAACCTTTATTTGGCAACCATTTTTCTAAAATAGCATCTCAAGCAAGCGATCACTGCCACATTTTGACGCATTAAAGGTACTATACTTTTAAGTAGATTCCTACTTAAAAACCTTTTGGTTTATTAATGCGAAAGCTTCAGTGCTTACTTTACTTTAAAACTCCATATAAAATAATCGAGGTACTGAGATCTGTTGATTCAGCAGGCCATTCTGTAACATCTTTCCTACCGATACTTATATTGTGGAAACTTGTAAATATTATTCTTCTTGCGTAATGAGCAGGTGTTATTGGAACCATATCGTATTGTTGCATGTGTTGTATGTCATGATTTTCCTGATTTGGAAATAGAACCACTAGAGCTGGAAAAGTTCTTGTTTCCAAAGTGGCATTAAGTTATGGTTGAGGTAAATCAGTTCATTTTTATCCACTGAAAGACTCATTCTCTAATAGACATCCTGTATATGCGGATATTTATTGCAGGAAGGACATTTATGTAAGAACATAAGCTTGTTTATCATTCGTGTTTCTTTTTCACAATATATTATAGCAATTCAGTAATTTGCATAATATACATATATTACATATTTTCAAATAAATATTTTTTTATGCTCACGTGTAAATGTTAGTATATTTAGAATTTATGTTCCTGTTTTCATTGCGTGTTATTTAAACTTCATCGATTATCGTCATAAGTCCAAATTTAGTAGTTAATACATTTTATGTTAGCAACAAGACTTGTGTTATTACTATTTGTTTTAGTCCATTAAACGTGCATAATAATGTAAATTTTTAAAATAAACTTACTAAAAACAGTCATAATACATCATTTACAATGTTTAAATCATATTTCTTTAAGTTGCAGTGAAAGTGTTTTAAAACACGACAGTCTACCAACCAGGAAGCTTATTTATGAGACACAAATTTTGTAATTCATATTTCGTATCTGAAGAAATGTAATGTTTGACCAGTTATTTAATTGTAGAAAATGTACGTAATTAATCAGTGCTCAGTGCACTGAGTAGCACAATCAGAGCGTTGAGCGAATGTTCATGTGGACAGTGGTGGAAAAAAAAATAAGGGACAAGTGCTGCGACAACTTTAATTTATATCTTTATGGATTTTTATAGATAGATAGATAGTCTTTATTCCACCACTATATGTACATACATGAACATTTGCAGCAAGTCAGGGTAAAACAAAAGCTGGTGAACAGCAAATTATAATATTTACAAGTTTATAAAACACAAAAACATATATATGTAAATATAACATTTCAATAAAAACAATAAATTTATAAAAACACAAAAACATATAGATGTATATAACATTTCACATTGATATACACAGAAGATATGAATAAGTACGAAAAATATGTAGAGTATCAGAGCATTCTGTAAATATGAGCATTTAAATAGCCGAGTGTGGATTAGCACCATAGGGTGTCTTAAAAAATTCGTCAACCGAGTAAAAACAGTACTTTAGAATGAAATTTTTTATATTCTTTTTAAAGGACAGTAAGTTCAGTTGCTTTATATGACATGGTAAATGATTATACAAATTTAGGTTGGGGGAATTTTTAGCGCTTAGAGTTAACCTGTAGCGAGGTACTCTACGAAGTCCAGCAGCACGTGTGTTGTGCTGATGGTAATCAGACTGGACAGAGAGACTGGACGCACTCCTGTGAATCTCTACAAGACTATAATAAATAAACAGTGAAGGGAGGGGCATAATGCCCAGTTTAATGAAAAAAGGTTGACAGTGTTCCGTAAACTTAGCACTAACGAGTATTCTTATAGCTTTCTTTTGTTGTCGGAAAACTTTTAATGCGTGGGAGGAGTTACCCCATAAGACCACTGCGTAGGAAAGTCTAGAGTGGAAAAGGGAAAAATAAGTGTTTTTTAAGATGTCGAATTCGAGAATGCCTTTTAATTTCCTGAGGAGAAAGATCGTGCTTGAGAACTTTCTATTTAACTGATCAATATGGTTTACCCAGCTAAGGTTATCATCTAGATATATACCTACCTAGGAGTTTAACGTGCTCACCTTTGGATACATTTTTATTGGTTGATATTATAAGTCTCTGAGTTTTTTCTTGATTGAGTGTTAGTTTATTCAAGGTGAACCAGTTTTTTGCCTGCAGTTCTATGTCGGAGCTAAGTTGGATCAGATTAGCAATGTTGCAGAGCACAAGAGAGTAGTATCGTCAGCAAACAAAGTTGATTTGCTAGGCAACATACATTGTGGAAAGTCATTAATGTAGATCAGAAATAACAGTGGCCCCAGGACAGATCCCTGTGGTACACCATGATTTGCTGTAGATATGATAGAAATGAAGAATAACAATAATTGCAAATGTAGAAAGATGTAACTGAGATGTAGTAAATGATTTGTTATAGTAATCTTATTATCAACTATCAATTTTAATGCGATTCCGACTATTACATTTTTATTATTACTAGCGCATTCGGCATAATCTCGACTTTCTCGACTAAAAAAATCTTATTTCATTCTGCTCACGTTACACTGAACGTAGCTTGACCAAATTAATATGAGACCACCACCGCCATACCTTACAGTTTGCGAAGATTTCATAGAAATCGCTTAAGCGAATCTATAAGTAATGATTGAAGAAACCTAAAAAACACACACAAGTCGACTTTTTAAAAGTTGTAAAAGTGTGATGTAAAATATTCTTTTTGAGGTTTGTTTCTTTACATATTCCAAGTGATGTTTAAATATTATCTATAATTAAACCCAAATATTTAATTTGTTCAATTACTTCAGTTTGTGCATTATCTATAAACAAATATTAATGTTGATATTACTACATCTAAATCTATTTTTAATAACCATTTTAATTGGATTTAATTCGAGTTTGTCGATATTAAACTTTGGATAATTCATTTTATTAACATCAGTATCAAGATCGTAGTCACAGGCAGCTGTTAAGTAACATCTGAATACAAATTCAAAAAATCACAGTGAAGCTGGTAATTTATAGCATTGATATAGATAATAAATTAAGTTAACATCAAGTTCGTTAATTTTTTGTTAATAATAATTTTTTAACCAATTCAAAATGTTACCTTTTATACCATAATATATTATATTATATTTTATCTAACTACAATAGTTTAAGAAGCTGTTTTTAAATCTATGAACATAGGTACGACATATTTTTCTTGATCAGTCGACCTGTAAGTGTTAGTTGAAGTGCAGATTCACATGACTTCTAAGCTCGAAAATAGTCCAAATTCTGGAGACGTTTATCTTTCAGTCTAACTACCTGTCAGACATAGCTGAAAAGTGTCGTATTCGATGTAAAATTGTCTGCTGGATCCGAATCCGGAGGGCGCAGAAAAATCGAGGATTGCCTTCAACCCTTAATCCGCGAATATTAGTTTGAATTAACCACTAAAATTCCTCATTTCGGAAATTGTGAAAAACTGAATTTTTAAAATATAACTTGCGTTTTCTCCCACAAAACATAAGCTAAAAATCTATTCTTTTTTTTAATTGTAGCTTACAATGCACTTAATGTAGCGGTGTAGTCAAAACACATCTAATATTTATAAAAATTTTAGAAAAAAATATCACGTGAACCTCTACGCAGTCGGTGCATTGAAAAATGTAGCATGCGAGATTTTTTTTTATTTTGAGAAATTGAAAAAAAGTAGATCGTACGAAATTACAAGAAAAGACCAAAATTATTTTTAGTGGTTAATTCAAACTAATATCTTGAGTGTAATGGAAGGTATGATTTTTTTAAATTTGACCGTCTTGTTATCGAGCGCGTTACGAATCGAAACATACGGGCACTCATTTGCGTTATATTTAGTTATTTGGTACTGTTTTAATAGGTACAATATTTCTGTGTTAGATTTTACCGGCTTTTTTGTTTAAAATATGCAGTTGTTTAAAATGCCTTAGGTTTAATATACATCATAACTTTACAAATACTTAAATTATTATGTATGCAGGTATCTAACCTGTATAAATGAAATAGTCTCTAAATATGATAGATATTATAAATATATTTATATCTACTTAGTAAAATACATTACAATTAATAATTAGAAATGACTATAATTTGAATAAGCTTATATCATGAAAATGCGAAGATTCATAACCGTGAGGAAGCCGATATAGTTATATTCTCCATACTAAAATTTTGTGTTTTGGAAGAGTAGCAATAGTGGCAAGTAACAGATATTTTTTTGTTCTCATTATTTTTGTACAGTAAAATGAAAGTAAAGTTGTGGCTTCAAAAGTTCGATTCGTATTTGGTCTTCAATAAAATAATCGAAGACGCAGCAACAGGCACTCGTATCTCTTCTCCTTACAGCGACTCTTTTTATGTCTACCTCTATAAGCTACACATTTAGGAAGGGAAAAAAACAGAATTTAAGACGGCAATTGAAAATTGGGAAACACTCAATCCTCTGGCAAGATATATAAATGATGTGGACCATTGCAACGTCATGGAATTTGTAAACACAGGCTCCATATTCTTTAAATGCCTGTGTGGTCACTCACATTTTCACGTAAGCTTTAAAGAACTAAGGGCTCATTTATTTTTAAATTGCAAGAGCGATATAGAGTTTAACCACCTGCTGAAGACGCATTTTATAAAAATGCCAAGATATGTGTCTATACACTTCTTATTTGGAAAAAACAGGAAACATGTCTTCAAAACTTACAGATGTTCTTCAGTACGATTAGACATTGACAAAAGGTGCCTTGATACCTACCATGTGTAAGAAACAATCGAAGCCAGTCACTTCTAAGTAGTCGTTTGCAAGTGTAAGAATAATATTTGCAAAACCGCTGCCCAAGGAATTACTACTTCCACATCCAGAGTTTCTATCGAAGTCACTCACAACGAAAAAATTTTGTATGTGGAAATAATTGTTTATGGAACTTTAATAATATAAAATTTTAAATCCTCTACCCCAAAAACCCATAAAACGATACCCCACATCGGTAGTGGGGTGGGGTGGTGATAGGGGGTGGTAGTGGGGATGGATGAAGTAAAAAAATATTTTAAGGTTTCTGGTTCTTATACACACACTAAATCACATTTTTTTTTCCTTTTAATAATAGGGTGGGAGTGGTAATGGGGGTGGCTACTGCCAAATTTTTTTTTGAGACCTTTGCTTCTCTTGTACATACTAAATACCAATTTTATGGACTCTTACCTACTTGATTTACCTATTTACCCCAAATTTACCCCCCACGACCCCCCTTCGACGGAACAAGATGAAAATATAATCTAGTTCTAGATCTCGTTAAGGTACATGTGTGTACCAAATTTCAAGTCAATATCTCAAACGGTTCCAGAGTAAACGTGCGCACAAAAAAATGTTACAGACAGACAGAATTTTTTTTTCGCTCAAACTTAAAATCTCGACGTTTCATGACATTCTAAGCCTATTTGAACAATAAAAATTTTTAAAAGTTTTTTTGTCGTTACTAACTTCCACTGGATGTGGAAGTAAAAATAGATGTTTCTGCAAGAGAACTGGAGAACTGGTCTTGCATTATTATTATGTTTAGGTAAATGTACTGATGAAAACTTATAATTATAATAATTTCTAATTATTAATTGTAATGTATTTCGCTTAGCTGAATAAATACAAACCCCTGCCTAAGGAATCACTACTTCCACATTTTCAAGAAAAAAATTACAGACAAGCATGAAGTAGAAGTAATTAAACCTAAAGAATTTTAAACAACTATGTTAATAACTCTATCTTTTAAACAAAATTATGCCGGTAAAATCTGATACAGGAATATTGTACCTATTAATACAGTACCAAATAACTAAATATAATGCAAAAGAGTGCACACATACGTCGGTTTCGACTCGTAGCGCATTCGATCGCAGGGCGGTCAAATTTAAAAAAATCATATCTTCCGTTTTACTCAAAATATCAGTATGAATCAATCACTAAAAATAATTTTGGTGTTTTGTTATAATTCCGTACGAACCAGTTTTTGTCAATTTCCCAAAATAAAAAAAAAACTCGCAGGCTACATTTTCCAATGCGCTGGCTACGTAGAGGTTCACGATATGTTTTTTTCTAAAATTTCTATAACTATTGGATGTGTTTTGACTACACTGTTGCGTCAAGTGCACTGTGAACTACAATTTGAAAAAACAAATTGATTTTTATCTTATTTTTTTGTGGGAGGAAACGCAAGTTATATTTTAAAAATTCAATTTTTCACAATTTCCGAAATGAGGGTAAATTCGCGGATTGAAGGCAATCCCCGATTATATGCGCTCTCCGGATTCGGATTCAGCAGTCAATTTTACATCGAGTACGACACTTTTCAGCCGTATGTCTGACAGGTATTTAGGCTTAGAAAACTAAGCCTTAAATTGGAGCTGAGATTCCCCACTAAAACCTAACTAATTTATTAATAAGTTACTAGAATTAAAGTAGCCAATCAATTCATCATAAAGTGCTTCCTTAGTGTTCTTAATTTTAGGAATTGGTGTGATACAACTACATAACGCATTTTTAGGAATAAATTGAGGTGACCCCCATGTATTTCGACATGCTGAACGAATCAGGTGTCCGATTAGCTCCATCACCCACCATTTTTTTGTAAATCGTGAAAATAACCTAAAAAAACTCAGAATTTAGGTTATTCTCGCAATTAACTAAGAATTGGTGGGTGATAGAATTAAACAGACACATGATTCGTATTCACCATGTCGAAATACATGAGGCTTACTCAATGTAGTCCCAGAAACAGCCCACTTTTTACTTTTTTTGTGTGTTTATGTAATATATTTGCATACGCGGTTTTCTATAAAATGGCGGAGGATCCGGTGATAATCATATACAGTGTGTCCCAGGATAGATGTAACAAGAGATGTAATGGACCAAAAATTTTGGAATGGTATTTGGGGATTGAGTCCTGCTTGTTGTAAAACTAAAGTATACCAAAAATGGCTTGATTTCGTGTTCTACAGGGTGTTTTATAAGGAAAGTTGTAAAAATCACCACTAATAAAGTACCTTTATTTTTCAAAATATGAAAAAATTCCACTAAGAAAAGTTATTTAGAATGCAATTTTACACCTCTATACCGAATTTCAGGAATATAAAATTATTATTTTGAAACTTCCCATTTTTTCAATAAATTAGTATTTTATTTTGAACCATTCAATTAAAACGGCATAGAAATTATTTTTTGTAAATTAATATTTAAAGTTATGTAGAAGCTAAAAGTAGGCTACGAGAAAAGCAGTGAATACACATTTATCATTTATTATTGACATATCTGTCAAACGTAGTCAATATTATCCCTAATTTCTGTTTCAAATTAACGAACCAAGCATAAAAAATTAAGTGAAAATAGTACTCACAGTGCGTGAAAAAAATTATATTGTGCAATGCTACGGAATTGGCGGTGAAAACTCGCTAAGAGAAGTGGTAAGCCAATTTAATTTGAAATTTCCAAACACTGCTTTGTCACGTACTCAGGCTATGAGAATAATTAAAAAGTTTCTGGCTACTGGTAGTGTTTTTGACATGAAAAGAAAAATAAAAGCATATGATGAAGACAATGTTGGGGCCATTATAGCTCATGCCTCTGTTATAGAAAATTCTAGGATGCCATTAAGAGAGAGATCAGCTCTTATTAATATTAGCAAGTCTGAGCTCCAAAGAATTTACAAGGCAAAGAAAATTAGGACATATAAAGCAAATTATAAACATACGCTTGAAGAGAGAGAGATGACGGCGTAGGTTGGATCTTTGTTTGACCATTGCAGAAAAAATCATGGAAGAGAGATTTTTTCATCATTTCATAATTTTCTCATATGAATCCACATTCACAACCAATGGTGTTGTTTCATCTCAGAATTGTCGGTTTTGGGCTTTTGAAAATCCAAATTTTAGAATTCATTGTAGAAGACAATATTATAAAAAAGTGAATGTGTGGTGTGCCGTTTCTTATCACGTTGGAGTTATTGGACCTTATTTCATTGAGGGAAGGTTAAACCAGCACACTTATTTACAGCTTCTTGAAAGATTTTCTGAAGAACATTTAAATATTTTAAGAGATATGCCTTTAGTTCATTTTCAACATGATGGTTGTCCTGGCCACTCCACAGAAATGGTTAGTCGGTGGTTGAATTTAAATTTTGGAGAAAATTGGATTGCCAGGAATGGACCGATCAAGTGGCCGGCGAGATCCCCAGACCTATCAATATTGGATTTCTTTTTATGGGGTCACCTCAAGCAGTTGGTTTACGCTGAACCACTCCCTAACGATGTAGCAGTATTGAAGCAGAGAATTACAAATGCCGTAAACTCCATACCGTTAGATCATATTCGAAACAGTTTTAAGGACTTCAGGCGAAGGATCGAAATGTGTGTGGATGTGGGTAGTAGCAACGTCGAATAATAAAAAAAATTGTAAACATTGTTTTGTATTGGTCAATAATTAATTTGTTTGTCAATCTATTATGTTTTTGACATTTATTACTTGTTATAATTTTTCATTAATCTTCTGTTAGTAATTGTTTCTTGTTTTACAATTAGTTCGATTAACATTATACCTTCTTACATCTCGTATATTCAATTTTTTATTTACCAGTAGCCTACTTTTTGCCTACTATAAAATTGTATTCTAAATAACTTTTCTTAGTGGATTTTTTTTCATATTTTTAAAAATAAAGGTACTTTATTAGTGGTGATTTTTACAACTTTGCTTATAAAACACCAAATCAAGTCATTTTTGGTGTACTTTAGTTTTACAACAAGCAGGACTTAATCCCCAAATACCATTCCAAAATTCCAAAATTTTTGGTCCATTACAGCTCTTGTTACATCTATCCTGGGACACACTGTATATTACACAGGCACACGCAAGAAAAAATTGTATGTTTCTGGGACTCCATTGGGCAACCTCTATGTATTTCGACGTGCTGAATATGAATCAGGCGTCCGTTTAGCTCACCCATCAGTTTTTAGTAAATCCCGAAAATAACCTAAATTATGAGGGTTTTTAAGATTATTTTGGCGATTTACAGAAAAATGGTGGGTGATGGAGCTAATCGGACACCCAATTCGTGTTCAGCATGTCGAAATACGTAGGGGTAATCCAATGGAGTTCCAGGAACAGACCACTATTTTATTTTGTGGAGCTGTGTAATGAATTTTAAAACTTTGCTGCTCAGAATATCCCACAAATTGCATTTATTATCAAGCCGATGTATCATCTGTTAAAATAGAATCAGCTATTCTCACCAACACTTTCTACAAAATATTTATTGAAATTATCTACAAAATTCAAGTCTGTTTTGGAAATCGTCATTATTATTATGAACAGTTAGCTACGAGAAGTGTGAGAACCTCTTGTATCTCAATATAGGTATGTATGAGAAATATAAAACTTATCCATCTGCATGAATACATGTTTTACCAATACGCACTAAGGACATACGCACTAAGAACATACGCACTAAGAACATACGCACTAAGAACATACGCACTCCGATCAACATATTGGGAAAATTGGGATCATATAATTTAATTTTTTCCCAAAACATCTAAAATTCATTTAAAACTAGCATCTTAAAATATCACACCAAACACTAAACTAACTTTAATGTGGTCAACTACTAATATACTAAAATAGTAAGCAGGAAAGTTAGGAATAGGGTGAAAGGATTCTCCGAGGAGGCAATCACTTGAAATTATGTGTCCCACAATTGCAATACTGCATATTCAGTGGCGTAACTAGACGACATGGGGCCCCAGGGCAAAAAATTGTTGGGAGCCCCCTATTACATTTTCTTAATTCCTAATCCTAATATAAAGTGACCAGTTGTTTGCAGTTTGAATGCTGTACACTTAGACAACAGACAGAGCCGTGGAGAAAAAATACGGATCCGGAGGAAAAAAAAAATTGTTGATCCTAACATTTTTTAATGAGCGGGGGGGGAGAAATCCGAAATAAAAATTCTATCCTAATAAGGCGCCAGCTGGGACCCTTGGTCTCCCGGGCCCCGCTTTGCCCTGCCGTAGTTACGCCTCTATACATATTGCACACCATTGCACATATACCTGTCCCACATATTGCATAAGTGATTAACCCCCTCAGGATTTTCTCTTCATTGTGACAACAGTATTGAAAGGAAATTGATATTTCAAACGCAAAGTTTTAAATGATTTGCTTTGCCCAATATCAATAATATTTGATATATAAATTAATATCCCACATAAAGTTTATCATCTTTATGTGTGTGTATTACCCTGTATGACTAGTTGAGGAGCCGCCAATATTGTAACGTTTCCGTGTAATAAATACATCGTAATTATGTTACCAAGGCGCCTACAAATCAAATTCGTAAACCTAACGCTGCCAAATTTATTGAGATAGACTTGAATGCGTACGTCCTTAATACTATATATTAATGCAAAAAGAATAATTCATGGAGTCTCTCGACCAAATAACAGAATATTCGTACCCAAATGTTTAAATTAACATATTTTAAACATCCTGTATTGGATGTTGATCAGAACTGTTGACCTCTTTAGTAGGGTCCATTGCAGAGTTACTATTGACATAAATTTATATAGTTGACACCAAGCTGGAATTGTGGGGGACGTAGGTCATGAATACACCCGTATTTTAATAAAGCACACGGTTACGTTGTTGTTGCGTAGCAAAAGGTGAGACACGTGTTATGGCTTTTTAACTTACAAAGTTGAACATAACGCGAATAACTTCTTACGTTCATAATAATAGCATGGCTGCCGTCTGTTTCCCTGTTTACCAAATAGGAAGTTATTAAAATTGTATTGCAGTATATATGTTTTGATAATGCACATCTAGTTTTCTATAAAATTTCAGTGTATGTACAAGTATAAGAAAACGTAATTTTCAGATCATTAAAAAGAAAAGAGGTATTTTTATTGCATTTATGTTTACAAATCAATGTCCATTTACAACGTTTTATTGAAAAATCCTTTTACAGAAAGAATGCTTTGGAATATTAAAGGGATCTACACACGATCCAGCGGCAGGGACCCGACACTGTCGGTACGCTTTGAAGATAATTGGAATTCCAGCGGATCAGTTCACTTTTACGAATGAGTTCAAAGCATAGCATCTAAAGGGTCTACACACAATCCAGCGGCAGGGAGCCAGCCATGTCGGCATGCTTTGAACTCATTCGTAAAAGTGAACTGGTCCGCTGGAATTCCAATTATCTTCAAAGCGTACCGACAATGTCGGGTCCCTGCCGCTGGATCGTGTGTAGACCCCTTTAAGTACATGAAATAATTAAATTAAACATATAAAAAATTGTTAATTATTATCAATTATAAAAATTGTTCGAAGTGTCCTCCATTTTCCCTAATGCACAATCTAAATCTTTTTTGCATTTTACTTTTGGAACCAGGATGGCGGACATTTTTTGAAAAATGTCCCTTGTCTAAATCTCTTATTTCGGGTATATTTTTAGAAAATAGACATATTCATGTGCATCAGATATAATTTAACCAAAAATTGTACTCCACACTTATGTTTTGGACTAATATGATTGCAGTTTAAAGTTTTTCTTCTTAAAAACTGTCCGCCATCTTCTTTCCAAAAGTAAAATGTTGTTGCGTCAAAATAGAAAATAAGTCTGCTTGGAAAAAAACAACCGTGCCAGATGGCATCCCGTGAAGTTGAGATCCCGCACAAAAAGTAGTACCGCAGTAAATATACAAAAATTGCAATTATTTCAACCAAATCAGAATCGAAGTTTTGAATTTTTAGCTTTTGGCATCGGATTAGCTACTTGCAAAATACCAAACTACCAATTTCAATTCAATTGCAATGAAATTTGAATTTTTTATCGCAATATTACATTTTTCTGATTCCGGGCGCATCCGGCATATTCTCTAAATTTCGACTAAAAAAATTTTATTGTCCCGATTTTGCTCGCCTTACACTACACGTAACTTGATAAAATTATTATGGGACCACCGTCGAGCCATACCTTACAGCTTGAGAAGATTTCATAGAAATCGTTTAGCGAATCTATAAGTACTGATTGAACGAACCTAAAAAAAAAAGCATAGATACGGGTCGAGTTGAGAACCTCGTCATTTTGTAAATTTTTGAAGTCGGAGAGAATATGCATTCTCGAATGACGCATTCTACAATTTTCAGTAGAATGTTCGACGAGTAAAGTCCACACGACATCATATTCTTGCATGCGACTTAATGAAAGTAGCAAGTTTTATAAAAATGGTTAACTTGAACGAAGCAGATATGCTTGCTGCAATTGAAAAATTCAAAATTCTTGAAATTGAATTTCAAGATGTTAGATGACGTAGACGAAGGTATTACAAGAAATATAATACATTTGAACTTAACGATCGGCAGTTTATAAAAGTGTTTAGATTAAGTATTAAGATTTAGTAACAAATTTAATAGAATTGGTTAGATCATTTCGTCGTTAAATTTACAAAGTGGCGTGTATGGCTTTTAACAACTTTGGAGGAGACACATTTAAAATTTTACGGTTTTTCATTTTGCCACTACTGGAGAAATATTAGACCATTTGTATTGAGTTTTTGAACACACTTACAATTTATTGATGGTGATTAAATACCGATATGGATAAAACCGGAAATATCACCTAGAAAGAGTAATTTTGAAAATAATAATGTACGCCTTTTAGCAGTTTTTTTTTTATTAAACATTTTCATATATGCCCATTTAAATATTGGAGAAAATACAAACGGAATCATCTATTTCTATTATAAAACGTTAAATTAAGAAGAATCACAGGAGTTGGTCCTTCCTTCACAAAGTGACAACAGAGATAAATATTTCTCTCTGGAAGCAAGCGAGCATTATTGATTTTTTAAATTTTTTTCTTTATGATGTCTTCATTTCTTGGTAAGGAAACTGTTTGGAATTGTTCTTCCCTGTGGCTTTTTTTGTAAAAAATCTTATGTTTCTTTTCTTTTTCTACCTTTATGCTGGACATTCTTGTTCAATTTAAAGAGTCATCAGATTCAGAATTCATTTTTCTGTTTTTAAAATCCAAAAAGTGGACAAAATGGGGGTATTTTCTACGAGCTAATTTTATGATCGGTATTAGTTAACTGGGCATGAAAATGTCTCCAACCTGTTTAATAGCTGTAGTTTTAGCACTGTGTGCCGAGTCGCCTTAATTTTAACCATGACATGCCTCAAAGAAATGAAAGATTATGTGTTTAAAATTTTTGTTGTCATAATGCAAGAAGTAAGCAAACATTGCGAGAAGGATTGAATTTTTATTCTGTCAATAGCAACCATCACAAAGTAGTTGTACAGATTTGATCCATTTTCGTCACACTTTTTCAAACTTTGAGTTTCATACCTAGGTAACAATGGAAATCTCTTGAAGAAGGATTATAAATAGCAAAATTGAAGAAAGCAAGGCATTGCTTATAAAATACGGCGCTTTTGCTTGAGATTGGCAATTGAATGACTTGCTTCAAGCCGAAAACACCAATGATAACTTTACTATATTTTATTGCTCGTTCTTTACTTTTAGCTTTTATTTCCCTTACATCTTTTTTTAAAAGCTTTTATTTAACTTGCAATGTTTGTTTGTATGTTTGTTTGTTGGTTTAGGTCAAATCTTGCAAGCTGAATTTCGACTAGTTCTAATTAAGCTAGAGCTTTGAAATTTGGCACAGGTGTATAAGTCCGGTGACATTATCGGTCTAAATCCAATATGGCGGACGTCCCAAGATGGCGGATCGGCTTTTTAGTCATAACCCCCCTGATATGGGTATCAAATGAAAGGGTTTGACGAGTAAAATACGATAAACAATGTGACGTCATTCTAAATCCAATATGGCGGACGTCCCAAGATGGCAGATCTGCTTTTTAGTCACAACCCCGTTGATATGGGTGTCAAATAAAAGGGTTTGATGAGTAAAATACGATAAAGTGTGTGACGTCATTCTAAATTCAATATGGCGGACGTGGGAGAGGTGGGGAAAAGGTAGAAAGAGGTGGGAAGAGGTGGTAAAGGGGTGGGAAGATGTGGGAAGATGTGGGAAGAGGTGGGGAAGGGGTGGGAAGAGGTGGGAAAGAGGTGGGAAGGGTGGGAAAGGGGTGGGAAGAGGTGGGGAAGAGGTGGGCAGAAGTGGGGAAGAGGTAGGAAGAAGTGGGAAAGGGGTGGGAAGAGGTGGTGAAGAGGTGGGAAGAAGTGGGAAAGGGGTGGGAAGAGGTGGGGAAGAGGTGGGAAAGAGGTGGGAAGGGTGGGAAAGGGGTGGTAAGAGGTGGTAAAGAGGTAGGAAGAGGTGGGGAAGGGGTGGGAAGAGGTGGGAAGGGCAGGGGAAGTGGTGGAAAGAGGGAAGAAGTGGGAAATAGTGTTGGAGGGGTGAGAAGACGGGAGAGGGGAGGGGTGGATGGCGGTGGCAAATGAAAGGGTTTTGTCTGTCTGTTTGTAAAATAAGTGGACTAAAAAGTAAAAAATAAAATTATATAAAAAAAGTATTTTTAAGAAAAAGCTTTTATCTGAAAAAACTACTAAAAAGTAAAAATATATTTTTTTAAATTCATACACATGGAAACCAAAAGCTTTGGGGGTGGTCAATTGAGCAAAGTAACTATGCAATATCACTATATGACCGCCCCCAAAGCTTTTGGTTTCCATGTGTATGAATTTAAAACAAATTATTTTTACTTTTTAGTAGTTTTTTCAGATAAAAGCTTTTTCTTAAAAATACTTTTTTTATATAATTTTATTCTGTTTCGAGATTTAAATAATTCTCTTTTAGTGATAACTTAACAGATTCATCGCCGTTGTTGTAAGTCATACATAATGTGCTTTGATCCTTTTTTGGACGATGAGAAGAGTTATTTAGCTATTTGCATATCTCTCTCTACAAGAAAACACTTCCCGTTTCGGAGGAATCGCCAAGTTCTTCTGTAACAATAGCTTTTCCATAATACCAACGTTTATGATGTAACATCTTAACTTCTGCTCCATTCTGTATAATTTCACCTTTTTTACACAAGCAAGTTCACTGGAAACCACTACATTATTATATTTTTCCACTCCACTACACATCCATATTTAATAATAAATACGTTTTTTGAAGAGCCGACGTGAATAGTATTCATATTAAAACAATTAGGTTTCGGGCTAAAACTTGTTAGTTAACTTCACAGTAGGGCGAATATGGCATATATATGTCACGAGATGGAGCCTTAATAAACTTGAACACGTTAAGGAATAGGTGATCACACATGGGTGTATTTCGTATTCACCTGTTTGCTTCAAAAATTATTACCCTTTTTCAGCGGCAGTTTTACCACTGAGCACATTGGGCGAGTGCCCAGGGCGGCAAAATTTCAAAGGCGGCAGCAAATTTTTTTTCTTCTGAATATTCCTTTAGTTGTTTCTTTGGGTAGTATATATATGTTATATTAGTAGGGGCGGCATCTTAAAATAGCGCCGGGCAAGCATGTTAAAACCGCGCCTGCCCATTTTACATATAAGTCCACCATAACATCCAAACTATTAGAAATTGGGGAATGTCATTTTTTGAGCTAATAGAGCAACTCCAGTGCCACTTAAAATCCCAAAAATCTCATTTTCGCCGTTTTCTGATATACGCCACTTTGTAAATTTAACGACGATTTGTACAAAGGCAAATGCGAGCTTCTCTGCTAGGTGTGAAAACGAAGGTAAGGCTATGTTATGCTTATGTGACTTTCAAGAATATAAATTTGTCTCAAAATGTCTGGATCTTCTTTATTTATTAGCTGTTGGCTGCAGGAACTTTTTTTTTTGTTTCGATTAAATAGTATATTGTTTTATTAGGATTAAAAGTGATACTTTTAGGATAAGGTTTGCTGGACGAACGAAATGAGTCCGAAAATTGCAGACGAGTCACAACAAGTGACTTTTCCTCCGAATAAAACATGCTATTTTTTCTTCAAACGTCGATGATTAGCTATAAAAAAATGAAGATAAAAAATCTCGAATTTCGCCATCAAAAACGCATTGTGTTAATATCGCATGGCAGGCGTATTAAATAAAATACGCGTTGCTATGGATATTACTTTTTCTGCCGCTCACAGCGTCAGAAATAGTTATTTATGTACCAAGGCTTGTAAGTGTATTTTACAGGGTCGAGGACACAATGCAAACCGAAGCCCGTAGGGCTGAGGTTTTCAATGTTCGAGACTTGTAAGCCGAGGTGCGTACAACGTTTTTTTTACTACTAGCAGTATTAAAATTTTTAGGAAAATTCATTCAAAATTATTATATTTCAAGATTTGTCGAACTCATTTATTAGTTGGCTTAGTGTTGCTTGGAGTGTTTGCTTTCTGCTATGGTTCCTGTCAATAAGTTGTCAAACTGTTAACTTCATAATAATTTCCGCCATGCAAGTTATTTACGTGAGTTTTTGCAATAAAAATATGGATTATGATAAAAGTGTCGACATTCAGGAGGCAGCCAAAAATGCGTGTGCTTCGTTGGTGGCAGAATTTCATTATTATTTAACTTCCTTATTACTTTACTTTTTTGCCCTAGGGCATAAAAGTAAATTAACTTTTTTGGTCTAGGGCATAAAAGTAAATTTTGTGCTTTTTTGCCAATGGGCTGTAAGTGACACTTTCATAACACTGACAGAGGTCAAAGAATGACACTTACAGAGCTAGTAATACAAAAAAGTACTTTTACCTCCGTTGTCAATGGCAACGCATAGCCGTCTAAAATGCCAAACTTTAATGTCGTGAAATGAGTTAAGAAATGTCATGTTTTTCTGACGTTTGAAGAAAGAAATTATTATTATAGCCACTAACTAACACGTAAAAAAGCAACGTTTGTTTTCTTCAGCGATTCCAGTGACATTCAACGTTGTCAAATAATTATTTGTATCAGTAAAGTAGTCACTATACACTTATACAGTGTTGACATGACATACTTTGTAATGCAACATATTTGTCGAGTAGTATTAGCGTTGTCTACTACTGCTCGAGAATACTATTTTAGAAACGTAAGCGACAATTATCAGTGACATTTGTAGTGGTCGAAAATAGGCTTGTTGCATGTGCCGTATATTTTAAATTAATTTATATATATATATATAGTGTTACTAAACATTAGCAATTGTCAAATCTGTTTTCTTAATTTCTAACTGGGAAGTATTTAAAACACCGACTAATATCCGGGAGAAGGGACAAATCTGGAAACACACTCATATTGAACTTGACATCATCTAATATCTCTGCGAATGCAATAATTCGGACATATAATTCGTGCAGTTTACGGTTATTTCCTAAAATAATTTAGTTGTATTCGGTCTGTGATATAAAATGATAGTATGTATTTAAGTGTACCATATTTAAAAGGATTTAAATTGTTTTAAACATGACTGAAAAAGGTTATTTCAAAGGTCAATCGGATAATTTACGCCGTAGGCCTGCCGGGTGTATGCCATATGCTACTGCGTCACAAAAATGTTCATAAAGTCCTAGATGATTTTTTTTTTCAAAAACTTCTCCTGTATCTTGGCTTCAATTGTTTCGCTTATGTATACAAAAATTTTCAGAAATAAAAAAAATTTGTCGCTTAGTCAAAATATGAGTACATTTTTAGCGACGTAATAGTCGAGTAATAAGTTCATTGTTGTTTAAAGAAAATGATAAACAGTCATCGATAGAAACAAAAAGACAATCGGAAGCGCTTATTTGTGTACTTGAATTTAAAAAAAAATCAGATCGATAGCTCAATTAGATTCGAAGATATGGTGTAAATGTTAAAAAACACGATTTTTATAATCAATCAATTTCTCAAGCTTTTTCCAAATAAAAAATATCTGTATCACAAAAAAATATCGTATATAGCCATTTCTTATGTAGAATTGTTCACTTTATAAAACTATAAGGTCTGGTCTGGTTCTACGCTGACTTTTTTTCTCGAGAACGGAGAGACTTTTATGATCTATTTCACTCCACTATCAAGCTATTACAAGGGCAACATCCATAAATGGGATTAGTTTAAAATATGCGCTAGTGCTGTGGCGGCTCGTGTTACATGATGTCACACGTTGTTTACGCGCCTAACGGATTTATTCAAACTTTAATGTTGAATACCGTCTATAAAAGAAAAAATAAGAAAAAATCCTTTACACACTGTGTTTTATATTAAGTGATTCTAAGAATGCTAAAATTATATTTTGTGCAACAAGCCCATTGTAATAGAGATTCGAGAATAATGTGGCGAGTAGATCATCGGCGTATGCTAGTTCGAGTGGGATTCTCAATGGTTCTGTGTCTTCATTAAAATTGTGTGTTTCCTTTATTGTGCTTTGTATCACTTGGCCTAGGACCTTGGTGAATAGTCGAGGGGGCGTCCTTTGTTTGGTTTCCGTCATTTGTCCGAACCATTGTATATCGGTGCTTTCATGAAGGCATGCTTTTATTGTCTTATTTATTAGATAGTGCGGTACCCTTGTGTTGCGTAGGGTGTTGACTATGGCCTCAGGACTGATAGTATCAAATGCCTTCTGGAGATCTATAGTGACAAAGAAACTATAAAGATGGTCGCGGTCAGTTATTTTAACCTCGAAAACAAGCTCTTTCATCCGTTCCTAGATGTGCAAGTCGAGAAGTGTCAAGTCTGGGGACTTTGCTGGTTGCAATATATAAAAAGGCCGATATCTAAAAATCTGTAATACTTTGTATAATAGTATATATGGTCATATAGGTTCTAAAAGACACCTTCTATCACCCTCTTAAAATTTTCTTTCGATGTACCAAACACCCTGTATAGAAATGGCCGACACTCCGAATGTATGCGCAGAAGGTTCATAATTGTTCCCATGATTTTTATGTATGTGGTTCTTATGTTTGAGATTTAATAAGTGTGTCTAATTGAATTTGTAACAAGTTTATTTATCTATACTTCCAATAAAAGTATAAATAAACACACTATGAGTGCGCCGGACTACGTATTATTATTAATACTTTGTTTTTCAGATTTCTAGAAGAACGAGTAATCTTGTTCGTTTTATGTGTAACCGAGAGTGTTATTCTAACTATTATAATTTATTAATTTATTCGTTGTTATGGCATAACACAACACGTAGCATAGCATAATATCTAAAAATACCAATCAAGATTTAGATTTGCTTTTGAAAATAATTGTTATTTAACTAATCCAATAAATGTATATTACTCATTTCTTATTCTTTTAGCTAAGGCGAGTTCATGCCCATTTAATCATTTTTATATTAAATTGTTATTCTCATAAATAGGAGGGCAAACTTGTTTGAAAACACGAACTAATTTATTTTATCTGCTGCTTAACGACATATTTCGTGCTCTTGATTTATTTATATTCTGTCAACAATAATAAACGGGCTTGACGATTTAAAACATAAAGGAAATGCTTTTTTTCGTTATGTGACTGTGGTTATATACATATGATAAACTTAATCAAACGATGGAGTGTGTCATTTGATTATTGTTTATATGTGTCACTTTAGATATTTTACACAAGAATGAGTATTTAGTTCTTAAAGTTCAAACGGCGACCATACGGGAACCTACCTGATAAGATGTCAGGACGAAACATAATTAAATCAATAATATAGTAGTACATGAACACTGTGCCGGAGGTTTTTTTAAACTGCTATAGTCCAAATTACAAATAATAGACTACTTCCGGTCAAGATTACTGAAATTAGATAGGTATGTAGCATGGTAATATTCGTCCAATCAGAGAACATATAGTGGGAAAATTCGTCACTGCCTGTTTTACTCGACCGGAAAAATCTAGCCGCAGAAATATCCCACGCAGCACGAGGCATTTTGAAAATTATTTTCTATAAAAAATGTTTATAAACAAATTATTTTAACTAGGAAACGATTGATTTATTCAAGATTTTTTCAAACAAAATTAGTTCATTTTTCAATTTTTCTTAACTTATTTATAAACCCGATATCTTCTGGGTCAATTATAAAAAATTGAAAAAAAAAACTAGTGAATCTCGAACCGAAATATTTTTGATTAGCTTTCTGCTGCACCCTGCATTTCTGCCACTGAGTGCTTGTGCTTTCTTAGATTAACCCAACATACTACTGAAATTTTGCGTGGTATAAAATGCACTTGGTCCCTTGTACATCGTTTAGGAGGCTCAACCTTGAAGGTTACACTTAGCATGTCTGCCAGTTATAGTATGGGAGCCAGCGATACTATTTTTTGTAAGATTTGCTTAAAAGTAATTATATATTTCGTGTGTTATATTTAGGTTGTGTTTCCACAAAACCGACTCCTGCAGACACACCAGCGGGCCAACGCCTGACAGGACTTTTTTTGCTCCTGCCAAAGCCATGTTCCATCGAATGGCCGGCAGCACAAATTTTTTAACAAATTCAGCTATAAATATTTCTGTCAATTGACTTTATTTTAATTACATATTTATGTTAATGATAAGAGCACGCCGCGCCGGTCTACAATGAAAGTGACAGGAAATAATTTTCCATCATACTGTAATGTTAATAAAGGACACAAAAAAATATCAACTTTAAACACGTATAGCAGTGACACTTTTTTTTTAAATAATCAAAATGCTGCTTCCCTCGCGTTGGCCCGCTAACGAAGTGGCAGTAGTTTGTTTTGTGGATAAGTTACATTAATATCATAGAAAAAAAAAAGTTTAAACAGATATATCAACTAAAAGTGTCGCTGGCTCCCGTACTATTACCTCATGGCCCCTTCCACAGATAGACAGACTCATAATAAAATCAGGATCGCCAGTGATATGAAATGCACTCGAAATACCTGTCGGTGGCTCTCTTATTATATTTTATACTTTCTGTTCTTATCGAATGCGTGGTTAGAACGATAATGGCTATTAAAACAAATATTTTCCAGTTATAAAACAATATTTTCCAATTATCCAATTTTTTACTTTAGCTCCTTCAAAAAATGTTTACTATATGTTCGTCATTCAATTAACTACTGTACATTCAGCTCAAATGAAATTCAATTAGTCTGTTTTTACCAATAGTAAATATTAATTTACTTATGTTTCTGATATTATGATTGTTTTGGAATGCTGATACAGTTTGTTATTTATTGAGATATTACAATATATTTATGAAATGTCTTCAATAATTCCAACAATTAGCGTAATTGCGGTTTAATTAGATAATTTCTATGCGAAAAATACTGATAAGCAAAATAAATTTATGACCTTTTTGTTTGGCAAGTTCCTATGAAAACAAAATAATTTTTGCGCACCTGTTCATGTTGTGGTGTCGAGATAAATATTTTGATTGATTTAAAATCTAGCCTTTGTGGTAATGGATAAATATATATTTTTTATTTTATGTATGTTTGTTGTTTTCTGAATCGATTAATGCGTTTTTATGTGAGAGTGTGTACGCAGCAAAGTTACCCCCCCCCCCCCCCCATTTATGAGGATGCTACACAGGAAAAAACATTAAGATGTCACCTCGATCTCGTCAACAAAGTAGTCATCTTCATTTATTGTGGAGTTGAAAAAAGGTGAAAGTAAGTATATTTTTTGGGAAAAATAGGTTTATATAATAATTGAAACATCTGATTTATTTAATTATAATATATTATATAAAATATTTTTATTGAAGGGGTATTTTTTTGCTATTGAGGAGGTGAACGGGTGTCAAGCACTCGATTCATGGTCCGCGCTCCGTGTTCGGCATGCTCGAAAATGGGGGGAAGCCTTTTTGACCAGTGGTATGGTGAGAGCGCTCTCTCACTCCTTTGGAGGTGACCATTAAGGGGGTGGGTGAGTGTCAGGCACGCGTCCCAGTGTCTTTCCCATAATTGACATGCTCGAAAACGGGAGATCAATAAGTTAGATTCCGTGAAACATTATCAATATGCGTTTGACTCCGTTTAGAGGTGGTTTTTGGCCGTTTGCAGAGGTGGCTCACCCCAACTAGACATTATGTCGCCACCACGGTGTTCAGCATCCTCGAAAACGGAGGAGAGAACTACTTTGGTTGCATCAGACAATGGTCGGGTTTTTCGGGTATTTTTCCGACTCACACAATCCACTATTAACGTTAGGTCAATGTTAAGTTAACAAAACTGTTGTTTTATTCCTAACTGATATGTTCATCAGTCGATGATGTCACTCCATCATATTCCATCAAAGATTGTTTATGGAAAAAAATGTTGAAATAAAGGAAACGCCCTTTTTCAATTCGAAAATCTGGTGAATGCGCCAGTAGCAAAATTCAAATTTCGTCACAATTGCATTGACAGTAGTTGAGTATTTTCGGGACAACTGATACCGAATCTTTTGTCAAAAGTTAAAAATTCAAAATGGCGAATCCAATATGACTACCATAATTGCAAATTTTTAAATATTTTAAATAAAGAAAGTACAGTTATTATTACGTTCAGAATAAGAAAGGTGGAGTATAGATAAAAATAAAGTCCAAGAAAATATTATTTATTATGATACAAATTATTAATTATTACAATATAATTAATCTTCGTTGTTGTTCTCATGAATATTTTCTGATGTAAATATATTAGATAAAACTTCTGCTAGACGTATTACACGGGAAAGATATCGGGCATAAGAGAAGTAATATATGGCTGCGGCTATATGTGAACAGCATCCTACCGTTCTTATGCCATTGGGAGAGTCGCAGCAATATCGGCGTATGCTTTGAATTGTCGTTCCATTAGGTATATAATCAATGTAAATGTGGTAAGTTTTACTGTTGATATGCCTTGATCTTACTTCCAGTCTTAAATGTACCTGAAGTTTCGAACGTTCACTTGAACGAATTTCATATGAAAATTTCCAGTTAATCGACTTGGTGTACAGTTCTTTTGTAATATTTGCTGCCAGCGATAGTATCTTGCCAGCAAATATTACCAGAAAAATTGTACGCCCAAGTCGATTTGTAATTTTTGTTTTTATTAATTATTTCTTTTCATATGAAATTCGTTCAAGTGGACGTTCGAAACTTCAGGTACATGGTTTTAATATGTTGGACGCGGCTTTTCTATAAATATTAGATGTGTTTTACACTGTTGCATTAAATACACTGTGAGCTACAGTTTAAGAGAAAAAAAGAATGAATTTATAGCCTATCTTTTGTGGAAGAAAACGCAAGTTATATCTTAAAAATTCGATTTTCCACGAATTCCGAAATAAGAGTAAATTCGCGAATTAAGGGTTGAAGGCAATCCCCGATTTTTATACGCCCTCCGGATTCGGATTCAGCAGAAAATTTTACATCGAATACGACACTTTCCAGTTTTATACCTGACGGATACTTAGGACTGAGAGATTAGTCTGGACTACTAATTTTATTTGACAGAGATTGTAAGTACACTTGATTTCAAAAAAAAGTAGTACAACTCTTAAATAAGAAAATGGTCCTTTTTAGTTTTCTAAATTGTTCTTTTGACAGTAAGTTATTGAAATTAACTTAATAATGAAAATATAGATGTCGGATGCAATTACGTAAGTTGATACTGATATGTTGATAAAACTTTTAAGAACTTCTGGGAATAGACTAAAAATAGAACCAATATAAGTTCATTGATATCAAACGGACATTAGGTGAGATTACTTTTGTTAAAGTGGCGCCCAACATATTAGAACTGGAAGTAAGATCAAGCAAGGCATATCAATAGTAAAACACATTTACATTGATTATATACCTAATGGAACGACGATTCAAAGCATTCGCCGACATTGCTGCGACTGTCCCAATGGCATAAGAATGGTAGGATGCTGTTCACATATAGCCGCAGCCGTATATTACTTGTCTCATGCCCGATATATTTCCCGAATGGTACATCCAGCAGAAGTGTTGTCTAATATATTTACATCAGAAAATATTCACGTAGTTATTCATGAGGACAGCGACGAAGATTAATTATATTGTAATAATAATTAATAATTTGTCTCATAATAAATAATATTTTCTTGGACTTTATTTTTATCTACACTGCACCTATCTTATTCTTAAGGTAAATAATAACTGTAATTCAGAGCATTTACTTTATTTAAATTACAAACAGATAACTATACTTGTTTATACATTTATGAGCAAGTTTATCTTAAAGAGAGATGTAAAGTGGTAAGTACTCCAGGGCGGTCATAACGAGTTTTTATTTTTTTAAGAAGTGTTGCACTTTTTGGTGATAATACTAGACATAGTAAGCTGCATTATTCATTTTTTTCTGTGATTGTACCTCTGTATGAACTATGAAAAAAAAATGAGAATTTTTTATTTTTTCAAATAGTAAATATAGTTGAAAAATTCTACAAAAAATATATAATAAAGAACAATGTATTATCTAATAAAGAGTTTTTCTTTTTATTAGTTTAACTGCAACATTTTTTGAATAAAATAATTTTCAATAATGCTCGCTCTGGCCTATTTATGGTCAATTATCTCAAGAACGCAGGAAGATCAGAGGCTGAATTTGTGTCCATGGTAACTTTATTACCCACCAATGTCATAACTTAAGTTATTTTAAAAATACCTCTCTTAGTCAAAGATGGTCAAGCCTATAACCTCGATATTGAAAAAGCTGACGTCATTGCTGGGTATCTCCAAACCACCAATACCACCCCTCCCAACTCCACCCCATTCCAAGAGCAGGTCACGGCGCATGTTCGTGATCTGCTCCCCAGATATCCCATTCCCCCACACAAACTCTCCAAACTCCTTACAACCCCCTCTGATGTAAGCAAATATATAAAATATTCACCTTATAACAAAGCACCGGGCATCGACTCCATTCCTAACATCGTCTTAAAGAATCTGCCACAAAAAGCAATAGTACAGATCACCTACATTATTAACGCAATTATAAGACTGCAATACTACCCCCCAAAGTGGAAAGCAGCTATTGTCGTCCCGATTTTGAAGCCAAACAAGCCTCCTCATGATCCGGGGAGTTACAGGCCGATCTCCCTACTCAATACTTTATCAAAAGTGGCCGAAAAGGTCATCTTAGCTCACATTAACAGGCTCGTGGGGAAAAAGCGGCTAATTCCCGCCCAACAGTTTGGCTTTAGGTCGGGACACACGACCACACACGCAATTTGCAAACTGGTGCAGGACACGTTGCATGGTTTCAATAAGAAGCAGTGCAACGTTGTCCTGCTCATCGACATCGAAAAGGCATTTGATTCCACGTGGCGGAACGGCCTAATTTATAAACTGGATAAAATACATAAGATCCCCAAGTATTTAACCACATTAATAATGTCGTTTTTATCAGACAGATATATCTACGTCAGAGTTAATAACTCACTATCAAACAAAACGAGGCTCTCCGCAGGAGTTCCCCAGGGGTCATCCCTCTCCCCAGTCCTATATAACCTGTTTACCGCAGATATGCCGTCCTACCCCAACACCTCGCTCTTGTTATATGCTGATGACGTCACCATATATGCTAGCAGCTTCCATGCCCAGACAGCGATTCAAAAAATCAAATATCACCTTGACAAACTAACTGATTTTTATAACAAATGGAAAATAAAAATAAACCCTCAAAAAACAGAGTGCATCAATTTTAACCGCAAATTCACCAATATAAAAATTTTCAACAAACTTAAAATCGCTGGGCAGGAAGTTGCGGAGCATAAAACGGTGAAATTTCTAGGAGTCACCCTCGACAAGCGTCTTCGCTTCGGCCCGCATATCACACGGGCAATTAATTCAACCTATGGGGCCCTCAGTAGGCTCTATCCTCTGGTCAACAGACGGAGTAAACTCACAACGCACAACAAACTTATTCTATACAAAGTAATTTTCAGGCCCATCTTATTATACGGATGTGCAGCCTGGAATGGCGCCTCCGACACCCAATTAAACAGGGTGCAGGTTACCCAGAATAAAATACTCCGTCTGTTGACAAACTCTTCCAGATACATAACTATTGAGGAGCTCCATAGGTTGACTTCAATGCCGCGCACTACGGAATACATAAGGGAGACTGCCCAGAAATTTTTCACGTTAAAGGTAGGCGTCTCAGATGTAACAAGAGACATTGCCTACCTGAGAGACTACGATAATTCGGGCCACACACATAAGCTCCTCCACCAAAAACTTGAACTGTATACTCTCAGGAGGCAATAACCATTGCATAATCCATCAAACATCCATTCCCCCTATCATCCTCCTTCAAATTAACCCTCCTCTGGGGAATCCTGTACCAGGAATATATAAACTTTAAGAGGTATTTATCTCTACTAATACTTCCATATTTTACACATCGATGGTATTGATTTATTTGCCTTATCACTTTTAATGTTTTTATTTTATTAGGCTGACTACCAATTATCAGGAGCAGGTTTTTAGAGGTGTTTTCCTGCATGCTTATTTGAATCGTTTACCTCATGAATCTTCTGATATCCTACTACCTAAAGCCTCGGCATTAATACATAAATGCATTTTTACTATAGGAAATATGCATATTTTTACTTCAAATTTCACAAGGTTGTGCATTTATCTCCTGGGTTCCCATCAGCCCTTCTGCAGACGCTTCACGTCTCCGCGACTGTAGCGTCTGTAAAAAATTATATTGTATTTACATACACACATTTAAATGAGATAAATCAAATACCATCTGAAATGTACTTAAAAGATATTAATAAAGGTTTTAATGGTTAATGGTTAATGGTTAATGGTCTCTGGGGTCACTGAACCTATCTTATCCTGCTAGACCCTTTATGAAAATCCCTGAATGTAACGAATTTTATAAAGGTATCTTTAATTTTAACACTATTCAATTTACAAATTATTGCACAGGGGTCAGATATGCCATGAACATTTATTAATCTAGCTTCAGAAATGCATTTAGTATCCGAAGTAATTTTTAAGGCCTATTAAATATCGATATAGATATACAAAAATTTATTAAAATAATATATTTTTATATAGCAATTTAAAATAGTTCAGGCAGGAATTTGGAAATCGAAGTTTTGACCTATAAATAATAATGGGGCGTATGCTATTTTCTCACCATATATCATAGTGACAGGTGCAAACCATGAGCCACCATAAATTTGCATTAACATTTCCGCCTTTTCTTTGCATATATTCTTCGGATACCTAAAAGGAATTAAAAAATAACAACACGTTATTGTGCGCTTTCAACCGTACAATAATGTGTATAGTTGTTTGTTATCTGTGACCCTCGGCAGCCTTATAGAGTATCTGCATTAATTAAAATATTGTCATTATAATTAAATCAATATGCCACATCAATATACATTTTAATTTCGCAATTACCATAAAATTTCATATAAAATAACAGAAAACAAATTAAACTAATTATGTGGGTATGGAGATGCTAGTGCGTTGGAATTTCTCAGAAGTAGATGAATAGATAAATAGATAGAATATTATTTACTTATTCCATAAATCAAAAAATTATAGCACCCACTATGTGTGTAACGTGTCGATCATATCAGTAAATTAACTTTACATACAATAGCAAAAGAGTAAAAATTTAAATTAATCTCAGATGCACTATAAAATTACAATATTACCTAAAAAAAATTACACACCTACAAAATTAGATCCAATAGGTACACGGTGGTCGCGCGAACATTAGAACCCCATTTAACTCCGTTATTTTTGGAGTACGTAAAAAAGTTCAAGTTCAGTTTATAGAAAATCACATGCATTTTCCACACATCATGTCAGACAAACAATGAAAGTCACAATTCGTAGATATGAACTTTACTTGGGTTTTTTGTAATGGAACATGTATCATTAAAAAGTTTTTTTTATGGCCTTTCGTATGGTGTAAAAATATACGGAGTGTTCCATTACAAGAACCTAAGTAAAGTTCATATCTTCTAAATGCGACTTCCAATTGTTTTTCTGATATGATTTGTGGAAAATACATGTGATTTTCTACAAGTTTTATTTTCATACTTTTTTACGTAACTCTAAAAATAACGTTAAATGTTAAATGAGGGTTCTAGTACTGGCGCGACCACCTTGTATATATTGTAAGTATAAAAATTTTTACTAAAATGCCAGTTTCAAATAATTGCATCTATAATGACAAGAAATTCTTGTAATATTATATATTTTAGTTTTTTCTTTAAACGTTTACTTTAAGATTTTTTTTAATGGCCTTATTTATATTAACGTCCTGGTGAAGATTTTAATAATACTATATAGTTCACCTTATCCATATAGTCGGCCAAAGAAATCATGCAAAAAACCTTCAAAGATGCCTCTATTTATATCAAGAAGGAAGGACAGGGCTGGCTTTGGTTTTTACTAAATATTGACAATTAATTTTGAACCAAACTTAGTAGTTCAATAATTATTTATATTATATCAAATAGATACGTGTTTAAAAAAAATAAAAAACCAGAATTATTAATTTAATGCTGTAGCCGTTTAGCTTTAATTTGAAATATATAGACAAGTGACGCTGATTTAAAAAGTTGAAGTATTTTAATTGCCGCATTTAGCCAATAATATTTATATACAGATACCCTAAGGTGGTAGAATATTATTGAGGTATAGTATTTTATAGCACAGTACTAGTAAAATAGTATATTATATTGTTACGAAACGGAGCCGATTCAGCACTGTGCCAGCACCTGTTTACTACATTAAGAATTACTGGGTGTGACATGCGCATTATTATTTAATTTTACATGCGGTAGAAATAACAACGTATGCGCTGCGTATTTCGCTTTGTAGAGATAACATATAATGTAATTATTATCTTTGAAACAATGATATGGCCTTTCTGCAACATTTCTCAGGGAAATTAAAGTGTCAACACTTTTCATGTTTCAAATTTCATATGCTTATGAGAGAGAGGTGGAGTGTCGTTCTTCTTTACAATTTTCTTACCCGACTATATAGAGGGGGTGCGTCAAAGTTCTGAATTTGGTCGATTACGGCTGAATTTGAAATGGTAGAAATATTTTGTCTGCAGATCATTTTCTTGGTTTGCAATTCTGCAAAACCCGAAAATATGTAGAATTTCGTTGGCCGGGCATCAACCTCGTTATTTTAAGAAAGACGCTATTTTTTCCCTTATCGAATTACCCACCTAATTATATTAATAACTCTATATAGGGTGGTAGGTACTTCATATGACCCGTTTACGAAATAAAAGAAGTTTTTTGAAAAAGTGAGGTTGCAGATAACTTTTTGACTACCTCTTATTTCATACACAAGAGAGTTTTGAACATTCTGGTAAACTGTTATATTGGGCATATTAAGAGCTAGTAGGGAAAAAACGTTATTAACATTAAACTTATACAGAGTGCTGAAAAAAATTGAATTTATTTTTTCGCTGATAAAAAATGCCGTAATTCAGTTATTTCAAATGGAACGCCTTATTTTCAGTTATATCATCTAATGAAGTGTTAAATTACCTTTTCATTTTGATGTATCATAGTAGGTATTTATCTTTAGGCGCTGAATCCGAATCTGCCATCAGATTTGGTCTGTCATCGAAATTTTTTTCTACATTCGACGAAAGTCAAACGTCCTCAGTTTTCAAGAGAAACGTTCGACTTTCATCGAAAGTAGAAAAAGATTCTGATGACATAGGCCAAATCTGATGGAAGATTCGGATTAAGCGCACAAAAATTACATACATTTCGACAGGTTTTGTTTCAGGTTCACGATTTTTTTCTCGGTAAATCAAAAATAACAAAGTGTACAAGAATGCAATACCCCATCCGGACACGTTTCATATGTGGTGGACTATACTGGACTTTTGTATGTATGTTTTTTTTATTTACTGCGTTAATTAAACAGACAAAATAATCAAATATTCGCCCTGCATTGCTGAGGTGGGATTGAGATATGAGACACAACACAACTATAGTAACTTTAGTCGACTGAAAAAAATTTACGATCATATGGCAAAACATGGCTCTATTATACCAGCGCAGCGTAACAAGACCCACCATCACATATGCTGCCTTAGTTTGGTGGTCTAAGGCAGTTCAAACAACGACCATCAAGAAGCTAAGTCGGATATGGGGCTATGGAGACCCTACTAAACCTCCCCCACTTAGTGTGCTGATTCAGAGGCCAGAATGAAAAATCACGTTGAACAAGCCTTTCGAGATCATCATTAGAGGTAGGAAGGATTCGTCAACAGAAGCTGCTTATACATTACGAAAAGGTCAAACCTGCTACAATGAGGAGTCTAGGATGGAAACAGGAGCTGGAGCAGGGAAACTGGAAAAAAGTCAAGGGCGAGCATAAGCCTCTCTCTTGGACACTACTCAAATTTTTGCTGTACTCGAGAATACTAATCGGTGATATGTTAACCAGCAGATCTCCTTTGTATCAGACAGTCAGACGGCACTTAAGGCATTAACATTAATTATGTAATTAACATTGTGTCATCCAAACTGCTAAGGGACTGCTATGAAGAGTTTAAATTCTGGGAGAGCGAAACTATTCTGGGTGGGATATTCCGGAATAGACGGCAATGAAAAAACTGATGAACTAGACAAGAAACAGCCATTTTATGGCCCAGAACTAGTGCTGTGCATCACCAAGGGCTCGGTCAAAGAAGTTATCAAAGATTGGGTCTTTAACAATATAGAAATCACTGGAAACATTCCAGGAAATCAACGTGGGAAAACACAACATTTATCAGAGTTGTTTTCCCACGTTAGTGTGGTCTACTTTCATCAAGGCGGAGTTTTGTTTATACAGTCGTCGAATAATAAAGATCAAATGTTTGAGTGTCCTCATCTCCAACGATATAGTCCACAGTTTGTCCTATTCCACATTGTCAAAACCTTACGGTGGTCTACGAGACAAATTTTTATAGGCACATAATGTTCTGTTGCCTTCTCGATAAGTTGTCGCAAAATCAGTATTTGCTTTCTGGTGCCACATCCTTTAACTAAGCTTGCTTGTTCAGGAGGTATTTACCAAGACAGATAACACTGAAGTCTGGATTGAAGAATATACAGCATTATTTTACTGGCGTGCGATATTAGTACCAGAAATTTGTCGTTATCTGTTGCTACCTTCTAATGTAGTAGTACGAAGATTGAGATTCCCCAATTCCTGTCTCTTATATATTTTTTGCGATATTCTGTGAATAATTCTCATTTTTCTTCACCTTCTAATTTAAGCACCTCTGTCGTGATTTGTCGACTCCAGCTGCTTTGAAATTTTAATATAAGTTATTATCATGGCTGTCTCGTGATGTTGCTCGAGAACATTAACGAATTGTAAATAATTTAGTTCAACGTAACAGCAAAAAACAATCGTCTTTTATAAATAACACAAAAATAAATCAATATTTTGGAAATAATAAATATATTATGTAATCCTTCACTGCCTGTCAAATATTACGAAATAACGACCATGCAGTCGTTTGTGCACATATTTTTTTCAAAATGTACGGGTTGTCACAGAAATATTTGTGTCATCACGCATCGTCATTAATGACGAGAGACGAGAGTCATTAATAATGCCCTATATAAAAGAACTTGTTTATTCCTATCAGAAAAAGATATTTATAAAGATGATCATAACCATCTGTTTGACGAAAGGTGCAGCCAAGCTTGACCTTTTTTTACAATGACAAAATTATCCAAATATCCGTTGCCAAATCTATCTTTAAAACGTCCATAACTCTCGTTGGTAAAATCTTTTGGATCATAATTAGAAATGCTCTAAAGGAGAAATATGGATTTAAGTTAAATGCGAAGAATAACACGTTTTCATTTTTAGCCTGATGATGTTTGTCGATAAAAATAACTCACGCAGTTGCTATTTTTTGTGATTTATAAAATGTATATATCGTGATTTAAATTAAGTCTCTTAATATGCGAATTGTTTAGTATTTATCTAATAGTTGTATTTTAGTCGATTGTTTTTGTTAGACTTTGCCTTTTACTCTTTTATTTAAATTATTACGTTAGCTCCTAATCCATAGTTATATTTAAAGATATTCCTGTTGCCATTTTCTATAAAATAAACATTTGCGTGACTTTGTAGTTAAAACGAAGAAAAACCGCTGCCCAAGGAATCACTACTTCCACATCCAATTCTCTATCCAAGTCACTCACAACGAAAAAACTTTGTATGTGGAAATAATTGTTTATGGAACTTTAATAATATAGTATTTGAAATCCTCTACCCCAAAAACCCATAAAACGATACCCCATATCGGTAGTGGGGTGGGGGTTGTGATAGGGGGGTGGTAGTGGGGGTGGATGAAGTAAAAAAATGTTTTGAGGTTTCTGGTTCTTGTACATACACTAAATCATAATTTTTTTTCATCCCCTTTAATAATGCCCTATATAAAAGAACTTGTTTATTCCTATCAGTAAAAGATATTTATAAAGATGATCATCTGTTTGACGTAATAAGGGGGTGGGAGTTGGTAATGCCAAAAATTTTTTTGAGACCTTAGCTTTTCTTGTATATACTAAATACCAATTTTATGGACTCTTACCTGCTTGATTTACCCATTTCCCCAAATTTACCCCAATTTACCCCCCAACCCTTCGACGGAACAAGATGAAAATATAATCTAGTTCTAGATCTCGTTAAAGTACATATGTGTACCAAATTTCAAGTCAATATGTCAAACGGTTCCAGAGTAAACGTGCGCACAGAAAAAAGTTAGACACACCGACAGACAGACAAATTTTTTTTTCGCTCAAACTTAAAATCTCGACGTTTCATGACATTTTAAGCCTATTTGAACAATAAAAATTTTTAAACATTTTTTTGTCGTTACTATACTTCCACTGGATGTGGAAGTAATAAACTATGCGTTCAAACTGATTCGTCGGTTAAATAATCTACTGGTTAGAACTTGATGGGACTTGGGAAATACTACATTTCCTCCAAGCCCTTGATTACTGAATCTAGTTTTAGATCTAATCTTCCATAATTATGTAATCTTCTCATATCAGCCTGGACGATTTCTGACCAATTCAGTTTGATGTTTGCTTATGTCTAATACACTGGTCAGCACTGAAAACATAACACTGCGACCAGTGGCGTAGCCAGAGGGGGGGGGGGGGCGAAATTGTCAACATATGTACTAATTATTCTCAGTTAAAAATTGATTGAGATGATGTTCTCAACATGTTAGCTACAAAAAGTAAGAGGCGACTGACATTTACAGTGTAGGGTGTAGGTACCTCTCATCTATAGTGCGATTATTTTTATTAAGTCTTTTTGATCCCCCCCCCCCCCAAACCAAAATTTTGGCTACACCACTGCGGCGACTTTGAAACATCATGACTATTAAAATTAACAGTCAATTACAAGCATGTTTTCAGTTCCTATTCAAACGGTAAATTTGAGCTATCGGTTTGATTCGAACATACAAATAATCATAATTTAATAGACAATATAAAGTTTCATTACTGTGTATGTTGAGTTTAATATCTTTAACGAAATATTTTTGAAAATAGTATATTGTGTATCTAGGTGTGAAAGCGATACATTCCCGGACGACGATGCAATTGTTGGCCGAGGCGCTAGCCGAGGCCAACAAGCATCGAAGTCTGGGAATGTGCTTTCACACCGAAGTACACATACTATTTTTTCTGAAATCACAATAAATACTATTTTAAACGTATAAAAATCAAAAATATAAACATTTAAAAAAAAAATTTTCTGAAATCACAATCAATACTAGTTTAAACGTATAAAAATCAAAAATATTAACATATTAAAATATATATAAAAAACCGTACGGGAATGTTGATCGTTGCTTGGCAACGGATCTTTTCCGGTCTGTTTTCTGATAGTTTCCTAGCAACGGACTAAAATACTGGAATTGTGCATTTTTCGCTCTAAAATCGCGCCGAAAATGTAGACATTCCCGATCGATTTCAGAAAAAGGTAATTTTTTGGACACCCCCTTAAAATGTTTGCAAATAACTCTGAAACTAACAATTCCGATAAGTCAAAAAAGACTCAGAATTTCAAACTGAAGTGGCCGCTTCACAGTGGTGTGCAAAGAAAATAATGAGGAAAGGAACTGTCAACCAGTTGATTAACATTTTTCCTGCTAACCAAGCAGCGCTAAAGACAATCGATTCCATGCACGTCGATTCGAGACTAGTATGGGATTGCACAAATGCCCTTATGGACCTAGGAAGTCGGAACAAAGTGACCGTGGCGTGGCACAGTGGTCCCAAACTGAGTTTTTTGGTTCCAAAATGGCTAGAGAGCTCAAATCTTGTAGGAAATTATCATTTTTTTGTTTTTTTTTTAATTAAAGTTTACCGAAATTCCAATAAATCATCGGAGCCTGAATTTTGAAAAAAAAAATCCTTTTGTCTTATATTAAGTTAAAGGCCAAAAGAAAAAATTCGGTCTCCGAGGATTTGTTGGAATTTCGGTAAGCTTTAATTTAAAGAAAAATTGTTAATTTCCGACAAAGTTTGCGCTCTCTAGCCATTTTTCTTTTTTGGCCTTTAACTTAATATACAAATAAAAAAAGGAATTCTTTTTCAAAATTCGGGCTCCGAGAATTTGTTGGAATTTTGGTAAGCTTTAATTAAAAAAAAAAATGTTCATTTCCGAAAATATTTGCGCTCTCTAGCCATTTTTTAACCAAAAATCTCAATTTGGGACTACTGTACGTGGGTACCAGAACACAAGACACACGAAGGAAATGAAAAGGCTAATTGGTCAGGGAAGGCGCATCCAAGAAAAGTACTTGACTTTGAGGTCATTTTCTGACCTCATACAAGGTTCGCACACTTCACATTTTTTAAATAAACAATAAATTGACAATTTAGTTAAAAAATGCAATATCTCGGAAAATAAGCGTGATTTATTCGTGAAAATCATATCCTGGGGGTTTTTGGATTCGCTAATCACGAATCTGAAATCGAAAAAATGAAAATCCAAGATGGAGGTCGGAAAATTGCGATTTTTTCCTATAAAATAGTGTCGTTGGCTGAAATCAAATACGATCAAATTTTTTTATTAATTCTGGACCTCATGAAAAGAGACTATCTGCCATCATAGTTGCGGGACAAAATGCGTCTGCCACTTGGACAAGTATGTCAGAGAAACAAAATAGTTTGACTTAAATCAGTAATGTTGTAACTCCTTGTACTAATTCTTTATAGTATAAAATGTAAGAAATCTTTTTCACCATCATGCTAGCAGAGTGAACTGCTGCTAGCATCCTCGCAAAGTGCGATCACATTTAAATGTACAAGTTGATGACATCGATGTATCGACTGAGCCTGCGACCTGCACCTCAGCAACGTAGCATCTTCTGGATGTCCGTACCCTTAGTGTTCCACGTAATAAAGTTCGATTAAGTGATGGCGGAGGAATTTTATTTCATAATTTTTAGCGACATTTTTCGAGGGTGGTTCAATTTTTTTTTCAACATTTGTTTTCATCCTTTTTAGTGGCCTTTTTATTTATTTAGCTTCTACAAAGTAGAAGAAAATATCTGTCGTTTTGAATCTTTAAGCTTTGACGTCAGGCTGTTATCAAAGAATTCTGAAATATCCATGTATCAAATTTCATGTAAATTACAAATATAGGATATGGCAGCCATATTGGTTTCGCCATTTTGAATTTTTAACTTTTGGCATCAAAATCGGTAATAGTTGTTCCAACAATGCCAACTTTACCGATGTTAATGCGATTTAGAGAAATAATGATTTTTTTTAGCAGTACCACACGGAGTTGGTAAAAACCCGGATTTTTTGTAGTGGGTTTTTGCGGCTTTTTGGGGTTTTGGGTTTTTGTACTTTCATCGAGTATTGTTACTTGCCGCGCCATCTATACTTGAATAGAAATAATCGAAGCAAAGCAATTTACCACCTTATTTTTACAGGTCAGGTTGGCGATCTTTAAACTAAAAACCGCTGCCCAAGGAATCACTACTTCCACATCCAGATTCTCTATCCAAGTCACTCACAACGAAAAAAGTTTGTATGTGAAAATAATTGTTTATGGAACTTTAATAATATAATATTTGAAATCCTCTACCCCAAAAACCCATAAAACGATACCCCACATCGGTAGTGGGGTGGGGGTGGTGATAGGGGGTGGTAGTGGGGGGTGGATGAAGTAAAAAAATATTTTGAGGTTTCTGGTTCCTGTACATAACACTAAATCACAATTTTTTTTCAACCCTTTAATAAGGAGGTGGGGGTGGTAATGGGGGTGGCTAATGCCAAAAATTTTTTTGAGACCTTAGCTTCTCTTGTATATACTAAATACCAATTTCATGGACTCTTACCTGCTTGATTTACCCATTTACCCCAAATTTACCCCAATTTACCCCCCAACCCTTCGACGGAACAAGATGAAAATATAATCTAGTTCTAGATCTCGTTAAAGTACATATGTGTACCAAATTTCAAGTCAATATCTTAAACGGTTCCAGAGTAAACGTGCGCACAAAAAAAGTTACAGACAGACAGACCGACAGACAGACAGACAGACACTGGACGTGGAAGTAAAACTAAACATAATATAACGTAACAAATTATTGTGCCCTTGTAAGTTTTAGAGTTTAACTGAGGGTTTATTTATCATTCCTTGATTTTCTTGTGGTGCTTCGTTAGGTTGAAGTGAGGATTATTATTCATTATTCATTCCTTGGTTTTCCAAAAAGCAGCAGAGGTAAGTGATAAGTAATTAAATAATAACAAACTTAATTACTTATTACTCAATAACTATTTTGAGTTTATTAGCTTTAAGTTTAAGTACTTTAAGTTTGAATTAAGTACTTTAAGTTTGAATTTTATTTTTATGTTTTTAGCAATAAAAGTTGCTTTATTTTTATATTAGAATAAAGTTAGGGTTTTTGTGGAGCGTGTTTTTGGGTTTTTGCTAAAAAGTTTTTGTCAAAAACCCACCCGAGTTTTTGTTGTTTGGGCTTTTGTGTGCCAACCCTGGTAGAGCATTCGCCTTTGCCACTAAAAAAACTTGTTTCCAATTTTTGCTCACCTTACACCAGTGGCGCAGCCAGAAAATTCATCGGGGGGGGGCAATAGAACCGGCCTCCCCAGAGGATGAGTAGATTCCTCTACTAGATAATATTGGCATTAATTACAAAATATTTATTTCAAGGGATAATTTGGATACTGCTTTGTACTGATAGAGATTATGCTTTTTTATTTTTTGGCTCATGGAAGACGGCTTGGGGGGGGGGGCATGCCCCTCCCTGGCTGCGCCCATGCCTTACACTAGACGTGGCTTGACGAAGACGGTTAGAAATTAATGATAAATCCAGCAAAGTTGTATTCTACCCTTACTTTTAATATCTGCATCTATTCCATGATCTTTTGGAAACATTAATGGGCGAGGAAAATTATCCCTTGTTTAATTCATTAATGCAAACTTTCCGTTCTTCTATTTTATGTGGAACTCTGACAAAAACAAAAACATGTAAATAACACGTGGGAATATATAATTTCAACTTTACAATCAATTTTCAAGGACCAGAATAAATTTTACCAATGATTTGTCATTCTATACTCATTTTAGCAGCAAAAGGGAATAATAAATTTGTTGTACAAGCGATTGTGTAAAAATATGTACAGAATGATCTACGGAAACGTTGATGCAGTATTCTTTATTAACTTGATATATAACACTGAAATAACAATTGACATCAAGTTGCGAGATCTTTTCCAAAACAACTAAATCTTCCAATTATCGTCATGATGAAAAGGTCAATTAGTTATTCGTCATAATAGTCATAGTTCTTAATATTCACTACTTCACTTATATTAAGAATATGTTTACCTCGAAGAAAACTGACACGACAATGAGTAGTGTATAAAAATAATTTTCTTATTAAATTATTAGATAGGTATTCAGTTAAATTCAATTTAAAACTGTAAATGCCAGTAGCCCACCGAGCACTAATTGTGTATAATACATTTACGCCAAAAATGGGTCCAAATGTGTAAAAAAAATTGCTTTAGTAGCATACTAGATTTAGGAATTGGAGTTTGTGGGAATCGATAGGAATAATGAAAAAATAATCTGGCGGACGCTGGAGTAGTCAAGTCGTGAGATGCTGATCCGCTACAGGAGTCAAATTTTGTAAAAAAAATAGCACCCCTAAAAAAATTATATATTTACACATAGGGATTGGAGCAATATCTTAATTTATCCCCAAAATGAATCCCGACTTCCATTCATTTTGGATCGTACAAGGAGACGCTGCGTCGTTGTAAAAAATCAGGTAAAAAAATTATAAATGTATGAATAGCAATCAAAAACTTGTTAAGTATGAACCTACTGAGTGCGAAAATACATTCATCATATTTGAAAAGTTGTATAAAAGCTTTGCTATTCACGATAATTGATGGCGGATCAGAGCTTCCTACCGCATGTATTAGTTACTCTGCAATTCAATGAATATCATATATTTATAACTGGCAAGAAACTTGGTAAGTATGAACCTACTCAATGCGAAAATACATTCACCACTTTGAAGAGTGGTACAAAAGCTTTGCCATTCACGATAATGATGTGTACGGTGCTTCCTACCGCATGTAGATCACTGCGGTAGGGAAGAAAGTTACGTTACGAATTAAAAAAATTAAAATGGCAACAGTAGAAAAATGCAAATAAAAATAATAAACATGATATTAGTCAAGTCAATGAAGATTATGGCTTCGGAATCCTAAGCAACAGGTCGGATTTTGATGATTTTTTTTAATGCTTGTTATATTTCATTATTCAAAATCAGAAATATTTCAGCTGCCGCTAGTTTATAGGGGGTGGATTTTCAAGGGGTGACACTTACAAAAATATTTGAGCTGAAAGAGAATCAGATTTTGAGAAGAAAACGCTCTATGGTAAACTTTTCGTTTAAATTGATAGTCTTTAATTTATAGCGACTTGAAAATTGGGATATTAGCTTGAAATAGAAGGTATTTCAACACGATTTTTGACAAATAACTCGGAAAGTATTACATTGAGCGAAAACATGCTAGAGGCAAATAAGAGCTAATAAATCGGAGATGAATTTCTTGTTTTTCTACTTTCTGTAAAATTAATGATTTCGGAGATTTGGACATATAAAGATGACGTCCAAACGTTTATTAGACGAGTTATTTAGTTAAAGTGTTAAATATCTCAGAAACTACTTACACTTACGTCAAAAATGCTAACAGTCAAAATAGAAGACAATTAATTAGGCTTTCAAATTATGTTTTGTCTATTTCTATATAAAGACCAAAGAAGTTATGACAGAAGCAATGCGAGTCAGTAATTAAACAAATATTCTTATATACTGTTTTTCCTTAACATATAGTATAACCTAAACACTCAACTCAACACTCGTCCGTTTACAGCCCTTGCTTCAGAAAGAAATGCATAAACTGTAAACGGATTTTCGAAAAAAACCTAATTTCTTTTTTAGCAAATATCTCTCTAGTTAAAGCGAAAAAATTGTAGATTTAAAAATAAAGCTTATAAACTGAAAGTGAACTTGCTTTACTTTAATATTCACGTCATACGTTGGATTAATAATTTCGGAGATATTTAAGTTTAGTCTCATACAAAATAAATAAGTTATGTTAAGTTATTTTTTAGAAAACGTCGCCTCTTTGACCTAGATGCTCATTTTTTTTTGTCCTTTTAAAACACTTTCTTTAGAAACAATTTAATTTAATTTTCGGAAAATTCGGAAAAAATTTCAAATCTTTTTTATCAAAGTATTAGTAATCAGCGACCTCTCCCCTAATCTGTTTTTTTTTTGTCGAAAATGCGAGTTTATCTATGAAATTTATGAATTATTCAATTCAATTCAATTCTGAAGTTTCGCCGATTTGTAGGCTTCATTGACTCGACTGTACGAAAGTAGGTCCCTATTGATTATGATTATGATTATTTCTTTACCCATGTCAAAAATTAAAAATCCTGCTGCAGATAAATATTGATTAAAATTATAAATTCACTAATATATTTTAAAAAAGAAATCAGCATTTGTTCTAGTAATTTTAATTTTGAAACTGCTAAACATGTTAAAGTGCTACATTTTACTCTATAAGGATGGAAATTAATGATTGTAGTTGGAACCAGTCGCTTAACCCTCTTAACCCTTCTAGTGGGCCTTTGTACCACTTTTGAAACATAGCAAATGTATTTTTGTACTCGTAGGTTCATAGTTATCAAATTCCTGAGTACCATTCATAAACTCATGATTTTTTTTTATCTGACTTTTTTTTACAAAATGTTCCATGTACCAATTTTTTCCAAATTCTGCCCCATATCCCTGTACTAAAAAAAAAGGCTGGCATGGGTATTTATGTGCTCTAGGACAACAAATTAATAACATTTTACAGACATTTTTGTTGTAAACGTATTATATACAATCAGTGGTCTATTGCAACCTTTGTTTTAAAAAACAAGAATTGCCCTGTAAACATCCATGAGGAAATCATTAATTCAAAAAATCTTGAACATTTCCATAAAAAAACATCTAAATTGAAATATTTATGGGCTGACAATGAAATCTCTAATTTATATTTATTTAATGTAAACAGGCTATTAAACCAAACTGCTTGTGTAAAAAGAATAGAAATATATCATCAAGACACGTGTGCCATGTATTATAATATTCCAAAAGTATCTATAGATAATGCTTACCAACTTTGAATAAATAATTAGCTGTAAACTTGTTTCTACATTACATTTGTATGCAACTCATTTTCACCGTTGCTGTCTGATGTATGAACTTATTTCGTAATTTCTACATTGAATGACTGATTATCGTAACTACCTATTTATTACACCTATAACCTCTACCATTTATTGGACATAAGCTAAATAATAATGGGATTCTTCTTATTTAAGGTGAAATTTTAATAATATTTCAAGTTTATATATTTATATTTCGTCCAATTTAAACAAAACTTAAAATATTTTACATCTTAAATCGGGGATAGTACATTTGCGGATAAATCCTATGGAATAGAGAAATTAATTAATAAATTAGTGTATTAATTTAATAAAATTTAATGTCACACTCCCACAAATTGTGTTTTAACAAAATCTGTACCTTGAGGAAACCGCTACCTTAAGGAATCACTACTTCCACATCCAGGATCTCTTTGCAACGAACAAATTTTGATGCTATATTTGCATTCCGCTATGTGGAAATAATTGTTCGTATAGAACTTTAAAAATATAATATTTGAAATCGTCTATCCCAAAAACCCATAAAACAATATGTCACATCGTAGTGGCGCCAAAAAAAATGTTGATGCCTTTGCTTCCTTACACCCACTAAATCACAATATTTATGTTTTTGCCTCCTTCGAAATGGGGTGGGGTGGTAATGGCAGTGAAGAAAGTTTTGAGACCTTAGCTTTTCGTATATACACTAAATCCCAATTTTATAAACTCTTGCTTCAACGGAATAAGATCAAAATATAATCTAGTTTCAGATTTCGTTGTATTACATGTGTACCAAAATTCAATTTCAAATCAGTATCATAATTTCATTAATTTATAATGTTCATTTACAAGCAGTAGAAAAGATTCAACGAATCTCTATTCAGAGCACCGATACCGCTTTGTTATTGTCAAAATTGCACATAAAGTCATTAAAGAATAGAAAGATTGATCATCATTGCCTTAGTATTCTTGAATGAACTATTTAACTATTTAATTAACTGTCAGGGGCGTAGCGAAAGGGGGATATGGGGGGTACTTTGTCAGACTTGGTAAAAGTTGGAAATTTGAGACGCAAGATGGCAAAGAATTTTTTTTTGAGAAATTATTTAATTATTTACAGAGTTGGCTTTTTAAGTCTTATGAAGTTGGCAAATTTGGAAAATAACCCCCCAAAAAAGTTGGCTCGCTACGCCCCTGTTAACTGTCCTATGCTACTATCAAAAATTAACTTCAGAACGCTGAGAATGGGGGCGCGTCAAAATGTTCTATTTTGTTGTCCCACTAGCCGTACAAATATTCTGAAAAAGCGTCCCATATATACCATGATAGAATTATATAACAATATTAGAGGCCAATGTGATTTTAAATATACTACGTACCAGTTTAACTCAGTACATCAGGACCATTGCAACAAATATTGAATTTTTCAATACTGTTTAGTAATTATTATTACAAATTTAGCATCTATGTTTAATTTGACTATGCTGTGCAATTTATGTTATATCTGTTATTTTTATTGCCATTATGTATACATGATATATTATGTATTATGTAAGTTTTTAGTTTTCATTATGTAATATATAGTAACTCAAACAAAATTGAAAGTATTGTTCAAATAGGCTTAAAATCTCAAAAAACGGTCGAGATTTTAAGTTTGAGCAAAAAAAAATCTGTCGGTTTGTCTGTACTTTTTTTTGTGCGCAGGATTACTCTGAAACCGTTTGAAATTTGGTACACGTATGTATTATAACGAGATTGGAGATCTAGAACTAGATTATATTTTGATCTTATTTCGTTAAGGGTTGTGCAGTAAATTGGGGTAATTGGGGATAAATAGGCAAATCAAGCAAGTAAGAGTCCATAAAATTGGTATTTAGTATAAGAGAAGGTAAGGTCTCGAAAAATTTGGTGGTATTAGCCACCCCGTCCATTATTAAAGGGGGGGTGAAAAAAATAAAATTGTGATTTAGAGTGTGTACTAGTCCACCATCCTAAGATGGCAAGTAGTCGCGCAGAGAGAAGAAATATCGGTACTGTTGGACAGAGACAAACAAGATTTTTAAGCTTCTTAAGCTAGCTAGCTTAAGAAGCCGACAGTGCCGATATTTCTTCTCTCTCTCTGCCCGGCTACTTGCCATCTTAGGATGGTTGACTAGTACAAGAATCAAAGGCTTCAAAAATTTTTTTTACTTCATCCACCCCTGCTACAATCCGACCCCCACTCCCACTACCAATGTTATCGATTTATGGGTTGGGTAGACGATGTCAAATGTTATATTATTAAAGTTCCATAAACAAATTTTTCTCATTGTGAGACTTGGATGGAAAATCTGGATGTGGAAGTAGTGATTCCTTGTCCAACGATTTTTTTTTATTTTCGTTATATAGTAGCTACTGCGTAGGCAGTACTGACTCGTATTATAGGTTTTACCTATGTAGGTATTTGTATTTTCCACCATTATTTTGTCATTTATATTGTCCTGTAATTGGATTACTCCGTCGGGCAATAAATCTTCTATTATTATTATTATTATTATTATGAGTATATTCGAATATCTTTATTTTCATATAGTTTATTTATATAGAATATAAAATATTCAGTTTTAGTAAATACTTTTTTTTATTCCAGACGCACACTCTCTTCGTGGATGCCTTTTTACAAAATAACAGACTGGACCATGTGAGTCAGGTTATGGGATATCATCCCTCATATTTGGACCATTTTCTCAAAACACAAAATTTCATACTCAGAGGAGACGGACCACTTCCTTTTGATTATAGACACTATATTGCAATTATGGTAAGTATTCAATTATACTGATTGATATATAATACAGTAGAGTAAACTTTAATTTGGCGGCTGTATCAGTTGGTAACACAACCAGGGGGGGTAATTACACCCCAAGGCTAGAACAGCAAAATAATTCTTTGCCATTTGGCTCCCCCGCTCATTAATTTTGAGACGGGGAGAAATTTTTTTTGTGATTTTGCCCCACCCCTTCCCGCTCATTATAAAACCTGGACAAAAAAAATTCTCACATATTATCCCTCCTACAAACAAACCTATTGATGCCCTTGAAACGTATGAGTTGGTAATACGACGTGCAATTAAAGTTTACTCGACTTTACTATACTATAGTACTATAATAGTAGTAACATTATTAGCCACAAATAATACATTTCCACTCCATAAAGTACCTAGACGTTGTGTTGCCGATAAACAACCAAATGTTTCATATTGGTATAGGTTTAATTTCAAAAGCAGAGATCAAAAAATGTTTATCTACGATTTGCAGATAGTACTCTATTTTCTATGCGTTTTGTCACGAAAATAATTCGCTAAGTATTTTTTTTGCATACAAAAGTAATATGTAGAATAGAATTTAAAAAACTGCAATGAAGAGTTCCGGTTTTGTTCTAGAAGTCGCTAAATATTGGTATCATTTATGTAGGTACCTACTTGGCGCCGCCGGTTTTCAAATATATCGCAATAAATATAAAGAATATCGGTTTTATGTATGGGACAAAATGAAAAACAGCTGCCTTCCCACATCCAGATTTTCGATATGCCACATCGGTAGTGGGGTGGGGGAGTGGACGGTGGTGGTAGTGGATATGTAAAAAAAAATTGTGAGGCCTTTGGTTCTTATACACACACTAAATCACAATTTTATTTTTTCTCCTCCTTTAATAATGGGGGTGGTAATGGGGGAGGCAAATACCAAACAATTCTTTTGAGACCTTAGTTAGCTTCTCTTATTATATATTATATACTAAATACCAATTTTATGGGCTCTTACTTGCTTGATTTACCTATTTACTCCCATTTACCCCCAACCGAAATAAATACATCATACATCTGCCCTATAATAATAGGGGACGGGCGGAGCCGTATATCCAGCTGTTAACTCGTGAAATTTGTGCTCTCAGAAAAAAACTGCAATTTCTTTAATAATGATCATCGAATTAAAACAGTTAGTTACCTTTGATTTATATTATTGAAAATTAAGTGGAAAATTTATTTTCGATTCGTAGACTTCCTATATTTACAGTTTGCAAAACATTTTAGAGAAATCACTTAAGTCAATCCGAACAATGATTGAACAAACATACAAGTGGGATTGAGAACCTCCTTCTTTTTAAAATGTTCTAAAGTCGGTTAAAACGAGGTTAATAAGTTCTTGAGTTATTATTTCCCACGTAAATATAGTATTTCTTTATCTCCAATGGTTTTGTTAAAGTTTCAAACGATGAATGTTAATTTGGGACACCCTCTGAACACAGCACGCAATGTATGTACATATAATAATAATATCCTACATTTAGGATAGTATGCATTTGTTAAAACTTAATTGATGTGGCTACACATTGGTATACTCGTAATTATGGTTCTATTTTGCAATAATAACGTTTATAAATTACATAAATTTTAATTTATCATTCTCATAAATATTTACTGACAAAACAAGTTATAAGACAAGTTATTTAATATAAAAATATTCCAATTAATATGCTTTGGAGATATAATATTATTAATATTATTATTACATAATGTTGAAACAACGTATTCTGTTGCAAAATTTATTTATGAGAAAATAAACTTTGATAGAAAATTATTATCTATTTTAATTTTGTATCAAATCACGGACTGATTAAACTTTTAAAATGTAATGTTAACATAATACAGTATATTTTACAAAGACACGCTATAAAATATTATTTTGGTTTCCATTTGTACCCGGTAGATACAAATTACTTAAAAAATAAAAACTTGTTTGTTGGACAATGCCGAATTAAATAGTATGATCACAGGTTTTTACAGCTTTTTATTTCGAAATTATCTCTTATACTCTGTTTGGTAAAGACAGAGAGTAACAAATCACTCAAGCAAAGACCGGCCATGAAGTACTACTTTTTCTCTTAACATTCATAGAAACTATACCGAAAAATCTAAATAAATTCACTTCATATGAAATACACGTGTTTGACTTATTTAATTTTTTCTGTTCCTAGTTTCGTCCCTCGTTACACAGCGGTTGTGATTTTTCTGAGGCGGGTACATAAAAGAGATCAAAGATACAGTTCAGATTGGCAGAGATAAGGACAGGTAGTAAATTTACTCAAAAGCTGAGATAGTACGGGTTTTTCGAGTGATTGTTTTCTAAAAATACAGATAACTCGAAAATACAAAGAAATATTTAAAATTCCTTAGAGCACCCTGGCCACGTTTTTAGAGGACATGCATCTATAATGAGCTTTTATTACTGTCTGTCTTTACCAAGTAAAGTATATAATCGATGGTAATCAAAAATGGTGGAAATTTATTTAATTGTAAGGCATCAAAATATATACATTAGGATATAATATGTAATTTGAGTTTTAATCTTGTTTTTTTTCAGGCTGCAGGAAGACATCAGTGTAGCTATTTAATTACTTTACAAAAACAAGAATTTCTCCTGCAAGGGGGAGACCATAATTGGCTTAAGGGGTTAAATTATATACCAACAAAATTAAGAAATTTATATGATATCAACAAAATATTAGCTCATAGGCCCTGGCTGCTAAATAAATCTCATATTGAGGTAAGCATAAACCAAGACAACATTTACATTTTATTGATAATTGGGTTAAGTTTTAAGCATGTTTGAAGATAAATTATCATTGCATTGTTATTATGTTTTGTCTTAAATCAAATTAACAACCATTATATGTATAAAGCAAATGATGACATCATAACAAAAATCAGGATATTCCGTGAAAATAATGGGTATAATAAATGCACATCAAAAAAACTAAATTAAAAATAAAAGTCAAATATTCTAATGGATTTTATAATTGTCTTGGGCATATTGCAGATGGCATTAATTATAGGTACCAGTAAGCTCCAAGCTACTATTATTATTGATCCATTAGAATATATGGAATTCGTTACCATTTAGTTTTCGTAAGATCAGTTACATTGGGGTTAGAGATATAAATAACAATTTAAAAAACGACAGCAAGGATACGTATGGTTTAAATATTAGTTTACAATGTTTAGATATTACCCTCTAAAAATAAAGCTATTAGAAATCTATTAACGATTGCCTTAACCAAACTTATAATAAATGCTCCAAAAAAAGGTTATTTCTTGATGCTTTGAAAATAGTGTGTTATATACTGATTTAAAAAAAAGGCAGTAAAAAACTAAATTGTTAACTACTTGAAAAAACACAAGATATTATACAGATATCGATAAGTATGGCTTCGGGGGAAAATGATCAACATCTGTGCGATTTTAAGATTTACCAAAAATATTTTAGAATATGCTTTGAAAATGAGATGTACTGTGCCTCATTGCTTTGTGACAGTGACAGTGTCCCATGTGCAATAATATTAGGAAAGCTAAAAAAAATATTTTCAATGCAACAAGCATAAAACTGATTAAGGGCAGGAATCCCTCAGGATTTAGTTTTAGGTCCTGTGCTCTTCATGATATGCATGATCTCCAAACGCTCTTGGAAACATTACTTGTTTGTTTTATGCTGACGACATGACTCCCCAGGTAGCAAAGGCACGTAAAAATGACGTGAAAAAATGGCCAGTGAATGACGAGAAATGACGAGTTAGATGACGTAAATGAAACGTGAAAATGACTTCCTAATGTCTCAGATGAATGACGTCTTGCTAGACGTTAATTTGACGTCTTTTTCAGGTTATATTTACGTTAATTAAACGAAATTAAACAGGCTCCAGAAGGTCTCCATTTTCCAATATATGATGGGTTACAGGATGAACCGCTATGTAGATGACTGGACAATTCATAGGTTAAGCACCCACTGGTTTTATCATAAAACCAGTGAGTGCTTAACCCATTAAACAGATAGCATAAAAACTTGTATGCTGCCTCAGCCCAGCTACAGAATAAATGATCCTTAACACCTGATTGTTATAAGATCCATCCGAATAAATCGATGTTCCCTGAAAGAATTTGAACACTGCAATCGATGTTATTTATTTCCTATAACTTCATAAGAGTATAAGATACAGTATGACTAATTATTGTCAGGCACCATCTAGAAAATTTCTGCAACAAACTACGTGGTAAGCAAGCAAATTTTATGCATTAATATGGATGAGTAGAAAAACGTTAAAAACACGTCATCATCTACCATTTACTTCACCTGTAGATTTACAATGTTTGTAATACGATAAAATATAAATAAATTTAACACCGAAAAAAGACGACAGTATGATGTGATATGTAGCACGTCATTACTCGTATAATGTCATTTATGAGACGTCATTATGTCGTAATTTTTAGTCTACTGACGTCTTTCTGACCAGTATCACTAGATTTTGACGTCATTATAACGTACCCTTGCTACCTGGGTCTCTTGATGTTTCACCAGAACTTGAAGCATTTAAAATATCAGTATAAAAAGGGTACAGTCAATTGCTAAAACTTGCCTCTAATGAGGTCTTGTTAAATGAAATAAAAACCATAAAATGATGTTGTCCACACAGGTAATCAGTAAAGTTGAGAACAACTCTGCTAGTACCAAATTTTTGGGTGTATTCCTAGACCCAACTTTAAAATAGGATGTTCGTGTTTTGATAAAAATTATTTATGCCTTATGCCAACTTTCAAATTCTTTTGCTTTGAGCCACTCTAGATTGTCATATACAATTCTTGCGTGAAGACATTCCATAGGATGAATAGTTTTCGGTCTTCAAATTGTGGAACGTGTAGCAATCATAATGAAACTGAAGCTTTGTATACAAACCTCAAATCATAATCGTCTAAATGATTTCCTACACTTGTAGATAACCATGAATACAACACAAAAAATAGAAACAATTTGTATATAGATTACAGAAATATTTGTAATTTTGAATTTTGTTTCCTTATATTACATATAGTATAATACAAAATAATATTTTTTGTCTGTCATTCTGAATCTGTTTTTTCACTCTTTACAGAAATTAACTAAGGGAAAGGATAGCTGGTCTCTGGCAGAAGTAGTACATGCAATAGTTATATTAACTCATTTTCACTCCCTGTGTTCCTTTGTCTTTTCGTGTGGAGTCAACCAAGAGCTGGATCAGGCAGGTGGATATCAATACCATAGTCAAGATTTAGCTGCCATCGCAGATGATACAAAAAATAGTTCTAGTAAAAGTAAACCCAAAGATATACCAATTGTTGATACGAGACAAGGTATGTATATTGTGCACTGTCATTTATTATTACATCAAATAGTACATAGTAACGTTTTAATTTGTAATCCAGTTCGACTTTTATTTTATTCTTTTCCTTGGCATTATAAAAGAGCATTACCCATTTACATCTGTTCAGTGTGCCGAACAATTCGTTTTTGCTGTTTGTTTAAGTCAATATTTTAATAGAATCTGTGTTAAACAATAACATATCTTCTTAAAAAATCGTTAAAAACGTGAAACTTGAAAATATTATCTTATTACAATATCAGTTAATAAAATACACATATTTCATATGCAGATGCCATCACAACGGTAATTTGAGAAGTTAATCATAAAACCATGAATAATAGAAGAAAGGAGTAAGCTTTAAGGCTGTGTTAAGTTAACAGTCTACCTGGTTGGGATCGTTCAGCGAAAAGTAGAACTATACCACGTGATCAATCAAACTTTATGAAGATTGCACATTCACTGAATAGTTCGACCACGCTAAACTATTCCCGTAAAAGTGGGTCTTTCTTTCACTTTTGCGGATATAGTTAAATACAGCATGCTTAGCTTTCTTTATACTAAAAGCATTACTGCACTGCTAGCTACCCCTGCATGGGGTTTTAATCAGGAACTAGCAATGTTCATAATCAACAGGCGATAGTCCATTTTTTTCAAGCAAAAGGCCATGCTTTCGTTTGGCGTTTAAAACGTCAAACAAAGTTTTACTGCGAACTAACTTTATTTTCTCACTTTTGAATGATTAAAACAGTTAAAATAGTCATGGATAAAATATAGTATTCTGCTCGCATATAATGGCTATTACATGCTCGGAAGATTTACGACACTCGCCTTTGGCTCGTGCCGTAAACATTACCCTTGCTAGTAATAGCCATCATTATATGCTTACTGAATAATATACTATTCTAACGTTTTTTTGTAGTTATTTTCAGATAGTGTTAAAGAATTGACAAGTGACAGTTTTTGTAATTTTGATTTTCTTAGAAACCGAGAAATTAAGACATTTTTCAAATACAAAGTTTAATGTCATGTTAGAATATATTTTCTAGATTATCTACACTGTTCAGAACACTTCAATTAAAATACTTCCATGATTCACTAAGGGGATGAGATTATGAATCTTGATAATGAATTATATTATTATTGGAGATAGTTCAGAATATTAAATTTCATCAAAAAAACATAATTCCGTAATCAGTGCCCTTTTTAAGTATTCACAATTTATTTAAATCAATCTTATAGTTATGTGGAAATGAAATAAGTCTTCCAAATATACAAATTTGAAAGCCTGGATAAAAATACTCCTAGGCAAAAAATAGAAATAGAGTTTATAAACACTGGTATTTTATTCTATGTTTTTTTTTATACAATGACTCATTTGTTTCTTATATAATCAATCATCTTCATAAAAATACAGCTTATGTTCACAAGATTACTTATCATTCAAGTCAAAAGCAGCTAATATTTTCTTCCGTGGTGATGACCTACATGTTCTAGATAAAAATATCTAAAAAAAAGTATAAGCATGATAAGACATACACACTCATTTTAAAAACCAACTTAAATTATATCGGTTTCAGTTGCATATTTTCTTATCCCAAAAAATGTACAACTGTAGTACTGCAGATTTGAGGATATTATTTTCATGTTGTTAATGTAAAATATTTTGGCAAATGTTAATGTGACTATAAATTTGATTACATCCAGAAAGAAAACTTCCCTGATCAATCTGTATTTGTTTTAGACTGGAAAAATTCTACAATAAATAGTCCTCCATCACCAACGGAACCTGAAGTAGGAATTACAACTCTTATGCAACGTATGAAAACTCTTTCGGAGCAAACGCAAGAATGTACGCCAGTAGAATTAGCTAAACGTTTTGAAAATATTGAAACACAGTCTGCGGAAATAGGTGTAGTAGGACCTGAGCCACAAGAGACACCTGCTGACGTTGGCTGTTATGTAGATGATGCCAGTTTTGTATATCAAGATTTCGCCAAAAGAGGGGATTCGCAAGATATTCCTACTTTTAGGGTACAAGATTATTCATGGGACGACCATGGGTATTCTTTGGTTAATAGGTAAGAATAATTTCATATATATTTTATCCATGCCATTCTTTAAATTAAATTAAAATTGCTATATATTTTTCGTTTTTTTATAGGTTATATAATGATGTAGGAAACTTGCTTGATGACAAATTTAAGACTGCATATAACCTTACTTATTATACCATGGGTGGTCGAACGGATGTAGATACTTCACGATTTCGCAGAGCCATATGGAATTACATACAGTGTTTACTTGGTATACGTCATGACGACTATGACTATGGCGAGATAAACGCACTTTTGGAAAGATCTCTGAAAACTTTTATTAAAAGTGCTTGCTGTTACCCTGAAAGAGTAACTAAGAAGGATTATGACAGAGTCCTCAGGGAGTTTAAACATAGTGAAAAGGTAAGATTTGATTTTTATATGTATATGTACTACCAAAATGCCTGTGTTCCACTACAGGTTGGTTAAGGTAACAAAAAATAATGACTAACATCCCTTCATTTGATTTTGATTAAACAAAAACCCAATTATTCAAGTAATGACCATTTTTAAATTATCCAAGTTTGGAAGTTCCGAAAAAGTTGACTTAATTTTAGGCTGCCGTACTGGAGCAGCCCTTTTGAATTTCTCGGTTTTATCAATTTTTTTGAGGATTTGACTCTACTTAAAAAATTTTAAGTTCTTGGCATGTCTGGAAACGCCCAAACAAACAGATATAATCATTATATTGCCTTTTTACTGTCTTTACCTATATATATCTGTATGGTGAATTGTTTGAGTACTTCCCAATGAGAGACGGCATACGCGGAAAATTTATCAGTAGGTTATCCCACCCGAAAGGAGTTAAAAAAATTAAAATTTAAAAAAATATGGCCAAAAAAATTACTTAATTTTTTGTAGAAATGCGCCGCTAATGACTTTAACCAATATGACGTAACGCGGTACAACCACATCACTTCCCCTCTCCCTTTATCAGACTTGGGATTGACACTATTGACAGCAAAGCTAGAGAGGGTAGAAGTGACTTTTTGGTTTTAATCAAATCACACTACAAAAATAGCAAAATAAGTCGAAAAGACATTGACTCTATGCTAGTGAACTCTACAACAACAAGTAGATATAAAAGATATTTACTTAAACCACTTGATAACATAAAAACACCAAACTTCGGCGGTACTTTGTACCTGCTGGTGTCCTGATTGTTCGACCGAAAGCAAAAAACGCACGCACCAGCTTAACTTTTTATGCCAATTAAGGAAATGTAAACATCTTCGATATATTCATTCCCAAGTAAGTTCATTCTCCTATCATACTGACCACAGACAAGTAACAATGGCGTATCTTTGCAAGTTTCACTGCAACAAAAATTACTAAATTATCTCGGATCACTCTAAAATTTTGCAGGGACTTTCCCACATAGGAGACTAGTACGCCATTTTATTTTCCACGTCATGGTAGATCACCCTGTATATGTATCTTTTATTGTTCTGGAAACATATGTGTTTAAATACAATGAATCTACACTATGCCACACTTTGTCTCACTTTACCCACTTTCTATGCACATACTATAAAAGACACTCCCTGACTTTTTTTATAGAATATTTAATTTTCTACAATTTTTTTTAATATCTCTTACCATTTTGAAAGTGTTTTCATTCTACTGTGGGTATTGCTCTCTGTATGTATAGATTTGCAGCCATATTGCAAATTTTGGAATTTTCTGGAAATCGGAGAGGTACTCCATACCTCTATGCCAAATTTCAAGTACTCTGACGATTCACCGGGCAGACAAATATAAGTAAATTGTTACCTAACACTTTGTTTTACATACAGTGTGTCCCGCATTTAATAGTCCCATTTCCATTTCTCGGTTATTAGTCATCTGATTTTAACCAAATTTGAATTGGTATCAAAGATTTTATTGCATCTTTTTTGACTAAAACAAAACTTATTTCGGTCATTGACATGTAGTCGAATCAGTGGGGAATTTTGGCCTGCAAAAGGTGGAGTAGTAATGATTTTGATATATGCTGTTTAAGTTGAATTGAGTTTTTATTATTTTTATATAATCCAACATTTTTTAATGATTTTATTGGTATATAAAAATTTCAAGTTATAAAATTATATATCCCGACTATTGGCTACAATATTTTAAATTCCTTACAAAATCCTTAAAAATGTAAGTAATTAGTAGCAAATCGAAAACACTGCTCACTGTGCATATTAAAGCAGGACCATACACGCAACGCGGGGAATGCTGTTGTGCTGCTCCCTCCTATGAGGGAGGAAAGGGACATCCTTTTCGACCATTATAAAAGAAACAAAGAAACACAAGGGATGGTCTATACATACCTGCTCTAGGAAACATCTACTACAAAAAACATAGAATGAAACTTGAACTTTACTCCACTGTGTAAACGAGAAAAATTACTGAAATTTGAAATAGTTTCCCTATATCATCTCATTGTGATGTGGAAAATCATTAAAAATAATAAAGCTTAATTTTTTAATAGATAATTTACAAACAAAAACGAAATTTGATGATTTTTTGAAAAAAATTCGTTAAACTTCATTTTCCCACTACTGTACCTTGTTATATATTAGACTTACATTAAAAATGTATATACAAAAAATGTAGGAAATTTTATCCTCTTCAACTATGTCTGGAAAATTTTTCTCGTAGAATTGAGCGTTGTCAAATTATTTTGGAAAAAACAATTTTTTGCATCTTTTAATCAAGATGGCGGCTCGCGTATTCCCCCGAAGGTGGAAAACTTGTATTTTTCATCAGGGCCTCGACTTAAACAACATGCCAAATCATTACTACTCCACCTTTTGCAAGGCAAAAGGCTTTTTTGGTCCAACTGATTGGATTAATGAATGCACCTTTATTAAGAAAAATGTGTCCATTTTTCTAGAAGTTATGTTAGGCTTTTTTCCTGAAAAACTAATACATAATATTATTGCTCAGCGTGCTTTAGAATCCCTATATACAAAATTTAACATTTTGATTTACAGTTTTCGAATTGCTCTTCGAAAAAAAAACCCATTCCTCATTTTCTATTTAAATTCACTTTTTCTCAGAGATGGGTAAACTCACAGAGTTTTGATTACTGTGAAAGTTTCCAGTAAGTTTTCCTGAAAACTTTCCATCGGAAATATTTATATTTTTTGGTGAAATCTGATTTGTGATGATGCAAGCTTCATTTTGATACCAAATAAGTACCTACATACTTTTCACCAAATAACTCATATTATATGATAACTGTTATGTGTCATGTGCATGAATAAAAATATGAAGTGTTTGGGAGGTTATAATATTTTTTGTTTGAATTATTAGGTAATCAAATAGAGTTGACTGCAGATTTCACAGGCACTCAAAAAATGTCGGCGACTTTGACCATCAAACACGCCGCATCGCAAAGCCAAAGATGCCAACATTTTTTGAGTGCCTGTTAAATCTGTGGTCAACTTTATAAATATAATAATTTAAAGAATGTAATAAATATGTGAATTACAAAATTTTAAATTTATACAAATGCAATAAGACTTGTAAAACTCTTTTTTGTGCACAATGTAGAAACGGAATAGTAGAAGACAAGACAGAAATGAAATAATAGTATCTCATATTATAGTTATATGGAATGAAAAATTAAAAACATTAATAAATAAATCTTTAATTTTCACACTTAAGAAATCTAATAAGAGAATACCCAGGTAGCAGGGTGACGTCATTATGTCTTTTAAAGGTGATTTTTCGTCGCCGACGTCATTGTCCCAATAAATGACGTACCAGAGACGTGATATTTATAACGTACTTCTGACGTCATTATGAAGACGTCAAATACACGTTTCTTTTAGGTCATTATTTTGACGTCATTAAAATGACGTGAAATAAATCATTATAAAATAAAAATAAATAGAAGTATTTAGTGACTAGTTCAATTTTCGCCACATAGTAATAATAATTTTGTTTTACTATTTCTAACTAGGTATACAGCTTTTAAACGTATTTAAATAAAGATGTTCAATGGTTCAGCGAGTTAAGTGTTAGGTTGCGAGTCAAAAGGTCCGCAGTTCGATCCCTGCACATTCCGGTTTCTTTTTTCGTCGTCATAATGACGGCAGCTTGCTGCCTGGGTAATAGTGATAAGAAAATGAATTAAACTAATAAACTGTCGAACACAACATATCATTCAGCATAATATAAACTATAAATGTATTATAACTTACAAAAGTACGTTTCTTTCTTTAGTTTCTGTTTTTAACAAAAAAAAACAATGCTGAAGTACATTTATCGAGAAGCTATGGTAGGGATAAACAAATAAAAACTGAATTTTTGTCATTTGAGGTTTTGTTACCAAACTAGTGGTCACCAGATAATTGTGGCAGCAATTTTAAATTATGAGGACAATTGTAAATATTCCTGAAATTTTGGAAGCTTTCCCGGAATTTTGGAAACTTTCGGAATATTCAAATATTTTAATGGAAACTTTCATTTTTATCAAAACTTCGTTCCGGAAACTTTTATATGGAAAGTTTCCTTTACCCATCTACTTATTTTTCGGCCACTTAATGTCATCGATATTAGAACCCCTCTTGGGGCATTAGTTTTTCAGTAAAAAAATGCCTAATATGACTTCTAGAAAAATAGACTCCATTTTTTTAAATGAAAATGAATGTCAATGACTGAAATAAGTTTTGTTTTACTTAAAAAAGGTATAATAACGGTTTTTGATACTGATCCAAATTTGGTTGAAATTGGATGACTAATAACCGAGATATGGAGAGGGGGCCATTAAAAGCGGGGCATGCTGTATACAGATTTGTTATCTTTGTTAGCTCCACTCTGTTTAAAATGACGACCGGTTTTTTCCAAAATAGAGTGCAATTTATAATAAAGGGGGATAAAGTCATCTCCACATTTTAATATTCACAATTCCTCTCTATTTAATTCTGAAATTATTAACATTATCCAATTTAATTCTTATAAATGTATTGATGAAGTTAAAATACATATGTTGTCCTGCTTATAGTTATTTTAACTATCTTTGTTGTATTTCAGGTACATGTAAATCTCATGGTACAGGAGTCTAGAATGCAAGCAGAACTGATTTATGCTCTTAGAACCGTCAACCGCTACATGACAAATTAGTTTTTCACATTTAAGAAGAAAACAAATTATATATTTTCACTCACCTGAACCCATGTTATAATAATATAATGGGTATACATTTATATGATATATATTGCACAGTACTACAGGAGATACTTTGTTTTATGATTAATTTGTTGTTGTCTGTTAAAAAACAATACTGTTTAAGTGTCATTATTACATTAAGAAATTTTGATTTAATGTGGTATATTGTATTTATCATGAATTTAAATATGTTAATGTTTTTAGTAGATATTTTAATATTCGAACAATTTGATTTAACTCGTGAATATATGTTGATATTTTTTGTATAAACTTTTTTCTACTGTTCCTTGGTTAATATTTTTTATTCTAACAGTAGAAAAAAGTATTTTGCACCATACATATTAAATATGTGACCACAATTGTAAATAATTTAATAATATATCTAATAACATTTATATTATATAAATATAAATTTTAGTTATGGAAGTTTCATAGCAGTGCTCTCTCGAAATGAAATTATCTTCATTGTAACATCTGTAATATCGGAAACTGCACATAAGACTTCCTTATCTGTACCTCGAACAGAATCGTTGAAAATAAATATGGCATGTTAATTTTTACATAAATAATTGTTATAAAACCTCGAAATTTCATATCAGACTGCGCTTAAAAGATAAGTTGTTGAGCTAAAACGATACCTGAGTTGTAATATAATGTCATCCTTCATATCCCTGTATTATGTGTGACAGAAAATTGGTTTACCCACAATATGTTTTTTATTTTTTAGGATTACTCGATGAATTTTTAAATGCTATAAGCAAGGTGTGTAGAAAGTAATTGCTAAAATATCTCTATGAACGAAAATTAAAACTGTGCTTCAGTTTTAATTTTAGTTCATAGAGTCAATTTTTGACCGTCTCCTTTTTTGTTAATTATTCGCCATGCATCCTCTGTCATGACGCTTTATGATCAATAGATTACTGTACTTTGGTTACTCAACAAAAATGATATCAAAGGAAATAAAAAAAATATATTATGGAATACTTTGTTTCTTCGTTTGTTGTCGTTGTTACATAATTTCTAATTAGGTATGGTGTAAAGTTAAAGCGTAATTATTGTCTGTTTGCGAGTCAATTTATGTTGAAATACGTATAATTGCTTTGTTGTCTAGAGTGCTATGATTTTATATTGTGCCAGTGTTATAAAATTTTAAATATGGTCATCACAGGCCTTTGCTCCTTGTGTTGGATATTTTCCATGCAATTTGTAAACATTGATCGCTACGTCGAGGATAATTATGAGTTAATCAAGATTTTAAAAATAGACTGTTTCTATAACTGAAGACGTTGCTGATTTGACAGTTTTCAGCAGATTTACAAACTTCATTTTTGACACACTGTCTGTTTTTAACAAAAGCATCCCTTTAAACCTGAGGCGCACAAGGAATAATGTACTGCGATTATCATATTAAAAACATTTTTAACGTAATATAACCTCGCAGGTGTTTAAGAACTATACAGTAATAACAAAAAATAATGCCTAGACAAACTAAAAAAAATTAATCCATAAATTTCCACTCTCAAATTAGAAGTTATATAACGAAAATAACATGCATGCCTGGTTTAATTAGTTTGATGTGCATAAGCGGTAATATCTGCTTGCTGTCAACCCTTTCTTAAAATTTCCAATGACATACATGCATGGACACATTTCCATCATTCTGGTACTACAGCTTACAAAGGCTTCGACTGACTCAAACTTATTGTGTGGTGCTGTGTTTGAGTCTCCAGTTGGGGGCACTGAAATTTCTAGCACCTGCCCATCACAATTGGTCTAGTTACTATATCTCTGCCATTAACTTTATTTCGTAAAGGTGAAAATTATATCCTCCATATTTCCATCAGCCACTTGTTTGGAAATGTAGACAGACCGTAGTAATAGTTATTGACTATTATGCATTTTTTTATTTCATCCGAGATTGTTAGTTAACTCAGTATCCCTTATTGTTTCAAAGTTATAGTTATCGTTAGTTAGATTCTGTCCTGCATTTCTAACACTTGCGTGAACATTTGTTGGCACATATTTTGTCTTAGTCTCCTTTATGTGCAGTTTCATATTCTCTACTGAAGTTGTTAGGTCAGAGGTTTCCGTAGACTTTTTTCTAGTTCTTGTTATTATGTTAACATTATCTGCATAGGCTAATATCTGGTTGGACCTGTTAAAATAATTCCTGTGATTGAATAGGCCACATATGAAGCAAGAAAACATTCTTGCAACTATTTTCATTCTAAAAATTTGGACAGCCAGTTTAACTTCCTCAACAGAGAAACATGAAATATAAATGATGTGTTAAATTTTGAAGTAGTCATTTTAAAAGTAAATTACCGTTTGCACTAAGAACTATTGTTTTTAATTATGTACAGTAATTTTGGTTTTAGAATTATAGACCATTCAGAAGTCAATATATAATTTTTGTTTTCTGCTTCCCGCATTTTGTTCCATGTTTCGTTGATGTACGGCTTACCTCAGGCTAATACTATGGATCAAAATAAATTCACTTGATAAAGATGTACTGAATTTTAGTTTGAAATTGATAAAATGTTTGTGTGCCATAGAGCAGAAACTAAGCATGTGAACATCATGATTTATTAAATACTTACACACAGAGTATGTCACGACGACCTATACCCATCTGTTTTTCAGAGTGTTGTGAAATATAGCTAGGAAATGTTTATAGCAAAAATACAAAAAATACCACTGAACTTATGTTTCAAAAATATGTCGAAAAACTCATTTTTTTAAACAGCAACCCACAATAGTATATTTCATTAGAAGTCCAGAAAATAGGCTTTTCCCGTGCTATAATGAACGATATTTTTCATTATACCTCTCCGAAAACAAGAAACCATGCAAACAAATCTATATTTTTAGAAACTTTACTTTTAATGAACGAACAAAAACCTATGTCTTTAATTTTTACTAAATGCAATTCTTTAACACGCACTTCATTTTGTAGAATTGTAGTTGATGAAATCGAAGGTACTATATTAGAATTTATTTCTTGGTTTTCCCCAATTAAAATGTTTTCTGGTGTTGATGTTGTGTTTCCTATTCTTGAATGACTAAACAATTTACGAGAAATTTCAATCTTTCGCTTACCGATTCTTCGATGTAGCCTTCAGCCACAGTCGAGGAGTGCCAACCTCCATGTCTTTTTAGAGTAAGCAAATCCTCTCTGCCTTCGACCAATATAGATGCTGAAGATCGTCTTAAGCTGTGTCCAGTATATTCTTCAGGATTTTTTAGGTTCAGATATTCAGCAAAACATCTACCATTGCAATATGCAATAAGTAATCTTCTACTATCCATAGATTAATATATTTACGATAAAAACTGCAAGGATCAAAGGGACATCTTTCCTTTCTAATTGTGAAACTTCTTGATTTGTGATTTTTGCCATTTCAAAGAAATACCACCAAAAAACGGCCATTATCTTCCACAACTTTCAAAGATAAACGAATCAAGTCATCTCTTTGGCATGCACCGTATATACCAAATATTAAAATTACTTGTTAATAACCACTTCTCATCTGGTGCTTCAAGTATGAATTTGGCGACTTGGTCTGTAGTTAATACTTTGGATTTTTTCGGTATGTAACCAACACTGTCGTTTGAGAAATCCAGTAGTTTTCTTTTACCTCCGATTAAAGAACTTATATCTAGATACATAATGGCATGAATTTTATGATCCCGAAAGACTCCCATTCTAAGGAACTTCTTCCCATAAGTTGCTGATTGGCCCATCGGCGTATTCGCGGCCGCTCGTGCACGATCGGCTTCAGTTCGATTATCATAATATCAGTTGACAGTTCGGCCATTAATGTCAATAAATGTTTTTCGTGTTCTCCGACCAAAAACTGGTGAAAAAGTAATTTTATTTTAAGTTGTGATTTGCTTAATACCTAAATAATATTCTCTATTCATATTTACACAGTTTAGTGACAATATATTTTGTGCAAATAAATAGTGTAGTGCTGTGCCGTTTGCAGAAAGCAGTTTAGAAAAGAAGAAAATCGATCGTTCCATAGTCGTAACATGATGAAGTTCAGTTTACAGTTATAAAGTAAATAGCAATTAAATTTTAATATCCTTTCAATACATATTTATCTTACTGTAATATCGTATGCCTACATCACGTTATATAAAGAGCCGGTAATGCAGGAATTGCAATAATTCATTTTAATGAAAATATTTACCATTCTACACATTTTCTACACACACAACGCCACTGTTGCCTATGGGATGTGATGTTCATCTATCCATTTTAATGGACATATAATGTGACTATGTTAGGAGCAAACAAGGTATATAGTGAAAAGATAGCCTGTTATGTATCTAGATATAAGTTCTTTAATCGGAGGCTTTTACTAATAGACAACTTTTTAACATTGAAATTCGACTCCAAATTTTTCCTGTGTGGACGCACAGGAAAATCCCATTTTCCGTGCGCTAAATAGATATGTAAACATAGTATTTTCAGAGAGGTATAATGAAAATTTTATTTCAGTTCATGATTCTTTATTAAAAAGTAATGCAAAACTACTTCCCTATGTTAAAAGAGTTCATTTTTGAGATATTCACACTGTTGTCTCTGAAACAACAAACACCAAAGTGCTACACTCGACGCGCTTTTCGCCAACGATGTTGGCATCATCTGGAGATCATTAAAACTACTAATCATCTCCAGATGATGCTAACATGGTTGGCGAAATGCTAATGGAGTAATAGTATTCAAGTGTAGTGTTCACGTATTTTTCTGTTTGTGGAAACTACTTCAGACGCAGCGTCACACTGAAGGTTCTAGCCCCTCCAGGATTTACTGTTATAACAAAAATCATACGTACGTTTTCACTTATTTTCAAATTTCAGTTTTATTTCACACAAACATTTTTTTAAAGAAATTTGGCATATTCATTTATGTAAAATTCACTTTTTGCAAGCTTTCATGTGTAATTTTTGTTATAATAATGAGATATGTGTTTTTGAAACGTAACTACAGGGTGTTTTTGAAATACATCCATATATTTTAATCTGTGAGTCTTTATGTAATGTAAAGACCAATGCTACTTTTTAAATTTAACAATTCAAAAAAAAAAAAAAAGATTGTAGACTCACTTTTATCCCTCCAATCTCGATGCCTACAACGTTGTTTACTTTTATTACAGCATAGCCAAGGCTGCAGAAATTTGTCAAATTATAAAGAAAATTGAAAACGAATACACAAAGTTGATATTTTATTCAGTTAAGGCAAGTGAAAATGTCCATACTACGTTAAATATTTCACATTCAACACAGAAGGTTGTTAGTCAGGAATACGTATTATCAGGAAACCATCGCTGGTAAAGTATCTATACAAACCTGACGCATTTTCTCCGGCCGACCATAACAAAGATTATTAAAAACGTAAAATACAATTATTGATTATTACAAGCCACGTACGTATTTTGACAACAGTAAACATTACGCTATTGTCATTTGCTGTGCAGCTGTTGGATTTCTCTTTGTGATTTGACATCTGAGTGGCAGCGTGATGAGAATATAGTTCAAGGTTACGTTTGGATTGAATTTTTACCGCATCCTTTTGCAATTTGATGTAGTTAATACCGTGTGTAGTCGCGGCTAGGCATGGGGAGAAGAATTACAACATCGCGCGTGCCAGCTGGCTGAAATGAAATAACAGAGCTGGAATGCTCCATCGACGGACGAATTTACGGCTGACGGTGTTGTCAAATCTCTCGCGCTACGTGAATGTACATGCCTAATGGGAAATTACACGCACGGTATATGTCCAATATTTATTTATTCTTCGTGTTAGAAAGCTCCTGCATCGAAACTGTAAGTTTTTGATATATGAAAATATTTTAGTCGGATAAAGCACAGTGAAAAACCTACATATAATAAATTTCCTAGTGACATTCTTAATAGTTTTAGGTAAATATTTGAAGGTCGTGTTACACACCCTTGAAAGTAACTATCGTTTGGTGTTTTATAATAACTAATTTTATATATAATACTAGCTGACCCGGCAAACGTTCTGCCATATAAATTATAAATTTTTGTCCAAAAAATAAAAATAAAATTTCTGGATAGGGCCACCCTTATCACCTAGGGGTATAAAAAAATAGCCTATGACCTATTCTCAGCCCTACCAAATATACTCCAAAAATTTCATAAAAATCGGTCAAGCTGTTTCGGAGGAGTTCGATAACAAACACTGTGACACGAGATTTTTATATATTAGATGAATCCGTACTTCCACCAATTTTTAAGTGTATTATAAATTAACATTTATGTAATCAGATTCAAAATTTATCATTTGAACAACTATATCTAACTAGTTGGTTAGCATATCGTAATATATAAGATGCATATTTTCTTGTATGCCTCATTTACTCACCGATGTTCTGTTTTTAACTGCCTGTTATTATATTATGTCTGTGCTTTTATCACAATGAACAAAATATACCTTTATCAGGTGTATCTCATTAATGGTATATGTTATGTTTGATTCTAAAAAATAAAAATTATTGTGGATGTACCAGAAGAGTGAGAAAATCATACAGTGGTTTGAGATAACAATATTCATACAGAAGATGTAAAAATTTACAAATGATCACATTTGACTGATTCTGTGCAGGGAGAGTTGTTTTGTCAAATTTATATCAATAATTTAAGTCCAATATGATTAAGTAACGATCTGGTCAAAATTATTTTTTGTATAATAATTATAAAGGGAGGCTTAAAATATTCTCAAAGTTTTTAATACGACTGACTGGGAAATTTTCATGTAAAAGGGTGTTTCTTTTGTATTGAGTAACATTAAAAGCATTCACATTACGTAAACTTCAAATTTGATTAGGTCCTGGAAAAAATTATTTGCTTTCTACAAAAACCCAAATTTTATGTCTTGATCTCAGTATTAATTTTAAATTTCATAATAATTAGTATAATTTCACTGCCATATGAGAGGTTTATATTTTGTTGTAACACACATATTTTAATGCATATTTAAGTTCAATCGCTTTATTTGAACCTTTCGTTCATACAGGCAGAAATTTGTTTGTTATTGAAAAATATAAACATAAGTTCAAGTTGATAATTTTTTAAGATGTCATACAAATTCTAATATTGTAATTATATGTAGAAATAATATAATGCTGTGATGTTACAATTTCTGTATTTATTTGAAACAATATTTTATTATCTAAGTTTTAAAATTTTGTACATTTGGCCTATTTTTTCAAAACGGTATATATGTATAGCCCATAGCTTTTATCTTATATACTATATTTTTTATTTTATATAATGGCTGTACATCTAGTATTGTTAACATTTAAATTAATTGAAGATAAAATTTATATAAACTAGAAGGAAAGACACAGAAGTACAAAGTGTGATGATATATGATTGAAAGAATCGTTAAATTAGGATTTCATAACACCAAGACAAAAAATGTAAAAATGTATACCTTAAACGAAAGTTTAACGTGGACAACAAAGTATATTTTCTCAATTGATGTAGCAAAAGAAATTTTAGTCAGAACCAAGAAGCTGTGTAATATTGTGAATTATTTACATGCCTGTTATGAAATCCACCAAGAAGTCATGTTGTTGTGGAGAATTCTCCAATTTGTGATATTTATCTGAATGTGATTACTGTGTAATAGATTTTAGATTGTTTCAATTGAATACCTACCATAAGTTTTGTTGATGTTTAACCATAGACTTTTAGTGAGATGTTTTAATTTAATTAATCCACTTTCAAATGAATGAATATAGTAGTTTCATGCTATATTGGTAGTTTTTATTCAAATCCTTACCAATTAATTCCTGATACCAATTAGCTCTATGCAAGGTGATGTGACTTGTTAAGGTAAGTTGTTATAGAAGTCATTCGAGATTTCTTGAACCTCTGCTGTTTTAGGATTGAAACCAAAGATAATTCAAATATACAGGTAACCAGTATCAATGACCATCTGGTAAAAATAGTAAGTTAGAAGGCGAAAATTAACAAGCCGGAACTGTACATGACAATAGGCAGGGTGCGACGGGATTGCATCCAAAGACGAGAACGGGTCAAGGGCTGAAGGGACTGAAAAGTGTCTCAAGAGAGAATCATAAAATGCACCGTGTGTGAAAGAAAAACGCTTAGTTATTGTCAACTTTTTCTTACCAATTTGCATTTTTATCAGTTATTGTTAAGTTATTCAAAATATGAAGCTTGTTACAAAACGTTAATTTTAACGATTAAAACGTAATGTAGTGATTATTGTTTTTACACCATAAAAGGACTATTGCTAAACTGGTTTTACAGTATTATTCTGAATAGAAATCGTCAACACTGTCATCCTTGAACCAGCCGCTGTAGTCCGTCTCAGTTAAGAATTCAGTTTACATAAAGATGCATTATAAACATCGAAGATTCATGAGCATGCACTTTTTGGAAACCTTTGGCCATATCTTAGCTAATTTCTACCAGAGATGGCAATGGGTTTTTCCCTCATCGGGAATTTTCTCAAAACATTTTTTTTTAATTTTTCAATTTACCGCCAATTTTAACCCAACTTTTGGACTAAAAGTTCGGTTAGATTAAAAATTTCCCAAAAATGAGTTTTTGGGAGGGTTAAAATGAAAAAAAAAACTTTTTTCAATTCGCCACCAATTTCAACTTTTAGACTAAAAGTTAGGGTAGAACTAAATCAAGAAAAATAGCATTAAAGCTGTTAGACCTACGGCCAAGAGGCAAATAAGTTACCTCATCGGGTACAAAAGGTTTGAGTTTTTGTAGTAAATGTATATGTAGCAAAAAAACGACCGTCTGCCGGGGCTCAATGGTCAACTTCTCATTATGAGAGCTTGTCAAAAAGGCGAAAAAAGTCACTAAAGTTACCTCATTGGGTATATGCTTAAAAACGTAACAATTCACTGGGAAAACCATTACAATTTTTATTTTGTGTGGCAGACGTCAGTATTTGAATGCATACGTAGAGCAGACGCCCGTCGCGACGCCCAAAATTCCGACGTTTCTTAGATCGGCAGACGGTCAACTATAAAGAGCAGACGGTCTAGAAAATGTAACCTGAAAGAATAATGCTAAAGTCAGTACACGGTTTTATTGAGTACATGTTGGGAAATTTGACATTGCACTAGGAAAACTATTTAATTATTATTTTGTCAGACTTCCGTGAATATGTAGGCAAAACAACAAGAAACAACAGCAATACAAAACAATAGTAGTAAATAAAAATAGCAAGGTTTTTTTGTTTTGTTTGATAATAAATCTAAAGAAAAATAACTATTCGTCATCACATGACTCATTAAAACCCTCTTAATTTTCATCATCAATATCCCCTTGCTCCATCCCAGTTTCGCGTACAACTATTTCGTCTAGGTAATTGAGATCCATCAAACCAAATCGGCGAAAACTTATTATCATTTAAATTCCAACCATTTTCTGAGGGGTTATAAAATTTTGGTTGTTTTTCGGTGGCACTATTCCATATAGCATATATTTGATTCGTTCTTTGTACTTTTAAAAGCAATACGTTCTTGCATGGAGGTAACAGAGTACTATCAAGCTTTTTCAAGTTATCGAATGAACTCTGATTTGGATTTGGTTTATAATGAGAATAGAAAATGTCGAATCGAGCTTCATTGACATCACATAATGTGGATTTCCCATACATAGCACAAATTAATTTTTCTACATACGTAATCTGATCTTTGGAAATGCTTTCATTGTTGCCAAATGTACCAAATACTTCCTGCAATTTCTTGTCATTTTTAAGGAGTTCAAAGGGCTTTAGTTTCCCTTTTCTGGAGAAAGCTGCCGTGTAGTCACACCCTGTTAAAGAATGGAATGCTGGTAGAGATTTACAAACATTAAATCCTAGTGCATTGAAAATTGCACCACAAAGAGGCTGATAGCCGAATTATTTACCATTTATCCAAAATAAAAAAAAAACGTAATGTTGTGATTGGAGCCTCTGATACAGACATTCTAATAATTATTTTAGGAAATATGCATCACATTGATCAGTCTGTAAATGTATGGATGGAAGTTGGAATTGTATCCAAAAATACTTGTCGATTTGTAGATGTCAATGCAATTTTCGTATGTAGAAAAATTAATTTGTGCTATGTATGAGAAATCCACATTATGTGATGTCAATGAGGCTCGATTCGACATTTTCTACTTTAATTGTAAACCAAAACCAAATCATAGTCCATTTGACAACTTGATAAAGCTTGATAGTACTATGTTACCTCCATGCAAGAACGTTACTTTTAACGAAATAGTGGTACGCGAAACCGGCATGGAGCAAAGGGATATTGATGATGAAAATTAAGAAGGTTTTAATGATTCATGTGATGACGAAGATGACGAATAGTTATTTTTCTTTAGATTTATTATCAAACAAAACAAAAAACCTTGCTATTTTTATTTACTACTATTGTTTTTTATTGCTGTTGTTTCTTGTATACGAAGTTGTTTTGCCTACATATTCACGGAAGTCTGACAAAATAATAATTGTACTAGTTTTCCTAGTGCATTGTCAAATTTCCGAACATGTACTCAATGAAACCCTGTACCGACTTTGGCATTATTCTTTCAGGTTACATTTTCTAGAGCGTCTGCTCTTTATAGTTAACCGTCTGCCGATCTTTTTGAAAAATATTTATGATCTACATAAAAAGACCTTTGATTTGAACCCAGGTTTGTACAATTGTACATGTACCTCATGAGGTAAGAAACGTCGGAATTTTGGGCGTCGACGGGGTCTGCTCTACGTATGCGTTCAAATACTGACGTCTGCCACACAAAATAAAAATTGTAATGGTTTTCCCAGTAATTGTCAAGTTTTTGAGCATGTACCCAATGAGGTAACTTTAGCAACTTTTTTTGCGTGTTTGACAAGCTCTCATAATGAAAAGTTGACCATTGAATCTTTCAACTTTATCTAGAATAGATATTCTCGATGCATTGTTTTTGAGTAAAACATTCTTCAAAGGATATAACGAAAAAGTCATAACTTCAAAATGCTGTATCTTCCTAAATTTTAATCGAAAATAGTGCTATGTCTCAAATTAATGGATATTTCATAAACTTTCAAAAAGATATCTTGACATTTTTCACACAAATGCCTATTTTTTGAGGTATTTCGCATTTCATCTCTTTTCGGCTTAAAATTTTTTGACGTTTTGTGGTTCTTAACACGCTGACTACGTCGGACCAAAGGGCATAGCCGGGTAAGCATGGTGTGACTGCCCCCAAGCGTCTGGCGCTTATATTTGTGCAGTAGGAAGCAATCTTGGAAAGTAGCAATTTCACAAAATATTAGCCCGAAAAATTGATCGGTTTGGGGTGAGTAAGGGAGGGTTGATTTTAGCAAAACTATTTTTTTTCTAAGAAACGGCGCATTCAATCGTTTTGTAAAAAATATATGTTAAAGACCTACTGAGAAAGTACTAAATAAAAAATCATGCTCAAATTCCGAAAACAGATACAGTAAAAAAAACATATATTATTTTCAAATTTTTTTTAGGGTAACTTATCCCCGGGGTACCAGCCTGAATTTTTTTCTGTAGCATGTCTGGGGACTCACTTATGTTATGTTTTTTTCCCAGTCTTGTGCGAAGATTACGCCATACTTAAAAAAAATGCCGAAGTGTGCAGTGTCGTATGCATATTTTGTCAACAATTAACCCCTTGCACGTAAAGAAAGCCAAAATGCAAAGTAAATATGGATACCTGAGTAGTGTACACATACTAGTGATTAGTGATTATGGAAATGGTGAACGTTGTAAGAGAAACCAATATAACGCTGCAACTCTGACAGTTAATTAGGTGATCAATAGAGTTTAACTCTCTTGCGCCGCAAAAATCAGTTTATGGCCGGAATGTTAAATATCATTAAGGGTAAAAACTAAAGTCAGCGGTACTATCGATATTACCGTCGGCGGGGATAAGAGCTTGGTCTTAACAGTCATGTGTTGTTAATAATTTGCAGCACTAAATCGTAGCATTACTAACCTGTGATGGATATGGATGTTAATCTTCCTCACTGTCATCTGCAATCACTGCACTCATGCTATCCTTCTGAAACAATAGAGAAAGAACTTCCGCCGGTTTAGGTATGCTTGATAGATTTCGTCCTTGCGAAAGATAATGCACGACCGCAGCTACATGGGAACAACATCCAACAGTTCGATTCCCACTGGCACATTCAAAGAAATTGCAAAACTGTCTTTTGTAGATATTTCCAGCAAAGATGTACTGGACTTCCCAGAAATTACGGATTTAAAACTGTTTTTTACCGGATCGTATCAATATAAACAAACGATTTCGTACCTCGAAGTCATAAATGAAGACGGAACACTTAATCTTCAGTACGCTAAGGACCAGTCCAATGTACTCAAAATACAAGTTTGTTCACGTCACATCAAAACGAAGGTTTACCAATGTTTCCTCGACTATATTCCCCACAGTGTCGGCGTTAGAAGACATTTCTGTGAATGTGCCAATGGGTATCAAACTGTTGGATGTTGTTCCCATGTAGCTGCTGTCGTGTATTACCTTTCATACGGATGATATCTAGCAAGCATACCTAAACCGGCAGAAGTTCTCTCCCTATTGTTCCAGAAGGATAGCATGAGTACAGTGATTGCACATGACAGTGAGGAAGATTAACATCTATATCCTTCTCAGGTTAGTAATGCTACGATTTAGTGCTGCAAATTGTTAACAACCAAGCTCTTATCCCCGCCGACGGTAATATGTGAATAATGACAGTCTTTGACAAGGTACTCCATAGTACCGCTGATTTTAGGTTTTACCCTTAATAATATTTAACATTACGGCTATAAACTGATTTTTGCGGCGCAAGAGTCAACTCTATTGAGCACCTAATTAACTGTCAGCGTTGCAGCTTTATGTTGGTTTCTCTTACAACGTTCACCATCTCCATAATCACTAGTCACTAATATGTATACACTACTCAGATATCCATATTTACTTTGCAGTTTGGCCTTTTTTACTTGCAAGGAGTTAATTGTCCACAAAATACGCATACGGCACTGCACACTTCGGCATTTTTTTGAAGTATGGCGTAATCTTCGGACAAGACTGGGAAAAAAATATAACATAAGTGAGTCCATAGACATGCTACAGAAAAAAATTCAGGCTGGTACCCCAGGGATAAGTTACCCTAAAAAAAATTTGAAAATAATATATATGTTTTTTTTACTGTATCTGTTTTCGGAATTTGAGCATGATTTTTTATTTAGTACTTTCTCAGTAGGTCTTTAACATATATTTTTTACAAAATGATTGAATGCGCCGTTTATTAGAAAAAAAATAGTTTTGCTAAAATCAACCCTCCCTTACTCACCCCAAACCGGTCCTTTTTTCGGGCTAATATTTTGTGAAATTGCTACTTTCCAAGATTGCTTCCTACTGCACAAATATAAGCGCCAGACGCTTGGGGGCAGTCACACCATGCTTACCCAGCTATGCCCTTTCGCGGCTCGACTGTGTATTATATTTAGACACACGGCGCCTCTGACCTGCTTGGTGTGTATAATTTATACTCACATGGCAGTCAACATGTTAAAAGAGTAAATAAAATTCCTGTAAAATTTCGTTGTCCCTCTAATTTTTTTCTTTATATTTCCTATTTGTATCGAACCAATTCATTTAAATTAAGTACAAATCTCAGGCATTTTTTTTTAATTGAATACAAACTTGAATCAAATATCTCATGCAATCGAAAGGAAAGGAATGTTACAAGTCAACTTAATACATTATATACTTTATTGAATCATAAAAATTCATTGTAAAAAAAGTTTTTAAAAAGTATAATAAAAACAATAAATAAAACACAGTCTTCGTAGTTGGTTTGGAGATAATCGCTCACCGCACATGTTTTTTTGCATGAGACATCATTGTTGATCTTGATACAAATGTTTTTCCACAAGTTTCACAAGCATATGGTCGTTCACCAGTATGGAGACGTTTGTGAATTGCCATTGGTGTAAACTGAGTGAAAGTTTGCCCGCAAAGATCACAGCTGCAAAAAATGAGTAATAAAAATGTAAACGCGTTTCATTAGAAATATGTCGATGAGTTATATTTTGTAAATATCTTAAACTATATATACAGGTCTCAGCAGTCAACTACTGGTATAAAACGAATTTATGGGTAACTAAACATTCATATCCAAGGAGCAAACTGAATGTTGGGGGCTGACCAAGTCAATCATGGAAACGGCAACATACACAGTGCTAAGTACGTTATGTATATATAAATTGATTCCGCTTTGAGCAACAGAAGTGTATAAACATTTCTATTGTAACAGAATGCATTGTTTATTCTAACAAAATGAATATTTATTAGGTTATTGAAAGAATTCAAATAACTGAGTGGTATTATGGTGGCCGTCCAATATGTGGAGTTAAAGAACTATTTTGAAAAACATAGGTGCGTCTCTCACAGAAGACAAAAAAAATCTGTCCCGGAAAATAATTTATACTTCCAGGAAAATAGGGTTAATATCTTGAAGGATTGCAGTTGAAAATTGTAAACGCATTCCAAGAGATTTACCCGATATGTTGTTAAATGTTATAGACTTAGAGCTAGCGACGGATTTGGTCGTAATAGTTTAAAATTTGTTTTATTTTTTTTTCCCTTCGAGAGTAAGGGGTGGCTAATATCTGGCCACGCTCAAATATAAGACCAGCCATTCTCTATTCAATACCTTTACGAGGGTCTTTCTACTCATCTCCAAGCTTAAGTTTGTTGATATACTTTAACTAAATCCGTCACTAGCTCTTCCTCTATTAGAAAAAGTAATAATAATAATAATAAAAGTACTCTATTGGTAAAACCAAATAGCTATCAACCAATATTTGTTGGCTCAAGAAGAGGAGTCTGTTGATTTGAACATTTATTATAATTCATTTTCTTTTCGTTTTTTAAAACCTTTTGATTTTGTTACCTTAAAAATGTGTTTTGATAAAAAAACATTCTTTTATACACTTCTTAGGGACGAGTCATCCGGCCCTTATTAAACTTTATGGAAAAAATTAGTTCCCAAGCGCTCCTATTGATGGTACACATGAGCATTAATTTGGGGAATTGTGACTGGTTGAGGTTTAGCCCAGTAAAATAATCTCTCTTGGCATATAAGGAAATTTCTGGCGCCCCACAGTAAATAATTTGATAATATCGTCAAAATATACCCAAAATTGACTAAACTGAAAGGTTTAATAGGAATTGTTTTAAGATTTTGCAGGTCAGAATTAATTTTAGTCACTTTGTAGCAGCACCTTTCTACGAAATTTAAAAAAAAATGTTAGCTTTCGTTGTGAATTCAGTTGTCGAGCGAATTTTGTCCGAAAAAAATCCATAATTTCTCACTGTGCATCCATTCATTGGAGAAGTTAAATGGAAATGTTAGCGTAATGGATGTTTAAGCTATTCGTGTATTATTAAAAGTGAATAATTAAATTTTGGTCAAGAAATTTTATATCATAAGTTCATAAACGCTCTGTATAGTATGTTGTACATCTTACCTATATGGTCTTTCTCCGGTATGAGATCTTCTGTGACACCGCAACGCATCCCTTCTGGCAAAAGCTTTGCCACACATTTCACACACATAAGATTTTTCACCTGTGTGCATTGTTGAGTGTATTTTAAGATCAACTCTAGTAAGGAATCCTTTCCCACAAACCTAAAACAATCTGATTATACACCATGCATATTATTGTATACAGTGTCCCATTATTTTGTTTTTAAGGCATATCTCTGTTATTTTAGAAGATAAAAAAATTAACCAAAAAATATTGTGAAACATCCAGGAATTCTTCAGATTACCCCCTAAAAACCATCTTGCTTCTTACGATCCTTGAGAAACCACTCCCAACTTTTTTTTTCAAATTGCACCCATAAAATTTTAATGATAACAACTTTATTCCCAAGAAACTATACAGTTTATGATTAGGGATTAACATAATACACACATATAAATATAAACAAACTACAAACAAAATATGTGGACAGGGTGGACCATTATAATAGGTCATAGTTCAAAGGTAGATTCTTTGGATCAAAATATGAGGATATAACCAAACATGCTTTAGTAAATTGTTGCTGTGTTTTTAAGCTAAGAAACAGTACTTTGCTGGGTAGGAAGGTTTTTTGCTATGTATTATGTGCAATTTTAGAAGGGATATGGATCTGAAATATTTGAATAGACTATGAAATCATTTCATAGATAATGCCTGGTCAAAGTGTTAGTCGTGATGCGCTAAATTGTTTTATGGTTTTTTTGCCAAAATAATTTAGGTGTACAGTCAAAATTGAATCGCTATTCTGATAGCATTTTTTCTTTACTTTCCGAATCCGCTAATAGTTTTTCAGAAATGTGATAGAAAAATGTACTTTTTGTCAAAAATGAGGACAGATTTTTTTCAGAGTATGGCCCTGGATTTTTCAAAACGAAGTAGACCATTCTGACAAGTCCCAGCTGAGGAATGTTACTGACAAATTTCATTCCATTACATTAAACCGTTTCAGAGAATTTTGAATTTTCAGACCAAATGCATAAAACATCCTTTATCTTCTTAACCAGTGGCCAAAAATTTTTTTCGTTGGTGATCTAGATTCACTTTGAAGTGCTCTAGCTGCCATTAGGCTATGGCACATTCCTCGCGAATCACCCTGTATATTGATAGTAGAGGACATATTCAGCAAGTGAGTTGAAGCAAAGGCGTTTACACAAGTTAGCGGAAAAACGATAGCCAAATTTCTCAAAGAAAAGATCATGAGAAGAGATATGGTGTTCCTAGAGCCATAATATCTGACCAAGGAGGTCACTTTAATTCTGGATTCTTCATACCAGCTTACCATCAACAGGCTAATCCGATAGAAAGAAGAGTGCAAGAGGCAAAGAAAGTTCTGAAAACCCGAATGTACGGCTTATCAAACGATGTAATGGGATATGTTATGATAGGTTATATGAATGGCATGTATATTAAGGACTAGGAAGAACGCCTCTGCAGGACATATACCCAGTGTCACCTACAAATGTCAGAGTTTTTTTTTCACTAAATGGGCACTATAACACTGAGAATTATTATTTGAAATTTGTCAGACAGTTGGAAACAAATATCTTGAAGTTTAAAATTCAACAATAGTTCAACATATACCAAGATTGAACACTAGTCATCAACAAACCGACACTTCAGCCAAAGTGATCCTAACCTATATACCTTTTCCAAGGTAAGTTAATATGTTCTCTACCTGGTAAAGAGGAATATTAGAAAGTTGACGATTTTGGGTTGCCATTTTTTATTTTAGCTCACTGTGCACGTGCAAAACCTTAAATACAACTCATTTCATTATTTTATATGTGCACGATATTAGGTAATGAGGTTCAATTAACTAAACGATGCGTGAGGGTGAAATATTATTTTACATTTTTTTTTTTGAGAGGTGCAATTTGAAAAAAAAAGTTGGGGGCAGTTTCTTAGCCCTTTCGTGCCCGGTTCCGGACAAACATGCAAATGCGTCAATGTGCCAGACAGATCAGAACCGATAATACATGCAAACATGGAGGCATAGTTTAGAACTAGAGTCGAACGAACTCGCTTTAAAATAGCATATTTATTAGAAAAATAAAGTACATTGATCACACCTACATTTACATTCTTTTTTTTTTTTTTTAATACGTACTAGTTTTAACTTTTGACCGTAGTTTTACGCGAAATATAATTGGATCCAAAAAATACTTGGCAGATGAAGATTTTCTCGATATTCTGATGAACAGTGACGACGAGAATGAGTGTTTTGATGACAATGTAGATGGAATTTAGGTACCGAAACCGTACGAACATATACACACCTCCCGTCGTGGTCCGACGGATAAAACACTCTGAACAAATGCGGTCCTGAAAGGGTTAAGGGTTGTAAAAAGCAAAACAGTTTTAAAGGGGTAATCTGAAGGACTCTTGGATGTATTTCACAATCTTCTCATATAACAGAGATATGGCTTGTAAACGAAATTGTGGGATACCCTATATAAACTTTATAGGCCATATTCATCAGCACAGTAGGAAAATTGTGTTGGTTCACTTTTGTCAAACGCTAATCAGTTTTGTGATGTTTGTAGTGTTTTTGTATATTTTGTTGTATTTGAGTATGTGCATATGTCGATATAAAACGAAACTATTTATTAGTATTACGTCAGTATAGTTGAGATCAGAGACGGGCACATGACACGATTTTAATCATGTCACATTGTGTCACGACATGACACGACGTGATCAAAAATTATTCGCACGTGAGCGTGCGTGAATTAGCAATAGGTGCGTGACGTGATTTTCATCGTGTCACATTTGGTCACGCCATCACAGTAAACGTGAGTTTATTGGCAGCTCCAGACGTGATGTGTATACATTCACCAAATTCCTCATGAGCATGCGTTAGTCTACTTCAATATATAAGTTTTGTGAGTGAGTGTGCGTAAGCAAAATCTTAAAGTCGTGAGTATGTGTGAGCTTGAGTCAATAGTGACTCACGTGCCCATTTCTAGTTGAGATCCATGCACGACCAACATTATCAATTGATTAGAGTGACAATTGTGATTTCAAAAGCAGGGCCTTTTAGCTGAAATGCTGATGGTCAGCAGGCCCGGCCAGGACAGGCAGGCAAAAGGAAAAATGCCCGATGGGCCGGCAGCTTACAGGGCCACCGAGAACCCGCAAAAAAATCTTTGTAAGCAATTACGAATATAAAATGCAAATGTAAAAGTGCAGTAAGTAAATCAAAAAATGAGATGTGTAAAAATTGTTTTTACTGCATTATAAGTTGATATAAAAATTATGCTGTTTTTTGTACTCATTATATTTGCAAAAAAATGGGTGGGGCTGGGACCAGTCAAAGAAGTTACCCGATAGCAGAATGGTTTCCAGTCCGGACCTGATGGTCAGTAATAAATTGTAGAAATAAAAAATAAAGTGCAACCTTATAATTAAAATAATTCAGAAAAAGAAGTACCTCACACATAAAGGGTTTTTCTCCTGTATGTATCCTTAAATGCGTTTGTAAATAACTTTTTGAAACAAACATTTTACTACAAATTTTGCACGAATATTTTCTATTATCTAATCCAGAGTGTACTTTCTGATGTGCTCTGCATAAACCTAAAACAAAACAAAAAAAAAGTCTTTCCATTATCCAATCTTAATACAATTTTATTATCAAATATAATTAGAGATGGCAATGGGTTCCCTCATCTGTTTTTCAATGATTCCTTCAATGGTTTTTTCCTACTAGGTATATAAATGAAAAAAAAAAAAACGGTTTTTTCCCATTTTTTTAATTTGCCGCCAATTCTAACCTAACCTTTAGACTCAGTCCTCAAAAATTAGTTATTTCATCATTTGGCGTGGGTGTGACTTTTTTCCAAATACCTAATAGTGCTACTAATGCTAATGCTAATAAATAGTCATTAAAAATATACTGAAAGGAATTGTTTTAAAATATGGCAAGAACTAAATTCGTTATTTGGTTTTGTTTTAATAAATTTACTACTATTAATAAACAGGGTAAGATTGGTAATAAAAAATATGCCCATGCATTTATTGCAAAAAAAGAATGCAAAAAAATATTTTCTCAGAGAAAAAACTAGGGTTTTTTCCCAGGAAAAAATCCAAAAAACTGATCTAGAAGGAGCGCAAATCTAAATTTAATTTTTTTTTTCATCTCTATAAATAAGTTTCCCTAATGTATAGTAAAAAAAAAATTGTCTTAAAACTATAAGAAATTGAAGATACAATTATTGTCTATATTGAATAACTTATCTTAAGATATGATCACATTTAATTACTTCCACATCCAGTGGAAGTATAGTAACGACAAAAAAATTTTTTTAAATTTTTATTGTTCAAATACGCTTAGAATGTTACGAAACGTCGAAATTTTAAGTTTGAACGAAAAAAAAATTTCTGTCTGTCGGTCTGTCTGTAACTTTTTTTGTGCGCACGTTTACTCTGGAACCGTTTGAGATATTGACTTGAAATTTGGTACACATATGTACTTTAACGAGATCTAGAACTAGATTATATTTTCATCTTGTTCCGTCGAAGGGTTGGGGGATATATTGGGGTAAATTTGGGGAAAATAGGTAAATCAAGCAGGTAAGAGTCCATAATATTGGTATTTAGTAAATACAAGAGAAGCTAAGGTCCCAAAAAAAGTTTTGGCATTAGCCACCCCCATTACCACCCCCACCCCATTATTAAAGGGGATGAAAAAAAATTGTGATTTAGTGTGTGTACAAGAACCAGAAACCTCAAAATATTTTTTTACTTCATCCACCCCAACTACCACCCCACCCGCTACCGATGTGGGGTATCGTTTTATGGGTTTTTGGTGTAGAGGATTTCAAATATTATATTATTAAAGTTCCATAAACAATTATTTCCACATACAAATTTTTTTCGTTGTGAGTGACTTGGATAAAAAATTTGGATGTGGAAGTAGTGATTCCTTGGGCAGCGGTTTTTTTTAGAGAGCATTACTTATTTTATCAAATTTATGGTACTAATTACCCATATCTCCGTCACTGGTTAATTGTAAAGCATCACAAATTTGGTTTAAATAATGCACTAATAATGACAATACAAGAAAAATTCGATATATTTTTTTGAAATTTCGATCCAGTAACTAACTTCAAAAGGAAGAATTTTTGGTCACCTGTTTATAGCATTCTTAAAATTAACTAAGAAATAACACTCTGAAGTATTTTAACGTACTTATACTTTTCTTACCTTTTGTTATAAAACCTCTACCACAAATATCACACATGTACGGTTTTACACCTAAATGCCTGTTAGTATGATCCAAGAGAGATTGTTTCGTTTTAAAATTCTGACCACAGGTAGTACAAGGGTAAGGTTTGATATCGGAATGCACCCTCTGATGTACCATCAGATAACTCTTACACTGGAAACCTTTTCCACAAGTTGGGCAGGAAAAATCATACTGACCTGAAAATAACACATAGAAATTCATTACCCAAGGAAATAAAAAAGATTTTATTTTGTACCAAATGTTGATTGTTGAGAATCTAGAGGTCAATAATACGACATTATTACATACATTTTTAATTCTTTCTTTTTTAGACCAAGAATAATCGCTAAAATAAAAAGTTTTTTTTTAAACTTACTCCGTAGGTATATAAATTTAATTTGCTTTAGGCGAGTTATGTGTGCAGTAGTTTGTGTAAAACATTTCTAGGAGGCTTCCCTAATAAAAATGATTAGTTCTAGACATCTGTGTTATTCTATGAAGCTTCTTGGTGCTGATATAGTGGTTGGAGCTGGTGAATAGGTGGAACAGTTTGTTCTGTGTGGTCTGAATTCTTTTGTGTTACATGTCAGACACCACATTCGAGACCAAGCAGCCATACGAGAGTATATATATGTCGACCTTGTAAAATTTATAACTGATCATCAGCTTGTTCCGCCTATTAACCAGCGGATATAATCTTCTGAGCGCTGCATAGGCTGTATTGATTGCTAATATTAGATGAAGACCAGAGCACAGTCTAGGTAAACCCCCATATACTTAACTACTGTGCAGTGAAAAGCAGAGTAGTCCCAATTTGTAAAATGAGGGGTTCCCAAGAGTTAGTATTGGGTGCCCTGCTTTTCATAATCTCTATAAATCATAGTCCAATTAAATAAGTCGGCAAATCAAAATTTTGAGGTAAATACTTGAATTTTTACTTACTTTGATGTATTAGAACACGATTAATGAAAGAAATTTTTTTCTGAACCCCCGGGAAGGGGTGAAAAAAAATAAAATAAAGCGTTTTTTCAAAATTAGTCAAAATGTGTAAAAGCTAGTAAAAAAAGTTTCAAACAAAAATTGTAAAGCATGAAATTTTATATAAAAATGATCTCTAGACTTTTTTTGGTATTACTAAAATTAACGGAGTTAGACTGGTTAGAAATTAAGGGATGGTATGTACAAATTTAAAAAATCATAGCGTGCTGAAAAGTTAATGAATTAAAATTTTTTTTTTTCTATTTACTCAGAAAAATATAAACATTCGTTTCAGAGAAATGGATTTTTTTTGAAATGGTTAATAAAAAAGTTATAAAAATTTTAATTTTTTTATTTTCAATTAAAACCACTTTGAACGGTGAAACGAAATTTTTTTTATACCATTCTGTTCATTATTTAATATATTGAACATTTGCTTTTGAAATTTTTTTTTACCCATCATTTTCGAGCAGGTATGAATTTATTTACCTGTTTAATTTTTTTCCAAACGTAAGACACTGCTCTTGTGACGTCACGATAACTGAAAAGAAATAAAGAATGCGTACGACAAAGATAAAATGGTTTCGTAGCTGCTGCGTTGCGTACAAGACGCGTATATGTCACATCTAAACTGCCGTCATAAGTCATAAGGAGAATAGCCCATCTGTAAATTGTCGGTTGGCGAGGAAAGTAACAAAGGCGTTTGTTTTTTTCCCAACTAGTAAATATTAATTAAGAAAATCATGTAGCTGCTTTTTATCCACTTATGTTTTTGTACTTTATAATTTTTTAATAATATTTTTAACTGCAGAACTCTTGCTCTTGCTCATATATTATTAGAATCTCATTTATGACAAATATCTAGATGCTGCTTTTCACCTTATGACGGCAGTAAGGGCATCTGCGAGTGACGTCACAACTAACCTCAAAAATATGTGTTTCTTAAGATTTAAGAGTATTACGCAACTATTATTAAAATTTCTGCCTGGTTCCCGTATTTTCAACTAAAATCTAGTTCAGTGTAATGTTTATGAAGTTCTAAATACTTTATCCCAATAAAATAGGACTCTTTTTGTAGGTTGGAAATCTAACCTGTAATTAGCAGTCTATTTCTATTAGTCAACAATATTGAAAAATGATTTACGCGAATTTTTAAATATTTGCTTAGAGCCAGTACCGGTTCCAAGCTAAAAATGCGTATACAAACATTAAAAATGAGAATAAACTTGAAAAACTTAAAATTTAAGGTTATGTTGGTTACATGATGCAGATGCCCGATATGTCAATGCAGCGGTTGTGAATGTTTTGGTAAATAAATGCTCTTACAAATTGTTAACAAAATTTTTAATTGTTGTCAAGTATAATAAGAGTGTATTGCGAAATCTACATACTTGTACACGCTTCGTTTTATGTACATTTTGGTTATAGGTATTAGACACGTGGAATTTTGTTTACGTGATCTAAATATTTTTAAAATTAATCTTTGAATTGTAGTGAAAGAAATTATATTACTGTTAACACTTGCTGATTTCTACTAAATTTAGAATTATTTGTTTGACATTATTGATATAAATTAAAAATAAAGTACAAAATACAATTTTTTTTTGCGAGAAAATTTTGCACGAATTATTGGAGTATTGGAAATAATTGTTTGAAACATTGTTTTAAATTAGTCGAAATTCGCGTACTTTAACCAAGGTTGCAAAAAATGTTTTTTTTTATGCATTTTCCATTAAATTAATAAACTAATCCGTAATGTAGAAGTAAAAATTATTTGCAAAAATGAATATTTGCAATAGTGAAAATTATTTTTTTTTCCACATTAACAATTGAAATAATTCTTCTTCTTAATTTCAAAAAAAAATGGCAATTACAAATATTTACATTACTTATTTTCTTAACTTACAAAATTTCAATTATTTTAATTTATTATTTTTTAAGACCATAAGAAATTATAAAAATTATTATAATTGTATACATATTTTAAAAATTGTGTACTCAGAAATATATTAATCAACACATTTTTTTTTGGATCATTAATTTCAATTTTGAATGAAAAAAAATGACATTAAAAAAAATGATCAATACATTTCCATTAAAATAAATCATTGATATTATTCTATGCCTAATCTAAATAAAAATAAACAGTTTAAAAAATAAAATTGGATAAATTAAATAATAAATAATTGAACCATTTTTTGGATGGATGGATAATGACAATTGGAAGAAAATAATTCATTCTTAAAACAAAATGTATGATCCATTCTATATTAAATTAATCTTATGAAAAGTTAAAATAGGAATTACTAAAAACAAATTTGTTAACAATTTTTAGGAGCATTTGTTCACCAACCACCGCTGCATTGAGATATATAGACTAGTTCACAAGTTCGAAGCCGCGTTAATGCTTAATAAAGCTCGTGAACATATGAGTGAGGGCTCATTGGATTCGGAATGACACCTAGAAAAATGTGCAAAAGTTTCAAACCCGCATATAAACAATTGCAAAAGTTACAAACAAATGAAGATTGAAAAAATAACGAGTTTCGTTTTTTGCAAATAACTCGAAAACTATTAATATTTAAGAAAATTTAAAGGAAGCTTTTTAAAGAGGAATGAATTTCAAATAAAAAAAGTCCGAACTCCCGAAACTCTATGTCTATTATTAATAATTTCAATTTAATGTTGAAAATGGAGCTCTGCGCGGCGAACACTAAGTGGTTACGATGCTCTGAAACCGGCCGTAATAAGTAAAAATATTTTTCATGTTATTAAATATTAATTTAAAAAATTTAAAAAAATTATGGTATTATTTAGACACTTAAAGGAGCAATATCCCGTTGGAAAAAAATTGTTTCACCGATTTTTCATAAAATGAGCCTATTGTTGTTTTGAGTTTTGCTCGAAAACTATGCATTTTTCCTATAAACACGTCAATAGAAAAGTTGTTGAGAATTAAATTTCCAATCGAAATGGCACCTTCAGAAGTAAAATTTTTTTTTTACAAAAACGCCCAGAAAACAAAACAAAAAAAAACGAAAAAATGCAAAATTTTTTATTTTTTAAAATTTTAGCCTGTAACTTTTTTCGGGTACATTTAGGCATAGACATTGCTGCATAAAAAAAAGCTGGCGTTTTACCGTTAAAATGATTATTAACGGGTAAAACGTCAGCTTTTTTTATGCAGAATATCTAAATGTACCCGAAAAAAAGTTAAGGCTAAAACAAACAAAAAAATGCATTTTCCGTTTTTTTTTGTTTTGTTTTCTGGTCATATTTTTGTAAAAAAAAAATTGACTTCTGAAGGTACCACTTCGATTGGAAATTTAATTCTTTACAACTTTTCTATTGGCGCGTTTATAGGAAAAATGCATAGTTTTCCAGTAAAACTCAAAAATGTGAAAAGTGGACCTTTTTATTTCGATCTCAAAAACGCACCCCTTTAAATGGTAGCACTCAGCGGTTTTCTCATATTTTGGGGTCAATTGAACATAAGAAACAGTAAAAATCCTTTAATGTTTTAGTTCCTTTCAACACTCTTTTTTTGGACATAGACAATAGCCTAAAAATATTGTGATTAAAAATTTAAAAAAATTCTTTAAAATTTTTTTTTAATTGTTTATAATATATTGTTCCATTGTTTCATTATTTAAATAAATTATTAAGAAAAAAATTCATTCTTAAACTGTATTATTTGCAATTCTCTACAAGATGGAAAAAAGAAAAAAAAATTATTGTTAATTTATTTGTTTATTTAATAAACAATTTGTTATTAACAATCGCCGAATGTGTTTATATTCTTTTTAGATAGAAAAAAAAAATAACAAAAACAAGCGTATACATAAACATGTTAAATTTATTTTTCTTTTTACATGTTTATGTATACGGTTGTTTTTGTTTTTTTTCTATTTAAAAACATTCGGCGATTGTTAATAACAAATTGTTTATCAAATAAACAAATAAATTAACAAAAATGTTTCTGTTTTTCGTCTTGTAGAGAATTGCAAATAATAAATTTTAAGAATACATTTTTTTCTTAATAATTTGTTTAAATAATGAAAAAAAGAAAAACGTTATGATAAACAATTAAAAAAAAATTTTAAGACATTTTTTTAATTTTTAATCACAATACTGTATTCGCGAAAATCAAACAAATGTAGGGATTTACCTTCGATACACACAAATTCACCAATATGTGACAGCGATTTATATATCATGACAAATTTCCCCTGTTACTTTGCTAAACTTTTCCTTATACGTGAATTCCTTTGTATCGAAGGTAAATCCCTACTGGGTTCATTTGTTTGATTTTCGCGAATTTGCCATAAAATGGCAACAAAATTTTTATAGGGTCTCCATGAAGCGAAATAATTTTAGTGGCTTTTGTTTAACAATTATCCGACTTGATAAACGTAAACTCTAAAAAAAATTCGTTAATTAACAATAGGCTCATTTTATGGAAAATCGGTGAAACAATTTTTTTTCAACGGGATATTCGCTTACTCACAACAACTGCCTTATATGTGCATGAGACAATAAAATTTATAGTCCAGAACAAGGGTTCATTTATAGGTAACCAAAGGGCAAATAATTATAACACAAAAACAAAAGACAAAACTAAATTCAGCTTCATTCAAAAAAATGTGCATAACAACCTAATTAAAATTTGGAATAAAATACCCTTACAAAAAAGAAGTTTGCCAGGAGGAATTTTGTTGAAATACGTGAAAGAATATCTATTGGACAATCCATTTTATAATATGGTCATTTTGGACATTTTATATGTTTTTGTTTTTATCTTGTACTATATACACTTTACATGTTTTATATGTTTTTATATTATGTACTCCTTATAGACAATAAGTTACTTTGTTTTATAAACTTAACGACATGTTCTATACCCACTGAGGGTTGTTAAAAACGGAACAAATAAACTATTCTATTCTATTCTATTCTATTGTTCCGTTAAGTGTCTAAATAATACCATAATTTTAAAAAAATTTTAAATTAATATTTGATAACATAAAAAAATATTTTTACTTATTACGGCCGATTTCAGAGCATCGTAACGGCTTAGTGTTCGCCGCGCAGAGCGCAGAGATCTTTGTCGTATGCATTCTTTATTTCTTTTCAGTTAACATGACGTCACAAGAGCAGTGTCTTACGTTTGAAAAAAACTAAGCAAGTAAATAAATTCATACCTTCTTGAAAATGAAAGGTAAAAAAAAATTTCAAAAGTAAATGTTCAATATTTTAAATAATGAACAGAATGGTATAAAAAAAAATTTAGTTTCACCGTTCAAAGTGGTTTTAATTGAAAATAAAAAAATTAAAATTTATATAACTTTTTTATTAACAATTTAAAAAAAAATCCATTTCTCTGAAACGAATGTTTCTATTTTTCTGAGTGAATAGAAAAAATTTTTTTTAAATTCATTAACTTTTCAGCACGCTATGATTTTTTAAAGTTGTACATATCATCCCTTAATTTCTAACCAGCCTAACTCCGTTAATTTTAGTAATACCAAAAAAAGTCTGGAGATCATTTTTATATAAAATTTCATGCTTTACAATTTTTGTTTGAAACTTTTTTTACTAGCTTTTACACATTTTGAGTAATTTTGAAAAACACTTTATTTTATTTTTTTTCATCCCTTCCCGGGGGTTCAGAAAAAAATTTCTTTCATTAATCGTGTTCTAATACATCAAAGTAAGTTATATCAAAAATTCAAGTATTTACCTCAAAATTTTGATTTGCCGACTTATTTAATTGGACTATCATCTAGGAAACATTTTTAATAAAAATGTAGCTGCAGTTATGTATGCTAACGATACATTTGGTGTGAGGGTTAAAAAAGAAAGAGCATTCAATGTCCATTAATAAATAATCTTATATTGTCTGTACCTGTATGTTTGGCCTCATGCTGAGCCAATCCAATTTTCGACCTAAATGCTTTCTCACAAGATTTACACTTGTATGGCTTTTCTCCGGTATGCTTTCGCATGTGCTCTGCTAATTTATAATTTGTCTTATATGTTTTACCACATTCTTTGCAGACTTTTGGAGACCATTTTTTTCTTTTATTATCTGGATTAGATTCAGTTGGATTTCCAGGATCATCCAGTTCCTCCTCCTCCTCTATTTGACTATTATCACATTCACCTTCACTATCATCAGTATTACTGTCTGTTTTTAGGCTATTTTCATCTCGCACAGGTACAGTCGCTCTTTTCAGTCTTGTTTTTACGGGCTAGAAAATATAATATTCAAAGGGAGTTCTTTAAACAAGAATTAAATGAACTGCATGTCATTTATGTTTTAACTGAAATAAATTGGTCATAAAACAACCTTCAGTTTCATACAAATATGTTGAGTAAATTTAACTATATCTATAATAACACAAAGGCTGTTATTCAATTTTTTTTTTAAATTTAGTTAGCAACATTTATAAAAATAGTAAATGTTGAGTACTTTTATTTTTTTATTGTTATAGTTATTCTATAACATTAAAAAGCAGAATTTACATATACTGTGGGTAAAAATACATAAAAATAAACAATAGAATAGGCATAGTTAATGATTATTTAAATATTTATTTTTAAGTGGTACATCTAATGTTAAATACATTCTAAACAATAAATAAAATGAAAAAAAAAAACAATGTATAATAATATTATATTCGTCATATGTAGGTATTTCTAAATAAGGGATCTTTGGTAATATTTTAAAACAATAATTTTTTGTTTTTTTAATATTAACAAAGACAAAAGAAAAATAGTATACCAATGCCAAATGATAAAATTCTCATTGAGAGAAATATCCCTTTGCCAATACTGCTGGTAAGAGAATGGATTCTACTAAGGAGAAATTCCCACAATACTGCATTCGACTCACTAAGTGATGCAGTGAAGAGGCGCGGAGTCGAAAAGTCAACAAGATGGATCGACTCAGCGCTTAGAACTAGAAAAATTCAGTCCACACTAGGATCCACAACAGAAGAGGTGTCCGTGACCAGAGGATTGAGTCTTATCCCTCTCTGTGGTGCCTGGTTGCGGACGAGCTCTTATCTCGACTGGAACACCGTGGAATATATGCGCAAGGTTATGCAGACGATAACCTGGTAACAGGAAAACATGAGGGCGCTGCATCGGAAAAGATGCAGCGAGCCCTCGTTATGGTAGACGAATGGTGTACCCAGGAAGGTCTTTCTGTGAGTCCAGGGAAGACCACTGTGGTTGCCTTCACAAGAAAGAGGAAACCCAACCTGGGAAGATTATATCTCCAAGGAAATGAATTGCAGGTGAGCAACGAAGTCAAATATTTGGGACTGATTTTAGACACCAAACTAAACTTCAATGCACATCTAGACAGAGTGACTATCAAAGCGGGCCAGCAGAAGAATGGTAGGTAAAAACTGGGGACTACAACCAGGAATGGTGCATTGGCTGTACCAAAGGGTTGTAGTACCAATAATAACCTATGCCTCTCTGATCTGATGGCATAAAGCCGGAAAAAGGGAGGTAATGAAAAACCTACGAAAAGGACAAAGACTGGCATGTCTAGGTATAACGGGAGCAATGTCAACAAAGCCCACCGCAACCATGGAAGCACTACTTTATCTGCCTCCACTACATTTAGTTGTGGAGAGTGAGGCACTGTTAGTGGCGTACAGGCTGAAAACAAACGAACATGGAACCATTCCAAGAATAGGATACCAAATACGAACAAATCGACTACTGGATATGCAGTCAGATAGAATCAGCACAAGCCACAACTTCACAAAGACCTTCAGGGAATACATACCCGATAGGGAAGAGAAAGGAACGAGGCAACTGAGAAGAGATTCAAATCATACCATATGGTACACTGATGGATCAAAAACGTCAAGAAGCACTGGAGCATGTGTTACGGGGGACCAACCAGAGACAGATATTAGTCTGAACCTGGGCAGAACCGCAACGGTGTTCAAGCAGAAGTCACAGCTATAGAAATCTGCACAAGAAATGATACGGAGGTCATATACTGACAAAAGAATCCGCATTATCACTGACAGTCAGGCAGCTCTCAAAGCTCTGAATGCAGTAGAGATACGTTCCAAAACGGTAAAGAACTGCCTTGAATCCCTGGTGAAACTGGCGGAACACAACAGCATGCAACTGGAGTGGACGCGAGGACACCAGGGCAATGAAGGCAACGAAAAAGCAGATAAAGCTGGCCAAATAAGGTGCAAAAACAGCCTTGATGGGACCCGAGCCATCCTCCAGGATATCATACAATACCACAAGAGGAATGGTAAAGGAACTATTAAGTCAGAAACATAACTTGTATTGGACCGGGGCGCCGGAGATGAGACAGTCACGTATGTTCATCACTGGTGGGCCATCCAAGACAAAGACTAACGAATTGCTAAAGTTGAGGAGAAAACAGCTGAGATGTGCAGTGGGAATCTTAACAGCCCAGCAAACACTGAGCGTTATTCTTTCGTAACGCCCAGACACAAATAAGAAACTTTGGAAGCGTATTTCAAATCACGAAACAGAATAATAACTATGACGAAATATTTATGCCTGAAATATTTATTTCGAATTTGTTGAATGTAAAGCAAAGCATCTTTGTTAAGTTTACAAAAATTCAAAACTTTTATGCAATAAATGTCACTATAATATTTAAATCGTAATACCACTTTATTTTCAGTGTTTAAAATTCGAAAATATTATGCAACTCCTAATGCGTAATATTTTCAGATACTAAATTCAGTAATAATTACGCAATTATTAAATGTAAATAATTTTCAAGTAATGAGAGTTGTAAACTTACATAATTTGTAATATGGTACATTTTTAGACATTAAAACTAGATATAATTACGCAATTATTAAACGTAAACAATTTTCAAGTAGGGGAAAGCTGTAAACGTTACATAATTGATAATGAGTTACATTTTCAATCCCTGAAATAAGAAATAATTACGCAATTATTAAACGTAAATGGTGACAATTTTTTGTGAGACCTTGAGACTGGGTAGCATCAGTGCGAGAATCTACAAGTTTGCTAGAAAAGCCCATGGAAACTAGGCGTTAGTTGTAGCTTTACGTCCAAGTACAATACAGCGATTGCTTAGTGTTTATTGTGTTGATATATAAGTGGTAAGTACCTAGATAATAAAACTTATTTCTAAATAGTTTTGTATGCAATATTACATATCAAAAGTTACCTATTTCTTTCCAAAACTATACATAATAAGTGATTATTTGCGAGTGTTATTAATTTGTTGTAACTTTACGTAGGTATTTCCTACATTTAGGAGATGCATGGTTATATTTAGTGATGGGAATAACTGAAATATAATAATCGAATTAGTCGATTATTAAAATGTCTCGAGATAATCGATTATGACTCCAAAAATTAGTACCATACTAATAGTGTAGTACAATTAAAATTTGTATTGTTTTACAATAGGTAGTAATTTCTTTGCTGGAACTTGTCGGAAACATTACAAGGAGTGTAGCAAAAAGTTTTGGAATAAATCTTTGTCACGGAAGTCATTTGTTTAAACAAAAGAATGTTGAAAATTGTGTTTTTTTGCAGTTTTTCTTAAATGTCTCTGGTTGTAAAGCTCATATCGCTATGAATAAAAAAGGAGATTGTTCATAATAAAATTCCACAGAAAACTAGATTTATCCGAACCTATTTGGTTAATTTGTTAAGTTGCAATAAATAAAAACAATAAAGAGATTTTTAAACAATTGATAGAAATTTTTTTCAGATTGTAGCTTCTTTTATCTTCTTTTCAGTAATATTAACAAAATTGTTTTATTATTTTTAAACCGTTCTTTCTTAATATGTTTATTTTTTTTATTAACAAATTATCTTTTCTCATCAATATTTTGCCCAAAAATAAAAATTATTAGCATGTATTAAAGGCACATAAAGAAGAAAACAATTTAAAAAAAAACATGCCAATAATTTTTATTTTTGAGCAAAATATTGATGAGAAAAGTGAATTTGTTAATAAAAAAAAATGAAACACATTAAGAAAAAATGGTTTAAACTTTAAAAAATATTGTTGTTAATAGAAAAAAAATTTACCGTACGACTTGATGCACTTAAACAACGATTCAGTTGTCGACTTTGCTTTTGTTTTTTAGACGTTGTCAACATACCAACTTGAAATTTGATTTGACGATTTAGCTCCACTAGAGGCATCGGTTCCTAATATTTCGTCAAAATAGCATTATTGTTTAAGTTATCATCAATTGTTTAAAAATTGCTGCTCTTTATTGTTTTTCTTTATTACAACTGAACAAATTAACCACAAAGATTTTCGGCGGAATTTTATTATGAACAATGTCTTTTTTTATTCATTGCAATGCAAGCTATACAACCAGAGACATTTAAGAAAAACTGCGAAAAAACACAATTTCCAACATTCTTTTGTTTAAACAAATGACTTGCGTGACAAAGATTTATTTCAATCCTATCGTTGCCAGCAAATATTACCAGAAAAATTGTAGGCCTATATGGATTTGTAGTTTTTATTAATTTTTTCTTTCCATGTGGAATTCGTTCAAGTGAACATTCCAAACTTCGGGAACATAAAACATCAGGTTAATTATTAGTTGACACTGAAAATACGGCACAACACGCACGTAAAAACAAAGCATTTCTTCAATAAATAGATACATATATATTTAATTTTATGTGTAATTATTTAACAGAATTGTATTATAAAGTAATTGCTGTTACCCATTTATTTAAATTATACTAGAAAAGTGTTACCTACACTTTTGACCCAAAATTGATCTGATATCGACTTAGAAGTTTTGTCCTTTACACTTTTATTGTTAATAAGTGAACACACTGTATATGTGAAACATCAACAGACTACTATTTTTTCATATGTGTTTTATTATTTTCAATTATGTTCATTTATTTTGCAGATGCTAGCTACCCTTTACTCTCAGATGCATCATCATCAGCAGTTGAGCAGAGTTTGGAGAAGGAATTGCATGTTTCTTCTAAATATTAACCAATTTGACTAAAATTTTTCATTAAATAAGTAATTAATTTTGGGCATACAGCAAAGATTATTAAGTTCACATACTTTAATAAAATTTCAGAAAAAAATAGCAAAGGAAAATGTTTTAAATTTAAAATTTGCTTTATTTTTTTAGTTTACAGCAGTATCAAACCAAAAAGTTCTCTCTCAATTTTCTGATTATCAAAAATTTAATTTCTTCACTGATTTGTTCTCGTACTGAATTTATTATTGATTATATTTCTCAATGTGAAAAACCTGAGGGCATAATTTATTAGGAAATTTAATATAATTTATTTTCTTGCCGTTTGTTGGGTATTTTGCCACACTTTGCCAACGGAAAAAGAAATAACAGTTTCCGAAATTTAATTATTTTAATTGTCATAAAACTTTTTTGTTTCAGTTTATATATTTTTAGGTCTGAGACCTTTTATACTTAGAAGTATTAAAAACCAGCCTGTCTGATCCATTTGGCGCAGTTTTCTTTCATCAAAATTTTATAATATCTTTACAGAAAGTGGCAAAATACCCAACAAACAGTAAGAAATCATGAATATGTCACAAATAATTAATTATAGACAATATAATTCAATAAGAAAAAAAAATCGATATTCGGAAAAATTGAAATTTTGGCACCAAATTTTGTATTTAGGGAATGAGTTTTACTCTAGCAATTTTAACGTTTTTTTTTTTTTTTGTACTAATTTGTTCTTGGAAAGTAAAATTTTTCTTTTGTAGTTTTTTCTAAAATTATTAAAAAAACCCTTCTCAAACAGATAATGTTGGGACAAATTCTAGTTAGTCAGCTCTTTCATATCTCTCATAAAGTTCTAATTTGTTTCTATACTTTAGTTACTTTATTTTATTGCAATTAAAGATGTAATTATAAATAAATTTATATCCACTGTTTTGACTGTTTTGATTATTTTACAGCACATCTCCAATTAAACGTTTTACCAGTGAATATTAAAGGTATAAGGAAACTAATTTTGCTTGAGATAAGTGCCTTATTTAAATAGACATGATTAATGAGACACCTGGAAAGTGAACTTTGTTAAACATTGCAAAAAGTACATACTGTTCTGAGGTAGGGCTTGAACATTATTATTTTTGTAATCTTTTAATTTGTCCAGGATTTATTTTTTAAATAACTTTTCAAATTTGTATTGTGTAATTTCCCAAATTTACCTTGGTATAAGTTTTCAATTTAGTATTTGAAAAATAATAAAGTTTGTTATGCTCCAAGATATATGTAAGCACAAATTTCTTTAGTATTCACTGTGAATTTAATTTAAGAATTTCAGGTACTTAGAAGTAGGCGGGCGTTGTATTTATATTGTTTTTGTAGATTTTGATCCATTGAATACTTTCAGAAACGAACCCCCAAAATAAGTAGCTCCACTATAAAAAAAATCATTTTTGAATATAATTTGGTGGCCATGAATATGTTCATTTTCGCACATATCAATTTTTGTTATCTAAAGAAAAATGAGGCTCGATTTACACACATGCCTATTATATATACTACTTATAATCTTCTTAATAGCAATTCAGATTATTTCTTGTCTAACTTGTTTTTTTTATTTATTTGGCTAATACTTCGAGAAACGACATACTGGTATTTAAAAATATATGGTACCATATTTTTTTAAATAGCAGTATGTCGTTGGTCAAATAAATCAAAAAAACAAGTTAGACAAGAAATATTCTAAATTGCTATTAAGAAAATTATAGTATATATAATAGGCATGTATGTAAATCGAGCCCTATTTTTCTTTAGATAAAAAAGTTGATGTGCAAAAATGAACACATTCATGGAGATCTATTTATATTCAAAAATTATTTTTTATAGTGAAGCTAATTATTATTTGGGGCCGGTCCTGAATGTTTTCAATCGACTATAATTTACAAGGACGATATAAATACGACGCCCCGCCCATAAATTCGGGGGGATTATGTAGACCGCATACATGTATTATTTGCGAATGAAATGGAAAACAAAAAAGAAACATATTTGAAAATAATCTGTAAAAATTAGGCAACATTTGTAAAATTAAATTGCATAATGGTTGCAGTTTAACTATGAAACTTTTGTTACGAACGTACGCACGTAAAAATGTACGGAAACTATAAAAGCATAAACGTTTCATAATATTTTCGATATTTATTTTAACAGAAACGAATTTATTACAAACATAAATCATCATTTGCTGCGCATATTTTGTTTCGCAGTTGTTGCGATTTATTAAGGGTGCGTTGTGATGGACAAATAAGCAATTTGTGATTAAAAACGCGCACTTTTGTGACTGAAACAAATTAGTAACATGAAACATGAATAGCGTTTATGTTTTACAATAATTACGAACCATTGTTTGCTGGGAGGACACTACACACTGAATAGACACCTAACCAACATAAGCGTTAAGGATAATCCAGAATGCAGGATGTGTGGTGAGAATGAGGAAACTCCTCACCACATCCTATGTGAATGCCCAGCCTTGGTGGCTGGGAGGTTTTCATACTTCGGGGGACCAACCGTGACCCCGGAAGAAATAGCCAGAGCTCCTATTGACCGTATACTCTTCTTTTGGAGAGGACCGGGATTAATGGGATAATGAGATATGGGGTACAATAAGCTTAAGCTTAAGTACCGTGGGGCCTCGGCACCGCAACCTATAAGCAAAAAAAAGAGGGGGAGGGGGGGGGGGGGGAATAAAATAACTGAAATATAAATGTAAAGTGTGGACGTATCGTTTTATTTTGGTCTCATTAAGTTAATACATACCAGAGCTGTGCCGAGCACTGACAAAAGGTGCTCGTGAGCACTAAGAATTAAAAAAAAGTGCTTTTATTTTTTGAGCATTAAGCACTGTTGATAGTAAAGTGCTCGCGATTACTAAGCACTCTGAAAAAGTGCTTTAAATGTATAAGCACTAAGCACCTTTTAAAAATTTAAACAACGGAGTGTCTATTATTCTATTGAATTTAAGTGTTATTTATAAAAATGGATAAAGGCCAACAAAAACGCCATAGGATGATATTGTAGGAAAAGAAGTCACAATTTGACGAATTTTTTTTGCGAAAATGCCAATAAAAATAATAAAATAGATTAGCTGCTCATTGAAAAACTTTTTTTATATCTTTAGTGATCTCCTCAAATTTAAACTTTTAAATCTTTAGTTAGGTACAAGTAGTACAGTAGCTAGAGGTTTTAACTTCGAATATGAATTAGATTTCGTTCATTTTTGGCAACTTAATAGTATATGCATCAAGTAAAACTTTCTATATTAAGAGAGGGCTTGGTAATTTATAGGGGGTGGCACTTAAAAAAAAAAAAACGGAGCTGAAAGATAATCAAATTTTGAAAACAAAATATTGTATGCAACTGTTTATATAAATTGATAGCCTTTAAATTATAAAGGCTTGAAAATTGATAGCTAAATAAATAATAAATAAGAAAGCTACTAAATTGATGATGAATTTCGTTTTTTTCTAATTTCTTTAGAATGAATGGTTTCGGAGATCTGAAAGTATAAAGATGGTGTCCGAATCTTTATAAGACAAAGTATTTAGTTAAAATCTTAAATACCTCAGGCACTTACGTCAAAAATGCTAACCACCAAAATAAGGACTATTAATTAGGCTTTCAAATGATTTTTTGAATAACTATATAGCATAAAAAACAAAGAAACTACAATAAAAAGAATGTGCTTCATTTTTTTAATTAATATCTTCGTCATTTTCTTAATGTACTACTTAGTCAGTAATAAAAAAAAAATATATTCTTGTATACTGTTTTTCGTTAACATTTAGTATGACCTAGATGTTCAAATTTTTTTGTTCGTCTACAGCACACAGAAAAATTGCACTTTAACTATATAGGGATTTTCGAGAAAACGTAAAATTTTTGGTTCTTTACAAATACCTCAATAAATACTAGTTTTAGTGAAAAAATGGTAGACATTAAAAATAAAGAGCTTATAAACTGAGAACGAATTGGTTTTATTTTGATATTTATGTAGGATTAATATTTTCGGAGATATTTAAATTTAAAGCTGACATTCAAACATTTATAGGATAAAGTATTTTGTTGAATATCTTAGAAACTATAACACATTTATAAAAAGTTCTAAGGAACGGAATTAAAGTTAATTTATCAGTCTTTCAAATGATTTTTTGTTTGTATCTTATCATAAAAAATAAAGAAGTTATAGAGAAACAATGTGCGTTTTCACATTTTTTTTTTAACTAAATGTGGCCATTTTGTTGCTGTTTTTCATTAATTTATAGCAACACCTGATGCTCAATTTTTTATGTTCATTTAAAACACTTAAAACTCCGTCTGCCATATTGGAGCAATAATTGAATTTTTTAAAGGACTCCCCACAAACCTTATGGAAATTGGCTAACTTAAGTTAACTACTAAATTACATAATAACAATGAATTACATATTAATTACTATAGCTGCTATACCGTTTGCGTAGACTTCTTAACTTATTTCCAGAGATTTTCATGGTAAATTAAATGCATCCCACCAGTCTGTCATGTCTTCCACATCATTTATGATGGTTTCCTCTGGCCATGACTACTTCGATATTATACTTAATTTTTTTTTTTTTTTTGATATCTGGAAATAAAAAGGAACTAGATTAGTCAGAATACAAAAGTTGGGACAGAACGGATTACCTTATTTTAGAAGACAGACTAATACCCCATTTTGTCCGATATGCAATTCATAAATGTAAAATAGTAAGTCATAATTTAAATATATATATATATCTACATAATTTAATATGATAATAAGATTTATGTAAATGTACTTACAATGGATGTTGATGCACATACATTTTCTCCTACAATCACTTCAATACATTTGGTAAAATAATTACTTCTTAAAAGAAAAGACGAAATGTTTTGTTTCACGCCAGAACAGAGATTAGATGTCAGCTAAAAACAATAGTACTCCGTTCTGTCCTACTGCCATCTTTTGTAAAAAGTTTCTTACGAGAAATACGAAGTAGAAATATTTCTACAGTGAATTGGACAAGAATTTATAATGTACTGTATGAGTGCAGCAAACATTATGTATTATGTACTATTCTTCTATAATTATCCAGACCTTTATCGGATGAACACAAAAATGATATTAGGAGTGAAATTTAGAAATAAATTATTTGCAAACATGTTTGGGAAAATGAACATAGAATAACTTGGAAAAATTTTAATAAGATGCAAATAGTAAAAAAGAGAAATTAAAAAATTTACAATAAATGAAGATATCTGCATATTTAATTTTTCAGTAAATTTTTCCACAACGTGATTACCAATGCTAAAAGAACTTAGGAAGGCAATAATACATGTGATGGAAAATCTTAGGAAAAAGAAAATTAGGATTTATTTTCTCTGAAACTGAATTGGTTCTGTTGGCAGAAATATAAATTTTACCAAAATAAATTTCAAATAAAAGTTTTTTTAGTTTTTTTGAAAAACATATTTTTGGTGAGTTTTTAAAGTTGTTTCCTTTATATTTACCTTCAAGAACATTAATATTCAAATTTGTGTACGTAAAAATATAATAAACCATTCCTTCTCTTTTTCCAGATAGATTTTGCTTTAATCGGAAGGCATCTAGAAACTCAGATACCGATTTCTGTTCCATCATGTCACGGATAAATATGGGTAGCACAGGACTACATTCTGTCATTACGTTGAAACTATGACCTGCATTATGTGCACTGACACCATAAAATTTATCTAGGTTTGATTTTTACCAAACCTAAACCCTAAATTTATAACACACGAGAACCGAAAAACCTTTGTTAAAAGTTTAATATTAGAGAAGAGAATGGCACCAATTTTTATGGAAAAAAAAAACAATTATAGTGTGCTACCTACTATTAAATATAAAAAATTATATTCATAAGTGAACAGAGTTAAATTTACCTTTGGATCCTCCACACAAGCCCCATGGGCTTCTTTTCTATGTGAATTGAGAACATCCACATTTGTGAATACTGCCAAACAAATTGTACACTTATAAAAATGAGTCTCATAATGCACCTCAAATTCGGACTTTTGCTCATAAGATTTCCCACAAATGTTACAATAAAACCAATCTTTAGTAGTACTTAAATATACCAAAGAATCATTGTGCTCGATATTAAAACTGTAAACTTGTTTGTCTGAACTTGGCACATTAACATTATTTAATTGTTCATCCACTAATAAAGAATGTCTACTATTGCTGTCCTCATGTTTAAGACTTTCCGTATTAGAATTCATTTCATTATTGTAGTTATTGTGTAACTGCACATTATTTAAATGTGAGTCAACTGAAAGAGGATTAATGTCTTCCGTTTTTGTTTCATCATAATCACTTTTTTCTGGTACATTATACTTTTGGTGTTGGAGATCATCCTTTATCTGAAATAATATTAAATACATTATCAATTTATAACATTTAATCAATCTGTACTACTGAACATTATCATTAGGTATCGAGGCCGGATCTTGAATCCTGCGAAGGCGTCAACTGAAAGGGGCGCCAAACAGGGAAAGGAAAAGGCGCCAAACACTGACGAACACCCCTTCCCCACTAAAATAAACTCGACAATCAACTGGTATCAAGCTGATAATTAACTTGATTCTATTATTTCCATCAGTAGAAAATACTATGTAAAATATGCTTTTTAAGAAACATACCAACATTCAAACTCAAACCTGTGTTAGTATTAGACTGGAAAAGTATGAGTTTAATTGTAACTTATGTTTCAATTGTACTTGTCAGAATACATAAGTAGGTATACATCTTAGTTGTGTTTATTATTTAATAAAAATTGTTCAATTAATCATTTAAAATTGAAACTTTGTACAATATTCATTCACAGTTAAAGTTTCGCCATTGGTCGTTAATATTCTTGCAGAAACTATGGATACTGAAGAAAATTGCAATTGTAATAATTATTTGCAGAAAGTGTGAGAAATATTCATCTGAATTGAATAAATCACCTTATTACGATAGACAAACATCAATCTGGGTGATTAGGGATTTCTATTGCAATTAAAACCAATAAAAACTCTAAAAAGATAAAATCCACCACCATAATTGGTGGGGATGGGTTAAGAGTATTCAGAAGTAATCACATTATAACCTGATAACAGCCATTTAACGAGGAGTTTTGGTTTCTTTTAAAATAAATAAATAACCGTATATTAGATATTGTAACTTACACCGTTCTTATGGGCCGTAAAGGGTGAGGGAAACGAGGGGGGAGAATTTAGAATTTTTGCTTCTTTTTCTACTTACCTAACGAAATTGAGTATTTTGAAAGAATTTCCTGCACTAAAGAATAACTTTTTGTTACAGGTTCTAAATCAATTTCAATGCCACCCTCCAAAGGGTTGTTTTTTACTGCCTTCCCAATGTTTTTAGAAAATTTTGATGACAGATTCGTATTAGTATTAGTAAAAAAAAGCCATGGATGGGCCAAAAAAGCCCTTTTTTGTAAATAACTATATAGTAGTTATAGTAGCTCCTATAGTACCTTCTTCGGGGTGGTAAGTGAATGGCGAGGAGGGTGGAAGGGGTGAATTTGGTTTTTTACTTCTTTTTCTACTTAGTTATCGAAACTTAGTATTTAGACTAATAATAATTCCAATATCCCCCAAATGAGAGTTGTTTTTTAATGTGTTCCCGAGATTTTTCGCCAGAACGGAAGATGGATTCGTTTTCAGTACCCCAAAATTAGTAAAAAAAGACAGCTTCCACACTTTACCACTGATGGGTCAAAAAAGCCCCATTTTTAACATTGTTCTTTATTTACAATAAATATTGTTACAGGAAAAATATGTTTTAAATAATTTTATGCATGAATGACCCTTGTGAACTAAGCACATTTGACAACACATATATTTGTTTTGACATGGTCTCAGAGCTTGGTGAACAGACTTTAAATAAAGCCTTTCTGGCAAATTTGTATATATATTTTACACTAGTATTTTCTATTGCTTTATACACCGAAGACTATTTTATAGACAGGTTTATTTTTAAAATAATTATTTATAAAAATCACAATCGTTCCTCAAAATAATAACATATACCCATTACTTTGGTTGTCCTTTTGGCACAATTATAGAGCTCTTTAATTAATATAAAAATCCGGTGTTAAAATAGGACAACCGTGCATATTGGGAAGGTAGAAATTTAGTAAGAGGGTCAATTGTAAGTGTAAAACTGAGTTAACGCGCTTGGTGCTGTCATTTGGCAGCCATCTTCAAAATAAAGGTGCACTTAGTCTTTTTATTTGTGATCTTTTATTCTTCATTATCCAACTTACAGAAGTAAGATCGTAAATAACATAAGACTAAGACATAATTTAAATTTATAGATAAACTAACAAACAAGACAGAGCAGAAAAAAATAATTTAAAGATCTGCATTGAGATATTATGAATAGAAAATCATTTTCTATTAATATTATTGCAATATAAAATAGACTTCAGGCTAGAAAAATTAATGTCGCAGTTGCTACTTAAATTATTATAATTTTTACATGATATTTGGGGACCTTAGCATCATATTTGTTACGCATATGTTCGGTTTAAATGCAATTGACAATGAGCTTAAGAAAATATTTTGAAAGAGCGTTTTTGTAGATAATGCAATTCTCTACAACTTTTATTACTAACTTTTCGGCGTAACGAATATAATAAAAAAAATTATGGTGTTGTAAGCTGCTATTATGTTGCAGCCAGAAAAAGCATGGATGAATATATGTTTTTGGTTACTGTGTATTCTTGGATCCCGTCCTACTAAACGTCACAGGTGAATGATTTTTTATCACTTTATATGGCAATAATAAGCTTGAATAATCAATTGACATGCTACATTACAAACGATTTACAAATCAGTTACTAAAATTAAATTTAATCTTCTCTTGCTCCCGTCCATACAAGATGCAGCTCGGATGCACATATCAAACACAAACTTAACTGGAAAGGTACAAAGATCCAGAATTTTGGGGATGTTAATAATAATAACAATAATAATAATAATATCATTTATTGGTCATAATTCCACCTTAGTGCTTTGACAAGTATATAAAATACCAGTACAGTGCACAAAGGAGCCCGCGCTTCCCGACTTTCTCAAATTGATCTCTTGCAGGTGAAAACCGAGTACCATGCAGCATACACATGCCGGAATGCTGGCTGCTTAAAGTGTTTTGCCATTAGCCAAAACTGCAGTGGTAAAATATGTGAGAACAGTGGTTTTAAGCTTGCTTGTCGAAGAGGAAATCGAGGATGAATGCGCATGCGCATGCGCGGAATTGACAAACGACGTGGAGGTCGGCACAGAGACTTCTATTAACAAGGACATGGAAGTTTTCATTGATGACATTCCTAAAGATGACAACCTACAATCTGGCCCCTCAATAAAAAAAAAAAAAGGTAACATACATAATGCTATAAGCATGACTCGTGGATTAAGTTTACCGAAAACATGACTAAAACTGTACCTCAGGGGTGGTATAGTTACGTACCTTACTGACTTACCTTTCGCAATTAGGTCAAATTCTTTATTAGGAAATGCTCTTTAAAAATAAAAGACCCCAAAGTATTTTATCACCTAATTTTTAATTTTTCTCTGCTCATAACTTTTTAATTATTTATGTTACAATGAAAAGTTAGCAATAAAAGTTGTGGAGAATTGCGTTATCCACAAAAACGCAATATTTTTTCACTCACGGTTACGAAGTTAAATCAGGTAGGTATTGATTGCACTAAATGTCAATAGTGCAGCTAACTTCTTTCTGATAAAAGCCGATTCATCCCAGCACCATATTACGTCTTATTTAGGTCTGAATGTCTTAGTTCCTTATCTTTGCTTAGACGTCTGATTTAAAAAGCTCATAATTACAATGTCAACAAAATTGCCAACAAAAACGCGTTAAAGTTTGTGTAAGCTAACTTAGTAGTTTGGACAGTTTGTTAAGTCTTTTAAGTACCTATTTTGTGTAACAAAGTATGTTGTGATCTTTATATGGTCGATGTGATCATAATTAGGAAGTTTCCTATTTTAGAAACATCATGTACATTCGACCTCATTTAGTAATCTTTCAGTTAACTAGTCAAACAAAAAAAAATCATCTCGATATCTGAAAAACTCACAAACTTATTCGATATCTTATTTGAATACTTCGCGCTAGACTGTGATGTCACAGTACACAACTCGCTGTTATTTTAGGCAAAATTACTTCTTCAAACTATTAAAACGTTAAACAAACCCAACTACAAAAATATCTTAGGCTGTGTCCAGTAAGGATAACACTGAATGAACTAAACTTGCGGTGCCCGCACCCGCTCGCTGTTGAGCAATCCCGTACTGTGAAGCCATGGAGCCTCAGCACAGATGAGCGCTAACTTTTTTATTTATAGAGATATTAAAAAAAAAATTACAGATATTTTTTACATTTTTACGACTACTTATTACAAGAAAATGAGAAAAATGGAAACTTCCTAATAGGCTCATTTAACAATTTTTTATTATTACCTATTCTGAAAGAGCTTGGTGAGTATAGTAAGTATGCCAAAAATTAGAATTTATTGACGCCGCCTTTATGTATAAAAAAATTATTAAAGTCGGCACGCTTAAAAACGCTCGGGATAACCATGTAGTCTAGTTGTGACGTCAGATGGCTGAACCGCCCAGTGAATACGGCGGTCCCGGTCGGGGTGTATGTAGTAGTTTAACTTATATCAATAGATACAAAACCAGTAGTGATCAAAAGCATCTAGGGGATCAATATTATTGTTCAATATTTCATATATTGTACAGTAGTATTGATCATATGTTGTTAATATTAAAAAATTGTACAATAAATATAAAATAGTATCCTTTTAATAATAAAAAGATAAATACCTAATCTATAAATATCAATCAGTGTTACTGTGTTACTAATTAGTAAGTTTATTAGACATTTTTAAATGAATGGAAGTAAAAACGTACGCATAAAATGAGTTTTATTGTTGAAATAAATTTTCTATTTGGATAGATAAATATGTAGTATGTAGTTTATGTAGGCCCTACATTAATAGCATTCTGATTGGTTTATATCTGCCTCGAAATCTTTAATAATGTTGTTACAGGAACGACATTTGCACTTGTTGCAACATTTTAGGCCTTCCTTAAAACAAGCACATTTTCGATTGTCACAATTTTTATCCGAACAATGAATACTTAATGATTTTCGACAACCGCCACTTCTAGGCGACTAATCTGACCAACCCTGCATGCGAGGTGTATTAATTGCGTCCCAATGTCGCATTTTGCGCTGATAAAAAAAAATCACTGTTGCCACACGGTACATTTTAGGAAAAAATATATTGTTTCAAAAACTTTTGTGATTATTAGGCTTTATTTTCTTCGCTGCATGTATGTAAATATTTTCAAAAATAAAAAAGTTTATCGATTGGTGAAGATTTCAATACATAAAATATATATTTTTAGTTTATCTGATTTTTTAGAGAAATGAAAGTGCGAATTGTGCCCAAACCGTTTATATTGGTAAAAGCGCTACAGTGTGTGCTTTAATTTGACACAAAACAAATTTCGGTACCTTTAATAGTTTTAAAGATATGGCGATGGAAACAAAAAAAAAACAATTTTATTTAAAAATACATTTTTTTCACTTTTTATTGATTTAAAAAGTTCGAGACCACAAAAAAATGTTGTAAAATATGATTTCATATGCCCGGTGACATACTCAAAGGAACCTAACATGTTTGACCTGGTTCTACGCCAAAAAAAAAACGACACGATAGACTTACGAAATCGCTGCTCTAATATAGGTATCGGCGCACGCCAAGTGACGTCACTCTACGGATTGTTGGCCGGCCGAACGTGTTTCTATTCAAATGCGAATACCTCTGTGGCTATTGATTCAATTGAGCTGAAATTTTTTTCTGAGGCTATTGGTTTGTTATACTTTAAAATGAGGAAGAAAAAGTAGGAAACTGCCGTATCACTAAATGACCCTATTATGATAATGCTCGCGACGGTGCTCGTGACCATTTATGTGCCAATTATTAGTATTTGCTGGGTAAACTCCTTCCTCTTAGACCACAGAAAATTACTGACCTAAAATGTCACATACTTTTAACATATAAATTGTTAGAAAATACAAGCGTAAAATAAGGAAACACATTTTTAAAAAAATTTAATGGTCTTCAGTCTCATATTCATAATAGGCCAGGTGGCAGAGGTTTCGACTAGAAAAAAAATTGGAATAAGCTGGAAACTGTTTTAATCACTTCATTTGGACATAAAATATAATACATACAATGAAAGTGGACTGGAACATTTCTAAATTTTCCAAAATAGGAAAAAAAGCAATTTTTGGCAATTTTCTCGTTTTTGGTGGGTTTCAGGGTAAAAAAGGTTACAAAAATACAGAAGACAAAATTCTCTTTGGAAATATAAAAGCAACGACTATATTACATTTCATCGACACATTTCAAAAATTGTAAATGTCGCTTGTAGAGAAACAACTTTTAAAATGTCCATCATGGGTCCATCTTTCTGTCAGTCCGTTCGTCTGTCCATCTGCCTGCCTGTCTGTCTGTCATGTCTCTTTTAAACTAAATAACTTAAAAGAGAAAAGTCCGGTTTTATTGAAATTTGGACAATACATTAGCTAGAGGAAGAAAAAATCAATCAGTACTTAAATAAAAAGGTTATCAAACATTTTATGAACAAAAAATGCACGTGAAGAGTGCTGTAACCTTTGATAATATTGTGCCATACTTGCTATTTAAATGATTACCCGATGATACCATCTTGACTGTCGAAACGTTGGTCAGAATCTTTGTGTTTATAGAATCTTTAGTCCATACGAAACTTGCACAAAAAGTGTAAAACCCCAAAAGTGCGACCGAACATGACTACCCCCCCGTTTTCGAGGACTGCCAACATGATGGTGATAGTCGTGCGGTCCTTATCCCCCTCGAACTACTTACCTAAATGCAAAAAACCTTTTTTCGATGTTTCCTCAGATTTTTCGTTGTCAGGCAAGCGAGGACTTGCTGGATCGATTATTTTTAAGGAAAGTCAATATGTCCTGTAAAACTTTTCAACCAGACATACGACCAACGGGAGTTGAAACCATCCCCTCCCTCAATACCGGAACATGCAAAAAACATCCAAACATGCTGAAAATTGTTTTCTACACGTTTTCAAGGCCGGGGAATACGATGCTTATATTATTTAGCCTCCCACCCCAAACCAGCATAATGCCACCCATTTTTCCCATTTTTCGTTATCAAGCTCGCATGCCTTGTTGGATCGGGGTTTTCCAAGACCTATGTATGCGTACAGTTAGTCCTTAACCCATATATATTTCATTTAATTATATTTCTCAAGGTCCTCAATACTGAGGACGTAACAAATGGAAGATATATGCCGAGAATACACAACCGACAGCTACGGCACATATTTTGTGCATAGGTCCTCACTGGGTCGCTGTATGGAGGCTGCGTAAGAGAAAGACGACTCCCTCTCTCTATGATTTAATTTGTAAACACCGAAGAATAAATCAATATTCAATAATAGTAATATATAACGCATGTCTAGAATAAGAATAAAAATCATGTTGTACATAATGTGAAAAAAATCATGTACATAATATATAATAAAAAAGTGGACTATGCACATACACGAATATATATATACATGCGCATAGCCCGTTCTATCAAAATTTTTCTCCCTAGAAAACCTGATCCATTGAGCGCTTGTGATCTCACTATAAGAAAAACCGATGGTTTTAGGCATGCAAGGGTAGTTTTTGAGGACTAAGAGAGAAACTGATGCAACTATCGTGTTCTCCACCCTTGTAAATGGGGGATACCTTCTTCTCCTTAAGGGACACTTCAGGATTCAGAGAGGGGGTGGTTTCAACCTCCCCCCCGGGGTCGTTAGAATGTCTGGTGGCAAAATTTTACAGGACATATTGAGTTTCTTAAAAAAAACCCAATACAAGTCCTCGCATGCATTTAGGAAAAAAAGGGATAGTTGGTGGGAGGCTAAATAATATCACAAATATTTAAGAAAACATCACCATCGTGTTCCCCGCCCTAGAAAACGCATGGAAAACAATTTTCAGCACGCTTCGTTGTTTTTTGCATGTTTCGGCATTGAAGGAGGTGGTGGTTTCAACCCCCGTGAGTCGTTAGGATGTCTGGTTGCGAAATTTTACAGGACATATTCAGATTCTTTAATAGAAACCCGATCCAACAAGTCCTCGCATATCTGACAACGAAAAATCGCATTGCATTTAGGAGGTAGGGACCGCGCGACTATCACCATCGTGATGGCTGTCCTCGAAAACGGGGGGTATGTTTGGTCGCTACCCCTGCACTTTTGGGGTTTTTGCAACTTTGGCATGAACTACTTATCAAAGGTATTACAACACTTTTTTCATCAAATGTTTCATAACCTTTTTATCCACAGATCGATTTTTTTCAAAATTAATAGGGTTCTTCCTCTAGCTATCAGTTATTTATTGTCCAAATTTCAATAAAACCGGACTTTTCTCTTTCAAGTTATTTATCTTAAAAGAGACATGAGGGACGGAGAGGTAGACGGATAGACAAACGGACTGACAGAAAGACTGACCCATGACAGACATTTTAAAAGTTGTTGCGAATTCTATGACAAAACAATGATATGATATTTTTTCTCTATGAGCGATATTTACAATTTTTGAAATGTGTCGATGAAATGCAATATACTCTGCTTTCATATTTCCAAAGAGTATAACAATAGATACGAAAAAAATGCGTACAACCTTTTTCGTAAAGAATTTTGTCTTCTTCATTACTGTATCTCTTTTACTCTTTTACCCACCACTAAAAATGAGAAGATTGACAAAAATTGATTCGTTGTACATATTTTGGAAAATTTCGAAATGCTCCGGTCCACTCCCATTATAGGAAACTTGATAATATTTGATGTTCAAATAAAGCGATTAAAACAGTTTTCAGCTTTTTCCTATTTTTTCTTTTTAATTGAGGCCTTTTTTCACCTCTGCCGACTGGCCTATAACCAACATATCAAGAAATTGTGGGAAAGCGAAGTATTGAGAAAATTTGGCACCATATCAACTCATTCACTTACCTTTTACTTAGTTATACCAAATACAATTTTATTATAACAAAATATAAAGCAATGAAACTTACTTCGTTACTTGTTAATTGTATATCATTTCTTGAATTCTCATCACCCATATTTACATGTAAGTCATGTTGAAGTCTAAACTGATCAGATAATAATTGGTGCTGCTGTATCAAATTTAAATTATCTTCTGTAAACTGAGGATCAGGCATACTGTGAGTATTAGAGTCGACCATTATAGATTCTTGAGTTTTGAAACTTTGATTTGAAAGATCTTGGTTGGTTAAATCATGATTATTCAGATCAATGCTATCCAGCGAATGTGAACTCATATCTACATTATGGTGCGTTAATATAATTTCATGTTCTACGATTAACCCCTCACGTTGACCCAGGTGAGTTAAGTCTATTTCAGATACATTTTGTAAATTGTCATCATTTAATAACTGATGATGTTGCACCATAATTAATTCATTATGATCCATCGGAATCATGCAGGTTTGCTGTTGATCATTCTGTGTACGTGTTGTATTTAATTCCTTATATAGTTCTACTAACAATCTTTCCGTCCGCGCTGAACGTTCTCGAAAATCACAAAATAATTCTAACTTATATAGACAATTTTCACAAATCATTTTTGGTAATTGATCTGTTTCATGTACCTAAAAAAATAATACCTATTTAAAATAAAATGTTAATTAACATAACCAACAATAAGAAATTTTACCTGAATGGGAAGACACGTACAAATTTTTTTGCTAATTTGCCGTATCGTACCCTCATTTTCGAATATATTAATAGCTAAAACCATTGTTGTTTTTGTTGCACATAATCTACATAATTCTTCAAATTTTGGATTTTCTACTGCAGCCATTTTTATTGTATTAACAAACTTAACAAATTAATCCACGGAAAAAAATATATAGCCCATTAAATATTCACTCAAAACGTTACAAAGACAAAATTAAAATTTAATAATAAAGTGCTAACTTAAAATATCACATTAAATACTTATTTACACCGTAAAATTAAAAGAAATAAGTTGGGCACGTTTGTGAAACGCACTTATTCAATAATGAAGTCGCTCCTACGCATGCTCCAACACGAAGTGCGTATTTCAAAATCATAGGGTACATGAAGTAAAATTAATTTAATACTTTATATTTTAATAAATGATAAGTCTGAAATTTATTGATTATAACATAACTTTTAGATTAAAACGTTTTTTATATCGTAGCTAGGTGCACCAAAATTAATGCATATTTGCATTAAAGGTACAGGTAGGTTACCTACCTAAAAAAATTGATTCTAAAAGGAACTCTGCTATAAAAACATATATTTTTACAATTAATGATTTTTTGTTTATTTCTAATCAAATGCTTTTTATGTCCAGAAAATTTAATTAATTTGTTGCACATGCGCCCTGGTCTATTTACCTTCATAGTGATATATATATGTATATAGTGATAAAGAAAATCACGATTTTTCAATCACACTGTGAATCGTTAAAGTGATTTATTGATATCAGTGATTTTAAAGCGTGACGTGATTCCGACTTCCATAACATGTATGAATGAATAATTATTTACAGATGAAGTGACCTTAAGCTGAAGCCACAAAATAGCTTGCTCTATGTTTTAATTAGTCCAGTCGAGATGTAATTTGACATGCCGAAATTAGATAACGACGATTTTCTTGTTTTAAATTGATGGGTTGCACCATGGAGGTAAAATAAATAAGAAATCGCTATAAGAAGCAGAATGTGGCAGCACATTCCTCATTTCAGTTGCGCGCATGCGCCGCCGTCACGTTCGTTTCCGGGAACTATGAAACGTTCGGACACTTTATATGTCAAATTATATCAACGTTTTTTGCAGGTTAGAAATCTATAATAACGGTGTATTTTTACTAATTAGGCATTCCAACAACCTGTCAAACTATTTTAGCAATATGGCGTGGAGGGCAAACATGGGGTTTATTTTAATTAACTCGCGGAAACGTAACCAAGGCAACCGAAAAACAAACTCTTTAACAAACGTTTAACGAATGAAAACAAACGTTTGCCGGATGTTTGCCATCCACGCCATGTTTAAAGTCACGTGGTTTGGATTGCTTAATTAGGCAATCCAACCTGTGAAATTATTTTGGCAATATGGTGTGGTGGGCAAACAAGGGGTTTATTTTAATTAACTCGCGGAAACGTAGCCAAGGCAACCGAAAAACAAACTCTTTAACAAACGTTTGCCGGATGTTTGCCCACCACGCCATGTTAAAAGTCACGTGGTTTGGATTGTTTAATAAACAAAGTTGAAAAATTATTATTTTTTATACGTGTTTATATAGAAGGGAATATCTGATAAAAATTTTAGATCGATATCTGCATTATTTTTCGATTCAATTTTTTGGAAAAAAAAAGGGTCTTCGAAAAATGGCTACCCACATAACACAGTTTGTACTTAGTATATGTACAAGTACATACTAAGTACATATTATGTTATGTGGGTAAGTACTTCACTTTCTGCCAGATTTTGCTATGAGAAGAAAAATTCTATTCTTCGAGAGTCATTCAACAAATTACAAATGTTTTCTAAACGGTCATTATTCAGAAAAAAATGGTGAAAATTGAATTTGAATAAAAAATTCCAATTAAAGTTAAATATCTTTTGAATGGAATGCAGTGTCGAAAAATCATGTGTACCATTTTGAAGTACTATTTTTTTAGTTTACTTCAAAAAAAAAAACATATACTCATCTAGGATAATTGGTTTTCGAAAAATATGAAAAAGTAGTGTGAGCGAGAGTAACGGTGCGCGAATTAGACAGTCGAGCGACTGTGCGTTTTCAAAAAAAAAGTTTGTACGTTTGTATATACATTTTTTATATATATATTATTTTTAATACACCTTCAGAATGTAATTGTGTTACTTAAGTAACACAATTTTGCAAAATGTGTTTAAAATTTACTTTATCGTTTAACAATTAATGTTAAATATTTTATCGTTATACGATTTGTTAATTATTATACATGGCATTACTATTGTATTATTATTATATTACATTTAATTGTAATAATTTCATTGAATCGTACATTATTCCTATATTGCAAGGTTTTAGAAACTTATTTTCTTAGAATTTTTACAATTTAAAAGTTTAAATCTCTTTTTTGTATGTATATATACCAAGTGGATCCGCTTATCCAGTATGACATCTGTTAGCACGCTATAAGGGCTTGTTTTATTTGGATGTCCAACCCATCAACTTAAAACAATAAAATCGTGCGGTTATCTACTTTGTCCATGTCAAATTACAATTCGACTGGACTAATATTCATATATATATATTATATATACATACGATACCTAGAGAATATAGATTGAAGGTAGGAAATGTTAATTCACCTGTCATTCTATGTAAATACAGAAATACATCTATTTGATATACCATTTTATTTTCTACATGGACATACCATGTATGTACATTTGTATGTCCATGTGGACATACGTTGTACCTCCAGTGTACCTTCCCTGGGTTCTCACTTTCACGTACACTGTACGTATAGACACGTGAAAAATACAAAAATATGCATGTCCCATGGACATCCATAATCCGGTGATGTACATACAGTGTACATACGTAATATTGTACGTAAATTTGCTATCTGGGTTTTACGCACATCATGAGATTCCAAACAGGATAATCTTCAATATAGTGGTTTCAAATGATTTTAATAGTCAGAAAGAAACAAAAAGACTGATCTTGTCTGTTGACTCAAGAATATTCGATCCTCTAGGTTTATTAGGGCCCGTCATTATTGTTAAAACAAAATTAATTTTACAACAACTCTGACAGCTTAAATTAAATTGGGACGAATCAGTTCCCGTTGAATTGCACACAAGGTGGTTATTACTTCAAAAACAAATTTTGTAATTCAATAATTTAAAAATACCAACACAAGTTGTACCCTTTCAATATCAGAAAATTTAAAATACATGGTTTTTATGATTCTAGTCAATACACATATGGATGTGCTGTATAATATTGTCGCGTGTTTCCACCCTTGGAAACCACCCTCGCAAATTCCGTGGGTTCCAAAAATTATAACAAGAGATGTCCACTAACACACTTTATTAAATATTTACTGGATACTTCACAATACTATTATTTACACTTTACTGACTAAAAATCACAATGTTTATCACTTTGTTTCTCTTTGAACTCTTAACCTCACTTTCTATACTTTCTGAACTTCTGAACTACTCGCTGTTCCACCCTTAGGAAACCACCCTCGCAAATTCCGTGGGTTCCAAAAATTATAACAAGAGATGTCCACTAACACACTTTATTAAATATTTACTGGATACTTCACAATACTATTATTTACACTTTACTGACTAAAAATCACAATGTTTATCACTTTGTTTCTCTTTGAACTCTTAACCTCACTTTCTATACTTTCTGAACTTCTGAACTACTCGCTGAGAATGCGGTCGGTCTTTTATACCTAAAATGACAGATCTCGATTTTTCTGTGATGACGCCACCCACGGTTATTAAACTATAACGGTTACCTCATCCAGTAGCTTCTGGACGAAGGAGCGCGCAGGGGGGGAACTTCGGTCTAGCGCCTACGTCATGTAGCCACCGATCTCTTTGTCTCTATCTTTTGCATGGGAATCGGATATATGCCTCTCTTGCACGTTTTATTTGTTTAATTATTCAGATCAAGGTCAAAGTCTAGGTAAATCCAGAGCCGGCACTAGTTGCCGCGTGTCGTGTTTTCAATTTGTCTGGCATACTACAACGACAATGTGTTTATTTTTATATTGTTTATCTCACATCGCCCTGTAACTGTCTGGTGTAATAAACTAGTTTGCTGTCGTCCCAGTGTATACTATTCGTTTATATCAGTGTTTATTAATTGAGTGAGTAGCAAAATGTCTAGTGCCGGCCCTGGCTGGGTCTAGAGGCTACGTCATTTTCGGTTACCCCTCCCGCGCGCTCCTTCGTCTAAAAGCTGCTGGATGATGCAACCGTATAGTTTACTGACCGTGGACGCCACCATTCTCTAGATAATTCCAGATGTCACCAGAACTAACTTCTGGTAGGTTTCTGGAGTAGGTGCAAATACACTACATTCATTCAGACATTCGATCTGTTGAAGCCTACTTTTTAGTAACATAACCTTAAATTTTAAGGGGTGCAACATATTACAATATTAAGTCAGACATTTCGAAGGACAATTTTTGAGGAAATTTGCTGTGTGCAAAGTCACGAGTGGCATCACTCAAAACGATTTCAATCCCTAAATTAGAACTTTGTAGAGCTCTTCTATTAGCTCAGTTAGTTAATTGTCAACCTCATTTACAGCAGACAAATCAGATATTTTTTATTGGAGCGATTCTACTATTTTGTCTTGCATGGATCTCATCACAACCAAATTCACTGAGAACATTATTTGTTGCAAATCGGGTCTCCGACATACAACAGTTGTCTGAGTCTGGTCAGTGGAGATATGTGTCTTCAGAAGACAACATGGCTGATATAATTTCTGGAGGATTAAATCCCGATCAGCTAATCAACTCAAATTATGGTGGCACGGTTCATCATCTTTGTCGTCAAGCTCACAGCGTTGGTCTAAACCTTGACAGAAATTCCTGAAAAAAGAAACATTACACAATCATTTATATGAGCTGTAGAACATACTATTTTTGAGAGATTCTCTCTTCTTTCTTTAAGTTACAAAGGGTAACAGCATTTTGTTTGCGATTTATAAATAACGTAAGAAGTAATCATTTTCTAAAACTTATAGGTGAGTTCACTCCAGTAGAATTAAACAATTCAATCATCACACTTCCTAAAATTGCTCAGCAATCCTCGTTTATTAATGACATACATTCACTCAAAAGAACATGTATGGTTTAGAGTAATAGCAAATTATACTCATTAACTTCATTTTTAGATTAAAATATTGTAACAAGGAGTTGGCGGTAGACTTAGAAACTCTCAGTTAGAGTATGATCAGGCATATCCAATAGTTCTACCTATCAAGCATAATTTCTCCAAGTTATTGATTAGACATAAGCATTTTAAAAAATTTATATGCAGGTCCTAAATTAATTCTAACAAATATTCTCAAACAGTTTTGGCCATTTTATGGTAGAGTACGGTTCATACTGTTTTGCGCCAATGCGTGACATGTTTTGGAGCCAAACCATCAACCATGTTGCCACAAATGGGTAACGACTTACTTGAGACGTGGTTATGTAGAAGAACGCACTACCGGGCGTCAAAATGACGCGACACCAATTTATTTCTCAGGGGGCGCCAGTCGCGCGTTACCCCGTTCTTCTACCTCCCAGGCGGGTTCGAGATAAGATGACTTCGGTAGCCGAAAAGCGGGACCAAGGCTGCACTACCACAGATCGGAAACTACGCTCTCTCTGGACCCGAATTCCCTCGTTAGGGGTTTAGGCACCTCTCAATTTCCTGAATTTTTGCATAAAAAAATCCCAACCGAAGAACCCCTCTGCGGAGGGATCAGTTTTGGTACGCGAAAATCGCGCCTCGGTCCATCAATAACGGAATACATTTCTCAAAAAACGCATAAAAAAATCCCCATCGAACCTCCGCAAAACAACCAGAAGGTCGAACGCCAATGCGAATCAACTCGACACATCCGGCCCTCTATACGAAAGTTCCAGGGACCACAGACCGTCAACAGGCCTCAAGATCAATTAAGAAACACCAGTTCAAAGAATCCGCTCATTTAACAGAACTGGCTACACAAAACTCTCAAGAAAGAATCGTGCCTTCCCCAATCAAGGCAGTGACTCTCAGACCACACAAGCGAGAGCGCTCGCGCCAACGATCGATTAGGCAGAAAAGACTCATACGCACCCTCTCAGAATCAAAATGCGAGCTTTTAGAATCATTTCAGACTCTGGGTAAATGAATAATTAAGGCTGACTGAAATTAACTCAAAAAAGCTTCACCAAATGAATCTAGTTTCGCCAGAGACTACCCAGCTTTAAAGTTCCTGCATCGTGGAAATTCACGTACTCAAACACATTCAGAGGACTTACCACTGCATAAGTTGAGCGGCGCTCGATCAGTCCACGACTTACCAACCCCTATCACAGTCGATTAATAATATCGATTTGGCAGCGTCTCACCTTCGAGCGACTATTAGGCAAAATTGAATTTTTGGATTTTTATGCACAAGGCGTTTTCCTCTATAACTTTGTCATTTGAA